>JAZKJV010001634.1:0-1205799 GCA_037367405.1 Ottelia alismoides | reverse complement strand
TCAGATATAACCCTTTAAATAAACATGTATTCACTGTTGCGGGAACTGCGAATCCAAACTTGATTAATGAATTAATTACAATTTTGACGCGACTCTAAATGTGTGAAATATCACTTGAATTCTGTCATAAATCAAAATATCAATCTTAAGAAACTGATTTTGCGTAATTTGGATTGAAAATTATCAAGATATGTTGATTTTGGTGAGTAGGAGTCACTGCTGAAAATTGACGAATTTGATCATGAACCATGTGATAGTCATTCAAATAAGTTGATGAAAATTAATTGTTAATTTTCTGAAATAATTAGTGATAAGTATTTGTAAAATACTGAAAGAGATAATTATTTCATTGAATGACATTTCACTAGCCAAGATGATAAGATAGTTGATCTTGATCATTAATTGGT
Organism: Ottelia alismoides; assembly: GCA_037367405.1. Lineage (NCBI taxonomy): Eukaryota > Viridiplantae > Streptophyta > Magnoliopsida > Alismatales > Hydrocharitaceae > Ottelia > Ottelia alismoides. The sequence continues at coordinate 1,205,392 of JAZKJV010001634.1, read as the reverse complement.
TGATATGGAATCATCAACAAACATTGTTTTCATGCAAAACCTTAGTATATCCTACAATAGTTGTAGGGCAACTTTTACATGCAAAACCCTCTTGCTTGAATAGGATTGGGGATTTGTTTAGCAAATCTCCTTATAATATTATCAAAATGGTTTTGATGAATATTATATGGTATAATTTCGGTTGAAAAATCGATGAGCATCTCAAAGTACATAATGATCTATCTAGCATCGGGGAGCGTTGGGGTAGCGGGTTGCACCGGATGTAGTTCTTCCCACTCCCGTCGATTTTTTGTCCATGACAACAGGTAGGGACTCGATAGTGCTGGAGAAATCAAAGTGTATTTTTCTAATTATTAAAATTCAAATAACACATACTTTGAGATTATACCTACTATTCAAGTAATAATCAAGTTTGATTGAATATTGTATTGATAATTAATTTAATGTGATTAAATTTATTATATCCAATTAAAAGCACTCTATTATGAATAGATGTGTATTTCCCCTTGAAAGAATTAATTATGTGAATATGATTCACGATAATTAATTATTACAATTTGAATATGAGGTGGAAGATCACATAAGTGACATCCATGGTCTCCCGTCAAGGCAAAGGATTCCGTCGCCAGATGTTTTATATAGGAGACGCTTGTCGGAAGTGACAAATCCTGTATATGATTTATTTGGATCGGGTTTTTTTACTTCTCGAAAGAGTAAGGTCGTATACGTAGTGACCCCAATATCGGGTCCTCATATTATTGAGGTGATATTGGATTGCATATAGCTTGTATTACGCCTGTTGACGGTCAGTTCAATTAACAACAGGTCAACATCATCTTATGGATGGTAGGCACGGGTTTTAAAGACCGGAATATGTTCCCGCTTCTCTTTATTCGAGTCACAGGTTCTCATATTATTGGGATGTGATAAGGATAGAAAGGAGATCCTAGATCTTGCCGGAGATATAATGGTAAGAATATCTCTTACATTGAAAGTGATTAAGGGAATGAACTTTCATTGTTGACAGGGCAAGACAACTTTGATATAAAAATTCCTAAATCAAAGTAAAACATGTATATAATATATATACCCATATACAAATTTCTTATTTCAGATAATCCTTCATTAAACCCTCTCAATGTTATACTCAATAATAACCAGTAAAATATCATGGATTGGACTCATGATCCAGATATTATACATGCAATTGGACACATAATGTATGTGGTTGCAAAGTGCAAGTTCCCTCAACATAATGAGGAATGACAATTAAATAAGACAATAAGACACCACCTTAGGGTTTATATGTCTCTATAGTCTTGATCTTTCATCGAGTGTACTTTAGAAGTGACATGTCGATGATGATCGCAATTGTCAAATTAATCCTTATAAAATCTAAGAAAATGTTCTGGCATACATATGTGCTCTAGACTTTAAACATGAATAACATGGTTCTCTACATTATGCAGAATGGTGGCTCGAAAGAGATGATGTATTCAAAATGTTTGAATACCTACCTGAACCCAAGAGTTAAGATGCATGTAGATATGATGAGTGTCATCATTCTACTATCTATACCCAAGTCATTCATGAAGCTTCATAATAATCATTTTGTATTAACTTAATGAAGCATGCATAAATGTTGAAGTGCTCTTGTATTGAAATCTTTTGAATTCAACATAAGAGATTCTTTGTCTTGAACAATGGTTGTTTATAAATGAAGAGAGCACAGTGGAAGCGTGGGTCGGACCTATGTGAGAAGGAAAGTCAAAGAGTTGATTGCACTTCTATGACTTCTATATGACATCCAAAGAGTTGGATGAATGCTGATACTACAATAAGTTGATGTGTTGATAGTATGACTATCAAATCTGTCTAAAATCCTTAGTGAAGGGACTCATATAGAGCATTAGAATAATATACATATAATCATTGACTTTGACTTACTTGTTTCATAAGATAAAGTCTGATAATTGTATCCCAATCTTCTAATGACACTTGTAATTTGTTGCATATATATTTTGAAGATTAGAAATTTGATCTTAAGGTTTAATAGTCATATACATGGATATTGATGTAATTGTTGCAGCAATCTCTGTTGGATAGATAGACTTCATATTCTCAATGGGAGAGCTCTTAGTCTTGGAGAATGTCTATATGACCTAGATATTAGAATACACTCATTATTTGTTTCTAAATGTTGGAAATAAACGTGGTTCTGAGATAGAACTATCATAAAGAGTTATGATGGATATATTTCAGATAGTAATCTAACATCTAGCGGACTCCACAAAATTAGAAAACTAATGAATGGTTCATTAAGATTCCTAATATTGAAAATTAAAACCTTTGTAATATCAATAGGAGGATGAAGATCATTTGACAATGATTTGGCATCAAGTTTTGGACATATGTCTGCTGATGAGATCAATAGACTAGTACGACATGAAACTTTAGAATGTCTAAAAATTTCAAATCTTACATACTTCTGAATATTGTATTCGAAGAATGTCCAATACACCCTTCTCTTAGGACCGAGCTTTGAAGGTCTCTACCTTCTCATCAGGTTCCCTCTTCTCTTGAAGATCCATTTACACCTTAACGGGTCTTACCCTTTTAGGTGGATGCTCGAGGGTCCACGTATACAACACTTGTATATGAAGTCTACTTTAGACTTTATTGCTAATATCCATCTTTCCATGTCGTGATCCTCAGGAGCTTCATCACATGAAGTCCGATCATTGTCAGACTTAACTGATACATGGAATACATCCTCAAAGTCATTTGAAGAGGTATTAGTGCTTCATCTTTAATATCCTTTTAGTTTCCGATTTCAGGAGCCTCATTATCATCTCAAGATTAAATGAGTTCCTTTACTTCATTTTCATCTTGATTCTCAAGAGTCTTAGTCCTCTAAGAATCACATTCTCAGAGATGAGATCTTTTAAGAATCTCAAGGTCATAAAGTAGGTATCCAATACCATCCTTTATTTTCCTAATGAAGTAGCACTCTCAAGTTCTAGATTCCATCTTAGATGCATGAAACCTTATTAAGGATATATATTGTAGTCTCTACTATACATATATACCTTGAAAGTAAGGGATAATTATGCTAATTCATCATTGATCAAATCATGTCACACATGATCCAGTTGTATCTCCCTACAACTCCATTGAGTCAGGTGTGTTAGGAGGATTGAGAAAGAAATGATATTCATATCGTCATAAGGTATTCTTTGAATTCATCTAATAGGTACTTGTTACCTTGGTTAGATCAAATTCATTTAATCTTCCTTCAAACTTTGGTTCTAAACCAAAACTGTGAAATCTTTGAACATTTCCAAGGTTTCTTAGCTGATGAGAAGAAATCTCGTATCATACATAATCATCAATAGATATCACATATCCATAATGTTTACTATGATATAGATGATCCACATACATCAACATGTATGAGATCCTGAATACCTTGACATCGTGCACCTTTCCTAAGAGAAGGGTGTATTAGACATTCTTCGAATACAATATTCAGAAGTATGTAAGATTTGAAATTTTTAGACATTCTAAAGTTTCATATCGTACTAGTCTATTGATCTCATCAGCAGACATATGTCCAAAACTTGATGCCAAATCATTGTCAAATGATCTTCATCCTCCTATTGATATTACAAAGGTTTTAATTTTCAATATTAGAAATCTTAATGAACCATTCATTAATTTTCTAAATTTTTGTGGAGTCCACTAGATGTTAGATTACTATCTAAAATATATCCATCATAACTCTTTATGATAGTTCTATCTCAGAATTCATGTTTATTTCCAACATTTAGAAACAAACAATGAGTGTATTCTAATATCTAGGTCATAGAGACATTCTCTAAGACAAAGGGATCTCCCACTAAAAATATGAAGTCCATCTATCCAACACAGATTGCTGCAACAATTACATCAATATCCTTGTAGATGACTATTAAACCTTAAGATCAAATTTCTAATCTTCTAATATATATGCAACCAATTCCAAATGTCATTAGAAGATTGGGATACAATTATCAGACTTTATCTTATGAAATAAGTAAGTCAAAGTCAATGATTTTATGTAGATTATTCTGATGCTCTATCTGAGTCCTTCACTAAGGATTTTAGACAGACTTGATAGTCATACTATCAACACATCATCTTATTGCAGTATTAGCATTCATCCAACTCTTTGGATGTCATATGGAAGTCACAGAAGTACAATCAACTCTTTGATTTTCCTTCTCACATGGGTCCGACCCACGCTTCCACTGTGCTCTTCTCATCTATAAAAAACCATTGTTCAATACAAAGAATCTTTTATGTTGAATTCAAAAGATTTCAATACAAGAGCACTTCAACATTTATACATGCTTCATTAAATTCATACAAAATGATTATTATGAAGCGTCATGAATGAATAGAGTATAGAAAATAGAATGATGACACTCATCATATCTACATACATCTTAACTTATAGAGACTTAGGTTCAGGTAGGTATTCAAACATTTTGAATACATTATCTCTTTCGAGCCACCATTCTGCATAACGCAGAGAACCATGTTATTCATGATTAAATGTCTAGAGCATATATGTATGCCAGAACATCTTCTTAGATTTAATAAGTATTATTTGACAATCGCGATCATCATCGACATACCACTTCCAAAGTACACTCGATGAAAGATCAAGACTATAGAGACATACAAAACCTACGGTGATGTCTTATTGTCATATTTAATTGACGTTCCTCATTATGTTGAGGAAACTTGCACATTGCAACCACATACATTATGTGTCCAACTGCAAGTAAAATATCTGGATCATGAGTCCAATCCATGATATTTTACAGGTTATTATTGAGTATAACACTGAGTGGGTTTAATAAAGGATTATCTGAAATAAGAAATTTGCGTAAGGGTATATATATTATATATACATGTTTTATTTAGATTTAGGAATTTTTATATCAAAGTTATCTTGCCTTGTCAACAATGAAAGTTCATTCCCTTAATCACTTTCAATGTAAGAGATATTGTTACCATTATATCTCTAGCAATATCTGGGATCTCCTTTCCTATCTTCGTCACATCCCAATAATATGAGAACTTGCGACTCCGATAAAAAGAAGCGGGAACTCATTCCGCCTTGCAAGTCTGACTTGCATTTTACAATTTGGTCTTTAACACCTGGACCCACCACCCCTAAGATGATGTTGACCCCTTGCTAATTGAACCAACCGTCAACAGGATTAGAACTCGCTATGCGCAATCCAATATCGCCCCAATAATAGAAAACTCGATATTGGCGTCACTACGCATACGGCATTACTCTTTCGAGAAGCAAAGAGCTCGATCCAGATGCACTTGCATACAGGAGCTGTCACTTCGGACAGGCATCTCCTACATACAATCCCTGGCGACGGAACCCTTCGCCTTGACGGGAGACCATGGATGTCACTTATGTGATCCTCCATCTCATATTCAAATTTTATAATTAATTACCGTGAATCATATTCACATAATTAATTCTTCCAAGGGATTACACATCTATTCTTAATAGAGTGTTTATTGGATATAATTAATTTAATCACATTAAATTAATCATTAATCCAATCACCAATAAACAAACTTGATTATTACTTGAATAGTAGGTATAATCTCAAAGTATGTATTATTCGAATTTTAATAATTAGAAAAATACACTTTGACTTCTCCGGCATTATTGAGTCTCTACCCGCTGTCATGGCCAGTACCGATGAGAGTGGGGCGGACCACATACGTTACAACCCGCAACCCCAATGCTCTCCGACTAGGCACCATATCCACCTCAGGAAAGGATAATGTCAGATAGATCATCATGTACTTTGAGATGCTCATCAGTTTTTCAACCGAAATTATACCATATAATATACATCAAACAATTTTGATAATATTATAAGGAGATTTGCTAAACAAATCCCCAATCCTATTCTAGCAAGAGGGTTTTTCATGTAAAAGTTGTCCTACAACTATTGTAGGATAAACTAAGGTTCTTCATGAAAAAAGTTTGTTGATGATTTCATATCAACCAATGATAAAGATCAATTATCTTATCATTATGGTTTAGGAAAATGTCATTCAATGAAATAATTATCTTTATAAATATTTAAAAAAATATTTATCACTAAATATTTCAGATAATTAACAATTAATTTTCATCATCATATTTGAATGACTATCACATGGTTCATGATCAAAAAATGTCAATTTCCAGCAGTGACCTACAATCACCAAAATTAACTTATCTTGATTAATTTAAATTCAAAAATTGCAAAATCAGTTTACTAAGATTGCCAATTTGATTTATTAAACAGTCCAAGTGATAATTCATGCATTTCTAGGTGCATCAAAACAATAATTAACTCATTAATCATGTTTAGATCCGCAGTTCCCGCAAAAGTGAATACATGCATATTCAAAAGGCCATATCTTGAGCAAATGAAATTCAAATTTCATAAATTCAGATCCTATGGTTTCCTTATTTAATGAGAAACAAAATCCAATCTTAAATTTCGTGTTTAAACAATTTAAACAGTACTGAAAATTTCAATTAGACAGAGGTGCGAAAATTGAAATGCGATAAAAACTTTCGCGACCCTTTCAAACCCAAGTCGTCCTAGGTCTATGGATCATATACAAAACCTTATTTGACCTAAGGATCTAATACCACTTGAAGGATATTGAGAATCCTTAAGCACATCACGGAAGCGTGTTGATCGCATTGTATGCGATCGGGATAACTAGTCGCACTAGTCGCTAGATGCGGCGGAAATTAAAATTTTTAATCAAGTGATGAAACCACATGATCACGAGAACATTTCTAGGATTGTTTCATCAAACCACAAAGTATAAGGAATACCTCTTGGAGCGTGGTTGTAATCATGAGTTCCCAAACAAGAGATCCTCCTGTCTTAAGTCCGATCCACGAAGAACGCACTTGCGGGCGCGATGATGAGATGCGTTCCTCCCGCAATCCTCGATGAAGATCCAAGCAGTGAATCCCCTGATTTCTTCAAACAAAATCCATCGTCTTCCTTTAGAGCAAGCAACCACAAAGAAGAAGGAGATCCCCGAGTCATCGATGGCGAAGGCGAGAGTCTCTCCTTCTCAACACAAAGTGGACGGCCACTTCTTGGAGAAGAGAAAGAGAGAGGGCGAGAATGACAGAGAGAGAGAGAGAGTAGTAGGCTTCTACAACTCTTAATAATGTATCATGAAAGGCTAGGTTAGCCCTCCTTTTATATTAGTTTAGGATCCAGTGGATCTCAATCCATGGAACACAGATCCAACGACCAAGTTGATCTATGTATTAACCAATGGCCATGATTGTTGTTGGTAAAAAACCAACAACATTAATTTATATTAAATTAAATATATGTTGCATTATCATCAACATAATTTAATTCAATAAGTAAAACAATAACACGAGATAATAATATGATAATTTAAAAGATAATTATCCACCTAAATCATACGGATAATTAAAAAGATAATTATCCACCCATTAGATTTTGTGGATTATCTCATCCTTTTAATTCATATCATTATCTCTTGTTTATCTTGCAACATTATCCACTAAATAAATTCCAAATTAATTAGTGTATATCTATTGCAAAATTATCCACTAAATTAATTCCCAATTAATTAGTGAATGTTTATTGCAAAATTATCCACTAAATTAATTCCCAATTACTTAGTGAATATTTCAATCATGCCGTTGAGAATATGTGAATCATATTTAAAGCCCAAACTAAATTTTAAATTGCATATCCAATTAATTACTTAATGTGAATCCAATTCACATTAACAATTAACAAATGCTATTTACAAAGGTGCTCTGTCTCTCTAATATATTATAAATCATATTTATAATATATACTCATATACTATGGATATTACTATCCACAATTTGCATATCTTAGATAATTAAATCCCATTTAATTATCTTGAATAATCATTCTCACAATATGAATCATATTCATATTATTCTTGGTAATTAAATGTCATTTAATTATCAATATTTTGTTGCTTGGATATATAATTCATCAAATGAATTATTCTTGAACCCCTTCAAGAATAATGTGCTTTCTCCGCAGATACTTGGAGATAAGGACATGGCGACTGTATTGTTCCATGTATAGTGACTTGGATATTGAGATCTTATCTCAAATCCAGATCTTACGAACCTCCCACAGAAGCTTGATTTAGTCAAGATCACATATCTAATCTTTTCATTCATATGAATCTCAGCCAGACTAATGTCCAACATTTGGACCAAGATCAGATTGCTTCTCTATTGAGAGGAGTCACTAAAATCCAGACATGTTTCATCACTCCCTCGGAATGGAAGCGTCATGGTTATACAATCGTTTATGATCACATCACCCTCAGGTATTCCCAATACCTGTACATCCTGTATACTGGAAGACTCATGGTCAACCTGAAGATCAAGATCAATTTTACATTGTCTTCTTCAGGGTTTGATCACTAAGTTTCTCAATCTTGGTTATTGGGAATTGGTATCGATCATATGCTTTCCCAAAGCATATATCATACCTTCAAATTCATGTCATGCTTTCAAAGCACGACGACCATGCATGGAATTTGATTGGTCCCAATACCTCATGAGTGAGCTCATGTCTTCTGATTCATAAGTGAACATGTATGATCCCTTTGAGAGATCGTATTGCTCATATGCCCTTATATGCACACCAGCTCGCCAGTGTATAGACCTTGGTTAGGACATCAACCTATCGTTCTGCCAAATGTACAAACTCATACATATAGCAATACATCTGTCTCTGGTCAGATGATGCGTGCCTACGCTGTGACAGCATTCAACATAGGACTTAGGTTATCTCGATCTCGTCAAGTCAACCCATTGACCTAACTAATCTGACACCTTCGAATCACTATTCCCATGCAGAGGACCTGCATCACGAGGTCAGTCAGATATCAGCCTATATGAGAAAGGATTGCCATCTCCTACTCAGACTGGAGATCATCTCTTAATAATCATTCGATGGTGCTTGATGAGTCCTATATCTAACTCCTTAGGTATTTATCCAAGCACCAGCCTCTATGATTCAATTATCAAATCAACAACTGTATGATTATTAGGATGGCCATGGTACATAACCCTAATTGTACAGAGGGACCTATTATGCAAATTATTTATTCTTCATTTCAGATCAGGGAATGATATTCGCAATAACATTTATTGCATAATGGCTAATCGTGGGCTCACATGTCCAACAAACGATTGTATAACCATGATGCTTCTATTCCGAGGGAGTGATGAAACAAGTCTAGGTTTTAGTGTCTCCTCTCAGTAGAGAAGCAGTATGATCTTGGTCCAAGTGTTGGACATTGGTCTGAATAGATTCAAATGCAATGAGAAGATTAGATTTGTGGTCATGATTTAATCAAGCATCTGTGGGAGGTACGTAAGATCTGGATTTGAGATGAGATCTCAACATCCAAGTCACTATACGTGGAACAATACAATCGCCTTGGCCTTATCTCCATGTATCCGCGGAGAAAGCACATTATTCTTGAAGGAGTTCAAGAATAATTCATTTGATGAATTATGTATCCTAGCAACAAGATGTTGATAATTAAATGAGATTTAATTATCAAGAATAATATGAATAGGATTCATATTATGATAATGATTATCCAAGATAATTAAATAGGAATTAATTATCAAGGAATTGCAGATTGTGGATAGTGTTATCCATAATATATGAGTATATATTATAAATATGATTTATAATATATTAAAGAGAGAGAGCACCTTTGTAAATAGCATTTGTTAATTGTTAATGTGAATTGGATTCACATTAAGCAATTAATTGGAAATGTAATTTACAATTTAGTTTGGGCTGTGAATACGATTCACATATTTTTAATGGCATGACTAAAATATTCACAAATTATTTGGAAATTAATTTAGTGGATAATTTTGCAATAAATATACACTAATTTATTGGGAATTAATTTAGTTGATAATATTTCAAATAAATAAGAGATAATAAGATAAAATAAAAAATGGTATAATTAACCTCCGAATAAGGTGGCGTCACCCATGAATTAGTCATGGGTGATGCCCCATGTTTTTACGGGGGCAAATATCCTCTTTTTAATAATTATCATATTATCTTGTGATAATTAATTTTATTGAATTAAATTATGTTTATTATAATGCAATATATATTTAATTTAATACAAATTAATATATTTTTGTTTTTGAACAACAATGATCATGGCCATTGATTTAATACACATATCAATCTAACCATTGATTTTGTGTATGCCATGGATTGTGATCCATGGACTCCCAAACTAATATAAGAGGAGGGCAACCCTAGCCTCTTCAAGCTACAATTGTACATGCCTACTCTACCTCTCTCTCTCTCATTCTCATCCTCTCTCTCTCTCTCTCTCTCTCTCTTTAAGGTAGTCATCCATCTTGTGCTTTGAGGGAAGAAGCAATCGTCTCTACGCCCGTTCGTTGTCGCTTCGATTGCTCGTGGATCTCCATCGATGGATTTCGTTGGACGAAATTAGGAGATTCAAGGCTTGGATCTTCATCGAGGATTGCGAGAGGAACACGTCTCATCATCACGCCCGCAAGCACCATCTTTGTAGATCGGACTTGAGTCAGGAGGATCTCTTGCTTTAGAGATCCTATGATCGCAACCACGCTTCAAGAGGTATTTATAATACTTTGTGGTTTGATGAAACAATCCAAGAAATGTTCTTTTGATCATGTGGTTTCATCACTTGATTAAAAATTATTAATTTACGCTGCATCTAGCAACTAGTACGACTAGTCGCCCTGATTGCATGAGATGCGATCAACACGCTTCCGTAATGTTCTTGAGGATTCCTCGTATCCTTCAATGGCTTCAGGCATTGACCATTAACCCGAAAGGTGTAATCAGATGATAACTCAGATATATCGATGCTTCCATTATCGTGTACATTTCTGACCAAGTATGGTCCCCTCCATTTGCTTTGTAATTTTCTTGAAAATAATCTCAACCTAGCATCAAATATCCATACTCTCTGATTCAGCTCAAACTGTTTATGGGTGATATGAGAATCATGACATATCTTCTCTCTATCCTTGTATTGTAGGCTACTTGAAAAGGTAATATCTCTCAACTCCTCCAGGGATGCCAATTATGTTTTCTCTGATCTCCTACACTCTTGGGATCCAAAAATAACACTGTAACTACCCATAGTGACTTATGTTTGATCTCCACAGGTAGGTGGTATGGCTTGCCATAAATGAGATGAAAGGGATATGTACCCAAAGGTGTCTTAAAGGAAGTTCAATAGGCCTACAAGACCGAGTCCAAAATCTGTGACCAATCCTTTCGTTCTTGGTGGACAACCTTCTGCAATATCGTCTTGATCTCCCTATTCAATACTTCAGCAAGACCATTGGTCTGAGGGTAATATGGTGTGGCAACTCGAATATCAATGATGAACTCATTAGCAAGGGACCTTACCTTGTTGTTGATACCCCGTATGATATCAAAACTTTAGGTACCCCGAACTGTGAAATGATTTTTTTCCTCAAAAATTTGCATACCGTCTTAGCATCTACGGCTTGAGCGGGGATGGCCTCAACCCAATGACTCACATAATCTACATCAAGTAGAATGTACTCGAATCCTTGACTCCTAGGGAATGGACACATAAAATTGATGCTCCATGGGTCAAAAACCTTACAGAAGTGAATGGGCTACATCGACATCATATCACACCGTCCATAAGTTCCCATCCTCTGACAGTCAATGCACTTCTTCACGAATTGATAAGAATCCTTTAAGAGGGTAGGGCACCATAGGCCGGATTGGATAACTTTCTGTGTTTTCCATATCCCAGAATGATGTCCTCCTACCTCAAGCTTGTGGCAGCAAGTGAGGACAATGTGGTGCTCCTCCTGAGGAATACACTAACACCAGACACTATCTCCCCCTTCATGATAAAGGGTGGGATCCCCCCAACGATGCGACTTGGCCTTCGCAGGGAAAGTCTGAAGTTGTTGTCTGGGCCAACCTTGTGGAATTTTCTTGGTAACAAGATAATTCACAATTTCAGCATACCACAGAAGCGAAGTGATAGTGAGAATTGCCTCGTCTGGAAATGTCTCTATAATTGGTGTGATATGATCATAATCCTTAAGGTTCTCTAAACGGAAGAGGTGATCTGCCACCACATTCTTGACTCCATGCTCATCCTTAATCTCTATATAAAACTCCTGGAGTAGAAGGATCCACTTGGTCAATCTGGCTTTGGCATACTTCTTTTCCATAAGGTATCAAATGGAGGTGTGATCTGTATATATGGTCACTCTAGATCCAAGAATGTAAGATCTAAACTTATCCAAAGAAAAATTATGGATAGCATCTCTTTCTCAATCACGGTATAATTCTGTTGAGTGGCATCCAAAATTCAATTAGCATAGTGAATAGCAAACTGTAATCCATCCGTCCTCTATCCTAGCACAGCCCCTATGGCAAAATCAGAAGCATCTGTCATGAGCTCAAATGGGAGAGACCAATCTGGTGGCTAAAGGAAATGAGCCTTAACAACTAGTACCTTGAGAGTCTCAAATGATGCTAGACACTTGTTATCTACAATGAACTTAATGGCTTTGGTCAACAAATAGTGAGTGGCCGGGCAATACAACTGAAGTCATGAATGAACCGTTAGTAGAAACAGACATGTCCCAAAAAAGACCGCAACTCTTTCAAATTAGATGGTGGGTTGAGTTTCTTGATGATATCCACCTTGGCCGGATCGACCTCCATGGCTTTGTTGGAGATGATGTGGCCAAGGACCATACTTTGAGTCATCATGAAATGACTCTTCTCCCAAGATAACACATGGTTGACCTCTATGCAGTGTTGAAGTACACGGTCTATGTAGTCAAGACAAACATCAAATCCATTACTGTAGATCGAAAAATCATCCGTGAAGACCTCTAAACAGTCACCCACCATGTCCGAGATGATGGAAAGCATGAACCTTTAGAATGTAATTGGGGCATTACATAAACCAAAGGGCATCCGTCTAAAAGCATACGTCCCAAACGGACAGGTGAATGTCGTTTTCTCCTAGTATTTGGATGCTATAGCCACATGCTTGTATCCCAAGTACCCATCAAGAAAACAATAATAACTCTTCCGAAGTAGCCTCTCAATAATCTGATCAATAAATGGCAGTGGGAAATGATCCTTCTTGGTGTCCTTATTCAATCGTCTATAGTCCACGCAAACCCTCTAAGGAGTGGGTTCCCGAGTAGATATCTCCTCTCCAGACTCGCTCACAACTTTGGTGATACCTGTCTTCTTGTGTATCACATGTAATGGACAAAGCCACTTAGAGTCAAAGATGGGGTGGATAAAATCGACACTCCACCACTTAGATATTTCTTTCATGACCACATCTGAAAGATTCGGGTTCAGCCTCCACTGGAACTCATGCGATGGCTTGGCATCCTCTTTGAGATAGATGTGGTGGGAGCACAACCCTGGACTTATCCCCTGGAGATCAGCTACGCTCCATCTGATTTCCTTGTAGTTTCGTTCAAGAACCTCCATCAAATGAGATTCTTGATCTTCAGTAAAATCTGCTGAGATAATGTCTAGGACCATATCTGGCTCACCCGTAAGGAATTTGTACTTCATGCACTGCGGCAAGGTCTTCAATTCTGGATAAATGGGGGCTGCCAAATCTAGCTTCTGAAATGTTTGAGTGAAGGCTACCAGATCAGTATGGGAGAACTCTAATTACGATGCTGAATCTGACAAAGGAGACCCTACTGGTGTCTCTGTCATATGTCCTCGCTCGCTCTCCGCCCTAGATGTCGGCTTTGAAGGAATCATACATGGTAACTAGTCATCAAAGTCCTCCTAATCAATGTTTGAAACCGAGGCATTTGAATCTGAAGTACATGAAATATAATCCGCTTCACTATCCTGAACACGATCATCAGCCTCTATGGTATCCTGGGCCATGAGCATGCTCTCCGAACTCTCATATGTTATCATACGTGTATATGCAGTGTCTGTAGGTGAAGAGATTATAATACGAGATCTACCCAAACTGCTTCATCATCTGTAATCACAAAGTCATACTCTTGGTGGATGTCTAGATCTGCATCTTTCATCTACTCTGAGTCACTCGTCTGCTCTGAGCGAGCGGAATCTCTAGCTCTAGTCTCCTCAATCATTTCTATTTATATATTTTTCACCCTCAACGCAAAAGTATACCTTCTCGCTATCATGATCGGACAATACCTTGGTTGTGGCCAAGAAAGGTCGTCCTAAAATGATGGGGGTATCGGTCATAAACTCAGGGATCTCCATGTCCAATATAATATAGTCCACATGGAATTTTAGACCTTGAATGTGATGACCACGTCTTTCAGTAATCCCTTTGGCCTCTTAATAGATCTATCAGCAAACTGAAGGACCGTCCTGCTCTGTCTAAGAGGGCCAAACTCGAATCGGTCAACCAAGGTAGCTAGAAGAAGGTTAATCGAAGAGCTGTTGTCTAATGAGGTACGATCAAACTGTTGCTCATAGATGTAGCATTTGACATATGGAGATTTTGCATCTGGTCTCTTGGCTGGCAATCGATTCCGAATAGCCAAACAAGTGGCATGAGTAAGCACATTGATCTTTGCATTGTGGTTCTCTTCTTCCTGCGGATGGTGGTAATCTCTCTCAAGTTTTTCTGGAAGAGAGGGATGTGCGCTAGTGGATGCTATAATGTCATCTGTATATGGAATCGATCTAACACCTGCTCATTGAACTCTATCTCGTGTCTCTTTTTGGGATTTTATGTTTTGGTCTCCTTTCCTAAGTGCAGTGCTTGAGAGAAGGGGATGGATGGACCCTCTCCTAGGAGATGAGGGTCAGGAGTAGATTCTTGTGTATGTAAGAGGATAGATTCCATACAATGATCATCATGCAACATAGATGGACTCACAAAAGATACAGAAAGCTTTTCTTTGTTCATATTTTTGCTTTTATTTTTCCATTTTTTGTATTTTTCTATGATTATCCTCAGGTACAGAATGAGGAAACACAACTGAAGGTAAATTGGTGGCATCAGTACCACCCACAACATCTATCTTTGTGGATCAACACCCTACTCAAGCCATGCATCTGGAATCTTGGTGGCATCAGCACCACCGTCTGCAACTAGAATCACGACGTCCTTAGTACTGTCGACTGGATCAACATCCTTGGTGGCTCCAGCACCACCATCATCATCATCGTGATAAGTGGCATCAACACCACGTCTATCATCATTTCGTACCCTGGAATATGCACGGGGACATCAATCAGATGAGTCACCGTTGGCTGTCATCCTACTTCTCCTAAGTGTCACAAAATCAACATCAAACATTGCCGAAGAAGTATCATGCAAAACATCACTATGGGTGGTAGTCTCTGTAAATTGTTTGGATTGGGTTCAATCTGAACTGGTATGATAGCCTTGACCTTGACAATCTCCATCATTTCCTGCTGGAACTTGTCCATCTCTCATGGAAGGATGCATGCTGGTCAAATAGTAAGTGGGCGAGGTTGTCAAGAGCTGGGTTCTCATAAATGGGTGCATGAGAACTGGACGAGTTGCCTAGCTGGAAATGAGGCTGAGGCTGTTGACATTGTTGTTGGTAGTGAGGAGGAGGTTGGGAGTAGTGTTGAGGCTCTTGAGGTTGCCTCCACTATTATCTCTGATAGTTGGGATGAGGACAATGTTGTTGTATTGATGGGAGTGATGGGCTGCTAAGCGTAGCTGCTCTGCCCTGCTTGAGATGGAGGCTGCTACTGGGAAGAGGTACCTCTAGTGGATGACCAAAGCCAAGATTCCGTTGACACCATCAACGGCTCCTGCTGCTCAAGGTATGGAGGGGGAAGGGCTGTCAAGGGATGATCCGACTGGTATACCACCATATGAGTGTTCGAAGATGGTGTTGACTGCTCGTAGTGCTGGAGCTGCTGGATCGACCATGCCTGGATATGGTAAACCTAGTGGTACGTGGCAGAAGCCTAGGTGGAGCTACTCCCTGGATTGGCTCGTGACCTAAGAAGGGGCTGAGAGGCCGTCTGTCCCTCTTAGAGACACATGATATGGGTATTCAGGTCACTCAAGGTCTGGGAAAGCTCATCAAGCTTGTTGAGCTTGTCCATCCGTTGGCTCTGCTTCTTTTCTATTATCTCAATACGGTCCAACTTCTGACTGATGACGTTCATGTCAACAAATGAATACTTAACAAGTGTTGCTACTGACGACGAAGTGGAAGCATCGGCATCGACACGAGCAATCCTCTGATAGGAAACGACTTGTGGGAGGGGCTTCCCTTGAGTTTAGACACGGGTCTGGGACATCATTGTATAGTTTTATGCCCTCTCCTCATAGATGGCCCTAACAAGGTCTTCATCCTTGGTAAAATAGGACCCTCCACACGAGGTGTTTACTAGTCCCTACAACTCTGGTGTCAGCCCACAAAAAAAGCTCTGAACAAGGTTAGGATTGGATATCTCATGATGTGGATACTGGTCAATGAGCTCTCTAGATCGATCCCAAGACTCATGGAACTTCTCGTTTGGGTTCATCATGAAATCGCTCATCATAGCTCGTGCTGCGTTGGTCCAGTCGAGTAGATAGTACTTGTTTAAGTACTAGATCCGAAGATGCTCCTAAGTAGTGACTACCCTCCTCAAGTGCTTTAGCCAGTAGGCTGCTCTGTTAACCAATGAGAATGGTAAGGTAGTAAACTTGATAGTGTCATCGTCCACAAATATGTCATGGACATGTAGATGGAGGTGCGATTTCTCGATAGCTATCCCATGGAACATGGGCAACACTGGATAGTCTGAGGTTGAAGATTGAAGTCGCCTAGGATCTCTAGCAATTGGATCCATCTATGTGTGAGGGTTGCACCAGGGTTGTGCAACTACTTCATCATCCGTGGATGTATCGTTGGCTCCTACTATTCATCCGGGTGTTTGGGTCCTCCCATAGCTATGGGAATCTGTCCACCGACTAGTCTCTGCAGCTCATCTATGTTGGCTCGCATTTGGGTGAGCTCCCTCCTAACTTCGGTCATAAAAGCTCCCTTGTCCCGAACCTGATACCGCATCTCGGGAAGCAACCAAACGATTGTTGATGGTGTCCTAGTCTAACACATAGGAATAAGTCTACGGCTGCTCATCGATACAGTTCTCACTGCTGGCCATCTCTTGGGTCTCTGCAAAGGCAAAAGACTCCAATTCATGTGTTATCAAGTGAACAAATAAATGTGTTGGCCTCTACTCTATCACATCAGGTGTAGTATAAGGGTGGTCAAGGGGGAACAGGGTGGAGTGAACCTGGGTTCAGAGAGCGGGTATGAGCTCTCTGAAGCTGCCCTATATGAATGAAGAGGAGTGATCGAAAGCTGTGCTACTAGAGGTAGCCTAAGGGACCTCCTTCCCATCATCGTGATGTGGTGATTTATGATGATCGTATCTGGAATGAAAATAGGATGAGAAATCAAACCCCTCTTTCACTTAATCAACAGAGCTCATGACCGTGAAAGTTCGGTCGTTAGTCTTGTCCAATTTTATTTAGGTGATAATCCAATCTATCATAACGATTAAGTGAGTTGTTAGGATCCCAATGCTCCCAGGAGACTATATCAAATCACACAAGTAGTTTTCTTATCTAATATGGTTGCAGACCGTTTACCGGCTACCCGATCTGCCCAATCTACTAAGGAAGTTCCGGACCGATTACCGGCTACCCGACGAAATCCTCACTGGAGAACAACTAATCAAAAGACCAGTATTCTGAAGAGAGATTAGACATGGCTCTATCCTAGTGTGTGGGTTGCTCTCTCATTGTAGATAAATCAAACAAGGAGGGGGTGACTCTCCCCAAAACAAAGATTTTTAGGTGAAGTCGGTTTTAGGGTCAAGTTTGCATTAACAGTCCTAATTTTATTTTATTAAATCTTTTTATGCATTTTTCTGAAATAATACAATACCAAAGAATTTTCTGATTTCCTTGGTTATTTGGAGTGCAATAAAACAAGGGGAGGAAGTCGGAAAAGCTGATGCACGATCAAACACAACGATGCATGCAGAGATAGAAAGGTGTATCTAACTCCAGCACTCTACTTGAAGGGTGAACTGTGCATAAAATAAAGACTAAAAGTAAACTATCTATATGATGCACAAGGAAATCATCCTTAGATGAACAACTTCTATTACGTGAAGCACAATAGTTAGCTGGTCATATAAAAGACCTGAGTCCGGTCTTGGGAGTCACTCGGTGCCCGCTACAACAGGTCCTGCTAGCACTGTATGTGACTCCTCATGGCGTGTGGTCTCGTATCTAATCAAGCTAACCCTTTTTATTTATTTTAGATGAGTCCAATTATGATCTATAGGAACATATAAGCAATTATGTTTTGGGACCTTAGCTAATTACGAGCACAAACAAGTAGAAGTCCTAAATCTAAGGGCCAAATCCTCGGGAATTAAATAGAAATAAAAGTGAAAAATCTGCGAAAAAAATCTAATGAGGTCTCTCGAGTACACAAGTACTCGTCAAAACATACCCTGAAAAGTCTAAGTGTCTAGCCGTCTCAAAGTTGAATTATTACAATAATAGAAGTTTTTTGCTAAAATAAAACTAATTTATGAGCTATAACTACTTTCTCTGCCTCTACTCCTCCTCAGATGTGAGTTCTTCCAAAAGAAAATCGAAGCATCCCTCGGGCGGTTCCTCACAAAAAAACGTGAAATAGAAAGGTATCAGAAGGCAATTATAACAAATAGATATAAAAATAAGCAAAAATGATGAAATATGATTACTAAGTCGTGGTCTCTGGCAATGACGCTATTCTGATGAGAGACCGACTAACTAGTTTAAGTATCAAGATAAACAAAGGTCGTTATGACCCCAATCAAATCGATAGACTCAACGAGAAAAATAATAAACCACTCAAGAAATCAATCAAGTAATGTAAGCGGTGCTGTTATTCTATTTACCTGGTAAAACCACCAGGGTCGAACATAAGGAGCACGATTGAAAAACTAAGTACTCAAATTTCAAAAATAAAGTAATTTTTAGTGGTTTTTTATTTTTCACATTTTTAATTTTGAATAAAAAGTAAACAAGAACAAATTATAAGACACACACCACATTCTTTTTAAAATTTTCAAGATAGAGAAATACTCAGAAAGTTATACTAAAACTATTTTTAATTTTTCTTAGTTTTAAAATGTTTTTGGTAATTTTTCTAGATTTTTCTAATGTTTTTATGAATTTATAAAAATCAAATAGCGAAAAGTATGCAAAACAGCGCACAACTAGGACCAATTTGCAAAATAATAATATCTAAATTACCAAAAGGTTGTGGATAGCAATTTTATGATAAACTAGAAATAAAAAGCGACAAATAGAAACCAAAATCACAATTTTTGGATTTTTTTTTCTTTAATTTTATATGATTTTTATAGGTTTAGTTATTTTGTGATTTTTAGAGTTTTTACACAGATTTTTCAAGCAAAAGTAATATTGAAGATAAAACACAACAACAAACAACTCCAGAAATTTTTGTGGAATTATTAGAACCTTTTTTGAATTTTTCTGATCTTAGCAACTTAAACAAGACACTTTTTATGGGGTTTTTCAATTTTCAATAATATAAAATGCAATCAAATTAATCCACGAATATTACAATAAAAATACACACTAGCAGGAGCTAACTATTATTTTTAGGCAATTCTTAGAATTAATTCAATATTTATTAAATCTAATATAAGCCAAATAGTTAAACACAGTTCATAGGGACCTAAAAGCAAATAGTTTAAGTTAGCGGGCCAAATAGATAATAAGCTAAGAAAACGTAGGGTCAAATCTGCAAATAATCCAACCAATGCACATGTCACATGTGATCCAAGTTCACAGGGTCATAAATGCAATTTTCAAAACATAGCATTCATTCATGAACAACATAAAAGCTCAAGACAACAAGTGCAAATAACCCATAGAGCACATGGGAACACACGTGCCTCGGACTTGGAGGGATTAAAATGCAAATATAAAAAGAACGAGGTCCTGACTACAAATGTTTTTATTAATAGATTTTATTTAAATGACTAGAGCGAAATAGGGAAACATGCGTGGAAAAATGTAAAAAAACTGAAGCAAGAGGGCATGTGGCACGCATATGAGGCGGAAATGGACAACTCTAATATTCTTCATAAAAGATCTGATGGATCTAATCTTGTCGAGAACTTAAGCATCAGATGGACCTGCTGGATCTGATCAGACTGTTAGGATGGAAGCGTGGCATATGGCTCTCAAATCTGGAAGGCTGCTCTAGACCGAACGACGAAGAGGGGTCCTTGATGAACACATCCGGGGTGAACTTCCATCGCACGCGGAAGGAGATCCGTCGCTCTGATGAGGTTGTTAATAGATCCAGCAAGTTCGTAAGGAGGTTCTGCATAGGTTTTACGTTGAATGGTCAGCTCCCATGTGGTGGATGGATGGTGGATGAGCGGGGTGAAGGTGGTCACGTTGGAGCTACTCCGCCTGAGCAGCGGATGCTCGAGATGGCCATCTAAGTGCATCCAAACCTATAGGGTAGATTCAAGACTCGAAAACCAAGCTTTGGTCGGGGTTATTGTGCAAGAAAAAAAGGAAGCAACGGTATCTAAGGGTCGGCCTTCGACGGAAGTGGATGATGGAGGTATCAGCTTAATCTCATCTTAAGGAGAAAGCCTAACAGTGGTCAGGCCATGCTAGAAGATGCAGGGTGGAGAGGGGATTTGATTTAAATGGATGAAGGTGGGTAGTAAAGCTCCGACCAGCTGGTCGGAGTAGAGGATGGCGATGGAGATGAGATAGAAAAGTGGAATGGACTAGGAAATATAGAGAATATGAACAATACATAAAAGCTAACAATGAACTCAGAAGCTCTAGGCGAAGGTGGTCAATGGGGTCTTGGCATCTACCAATTATTTTTATAATATACATATGTATTATGTATACATATTTTTATTCAATTATTTTTAAAAAAACACTTTATTTTATATTTTATTTATTTATAAATTAATTTTAGGAGTATAAAATCATTTTTATTTTATTTTTATAAATTATTTAAGGGTGTAAAATAAATAATTAATATAACATATACATATGTATTTTGTACAAGGGTTTGATGATTTTATTTTTATTTTCATTTTGTTTTTCTGATTTTTATTTTATTTTTATATTATTTCTAGAGATATATACAAGGGTGTAAAAAGAGTTAAATAAATTTTTTGTCAAAAATATTTAGATAAATAATAAGTATCGAGTATGTACGGTACATGGTGTACCCATATCTCTCACCACTTATTTTCTTTCGCGATCAGGTCAAGAATTGAGCTTCTCTTGGAGTTTAGGTCACTCTGTATTTATTCTAAATACATCATTCTTTTTCTTTTCTCTTTATTCTTTTTTTGTAAAATAAATGCTAAATATAAGGTATTAACAATGCCATGCAAAACACGAAATTATTGTATTTACAAGTATTTACATGTTTTGCTAAAAAGAATATCTAAAATAAAAGAATAAAGAATAAGAATCATGGGTTTATCAATAGCACAATCGAATTCTCCTCTATCTTAGAAGATGATATTTTTGCTGAATTTCCAGAAGAACTGATTGTTGGCCACATGTCCTTAGCAGAGGAAGATGAGATTATTGAAGACCTCTTTGAACAAGATGATATCATTGAGAATTTGTGTGTTGGATTGAGTGCAGAGCTTGAAATGCCAATGGTTGACAATGAGAAGTTTGAAGATCTAACACCACATACTTGTACAGTTGTATAAGTTGTCATTGATGTGATTCAGACCTCGCCAGAGTTTAAGCCACTTCCATCGAGTATGAAGTTTGCCTTCCTTGCGGGTATGCATAATATGCTCTCGGTCATTATCAATTCTTGGTTAACCCGGGAACAAGAATCTTGTATGCTTAAGGTTCTTTAAAGAAACCGCAAGGCCATAGGATGGAAAATTTCAGATATCCATGTGATTAATCCGTCACTGTGTTCCCATCACATTTACCGTGAGGAAGATAGCAAGACATCTTGAGAATTACAGCGAAGATCTAATCTTACCTCCAGTAGGTCGTTATGATTGAAATTACAAAATGGTGTGATGCATGCTTCATACATCCCATCTTCGACTCAAAATAGGTGAGGCCCCAATATGTTGTGCCAAAGAAATCCTGGACCACCATCACGAAGAGTGATACAGGAGAGGAGATTGCAACCAGAGTTCCAACATCTTGGCACGTCTGTGTTTATTACAGACTCTTGAATCTAGCGACCAAGAAGGATCATTTCCTACTTCCCTTCATCAACCAAATAGTCGAATGACTGGCCGCAAAGGAGTATTTATGCTTCTTAGATGGATACTCCGGTTGGAATCAAGTTTCCATTTCTCTTGAAGATCAAGAGAAAACCATCTTCACATGTCCATTTGGGACGTATGCCTTCTTCAAAATGTTATTCTTTTTGTGCATTGCTCCTGCGACATTCCCATAACGCGTGTTGGCAGTGTTTGCATATATGGCTGCTAGCTTTGTTGATATTTTCATGGACGATTTATCGATCTACGGTGACAATCTTGATCAGTACCTATCTTATCTACACCGAGTACTGAAGAGATGTTGCGAAGTGAACTTGGTTCTCTCATGTGAAAAGAGTCACTTCATGGTGACTGAAAGGATTGTGCTAAGCCATGTCATCTCAAAACATGGCAAGGAGGTATACCCTGCAAAGGTGGAAGTCAATTCAAAACTTGAACCACGTACAAATTTGAATCAAGTCGGCCATTCCAGGGGCATGTGATATTTTACCGCAGATATCAAAGATTTCAGCAAAATCCTCTAACAGTTGAATGGGCTTCTAGGCAAGGAGGTTGATTTCATTGTAGATGACAAAGTCCTCCAAGCCTTCAATCAATAGAAAGATTTGACCACTCAGGCCCTTGTTCTACAATCACCCAATTGGTCTTAACCATTTAATATCATGGTAAATGCTTCAGATTATGACATTGGAGGCGTTTTAAGACAGAGAAGAGATGGTTTACCATTTGCAATTCACTATGCCAGCAGAACTCTTGACGAAGCGTGGAAGAGTCACACCATTATCGAAAAGGAGCTTCTAGCATTTGTCTTCATCCTAATGAAGTTCAGATACCATATACTTGGATCCAAAGTGATTGTCTATATAGACCACTCTGCCACCAAGCACTTGCAAGGTAATAAGGATGCTAAATTGAGACTCGTTAGATGGATCCTTCTGCTCTAAAAATATGATCTTGAATCAATGATAAAATTGGAGCTAAAAATGTGATGGCAGTTCATCTATCAAGATTACCAAAGTCGGACATTCTTGAGGAAATCCTATTGCTAATCACCAAGACATTTCTAGATGAGTCCATTCTATCATTAACCTTGCTCCCCTGGTTCACCGATATTGTGAACTATCTTACTTTCAAGAGAACTCTACAAGATTGACCGAAACTAATAGTTGACAAGTTTGTGTCAGATATTTATTTCTATCAATGGGAGGATCCATATCTCTTTCGTGAGGGGGCAAATTTCATCATGAGAATGTGCATTCCTCAAGAGGAAGTCCATAGTATCCTCGAACATTGCCATGCTAGAGAATCAGGAGGAAACCACTCTGGGAAATATACGACAGCAAAAGTGTTACAATGCATCCTCTGGTTACTGACTCTCTTCAAAGACAAAGAAGATTTCATGAAACGATGTACCGATTGTCAGAAAATGAGTGGAACTATTTGAATAAGAGACACAATCCTCTGGAGTACATTCAGATTTCATATGTATTTGATGTATGGGGCATTGACCTCATGGGAACATTTCCTAACAGTCAAGGATATGAGTATATTCTGCTCATTGTTGACTATATGAGTCGTTAGGTGGAGGTTATCCCAACTTGAGCCGCTGACAGTCGTACTGTTTTCCAGTTTCTAAAAGAACACATCATTACAAGGTTCAGGATTCCTAGGATTCTGATATCTGATGGTGGTAGCCATTTTATTAATAGAGAAGTGAAGAAGCTGACCCATGAATTTTGTATTGAACATCATGTCACTTCTCCATACCACCTATAATGTAATGGCTTGATAAAATGTTCAAATAGAGAGAAAGATAATTTTGCAAAAGCTCGTATGTCCAGATAGAAAGAATTCATCTCAATTGCTTGATTCTGTTCTCTGGACCTATCAGATCGTGTACAAGTCACCTTTGGGAATGTCTCCCTACTAGATTGTCTATGGCAAGCCATGACATTTCCCTGTTGAATTAATTCATAAATCTTTTTGGGTAATAAATATTTGCAATTTGGATCCCAATAAAGTAGGAAAGAACAAAAAGCTCAATCTGAATAGATTTCATAAATTTAGAGATAATGCATACAACAACAACCTAATGTACAAGCAGAAGGTCAAAAAGCGGCACAACAAGCATATCGATAGCAGGATTTTCAAACTAGGTCGGAAAGTTTGGTTGTTCTATGCAAAGTTAAAACTACTCCCAGGGAAGTTTAGGAGCAATAATGAAGCATGTGCATGCCAATGGCAATGCTATCATATTTGGTTAGTCAATTGACGCACAACCCTTCGTCATCAATGGATGGATTTTGAATCCTTATTTTCGGCACGATACATATTTATCTGTGGTCGACTCAATACAAGTGGCCTACGATGAAGAACTTCTTGTAGACTATCAGCAGATTCTGACATGGCATTTATTAGTAATCATTTTCTTCTTTTCTTCTTTTCATTTTAATTCTTTCGTTCTACCAACAAGTCATTCATCCCATTCATCATTGCTATACTTAGGATATACTTCATCCTAAGTATAGGGGGTGAGTGTATTCGGGTGCTCATTCTTTGATCCCCTCGTCTGTATCCTCAACGTTTGTTCTTTTTTCTATACTTAGGGATATTTTACCCTAAGTATAAGGGGAGACAGTCTGAGCTGATGATTTGTTTATTCCCACCCTCAACCCTCCCTACTTTGTATAGAGTCTAATATACTTAGGAATAATTCATCCTAAGTATAGGGGAAAGGTTGACTTCCTATTATTTATTCAATCGTTGTTTTATAGACTTTCCTATATTTAGTACTATTTGTGTTTTTATTTTCTCTCCGATCTATGAGAACATAGCTTAAGCTAAGTATATGGGGGTCATATATGCGTTGTATATAACTTAGCCATAACTCGAACTTGCTTATTTTTAATAATGGTTAATTAGTAAAATTAAAACACACATCAAAACTCTTTGTAATAATGGTTAATAAATTGGTTAAAAAAATTTTGCAAAATGTTTGAAAATAGTTGGAAGATTTCTTCGAAGAATCTTTTATAAAACTGTTTGAAAAATATTTGTAAAAGGTATTCAAAAATTTTTAAAAATATTTAGTTTGTAAAAATTTTCTTATCTGTGTATATCAGGTGTTTTAAAAATCTATTTGCAAATGGTTTGCAAAGAAAAAATAGCTTGAAAAATCTATAAATACTGTTTGAAAAATCTTTGCAAAAGGAATTTCAAATTTTGTAAATATTTACGAAAAAATATTTGTTAGAATTATGTAAAAATAATGTTTTCAAAATAGTTGTGAAAATATTTTGAAATTATTTTGAGAATTGTGTACATAATTCAAACAAAACAAATTCCATACAAACTCTACATAAAAAAACTGTGAATAATGACTAAAGTATTTTTTGTAAATTCTTGAACCCTAATTCTTGCAAATATAGACATACTCCCATGTAAATATCTCTACATATTCATTTTACTAACACCTTTATTTTGGAAAAAAATCTCTAAAAAATTATGAAACCAAAAGTCTATAAAAATTTGCAAAATGTTTTCATAAACATGCATAAAAATTTACAAAACTTTTTCAAAATTCCATAAAAATTTCAAAATTAGAAAATTACTTCACAAAAATATTTTTTGCATTATGCATTGTATTTGTATTTTTCAGGTTGATAGTAACAATTAAACAAGTCTAAATCAAGTCCGAAGATTGGAGCTTGGTCGGACCTTAATCCACTTAATTGCAGATACTTATAGGAAATGAAATTGAAGATCTTCAGGTCTGCTAGACTTACTTCTTTGAGACTGCAAGACTTGGTTCAATGTCGTCTGGACTGCCTAAGTATAATATTTTTGGAACACACGCGTGACTCTTGTCAACAGTAACCTAACTTGCATACTTGCACCTTACACTTTGCTCAATTCAGTTAAGGTAGTAGATGGTTGGATTTGCCAGCATGAGACATAAGAGAATGGAAACATACGAAGCCACAATTATATGGTCATTGTGCCCCACCCCTATCCAGTTTCCATGAGGTCTAATTATTGAATGTTGTGGGTTGCAATAATACTTCAAAAGAGGGATAGTCTACTGGGTCAAGAGGAAAAAGTCCATATATAAATGATGCTTATAGTATTTAAAAAAAGTGCAAAAATCAAAAACTCCAGAAACATAGACGATAAAAAATCCAAGAAAAATGAATTCTCGTGGGAGCATGTATGTATTCAGTAAGCAAGCTCAAGCTTCTAAGTCAAAGATACATGTGAGCCTGCAATCGGGTGACTTGGCTATACTGGTCAAGCATCCTAGGATAGGTATGTATGATGATTATCATCCATTCTCTTCTCCACCTCCTCTTCTTCAGCCGATTGTACTTGAACTTAGAAGGGAATACCTGACCTCTCAAGGAAGGAGTTATTGGATTTGGGAATTAGGGTCACCATGTTGGAGAAGCCTATCTTTTATCTCTTCAGTTGAGAGGAGCTACATATCATTGACACTGTACAAGATAAACCCATGGTCATAAGGGACTACGTATGACATCCCTCAAAGCCCTCCTTCCAAATTATGCCATGTGATAGAGGTCTCTATCATTCCCTAATGAATCCTCATTTCATCACCTTTATTCTTTCATTTTTGGCCTTAAATCCCTAGCTAAATGCATGAATATATCATTAATTTATCAAAATATGCACTTTATAAATTATACAAAATATTGTAAAAAATGTTGTATAATTAATTCATTTAATACCAAAATAAATGAATAAAGGAACAAAAGAAAAAAATGAAATACCATATGTATTGAACAACCCCAAAACGCCAAGACCCAATCACCATGATTATTCATCAATGATTTCTTTTTGGGACACTTTTTATTTTATTCTTTTTACAAATCAAATAATAAGACTCTCAACATAAATAATGTAGATAAAAATACAAATAAAAACACAAAATTGATTTCATAGAAAAATAATGCACAGTGTTCCCGGGACATACAAAATAAAAAGTCAAAATAAAACTTCACAGACATGTTTCTTCTTCATATTTTATTAAAATTTACAAAACTCTCCTTTAATTATATATAAAATTAATAATCTATTTAATGGAGGTGGTTTCATTCAATTTGGAATACAGATGCAAAAGTTAGATTTTGGGCCTCTATTACGCAATATTTATGTATATTATATTCAATATATTCATTCTTTATATTTTCTGACTTTATTTTATTTTTTTAAATTATATATATTCCTTGAAACATAGGTACATAATTATAATAAAATAAAACCATTAAAACAAAATCGAAATAAATCAATTACCTTAATACATAGCTAAACTATACATGAATAAACCTATAATATATAGGCGGATATTTATTTAAGTGTACATTTAGATTTAGAAAATTACATTAAAACACAATGTATATTTAAATAAATTAAAAATATATAAAATACATGAACAAAATAATAAAATGTAAAATATAAATTCAAAATCATATACTAAAATACATGTATTTTTATTTATGTGTATACTTGTAAAAAGCAACCTATAATAAAAAGTCTCGAAAAAATAAATAAATAAATATAGGCATAAATACTAGATTAAATTATGAACATCTTTCATATTTTAAGAAAACAATAATCTGTTTGTTATTTATTATTGAATTTCCAAGGGATTTTTACTAGAGAATTTTCTGGTTGGGACCAACCAGAAATGTCCCTTTGTTGACTTGGATCAACTAACCCCCTTCAATCTTCCTCGAGTCCTGGAGTGTCAGACCCACAACTTCATCGTTTTCTCTACTCAAGGTCATCTTTGCCTTCCTTGGAGTGTTTCATGATTTGTGGAGATTTGATCTCCATGATTCACGTCATGGCTAAAGATCTGCACTATCTCCCTCAATCCGATCAACATCTTCCTCGAAAGTCCCCTACACCAACAACCTATATAGTTTTCTCCTCCACCCCAAATCAAATTTTAATCCTTCTTTGGTTGGTCTTATCCATGCCATTCTCATCCCGTAGGTGACAGCTTCGGTTTGAGAGGATTTGCAGCAAGGAAGAACAACTTTAGAGGTGATCCACTCCATCTCCAAAGGAGCTTCACCGGCTGGTTTCGTTCCCTCGACTCCGATCGAGTCGAATCCCTATCTTTCCATTCCCAGATAATCTCTTAGTTGTATTTGCAATTCCAACTTTTAATTTCTATTTTAATTTCATCATTAGGTGTGTAATTTCAAAAACTCCCCAATTTGCTTGGATATTGAGCTCCAAGCTAAATTATTATGATCAGTTTGTTAATCAGTCAAATTTCTACCTCAAATCATTCCCCTCCATGTTCTCCATTGATCACCCCATATTTCCACCCAGATCCATCATGGATCTAGGAGTCAAGTTCCCCTCTGCTACCTATCACTAGAACTCTCTACCAGCTGCTTATTATACTGCTTCAGCTTCATATTTTTTGTCGAGGAGATGTGCCTCTAGCCTCCAAGATTTTTGGTGAGGGACTATGGCACTGAGGATCCCTATGGAGCTAGAAATCAGACTTGGAGTACCTCCAGGTTTCCTAGAATAGGAAGACCCTCCAGATCCTTTATCATACCTCATAGATCTCCTCTAAAGCCACAAGCACATGCAGAGGAGCTCCAGGAAGTTGCACGACCTATCAGATAAGAGATACGTTGCTGGAGCAACGAGGAAAGCTCAATCAAAGCTCGTCGAACATGTGTTCTTCAACAATTCTTCCAACGCTCTTCTTATCCATCCAATTAAGAACATGGCCCAGATCTAATCTTGGTCGTCTAGTCTATTCGAAGGGGTACTCAATCATGTCCTTTCTATCTTCCATGTGGTGTGCTACGATGGATGAGATTAAAGCAACTTAAGTGGTAAAAATTTCATATATACCCTCCACTATTTTGTATTTTGGAAAAGGTCTTATAAATATTTAATTTAGTTAAAAACTTTGTGGGAAAAATACAATAGAAACCTTAGAGATTTTGATTACTGCACTTTAGTCAAGTTATAGGTCACTTCATCTGCTCCCTTGACACATGAGTGGACATTTTGCAAGTTGCCCCTTCCAGGTTTTGTAATTTGTATTTAGCCTTACAAAATCAAGTTGTAGTTCAAAGACTTTGGATATTTTGAATGTGCCTCGCTGAAGTTTATTTTTTTTTGCTTATATACCCTTACCAACTTGATTTTTTTTGCATTTATATTTCTAAAAATAGCTCCCATGCTCTAAATAATTCGCAAAAATATGTAGAATGCATGATTCGTACGTTACCACTTTATATATTCCATTTAGCATTTTGCATGCATTTATTATTTAATAAAAATAAAAAAGAGCTTTTTTATTTCATGTTTAACTAAATATATAAAAAATATAAAATCTCTCTTAAAAATTACAAAAAAAATTAATTACTATTTACTAGCCTATTTTATAACTCCAAACTAAAAATAAAAAAATTATCAAAAAGAAACTCTAAAATTTAGCAAACCCTTGGTAAACCTAAAAAATTACAAAATATTTTCTAAAAATAAAAAATAATAATTTTTTAGCTTAAATTATTATATATAATATATACTATCTATTAAAATTAGTTTTGAGAAAATTTTGAACACATGTACTATTTTTAAATCTGAAATCAATCTGGCATAATTAAAAAGTACTTATTTTTGACTATTTTTATCTTTAAAAATACAAAATACTATAAAAAATCCCATAAAATTCACAAAAATAGAAGAGTTTTTGAAAAACATAAAAGTATTGTATTTTGCTATTTTTGACTGTATATACATATATAAGTACAATGCTGAATATAGCATATATATTCATATATTATTATATATGCCTATAATAACTATTAATTATTATGAATACCCTAAATATATTTTAAATAAATTTTAAAAAATAAAAAGGACCACTATTTTTTATATTTTCTAATTTTCATATATATATTATGTATGTACTATTATATATCACTTATACTCTTATATATAAATTATGTATAAAAATATATAGAAATTAGGAAAATTAAATTTTAAAAATAAAATTTTAAAATAAAATTTTAAAAAACCTTAAAAGATTTGGTAAATAGTGTGCGCACACACACACACACAGAGACATACATACATACATCTATATTATTTATTTATAAATAATATACCTCCAATGTCCTTTGTTCCTTGTGTTTAATACCCTACCATATTTGACAACTATACACACTTGTTTGTAGGGGTTTATATTAGATTTTGATCCACATACACCTTGATTTCATTTATTGATTTTTATATTGTGGGTTAATTGTTGATATTGTCCATTGAGCTAAGTGTCAGTCACTTCAATGACTAAGGTCCACTTTGTGACCCCACGATCGCTCCGATCTGCACATTGGGATCTTTTACATATGACAACAAACTAATCTAAAAGGAAATGGAATGATGGGCACATTATGTGCAAGAACTTTGTCCCTGGACAAAACATTTGATTGTTTAACACCAAGTTGAAGGTATCCCATGGGAAGTTCAAATATAAATGGATGAGTCCCTACGTTGTTAAGGAAGCACACAATAATGGAAGTGTAGAGATAATTGATCTCATAGATGGCGCATGTTCCTTTCTTGTTAATAGACACATATTGAAGCACTGTGTAGATTTTAAGGAACACTTAGCCCAAGTTGAGGTCATCAACTTCATGCAGAGCAAGTACAACGTATATGCATCATATCACTCTTCATGAAGATGTAGCATTCGGATTCAACATCCAGAAGATTAACTCATTCATTCCTACTTACACACACTTGATTTGTTTATTCTTTTAAATCCTAGGTTCCCTCTCTTGTTGATACTCACTCTTACTTGAGATATTTAAAGCCTAAGTATAGGGAACTATTTTATTTATAAAATTCGGGTTTTAATTATTTCAAAATAAAGTGGAGTGTCAATGTAACCGAAATTTCTCTCAAATAAAAATGTATTAATCTAAACAAGCTCTCAAGCAAAGAAAATAAAAGACAAATGCAAGCAAGAGAATTCAAGTGCTATTTTATTTACTTGTACAACCTACAGGATCGAACTTAAGGAGGCTAAAATTAATCCTAAGGGCTATTCAATTCAATAAAAAATCAAAGAAGAGAATGAGAAATCTCAAAGCACACTAAACTTTGTTTTTATGTATTTTTTATCTTTTTTAATGATTTTATGGATTTTTAACTATTATATTTTATTAATTTTCTGATTATGCATTTTTATGAATTTCTAGATTTTGCAAATGTTTTTTATTTTTCAAAATAAAATAAAACAAAAACAATGTAGAAGAAATAAATACAAATAAAGCAAGAAAATTGTTTGTATTTTTCAATCAACAAAAAAATACAGAGATAATTGAATTAAAGGTATTTTATTTTTTTGAAAGTTTTTTAATGTTTTTGTGATTTTCAAAGTATTTTTATTTTTTTAGGATTTTAAAATAATAAAAATAGAGAAAATGGAAAAGAGTGAACAATGCAAACATTTTTGTATTTTTAAAATATAATTGTGAATCATCTGAAATATATACAGAAACATGAGAAATGTTTTTAGATTTTTAACAACGTATTTTTTTATATTTTTATGATATATTTATTTTATATTAATTTTATATGATTTTAGTATTTTTACAATTTCTATGGTTTTTATAAGGAACAAGAAGATATAATTTATATGGAAATTTAAACAAATAAAGTCGAAATTTTTAGCAGGATTTTTCAAAGATTTTTTGTATTTTTAATGAATTATTTTCTACAAATATGAACAAATTGGACTGTTTTTTATTTTTCAAAAATAATAGAACAAACTAAAAACCTAAATAAAAATAAATTTAGCTAATAGTGATTAGCAAGAATTTATTGTAATTTTTAGAGAATTTTGATAAGTATTTAACAATTTATTATCCTTAATTAAGCAACAAAATTAAAATCAAATTCACATGGCCATATCTGTAAGAAATTTTTTTAAGAGACTAAGGATATAAAAAATTGAAAAATGTAGGAGGGTACCTAAAAATTTACCCACAACATAGGGCGTGCTGGTACAGGTGAGGTGTGCGGGCATGAACCTTTTTGGGATTACTTTAAATCTACGTGAGGTACTTCCACGTTTATAC
The DNA here is from genome assembly GCA_037367405.1 of Ottelia alismoides. Classification (NCBI taxonomy): domain Eukaryota; kingdom Viridiplantae; phylum Streptophyta; class Magnoliopsida; order Alismatales; family Hydrocharitaceae; genus Ottelia; species Ottelia alismoides. The sequence goes on along the minus strand of JAZKJV010001634.1, from coordinate 1,172,745 downwards.
AATATCACTGGACTATAATGCAAATTAAACAAACAATGAAGAATAAATTGCAAATAGTATTTACAAAATTAAAAACATGCAAATTCTAGGGTGAAATTATATCCTTTATATGCATGACTAAATCGACGGCTGGTGTGGATATGGACTCAAATCAGACGATGGATGCAAAATCGCACCTAGAATGGTCTCAATCTGATCTGGAATCGCGATCTAACAGTTCGGCTATGGGGCTTCACGGATGGCTATGATCTAGCTGGAGTTTTTCATCTTGATCAAATGGCATTAGATGGAGATGAATGAGCTGACTTGAAGGTCTGCCAATGAGAGGTCAATCAAGCTGATCTCGCTCATTATACACTAGATCTGTTTCTTAGTGATGTCTTTTGACTCCTACAATGATCCTACCTCGACTAATGGTGATTTGAAAGCTCTACATCATCCAATCAAATATTTGGCACTAAGAATGGTTTTGGCTGCAGTTCAGCTTATAGACCTACTCCAGCACTCCAGGTCAGTCCAAATGCCATGCAATAGATTTCTGGTGCTCAGAGGGAACTCCAGCAGCGGTTATTTAGTGAAACCAAAAAGAAATGGTCATGAATGAGATGCTTTCAGTAAAGATGGATGGAAGGAAAAATGACAATCAGATCTGTCGTGATCTGAGGATGATAGGATCCAGAAGAGCATGAAGAAGGTGATATGAATGTGTGGAGATGATCGGATGAGTGGATTGGCGATCAAAGAACCTCTAATCGTTTGGATCATAGGATGAATAGATGAACTTGAATAAAGCCACTAACGAAGATTAAAAACGGAAATAAACATAGAAAATGAAAGGAAATTACCTAAGCTAGCTACAGATGGAAGGGAGAAGGATTGTCGCCTTAATATGACGTGTAAGGCGGAGAAACTCGACTAGTGCAGTGGAGCACTAGCAACAATAGTGAAATTGCGCCTCCCAATGATCGAATCCACACTCCTGATAATGGAAAAGAAACTCTGTCACAGCCTCTCACACCTGAGCTTGATCTCGAACGGAATAATCGTGGAAAAACGGATCCATCTGCTTGGAGGAACTAGAGGTGAATATATAACAGCATATGGTCCAGCAATGGTTGGAATTAGATTAACGCACAGATAGAGGCACATTATTTGAATCAAAAGATTGAGCGAGAGTGTTGATTATCTAAGAAAGAGATGTCAAGAAGAAATTAAAAGGAGTAGGTGATCAGAACAGATGGGAAAAGGGAAGAAGATGCTCCGACCATCTAATTATTCGGGACAATTGGGTAACAAAGGAGTTGACCTGTGTCAACAGATTTTGATCATCCAATTAGAACTCGATTAGGAAAAAGGCAAAAACAGAAAAAGACAAAAAAAATAAAAGTAAAATAAATTGATGAAAAAATGAAGATGGTCTTAAGTAAATATATAATGTAAATGTTTAAAATTAAATAATCTTAGTAATGTAATTTTTAATAAATTAAATAAATTAATTTAATAGATTAAAAATAAATAATCCCTTTTATTCATTGGTAAATATACATATATCCACCAAGTTGATTTTTAATTAATTATTTTTGCTAAATATTATATAATTTATTGTTTTATTTATCTATAGTATTTTCCAAGGATTTTAAATTTATTTTCATTTCTTTTACAAAATAATAAATAAGTTAATAAAACATATGTATTTACAATATACATAATTATACATGTACAATATATAAACTATTTTGTTTTTGTTTATTTTGATTTTTTATTTTAATTTTTATCTTAATTTTATGAAATACATAATTTACAAGTATTTTTAAAAAAATATTCATAAATATGTACAATAAATAATCAAAATGCAATATTAACACAATAGATACTATAGGCACATTATATAATACACTCCAAAAGCCACATTTTTTCATCTTTACTCCCATTTTAATGAAACCATTGTATTTTGAAGCTTATATCATTTAGAGTACAATGAAAATGAGTTTGTATTATTTTGATTATTTATGGAGAAGATATGAGTCAGGAAAATTTGATATTGTGGTTTTGTCAAAGTGTCAATATTCACACAAAGAATGATGATTCTTAATGCAATTATTTTTTAATATTTAAAAGATATTTTTATGCACAATTTCCAAGAAGGAATTATTTTTATTTGAGATGAATAGAATGATAAATAAAAGAGCATATGGTTTACATATAAAATAGATGAAATATGGGCAATTTGTACAATAAGGAATGAATGATTTTTTATTTTCTTTTAATTTTATACACTAGGCCTTATCTCCACCATACTTTATTCCTTGTCGATCAGAGCAAGTTTTGACCTTCATTCAGGGCAAGAGTCAGCATGTATTTATTACATATATATAGTCTTTATTTTTCTTAAATTTTCCTTTATTTCTTTCTTTATTTTATTTAGGTTAAAATAACGATTTTTGTACAATATTCCCAAAAGAATACATAATTATAAAAGAATGTTTTATTGATATTTACAAGTGTTTAATAAGGGATTTTATGCTAAAATAAGTGAATACAAATGATGAAATGCATACTCATTAGGAACCCTTGCTCTTTTCTTTGCATCCTTGTCATCCTCATTCCTATTCGGGTCTCGCCCTATACTTAGGTTAAAAATTTCTATCTATGTGGTATTGTTTGGGAAAATGTTTGACATTGGTTTAAAAAATGGATATTTCACTTATTTTTAAAAACTTTTCAAAATCTAAATATTTTGTGACATAGTTTGGAAAATCTTTTCAAAAATCTTTTCAAAATGGGGTGTAAATGATACTTGCTTGTGTTAGTAAATATTTCCAACCTTATCAATAAAAATATTTGCTAACATTTAAAACAAAAAATAAAAATCCCAATAGATATCTTTTTAATAAAAATGGCTTCTTATTCATTCTTACATAAAAAATATTTTTCATTCAAAAACCCGCACTTCATTCTTGTATATTGCATTACATTTGTGCATTCCATTAGAATATCATGCATATGCAAAGTGGAAAGTAAGAGGGTCCTGGACCAAGTTACGAGTAAAAATTGAGAATGGACTTGAACTAACCTTTATCTACTTAAATTTCAGAGGAACTTCATTGAGAAGTAGGATTTTAGAAACTTCAGGTCATAGACTTAATTCTCCAAGTTCATAAAGCAATATCAAGACTTTGACTCTTATTGTCTAACTTGATCACCTCAATCTGAGTAGACTATGAGATAAAAAATAATTTGTACTCTACACCACACACTTAGCTCAACTCAGTCGTGGTGTTGGAAGACTGTGTATCTTTTTCTTTGGTTGCATAGACATCTAAAGGCTGGAGTTGCAGATTGAAATAAAGCTTCAAATGAGGGATGGATTGCTAGCACAATTCTTTCTATGATGCTAAAACATCGGGTGAAATAAAGATTTTATATTTGTAGGGGAACAATAGATCAATGTAGAGCCACCACAGTTCCTACCAAAAAGAAGCCAATAAAAAAAGAACAATATTTGACCACAATTGTCCAAGCTATAGAAAACGTACAGATCTAGTAGAGACTTGGCTACACCGGCCAAGATTCACAAGAGATTTGACTACACTAGTCACTCCCCGCTTCTTTTCTCCTTCTTCTAGACTTCTTCCCCCCACTCTTTGTGAACTAGCACATTCCTCAAATTAGAAGGAAATACCTGACTCTCTGAGGATGAGTTATTGGAGGAGGAGATTGTATGGTAGTTTGACATCTTGGATGGGAAGATCTAAAACCTTTCACATACTAGAGACGGTTATTAAGTGTTCATGTGGGAATCTTGAGGAGGGGGTTGATCTAAGATGACTTCTGAGTTGGGTCTGGATAATGATTTGTACAACTTGAAGACTGTTGTTTTCAAAACCCTAATTCTCATAAGGAGTCCTATTAATCCAACCTTTTGTTCATGATCCTGGTGTGGAACCCAATATCATTTCACTTTTGCATTTCATTCTAGTTGCTCAGGGATGATCATGATTTAAGTATAGGGAGTGATGAATATGTGGTCCATCTAAAAGATGAAAATAGAGCTATGGTCCCAAGTGATTCATTGAATTTAATCATTTGAATTTCATTTCTATTATTCATGCATATGTAATTAATATTCATGTTTTAGCACACATAATTGCATTTAATAAGAAACCGAAATATTTGTACATTGTCACCCATAATTTCCATAGTTTTTAATTATTTTATACTTACTACAAATTAATTAAAATTGATTTTATTGTATACATTATACTAACATTAATCAAGGAAAATATCTAAAAAATAATAACTTCTATATTTGTGCAATAAAATTGAAATCCTAGTTTAAAGACAAAGGCTGTAAACATAAATTTCTTTCTCATGCAATTTACTATGAACCCTACTCACTTTTGAATTAATGCGCATTCAATTATATAAAAAAACTAAATTCAAAGAATCGAAGTTCATACATGAAACTTGGGTTTTGGGACCTCATTATATATTGTACATATTGATTGTTTCGACCTTATTATTTTATGTACAACACTAACTCTTTTTTATTTATTTCTTTTCATTTATTTTCATTCCTTTATGTTTTAAAAAAGTGTATAAAAATTCAGATCAAAATTGAAAAAAAATCTAAGAAAATAAATTATTCTAAGTCTATACATATATAGTATGTATAAATACTCCTTTTATTTTATTTCTTTATTTTCTTATTTAATAAAAAATACCAAAAAAAAATAAAGGATTAAAAATTTATTTTATATTTATATGATTTTATTGTGATAATGATCTTATTTAAAAATGATAAAAAATACAAAATACAAAAATACGTATTTTATATCTATAGAGAACCGCCAAAAATACATTTTATAGAGATGACTCTTTTGATTTTGGTTCCTTCATGAAAGTTGTAGATCTCATCAAGAAGATCAACAATCATCAAGATGACTTTTTTTATTTTACCATATTTTCTATTTTTATTGATTTTATTTTATTTTATATTCTGAATTTTCTAGGAACGACACGAGGCCGCTCCAGAAGCTATCACGTGTCGCCACCTTTTTTATCCTTTTTTCTTTTTTCTAATTTAATTTATTTTATTTTTTAACAATTTACCATATTTTATATTTTTTTATTTTCTTTTATTTTATATTCTGAATTTTCTAGGAGCGACACGAGGCCGCTCCTGAAGCTATCACGTGTCGCCGCCTTTTTTATCCCTTTTTCTTTTTTTTAATTTAATTTATTTTATTTTTCAACAAGCATGTGTTGCCACCTCGACCAATCGATCTCGATCGATCAATCGACCGAGGATCATCCCCCTTCCTTCATCGATCTTAACTGTTTCCACCCCACTCTACCTTATACAAGCGACGATCAAACTGCTTCCATTACACCTCCCATCAGTACGCCTTCTTTAGTAAATGGCTCGTGGACATTTCACCCCTCAACCTACCTCATATTCCCTTGACGAACTCATCTCACACATCCATTGTTCATCAACTCTATCGAGCAAGGGAGAGAGATAGTTGAGAACGAGGGTGGTGACAGCACCCCCACCTCCAATCGACCCCTCTTCGATGATATCTAGATGTTCTCAATCTCTACTACTGCTCAAAATAGCTGATCTTTGCCGTGCTTCCACCCACGGTTGAGGCAACAATGAGGAGAGAGGTGAACCTCCTTCATCTTCCAGCGACTCACAATCCTTTAGGTATACTCCCTTCGTCTTTCTCTCTTATCATGTCTCCACTTCTTCTTCTTCATGGATTCTTCCCTTGTACACGAACAATGCCCAGCCACCTCCCTCTCGTCCTTGTGTTGCATATCCTAACTCTGCCTTCACATCCATCACGTCAACCCGCACACACCACCTCTCACTCTGCCTTTTGCCATTCAACATGCCACAACGGAGCCCTAGGTCTGCTCGACCCTCCACGAGTGAGTCCTACCTCTAGAATCTCTAACACTCCCCGATCTTCTTTGCCCTCGCACAATAGTGCCACCAAATTATAGCTCTGCCACCTCAAGCCAGTCCATCGCCTTACCATCATCGTCAACCGGCTATACCCGTCCCCTTCACTTCCTGTCATCATTGATCACTGATGAATCTCAATTTCATCACCTTTATTCTATCATTTTGGCCTTAGAAACTCTATATAATTCATGTAAATAGCATTAACTCGTAAAAAATAGCATCCAGCATTTATTGCATTTATTGTGTAAATAATTCTATTTTCAATACAAAAATTATAGAAAGAAGATAAGAAAAGAAAAAGGAATAAAATATTGAAGATATTTTATGACCCTGAGCTCTGAGACCAAGTCAAGAATTTAGTTGGTCGACAAGGAATAAAGTCGGAGAGATAAGGGCCAAAATAGAATAAAAACCCTATTATTTTATTTATTATTGTTGTATTTTTGACACCTATTTTATTATTTTTATTTATTCATCAAATGATGAAATTTTATACATACATCTGTAGATGATAATGTAAAAAAATAAAAAATTGAATTTATACGAAAATAATACACGTTGTTCATTTTATACACAGGATTAAAAGTCAAAAACCCAACTTCACATACCCATATATTTCAAATAAAAACTCAAAACAAATCAAAATCATCTCTAATTATATATAATTTTTCATATTTATTTAATGGTAGCGGTTTTATATTTTTTGGAATTATTGTGTGAAAGTTCGATTTTTAACCTCTATTGTATATTATATCGATTAAAATATTAAATTTATTAATTATTTATTATTTTTACTAATTATTTTTATAATGTTGTAATAATTATTTATAACATATGTGCACATTAGAATTAAAATAAAACTAAAAATAAAATGAAAAATAAAATAAGTCTATATAAATATATAGGCAGAATACCTAGAATTAAACATGTCTATAAATAAAAATGGAACCCATTCTTTTATTATTTATTATTTTATATTTTTACAATATTTTAAATATTATCTATATTCTATAACAATACAAAACCAAGATAAAACCGAATGAAACATATTCAAATAAAAAGATGTATATAAAATATAGGTAAAATACCTATAAGATATACATATCTATTTATTTAAGTATACAATAACCTCATAAAAATAAAATAAAAATATATTTATACTTATAAAAATAAGTTATAAATATATAAAATAAAAGAATAAAATAACAAAATAAAATATAGAAAAAAAATAACAATGTATAAAAAAAAGATAAAAATACATATAAATACACTAATAAAAATTAACTACTAATAAATCATATAAAAAATAAATAAAATCAGATTAAAATACTAAATTAAATAGTAAAAATTTTTATTTTATATAAAAAAATAATAAAATCATTTACTCTTTTAAAATAATTCTTTTAAAATAAATGGGTAGTTTTGGCATTTAGTGTGCCCACGTGGACCAATAGGAGTGCTCCGTTCGTTGACTCTGATCAACTCCATGTCCTTCAACTCTGACCCCTGTCAGAACCTCGAGACCCTATTCTACTTCGATTTTTTGACGACTCCCTGCTTATCCTTCCCCACGAGCACTCCACAAAAGATCTTCATCTCACATCACCTCCCAAGATCATTAGATCCTCTTGATCTGCCTCGATCTCACCAATAATCGCCACCCAATATCACTCGACACAACTACAATAAATAATTACCCCACTTAACCTTTTGTTCTTGATACCTCTTGGAGATCCTACAACCCTAAATCGTGCACATGAGTAAACCACCGGTGATAACGGCCATTTCCCCTGCGAGTGGAGGCCAAGGAGCAAGGAGAAGGGGAGATCCACAGCGGAGCTCTGGCACGCCCTGCTCCCTATGTTTGTCTCAGTTATAAGAGTTGTTTTTCATGTTGTTCTAGGTAGATTTTACCCCCGTATTTTAATTTTTCGTGTTTTATTTTGCATTTAGATCACTATGTAGCTTAAATTAATCAAAACCTTTCGCCGGAGATCATGAGGTCCGTCCACATTTCCTGATGCTCTGATCATCTCCTCCTCCCTAATCATCACTACCATCTCCCATCGCGTCTTCTCCACCCCATCCGATTTCCCAACCAACCGGATCAGTTCTTTGATCTGCGAATCAAAGGTCCAACTTCATCGTTCGTTGGTCCTTCGCCTTCCCCTCTCATTCCTTGTGCAACAACTTTGAAAATTGGTCGAGGAGAGTCTCCTCGAGCCACTACATTCTTCGGTAGGTTCCCAAGCATTAGGACTCCTGGAGATCTCATTTGCACCTGAACGAAGGTCCCTAGGTGGCTTGTTCTTCCTCAACATTCCAGGACCCCACCTTGGTTCTAGATCTTCTTGAGCACCTGGGCCAATTCAGACGAGGCCCCCGGAGGTGTAGAGCCAAAGAGATCCACGATTCATCACCGGGGGAGGGAGAAATTGGTGTACGAAGTTCGCGGAAGACCACCTTCTTCCATGTTTTTCGTGCGAAGCGGATATCGTCCGATGAGAGGTGCGACCTAGTTCTAATCACAGTCATCCTTGTCGCGTGCCCCTCAATAATTAATTCGAGTCCAAGATCAGATCTAGAGAGATCATCGTCGAAGAGGTATTGGTCATTGCACGCTCAATACATGGATAAGTGGATGGTGTCACGTTGTCTGATCGTGCGCTGAAAGGGGTAATTTTCACCTTTTATCTTGCAATTTTCTATATTTATTATTTGGTCCTATAAATAAAAGTTAACCTATTTACATAAATTGTATATTTTATAAATAGGCCCTGTATTTATTTAAATTGCATTTGGGTCATGTCTAGCTCAGCTTACGTGTCGCAAATTGAGCAGGGCAAATTGCAAGGATACCCCTGTGAGTTTTTATATTTATATTTAGTCCGATAAATTGTGGACAACATTTTATATTTTTGAAAAATTTGCTAGAAAGCCCATGAACTTTTTGATAATTGTACTTTGGTCCTTCCCAAGCTCAATCACGTGTAGTCCCACCTGATGGGCAAATTGCATGTCTAGCCCTAGCGTTTTGTTTTTATGAAAAAGATCAATTAAATGGAATTAACATTGTATATTTTTGGCATTTTTGCATTGTAGCCGTTGGACTTTATTTTTATTGCGAAAATACCCCTGCCATGACATATTTTTGTGTGTTTTATCTATTTATTAAAAAATACCTAGCATGCTCCTAAAAATCCACAAAAATGAGATTAGATGCTTATTACCACTTACTTTCACGCCCTGTAGTTGTTTGGCATTTTTGGCATTTGATGCATTTATTAAAAATGAAATGGAGCCTATTTCTATACTATTTAACTTATAAAGTCCCAAAAATATAAAAACATCTGTAAATATTCCAATATATATATATATATAGAGGTAAATGGGGCTGCCCCTAGGGAGTAGCCAACTTGGCTACTCCCACCCCTATTTTTCCCTCATTTTTTTACTTTTTTAGAAAATAAAAATTTGTATATTCATCATTATATCCCTCTCACATTCTATTAAAATTTCGTCAAAAATAGAGACTCCTACGGCCTCCATCCGAACATGGTCGATTTAAAAAATTCTACGACCATTAAAAAAATGACATCTGGATGGAGGGCTTAGGAGTCTCTATTTCTGATGAAATTTTAGTAGAATGTGAGAGGGATATAATGATGAATATACCAATTTTTATTTTCCAAAAAAATAAAAAAATGAGGAAAAAATAGGGGTGGGAGTAGCCAAGTTGGCTACTCCCTGGGGGCAGCCCCATTTTACCCATATATATATATATATATATATATATATATATTGACTTATTGTAATTTCAGAACAAAAATGACTAAAAATAAAAAAACAAAAACCCTAAAAATTGAAAAACCTTAAAATCTCTTATAAAAATCAAAAAAAAATTTAAAAATTCAAAAAAATATTTTTCTCTACTAAATTTTTATTTACATAAATAATTATGTATTAAACTTTATATCTATTTTAGGACTTATTTACAATTTTTAATATCCAAATCAATTTTGGCATTTTATTAAACCCTTTTTTGGGATATTTTTAACTTTAAAAATACATTAAAATTAGCAAAAATTTCAGAAAAATAAAAAAATAAAAAAATATAAATATCACAAAAATGCTATAGTTACTGTATTTTGACTATTTTTACATATTTATGGTATCTGTATATACTTATATTGTAATTATACATATAATATGTATATAATATTAAAAAAAGAAATATAAAAATTGAAAAATATAAAAAGAAAATAAAAAATTATAAAAACCAAAAAAAATAAAATAAAATGAATATAAAAGCAAAAATCCACAAAAAAGATCTATGCATATACATGATAAATGACTTGGTTGTAAGTAAATAACCATAGGCTACTTGTATTGCTCTTTGTGGTTCTACCTCTACATGCATGTTTGTTATGCATTTTTTATATGGTAGAGATAATAAATTTTAACCTCACTTGCACCCTTCTTTGCCTTTATTTATATTGTCGGTTAATTGCTGACTAAAAGAAATCATTGAGTGGTCAACTCATCGCCTACAACTTCACCTTGTGAAGCCTTGCGACCCTCTACGTTTCCCTTGTTATCAGATGGCTCCTTTGTCGGAGAGCAATAAGCGTAGCCTAATTTTTTAAGTCTTTTTTTGGATAGTCATTTAATTTATTTATTAATTCCTTTTCTTATTTTAAATATGCATTGATTTATTTTTATTCAACTAGTTCTTTATTTATTGTTGTAAATATTTGTTGATTTGTTGAGATAATTTGATTACATATGCTAATGCAATCTTTTTCACCTTTGATGCAAGGTCCCACCATTCGAGGATGGGTTTTTTAGATGTTGATGCATCTAAGCTTGGAGGAGGTTGGTCTTCTCTCTATGACCAGCTAGAGAGAGCACCAAGGAAGCAAGGAGGAGAAATTAGCTTAGAAAAAAATCATTTATGTAATTTTTTGTGAGACAGAGACAATTTTGGCATGTAATAATTAACTTGGACTCTACTCACCACATTGAGGTCCAGTGCCTGGGCGTTTGTTCACTTGCGGGCCTCGTCGCAGTTTTCGACATTTTATCGCCTTCTTTTATTTTATTTCCCATTATTTTGAGCTTTTCGCCTTATTTTACTTTGTTTTGTGTGCATGGAGCCCCTAGACATAGGTTGCTTGACTCGATAACTAGGTCCACACCTTAATAAGAATGCATGTTCCTGTAGTCTCTTACATATAGATCTAGTCAAATTAATAATTGTTAGTTGTTTGAAGTCAAACCCGCGCACCATGAGGGACATCATACAATGCTAGCAGGAACCGTTCTGTCAGGCACCAAGATGTCTCCAAGATCAGACTCTAGGGTTGGTCTTTACATGGATAACATATGACCCTTCACGATTAATAGCAGCTGCTATTTAGGGCAATTTTATTAATTACACACCTCCATGTAGATAGGTTTAAATATTCTATTTTGCATACTACATGGAGAGAGATGGGAAGTATTGTAAGTCCTCTAACTCAGCATGCATCATTAGATTCAATTGTGAGATCTCCACCATTGAATCGACCTGCACTGCTTTTTCACTATCTCCCTCCGATTTTGAGCACCAAGGACTTAAATGAAAATCTTTAAAAGCATTAGGAGCTTATATGAAAACATATCCAAAAAAAGTGAAAATCTACAAAATAAAATAAGGGGAGTGCTAAATTGACTTTGACCTTAATTAAAATCCGTAATGGACTATCATTGTTTTGGGTTCATAAAGTCCTCATTGTTTTCAGGTACCTTAGGAGGGGACCAAAACCCCTCCCATGAGCGAGCCACAACCTGCTAAGGATTAGATCTCAAATCCCAATCTATAATTGCCTTGTGTATCGCCTGAATTTCCAAAGTAATGGCACTTTTATCATACGTGGCCAAGTAGGGCCTTGTCAGCAATTGTGATTCCTACCTTATGTGGAACACCAACATGGTCTGAAGTATTGAGCTTAGGCCACGCCTTCACAGGGGTGTCTGTCTCATCAATTTGCGTTCGAGTAGGTTCTTGCATGCTTACGGGTAGTTCCATTTCGAGCGAGAACTGAAATACTGGTTTCACCTATTGGTTTCCTCTCTCTATTTCTTTGGTTAAGTAGGGATCTAGGAAGGGTTACAAGGACCTCAAAAAGTGTAGACTACAGGATACAAAGGAGAAGTACAAGTACGAGATACTCTTTTGGAAGTACTCTCTCTTCTATAGGGTTATTGTGCTAAGGACTTACTATAAGATATTCCTAAAATAACAACTCTAAAACTGAAAAGATAATAAGTAGTCGAACCTTTACGACTTCACATGGCGTGAGTTGGTGAACCCAATTTTGTATAGTGTTTGTATGGATCTTGATTAAGGTTCAAAGATCAAGTCCTGCGCACTTACGCAAATTTTGTCATGGGTTGCTCCCCTTGACCCCCGCTCAGTTTGAGCCCTTATACTATTTTACACTCCATTTTATTCCTTATTGACCATCGTATCTTTCTTCCTCCATCGATCTCCCTCTTGCTTCATGATGTCAATCATGGATGGCTTAGTCGGGACCCCGTCGACACCTACATCGATTACATGTACTCAGCCTCATTAATAATTCGAGGCGATTCCTGAGAACCCGATCTGGACTTTGCAGATCAATCTCCAGACTCCTCGTCTTCTACCCTTCCTTTTGACCATCCAATAAGCCGGTATCCCTCTTGTCCCATTCACACCCTTGTCAATGAAAGTCGATTACAGTCCATATCCCTTTTTTCATTTACAACACTATGGGATTGACCTCCATTCCAGATGCATCTTGGCAGCTGGGAACCGATTTAAAGTGGTCTGATTAGGATTCTCTCATCTTGCAGATAGAAGACAACCCAAGCCCTAGATCCCAATTAAGAATTCATCTCCTCAGATTTAGACCCTGAGATGGTCTACAAGGAATGGGCAAGGGTCAGCAGCCTCCCCAACCAAAACAGAGATGGATGCTTAACCAGAATGAGGTTAATGCATAGTTGTTGGCATCTATCCAAGCCATTCATTAGTATCTAACATAACAATCCCTAGCACAGACTGCTTTCTAAGATATGATGAATTATGCTATGAATAAGCAGGGAGGAGGACCGGGAGGAGGTGGAGAACCCCGTGACAACCAATATGATGAAGAATTTGAGCAAGGGAGGCCAAAACACATGCTGAAAGAGACATACAACCCCGGAGAGAGCCAGATGACCGAGTGGATCCTCATTCCACTAGTGCATGCTCACTTTGCGATAAAGCCTCATTTCCTTTCTCTTCTCCCTTCTTTCCATGGGAACACCAGCGAAGAGTCGTACATTCATCTGTAGTTTTCACGCATCTGTCGTACAACCCACTACCCCAATGTTCCCTTGGATGTAGTGAAGATGATGGCGTTCCCTTTAGTTTACAAGACAAAGGCCTCTACTGGGTTAATCATCTGGGAAAGGTTGTGATGACATGAGAGGAACTGAAGTCTGCCTTCCTGCATAAATTCTACCCTCTCAATCGGCTCAACCAGATGCGAGCCAGAATCAACAATTTGTCTCGGGGGCATATGAGAGTATTCACGAAGCCTGGGAGAGATTCACAGATCTACAGGAGAAATGCCCCCATTACGAGATTCCAAGGACCATCCTAGTCCAGCACTTCTTTGGGGGCTGAATATAGAAAGCCAACGGCTCATTGGCGCAACATGTGGGGGCTCACATTTCAACAAGGATGAAGACGTAGTGTGGCAGATTTTTGAGGAAATGGCTGAAGTAGAGGACGTCATCTCTTCATCCAAGGCATACCAGAAGCATCCATGGATCCTCAAGAAGCAAGTCCATATGGCAATGTATCATGAGGTAGAGAGAGATGATAGCTCCAACCTTAGCATCATAGGGGCCATCTCTAAAAGTTGGTATCATTGAGAAACGATTGCAAGATCTCGAGAAACTCACTGTGATCGAAAAGAGAATGCAAAATCTCGATAAGCTGGACTAAATCACTAAGTAGTTGGAACAGATGGTAGGCACCATCAGTTCTGTCCAGTCGATAACACCATCAATAGAAGCTCCAGCTGAGAAGAAGGATGTCCCATCACCGCCACATCAACCTCAGCCGAACCAGCAGCCATCGGTAGTCCAGCACGTGTATTATGTGTAGGCACCCGATCAGGGCCAACCGTAGCAGCAGATGGTTGTTGGAAATGCGAGCCCACGGCGAGCCATTATGCAATAAATGTTATTGCAATTCACTCCTTAATCTGAAATGAACAATACATAATTTGCATAATAAGTCCCTTAGTACATTTAGGGTTATGTACCATGGCCATCTTGATGATCATACAGCTGTTGATTCAACTATTGAATCATAGAGGCTGGTGCTTGGATGAATATCTAAAGAGTTAGATTGAGGACTCATCAAGCACCGTCAAATGATTGTTAAGAGATGATCTCCAGCCTGAGTAGGAGATGGCAATCCTTATCTCTGAAGGCTGATATCTGACCGACCTCTTGATGTAGGTCCTCTGCATAGGAATAGAGATTTGGAGGTGTCAGATTAGTTAGGTCAAAGAGTTGACTTAACGAGATCGAGATAACCAAAGTCCTATATCGTATGCTGTCAGGATATAGGCACGCATCCTCTGACCGGAGACAGATGTGTTGCTATATGTCTAAGTATGTACATTTGGTATACCAATAGGTTGATGACCTAATCAAGGTCTACACACCGGCGCGCTGGTGTGCATATAAGGGCATATGAGTAATACGATCTCTCAAAGGGATCATACAGGTTCAGTTACTGAACCGGAAGACATGAGCTCACTCATGAGATATTGGGAAGAATCAAATTCCGTGCGCACGGTCGTCTCGCTTTGGAAGCTTGACTGAATTTGTAGGTTTGATATATACTTTTGGAAAGTATATGATCAAGACCTAGGTATGATATATGCTTTTGGAAAGTATATGATCGATACCGACTCCCAATGATCGAATGAGAAACTTACTGATAAAACCATGAAGTAGACAGTATAAAGTTGATCGAATACTTCGGGTTTATTCTGAGTCTTCCAGTATGCAGGATGTACAGGTATTGGGAATACCTGAGGGTGATGTGATCATAAACGATTGTATAACCATGACGCTTCCATTCCTAGGGAGTGATGAAACGGGTCTAGATTTTAGTGACTCCTCTCATTAGAGAAGTGATCTGATCTTGGTCCAAGTGTTGGACATTGATCTGAATGTGATTCAGATACAATGAGAAGATTAGATTTGCGGTCTTGATTTAATCAAGCATCTATGGGAGGCCCGCGATCTGGATTTGAGATACGATCTCAATATCCATGTCACTATACGTGGAACAATACAATCGCCCTGTCCTTATCTCCAAGTATCTGCGGAGAAAGCGCATTATCCTTGAAGGAGTTCATGGATAATTCTATTGTTGATATATGTTTTCGAGCATTGAGAAAATGGATAATTAAATGTGATTTAATTATCATGAGTAATATGAATTTGATTCATATTATAAAGAGAGTTATCTTAGATAATTAAATGAGATTTAATTATCAAAGATGTAAATAATGTGAATGTGATTCATATTATTTGGACACAAGAGAATAGAGATCCAAGATGATTAAATATGATTTAATTATCATGGATATGAATAATGTGGATAGCAATATCCATATTAGTCATATATATTATAAATGTGATTTATAATATATAAGAGAGAGCTATTTGTAATTTACATTTGTTAATTAAATGTTAATGTGAATTGGATTCACATTGGACATCAAATTGAAAATGTAATTTACATTTTGTTTTGGGTTGTGAATGTGATTCACAATTTTTCAATGCCATGATTGCAATGTTCACAAAATAAATTGGATTTATTTTTGAAATAATTTGCAACAAAAGTTGTTGCAAATAATGGAGATTACATAAAAGGTGAAATAGCCACCTTCCTAATGGAGGAGGGTGGACGGCCACCACTCCCATTAGGAAAGGGAGGCCGTCCCCCCCTCTCCACATGGAAGGAGGCTTTCTCTCCTTTCATTATCTCCATGTATTGATGATTTAATTTTGTAATTAAATTGTGTTGATTTATCAACATATATTTAATTTAAATTAAATTAATTGCTGTTGTATTTTTAGCAACAAATCATGACCATTGAAAGAAACACAAATTAATGTGGACCATTGGATTTGTGTTGACACATGGATTGAGATCCATGGATCCCAAAACCCTATAAAAGGAGAGGCACCCCATTGCTCTTCTTGACACATAAGTTGAGGCAACAAATCTTTCTCTCTCTCATTCTCTCTACACATCCTCTCTCTTTCTCTCTCATGTGGCCGTCCACCATGGATGCCCTAGAGAGGTTCTCCATCGCCGCGGCATCGTCGTTATGCTGCCCGATGGTTTGCTCATGGATCTCCATCTCCTTCGGTGCGCCCCGCTCGTGAAGAAGACATCGGATCTCGTGTGTCGAGATCAGGAGATCCGCCGCTTGGATCATCAACATGGATTGCGAGAAGCACGCGGTTCATCCCCGCGCTCGCAAGCGTCTCCTCCGACGGATCAGACTTGAGACAGGAGGTCTCTTCGTTTAGAGACTTGATCGCAACCACGCTTCAAGAGGTAAACCTAATACTTGGTTGTGGTTTAGACGAAACGATCCGAGAAGTGTTCTTGGATCATGTGGTTTCGTCACATGAAAATTTTTTTAATTTCCGCTGCATAGAACAACTAGTGCGACTAGTCGTTCGTTGTCGTATTCGATACGAGATCACGCTTCTGTGATGCGCTTGAGGATCTAACCATATTCTTCAAGTGGTATCAGAGCCTTAGGTCGGTGGTTTTGGATACGATCCATAAACCGAGGACGACTTGGGTTCATTAGGGTTTGCGAAAGTTTTCTTGCATTTCATTTTCGCATCTCTGTTTTGATATTATTTTCGGCACTGTTTAAATTGTTTAAACACGAAAATAATATTTGGATTTTATTCCCCATTAAATAAGGAAACCGTAGGATCTGAGTTTGCGTGATTTCGATTCTGTTTGCTCTAGATATGCTCATTTTAGTGAACATGTATCCACTGTTTCGGGGACTGCGGATCATGACGTAATTAAGATGTTAATTGCGGATTTGATACGCCTTGAAATGCGTGCAAATCACTTGGGTTCTGTTGTAAATCAAGTTAGCAAACTTTAGAAATTTACTTTGCTTAATTTGGATTTAAATTGATTGAGATATGATATTTTTAGTAAGTGAGGGTCACTGCTGAAAATACTTTCCTAATCAAGAACCTAGTGATTGTCATTTAATTAATTAGTGAAATTAAATTGTTTAATTTCCTGGAATAATTATTCATAAATATTTGTGAAATATTTAATGATAATTATGTCCTTAAATGACTTTGCCCTAACCAACAAATGATTAGATGTGATCTAGATCAAGATTGGTTACATGATCTACATGATCAACATTCCAACAAACATGTTGCTTGAATAGGACTTGGGATTTGTTTAGCAAATCTCATTATAATGTTAATAAAAAATGTTTTGATTATTACTATATGGTACAATTTCGGTTGAAGAACCGATGATCATCTCAAGTACAAATTAATCAATTTGGCATTATCCTTTCCCGAGGCGGATATGGTGCCTAGTCGGAGAGCATTGGGGTTGCGGGTTGCAACGTATGTGGTCCGTCCCACTCTCGTCGGTACTGGCCATGACAGCGGGTAGGGCCGGGATAATGTCCGAGGGATTAAGATGTATTTTTCTAATTATTAAAATTCGAAATAATACGTATTTGAGATAATACCATTATTCAAGTAACTATTAAAATGTTTGTTGGATATTAATTGGATCATTAATTTAATATGATTAGATTAATTGGAATCCAATTAAGATTGAAATACTCTAATATTATTAGAGTTAATAATTCCCTTGGAAGAATTAATTATGTGAATGTGATTCACGATAATTAATTAAAATTTGAATATGAGGTGGAGGATCACATAAGTGACATCCATGGTCTCCCGTCATGGCGAAGGGTTCCGTCGCCAGATATTGTATGTAGGAGACGCCTGTCCGAAGTGACAGCTCCTGCATACGATCCATTTGGATCGGGCTCTTCGCTTC
Source organism: Ottelia alismoides (assembly GCA_037367405.1). Classification (NCBI taxonomy): domain Eukaryota; kingdom Viridiplantae; phylum Streptophyta; class Magnoliopsida; order Alismatales; family Hydrocharitaceae; genus Ottelia; species Ottelia alismoides. The sequence goes on along the minus strand of JAZKJV010001634.1, from coordinate 1,154,596 downwards.
TCGAAAGAGTAAGGACGTATGCGTAGTGACCCCAATATCGGGTCCTCATATTATTGGGGCGATATTGGATTGCGCATAGCGAGTTGCATTCCTGTTGACGGTTGGTTCAATTAATGACGGGTCAACATTGCCTTAAGGGTGGTGGGCCTGGGTGTTAAAGACCGAATTGGGAGATGCAAGTTGGACTTGCAAGGCGGAATGTGTTCCCGCTTCTTTTTATCCGAGTTGTAGGTTCTCATATTATTGGGATGCAACAAAGATAAGGAAGGAGATCCCAGATCTTGTTGAGATATAATGGTAAGTATATCTCTTACATTGAAAGTGATTAAGGGAATGAACTTTCAGTGTTGACAAGACAAGACAACTTTGATATAAAAATCCTAAATCAAAGTAATATATATATATATATATTTATATATTTATGCAAATTTCTTATTTCAGATAATCCTTCATTAAAACCCACTCAATGATATACTCAATAATAACCAGTAAGATATCATGGATTGGACTCATGATACAGATATTGTACTTGCAATTGGACACATAATGTATGTGGTTGCAATGTGCAAGTTTCCTCATAATATTGAGGAATGACAATTAAATAGATAATAGGAATACAACCCTAGGGTTTGTATGTCTCTATAGTCTTGATCTTTCATCGGATGTACTTTGGAAGTGACATGTCGATGATGATCGCAATTGTCAAATAATCCTTATAATATTAATGAAGATATTCTGGCATACACATGTGCTCTTGACATTTAACATGAATGAGATGGTTCACTGCATCATGCAGAATGGTGGCTCTATAAGAGATGATGTATTCAAATTGTTTGAGTACCTACCTGAACCTATGTTTTAAGAGTTTAGATGGATGTAGATGATGAGTGTCATCATTCTACTATCTATACTCTGGTCATTCATGAAGCTTCATAATATTCATATTGTATGAATTTAATGAAGCATGTATAAATGTTGAAATGCTCTTACATAAGAGATCCTTAGTCTTAAGCAATGGTTGCTTATAGATAAAGGGAGCGCAGTGGAAGCATGGGTTGGACCCGAGTAAGAAGTATAATCAAAGAGTTGACTATACATCTATGACTTCCATATGTCATCCGAAGAGTTGGATGAATGCCAATACTGCAATAAGTTGATGTGTTGATAGTATGACTATCAAGTCTATCTAGAATCCTTAGAGAAGGACTCGGATGGAGCATCAGATTAATCTACATAAATCATTGATAAGATAAAGTCAAATAATTGTATCTCAATCTTCTGATGACATTTGCAATAGGTTGCATATGTTTTAGAAGACTGGAAAATTTGATCTTAAAGGTTTACAGTTATCCACATGGATATTGATGCAATTGTTGCAACAATCTCTGTTGGATTGATAGACTTGTTAATTTCAGTGGGAGAGTCTTTAGTCTTAGAGAATGTCTCTATGACCTAGATATAAGAATACACACATTGTTTGTTTCTAAATGTTAGAAATAAACATGAATCTGAGACAGAACTATCATAAAGAGTTATGATGTATATATTTCAGATAGTAATCTAATAATCTAGTGGACTTCACTAAATTAGAAAATTAATGAATGGTTCATTAACATTTCTAAATACTGAAATTAAAACTTAAGATCAATAGGAGGATGAAGATCATTTGACAATGATCTAGCATCAAGCCTTGGACATTTGTCTATTGATTTGATCAATAGGCTAGTAAGAGATGAAACTTTAGAATGTCTAAAATTTCAATGCTTACATGCTTATGAATATTGTATTCATAATAAAATGTCCAATACACCCTTCTTAAAGAAAGGTGTAAGATGCCAAGGTATTCAGGATCTCATGCATATTGATGTATGTAGATCATCTATATCATAGTAAACATTATGGATATGTGATATCTGTTGATGATTATGTATGATATGAGATTTCTTCTCTTCACCTAAGAAACCTTTGAAATGTTCAAAGATTTCATTATTTTTGGTTTAGAACCAAAGCTTGAAGGAAGATAAAATGAATTTGATCTAATCTATGTAGCAAGTACCTGTTAGATAAATTCAAAGAATACCTTATAGAGATATGAATATCATTTCTATCTCAATCCTCCTAACACACCTTAACTCAATAGAGTTATAGGTAGATACAATTGGATCATGTGTGACATGATCTTATCAATGATGAATTTTAAGCATAATTATCCCTTAGTTTCCAGGTATGTATGTGTAGTAGAGACTACAATGTATATCCTTAATAAGGTTCCATGTATGTTGGAATCTAGCACTTGAGAGTGCTGCTTCATTAGGAAAATAAAGGATGGCATTGGATACCTACTTTATGACCTTGAGATTCTTAAAGTATCTCATCTCTGAGAATGTGATTCTTAGAGGTTGAGACTCTTGAGAATCAAGATGAAAATGAAGTGTAGGAACTCATTTAATCTTGAGAAGATAATGAGGATGTATTCCATGTGTCAGTTAAGTCTGACAATGATCGGACTTCATGTGATGAAGCTCCTAAGGATCATGACATGGAAAGATGGATTTTAGCAATAAAAGTCTAACGTAGACTTCATATACAAGTGTTGTATATGGACCCTCGAGGATCCACCTATATGGGTAATACCTGTAAAGGTGTAAATTGATCTTCAAGAGAAAGGGAACCTGATGAGAAGGTGGAGACCTTCAAAGCACGGTTCGTAGCCATGAGCTACACATCGGAAGAGAAGACATTGCTTGTGATGAGACTTGCTCTTCGGTGACCATGCTTAAAAACATCAGAATATTGCTAATCTTATCTACACAACTTGACTATTGCATCTTCAAGATGTAAGTCAATATTACATTCCTCTACGAATACCTCTTTGAGGATATTCACATGAAGTAGCCCCAGGGCTTCATGGTTGAGGAAAGCAAGGTGTGCAAACTAAGGAATCCATCTGTGGACTCAAATAAGCTTCTTGAAGTTGGACCATAAGATTTGATGGAATTATAATTGTTATGATTTCAGATAGAATCTTGATGAGCCATGTGAAGCTTAGTGGGAGTGCCTTTGTGTTCATCTTGTTAAATATAGATGATATCCTGATCATTTAAAATGATATAAGGACAATAATAATTGTTTTATAATCTGGTTATTCCATATCTTGAAATATGATTTCAAAGATACCTCTTAGATCTTAGTTCTGAAGTTGTTCAGAAGCCAAGAGAAGAGGATAATTGGACTGTCACATTTGTAGTATACCTTGGACATATTCTATTCATAGAAATTCCAAGAAAGGCTTCTAACCCTTAAGATATGGTACTGACCTATCTTAAGGGATAGCACCTCAAAGAGTTGATGAAGTAAATGCTACAACTACTTGCACTTGTGCATTAGTTACGAGAAGCTGAGTGTATGCTAGAGTGTACAAATACCAGATGTCTGTCATGCAGTGGGAGTAGTAAATTGTTACTAATCCTACTGTAAAGATAAAACACTTGATTGCGGTAATAATAAAATCTTCATAGATGAGGAGATTTTTGAGATAGTAATCTCAAAGTCTTATCTTCAAAAGTTTAAGACCATGTAGATAGTGATCTATAAAGGTCTAAACTTTAGATACCTTAGGAGATAGAGATCTCCGGGAATGAAGGTATTCTAATAAGGATTATGGGGATACTGGTTATGATGTTAGGGACACTCTAACCAACTAGATTGAGTATTGGTTGCATGAGATGCAACATTCGCATTAAATGCGAGCACTGTTACTGGGGATATGCAAGTGCCGTAAAAGGACTTGGCATAGTCTCGCGGGAACAGAGTGACTGATCAGCTTACCTAGCTATTTTCTAAATAGCCTATGATTGTCACATGAGTGCGGGTTTAAATGATTAGCCCATTAATGGCTCTTTGGGCTAGTGGGAGATTGTTGGAAATGCGAGCCCACGGCGAGCCATTATGCAATAAATGTTATTGCAATTCACTCCTTAATCTGAAATGAACAATACATAATTTGCATAATAAGTCCCTTAGTACAATTAGGGTTATGTACCATGGCCATCTTGATGATCATACAGCTGTTGATTCAGCTATTGAATCATAGAGGCTGGTGCTTGGATGAATATCTAAAGAGTTAGATTGAGGACTCATCAAGCACCGTCAAATGATTGTTAAGAGATGATCTCCAGCCTGAGTAGGAGATGGCAATCCTTATCTCTGAAGGCTGATATCTGACCGACCTCTTGATGCAGGTCCTCTGCATAGGAATAGAGATTCGGAGGTGTCAGATTAGTTAGGTCAAAGAGTTGACTTAACGAGATCGAGATAACCAAAGTCCTATATCGTATGCTGTCAGGATATAGGCACGCATCCTCTGACCGGAGACAGATGTGTTGCTATATGTCTAAGTATGTACATTTGGCAGACCAATAGGTTGATGACCTAATCAAGGTCTACACACCGGCGCGCTGGTGTGCATATAAGGGCATATGAGTAATACGATCTCTCAAAGGGATCATACAGGTTCAGTTACTGAACCGGAAGACATGAGCTCACTCATGAGATATTGGGAAGAATCAAATTCCGTGCGCACGGTCGTCTCGCTTTGGAAGCTTGACTGAATTTGTAGGTTTGATATATACTTTTGGAAAGTATATGATCAAGACCTAGGTATGATATATGCTTTTGGAAAGTATATGATCGATACCGACTCCCAATGATCGAATGAGAAACTTACTGATAAAACCATGAAGTAGACAGTATAAAGTTGATCGAATACTTCGGGTTTATTCTGAGTCTTCCAGTATGCAGGATGTACAGGTATTGGGAATACCTGAGGGTGATGTGATCATAAACGATTGTATAACCATGACGCTTCCATTCCTAGGGAGTGATGAAACGGGTCTGGATTTTAGTGACTCCTCTCATTAGAGAAGTGATCTGATCTTGGTCCAAGTGTTGGACATTGATCTGAATGTGATTCAGATACAATGAGAAGATTAGATTTGCGGTCTTGATTTAATCAAGCATCTATGGGAGGCCCGCGATCTGGATTTGAGATACGATCTCAATATCCATGTCACTATACGTGGAACAATACAATCGCCCTGTCCTTATCTCCAAGTATCTGCGGAGAAAGCGCATTATCCTTGAAGGAGTTCATGGATAATTCTATTGTTGATATATGTTTTCGAGCATTGAGAAAATGGATAATTAAATGTGATTTAATTATCATGAGTAATATGAATTTGATTCATATTATAAAGAGAGTTATCTTAGATAATTAAATGAGATTTAATTATCGAAGATGTAAATAATGTGAATGTGATTCATATTATTTGGACACAAGAGAATAGAGATCCAAGATGATTAAATATGATTTAATTATCATGGATATGAATAATGTGGATAGCAATATCCATATTAGTCATATATATTATAAATGTGATTTATAATATATAAGAGAGAGCTATTTGTAATTTACATTTGTTAATTAAATGTTAATGTGAATTGGATTCACATTGGACATCAAATTGAAAATGTAATTTACATTTTGTTTTGGGTTGTGAATGTGATTCACAATTTTTCAATGGCATGATTGCAATGTTCACAAAATAAATTGGATTTATTTTTTGAAATAATTTGCAACAAAAGTTGTTGCAAATAATGGAGATTACATAAAAGGTGAAATAGCCACCTTCCTAATGGAGGAGGGTGGACGGCCACCCTCCCATTAGGAAAGGGAGGCCGTCCCCCCTCTCCACATGGAAGGAGGCTTTCTCTCCTTTCATTATCTCCATGTATTGATGATTTAATTTTGTAATTAAATTGTGTTGATTTATCAACATATATTTAATTTAAATTAAATTAATTGCTGTTGTGTTTTTAGCAACAAATCATGACCATTGAAAGAAACACAAATTAATGTGGACCATTGGATTTGTGTTGACACATGGATTGAGATCCATGGATCCCAAAACCCTATAAAAGGAGAGGAACCCCATTGCTCTTCTTGACACATAAGTTGAGGCAACAAATCTTTCTCTCTCTCATTCTCTCTACACATCCTCTCTCTTTCTCTCTCATGTGGCCGTCCACCATGGATGCCCTAGAGAGGTTCTCCATCGCCGCGGCATCGTCGTTATGCTGCCCGATGGTTTGCTCGTGGATCTCCATCTCCTTCGGTGCACCCCGCTCGTAAAGAAGACATCGGATCTCGTGTGTCGAGATCAGGAGATCCGCCGCTTGGATCATCAACATGGATTGCGAGAAGCACGCGGTTCATCCCCGCGCTCGCAAGCGTCTCCTCCGACGGATCGGACTTGAGACAGGAGGTCTCTTCGTTTAGAGACTTGATCGCAACCACGCTTCAAGAGGTAAACCTAATACTTGGTTGTGGTTTAGACGAAACGATCCCAGAAGTGTTCTTGGATCATGTGGTTTCGTCACATGAAAATTTTTTTAATTTCTGCTGCATAGAACAACTAGTGCGACTAGTCGTTCGTTGTCGTATTCGATACGACGATCACGCTTCTGTGATGCGCTTGAGGATCTAACCATATCCTTCAATGGTTGTCTACCAGCCAGACTTCCTTCCATATTCAGATCCATCCTTTCCACCACCCCCCTGATCTGAGAAGTTAATGGGCTTTAGTGCAATGATGCACAGTCGATCCATCCTACCGGACACCCTTAGGGCTAGAAACAAGCCAACATGCAGTACCACTAACAACAGGATGGTCGTTTTGGATAGTCCTCACATCGTCTACCACAGTATCACCGGCCTCCCCAATATGCCAACCAATGGAGGCAAAACCAACATTACCAACATTCGCAACACTGACAGCCACAACCATACCATCAGTATGTGACTACACCACCTCCACAATATCAATAATATACTCCTCCATCCTATCATCGGTATCAGCTTCCTCCACCTCCTCAGCACCATCAGCAACTGTAGCCTCAGTTTCCAAACAATCAGCCGCAGCGTGGCCCGCACGTTGAACCTACCGAGGCAAGTCCCATCAACCCAACCCTTGACTTCCTACCCAGCTCATCAAAGGCCTTGTAGACATGACAAAGAAGTTAGATGACCTGACCGCCATGAAAACCACCATTCTAGTGCAGGTCAAAGTCAATACCAACAACTTCAAGAGAAAGGAGCGGGTAGAATGTGATGCCCCGTCTATGCCTATAGAGACAGATGATTGTGTTATTTGTCTTATCTAATGTTGTTACTCTTAGGAGTAGTAGGACGTTGCCTCTACCTGCCATCAACAAGGGGAAGAATAAAGCTTCAAGTAAATCGACATCTTCTGCATCAATTGTGCCAGCTACAGGGGCAGGTGAGGAAGAAGAAGGAGGAGCCACTCCTGCTGCCACTCATTACAATCTTCACCAGCAAAAAGAAAACAAATAAGAAAAAGCAAAAAGACCAAAAAGAATATCGTCACCAAAGCAAAGTTGTGCCAGCCATGGAGGAGACGCCTGCAACAACTGATCCTACGCCAACCAACAGAGTGAAGGCCCCACTTTTTGCATGTCCCCCAACATCTCAAATTCCAGATTGTATTCCTTTTGTGACCTGGATGTACAACATACTGTGGACAAGGATTTTGTTGCAAATAAGAACTCTATTTCTGATTCCAGCAATATACATATTCCTTTACCTGATGCAATAGAAAAATAAAAAAAAATTGCAAAATTGAAATGGAGCCTATTTGTGTATTGTTTAACTTATAATATCCCAAAAATCATTTTTAAAAATTCTAAAAAATTTTATATGTAGTATATTTTGACTTATTGTAATTTCAGAATAAAAATCACTGAAAATAGAAAAACAAAAAACACTAAAAATTGAAAAATCGCAAAATCTCTTATAAAAACCTAAAAAAATCTTTTAAAAAATCCAAAAATATATTTTTCGTTCTAAAATTTTATTTATATAAATAATTATGTACTAAAATTGATTTGCGTAATTTTGGGACTTATTTACTATTTTTAATATCCAAATAAATTTCAGGCATTTTATTAGTCCCTTATTTGGGACTTTTAACTTTAAAAATACATAAATATAGCAATAAAATCAAAAAATAACAAAAAATGAAAAATATAAAAAATCACAAAAATACTGGTTACTCTATTTTGACTATTTTTACATATTTATATATTTATGATATCTATATATACCTTATATTGTAATTATACAAATATATATATAATATTTCAATGAAAAATATATATAAAAAATGAAAAATATAAAAAGAAAATAGAAAATTATAAAACATAAAAAATATATAAAATCTAAAACCCACAAAAAAGATCTATTAATATACATGATAAATGACTTGGTTGTACGTAAATAATCGTAGGCTACTTGTATTGCTCTCTGTGGTTCGACCTCTACATGCTTGCTTTCTATGCGTTCTTTATATGGTAGAGATAATATCCCAAAAAACTTATAATATCCCAAAAATTCTACAAAATTTTATATGTAGTATATTTTGACTTATTGTAATTTCAGAATAAAAATCACTGAAAATTGAAAACAAAAAACGCTAAAAATTGATATTTTGGAACTTATTTACTATTTTTAATATCCAAATAAATTTCAGGTATTTTATTACTCCCTTATTTGGGACTTTTAACATTAAAAATACATAAAAATTAGCAAAAAAACAAAAATAACAAAAAATGAAAAATATAAAAATCACAAAAATACTATAGTTACTCTATTTTTACTATTTTTACATATTTATATATTTATTATATCTATATATACCTTATATTGTAATTATATATGTACATATAATATTTAAATGAAAAATAAATATAAAAATTGAAAATTATAAAAATAAAATACAAAATTATAAAACCAAAAATAAAGTAAAAATATATAAAATCAAAACCCACAAAAAAAGATCTATTCATATACATGATAAATGACTTGGTTGTACGTAAATAATCGTAGGCTTCTTGTATTGCTCTCTGTGGTTCGACCTCTACATGCTTGCTTTCTATGCATTTCTTATATGGTAGAGATAATAAATTTTAACCTCACTTGTTCTCTTCATTGCCTTTATTTATATTGTGGGTTAATTTCCGACTAATGAGGAATCATGGAGTGGTCAACTCAATGACCACAGCTTCGCCTTATGAAGCCGTGCGGCCCTCTATGTTTCCCTTGTTATCAATCATTCACCGCCTTTACCTCCTTGCACTGCCTCAGTCGTCTCGTTGAACACCACCAACATCTCAATCGTGTGTCGGCTGAGCTTTAGCTACCATCAATCGGCCCCCATTCTCATCTCATTGGACGACCGCAGATCTTCCATGTCACTCCATCCAAGCCCACGGCCTCAGGTGGCAAGAACCTCCCTCCACTCACCAAGTGCAGGCTCAAGGAGCCAAGCCTCATCTTGGGCTCCATACTAAGTTCTGAAGCTCCCTTTCACGTGTTCTACATGCACGTGCAGGCCATTTTGCACCCCCAGCTCTTGTAACTTCTAGGAACTTCAAGTATACCACTCATGGATCATGCACATGCAGAGCTCGTGCATACCCTGGGTAAATTGCAAGAGAGCCTAGTGACTTCCAGAAAATACGCATAAACCACCAAAAGTTCTATATTGCAAGATTTTGTTTATTTTTATTACTATTTATTTCTCGAAACTTCAAACACTCATATCTGGAGCATTATTTATTTGAATTTTGTGTTCTTCATGTTGATCTGAAGCATATACAATTCTCTTTCTTCTAGAGACTGAGATTTTATTTTTGTGATATTTGAATGTCAATTAATTTGAACCATTTTTTCGTGAATATTGAGTACATTTATTCTCCCTCATGGATTCTAATTGTGAAATAAATTGCATTGATAAGGGGATTTACTTAACTGTTTAAATTGAACATATCTCTATAATTGATTATTGGGGTTCAGGCTCTGGTTCGGATTAATTTGCTTGATTTGCTTTCTTCACATGTTCAACATGCACTTTTTATCTTTGCAAAATCATCATCATAGCACATCATTTAAAAATCATGTATGTGCATTTATTTCTCTCACCACGTTGCATATACCTACATTAAAATTATTTGCTTAAATTCTTGTATCATATTTCCTTTGATAATTAATTATATATCTCTTATCAACAATAAAAAAAGACAAAAAGAAAAAAATCATCAAAATCCTACTTTGAAAACCACACATTAAGTTCGATAAATTGAACCTTAAGTTGTATCTTTGCCTCCTTGAGTCAACCATGGGGCTAGCCCAGGTTAAACACATAGCCATACATTGTTTAAATGATTAAATTATTTATTCGTGTGGTTAGATTTTTTATTGATTCTTATTATCAGACTACATTATAATTCAATTAAATAATTAGGGTATTTCCAGGTCTATCAATCAAAAGTTGGCTCTAAGCAAACCTCGATTCAACCAAAAACCCTAGGTGAAGATGGCACCTTAGGAAATTTTGTATATAATGTCTCCTCCTCCATTGTTGAATTTTAATACTTCCAATCTGACTTTTCTCCCAAAAAATCACTGCTTGAGATTTCCCTTCATGAAAATAAGTGGATCCTCCTAATTGGTGATTGATGAATCTCCATTTCATCACCTTTATTCTATCATTTTGGCCCCAAAAACCCCAGCAAATGCATGTAAATAACATAAATTTGTACATATTAGCATTCATTCTTTATTGTATTTACTGTACATAAAATAAGGTTTTTAATGCCAAAATTATGGAATAAAGAGAAGAAAAGAAAAAGGAATAAAATATTGCAAATATTTTATGACCCTAACCCCGAGACCAAGGCCAGAATGGAATTGGTCGACAAGGAATAAAGTAGGGGGAGATAAGAGCAAATAATACAATAAATACCTCATTTATTTATTCATTCATTTATGCATTTTTGACACCTATTTTGTATAGAATTATTTATTCATCAAATTAAAATCTTTTGTACATGAAAGTTGTAGATAATAATGTAAATAAAAATACAAAATTGAGTTTGTGTAAAAATAATATACAGTGTACATTTTATACACAGAATAAAAAGCCAAAATCTCAACTTCACAGACCCATATCTTGCAAATAAAAACTCCAAATCACTCAAACTCACCTTTAATTGTATATAGCTTTCCAAGAACTATTTATTAAAATTGATTTCATAATTTTTGAAGTCCATCTGCAAAAGTTAGGTTTTCGGCCTTCATTGTGCAATCTGCCTGATTAAAATATTCAATTTATTCATTGTCCATTATTTTTATCAAAATATATTTTTAGAATTTTGTAAATAATGTGTATAATACATGTACATATTGAGAGCAGAATAAAACTAAAAAGGATTTATAAAATAAAATAAATCTATGCAAGATAATAGGCACAATACTTATGCTAAGGATACATCTAAATAAAGAAGGGAAACATTCTTTAATTCTTCCATATTTTTATAATATTGTAAATATTACAAAGTCATTAAAAATACAAATCCAAAATAAAAACCAAGAAAAGACATTAAATAAAAAAAGTATACATAAAATACAGGTAAAATACCTATAAGAAAACCTACAAAAACATATACCTATTTAATTAAATATGAAAATAAACTCATAAAAATTAAATAAAAATACCCTCACACTCACAAAAATAAATTATAAATTTATAAAATAAGACCATAAAGTAATAAAATAAAATAAGCAAAATAAATATAAAATACACAAAATACAAGTAAATACATGTATAAATACCTTATTAAAATAAAACCATAATAAAATACTTTAAAAATTAAATAAAAATCATACATAAATACTACATGAATTAATACACATTTCTTATTTTATAAGGAAAAAATAATGAAATCATTTATTAGGTCAAATAAATCATTTTCGACTAAAATCCCCTATTTTGTCCTCCAGCGGCCGAGGTGGTCCAATGGGGCGCCAGCCTTTGTTGACCGCCCGGTCAACTGTCCCATCCAGAACCTGGCATCGCAGAACTGTCTTTTCCCCAGATTTCTTCCCGTTTTTGTACGGCCATCTCGTCCATCGATCGCGCTCGGGTTCTTCACAAGAAATCATCTATGATGATCACTGATGCCCCCCCGATATCTTAGACCAATACGATATTCATTGGATTACTCAATAAACGCCGGTCAACAAGGGTCCAGGCCAATGTCTATAAATAAGAAGCTTGGCCCCCCTCCTCAAATTTGGCCAATTTCATCCACCCAAAAGCCTCGATTTTGATCCTGGGAGGTTCCTCGTGACAGGGGGAGCGTTCCAGCACGTCGAATCGGCCTGAGGACGGATACATTTTGACGCGGCGGAGCTCCGGCATCCGTCCTGCTCCCTGGTGGCCCCCAGGTATAAGAGCTGTCCTTTATCGCTTTTTAGGTAGCTTTTGATTCTAGCATTTCAATTATGTTCTTAGTTTAGTCTTTAGTTAATTAGCGTAGCTTAAAATTGAAAAATCGAAGTTCTCACGAGCTCCGCCCCGGCGACTTCTTCACCGTGACACCTACTGGTTCCGACTGCCATTTTCACCTCATCTCGTCCCCCATCGAGTTCTCCATCCCTCGATCGCTTTTGTTCAACCAAGGACCCCCAGTCCTTGCGTGTCGGAGCTCCACCTCCTCCTAACGCCGGAGCTCCTCCGCCTCATCTCATTTTGCGCCAGAGCTTCAAAACTCGGAGTCGAGGAGATAGCCCTCGTTCCCCCGGTTCTTCCTATGCAGGTCAAACGCAGCAGCGAGCCCTTTTGGGCTCGATTCGAAGCAGGAAGAGGCTCATGGAGGTCCCAACCTTCATCGACCTCGTCCGAGCTCCTTGGACCTCCAGGAGCCATGAGAAGACCGCCGGCAGATGCGAGACGCCTCCAGCTACGAGCAGAGTATCTCAGATGCGAAGAAGAAGCCTGGAGGAGCCCACGCTCCACGATCGAAGCTCGCCTGGGGCGAGCTTCTTCCCTGTTCCTCCAGACACCTCCCTCGACGTTCGATCAGGAGGCGCGACCCAGATTGAACGAGAACCGTCAGATGAAGCCCAATCCTCACCGTCCGATCAGCGAGGCTGATCTAAGCTCAGCCATCATCTGCGAACCGGTACCGGCCGATGGATGCGCGACGTGTGTCCAAGTGAACTGATCCACGCCGTCCACCAGCGCGCACTTAGGGGTAAATTTCTCATTTAGCCCCGGCCTTTTTGGTTTTTGTTGTTTACCCCTGTAAATAAAAGTTGAAGTTTTATTTAGCGTGTAATATTTGCATGGACCCCCCTGTATGATTGCCATATTACTTTTAGGTCCATTCCACGTCACCTCACGTGGGACCCCACGTGAGGCGGTTAAATTGCACATTACCCCCTGTACCTTTGTATATTTCTATCTAGCCCATAAAATAAATTGAACGTGTATTATATTTTGTAAAAATTGCAACCAGGTCCTCAAACTTTTCTGAAATTGCTTTTTGGTCCCTGTGGGTGCGGATCACGTGTAGTCCCACGTGATGGTCATTTTGCACGGGGGACCCTAGCGGGTTTTGTATTTCACTTTAGCCCTTAAAATTTCAAATCAAGTGTAATTTTTCTGGTGTTTTTGCACTGTAGCCCCTGTCTTCATTTTTATTTGCAAAAATGCCCCTACCAGGCCATATCTTTTTGTGTGCTTTGTCTATTTATTTCATGCACCACATTAACTAGAAAAATTTTACAAAAATGGATATAAGGTCCTATTGTCTTACTCTTACATGCCACATTTTTAGTTTTTAATTTTGTTGCATTTTTGCATTTATTAAAAATCAAAAACATGCATTTTGTCTACTGTCTAGCCGAGAAAATACAAAAAATAGTAAACCACCTCGAAAAATTCCAAAAACATTACCTAAGGTCTAATTTATCATATACTAGTGTCAGCCCAAAAACCACTAAAAATTGCAAAAGAAAAACCCTAAAAATTAGAAAACCTTAAGAATCTTTATAAAAATCTAAAAAAGCATAGAAAAATCATAAAAATACAAATTAGGTTTCTGTAGTTTCCTCCTCTTATTATCTACCCTTTAAAATTGATTTGAGGATTTTTGGGGGCCATTTTATATTTTTAAACCTCATTTCAGTACTATCCAGTAGCTTAAGCCCCTGTTTTCTATTATTGCATTACTTAAAAATATCAAAAATATTTGGAAAATACCTAAAAATAACAAAAATAGTAAAAATTTATAAAAAGATAAAAAAATAGTTTGTTTCTGCATTTTTGAGCATTGTTGTATGCTTTTTGTAAATATTATATCACCCCTCTCCCTACATTGTATATACATTCCAATATTGAAAAAGAAAATAAAAACTATATATATATATATATATACATTTATAAAAATCTGAAAACTATAGAAAATCAAAATAGAAAAAAAAAGAGAAAAAGAAAAACCCACAAAAATAGGATTCATAGAAGGATGACTCTGTTGTACATGAACATTATAGGTTGCTTTATTTTTGTATTGCTCTCTGTGGTTCGGCCTCTACATGCTTATTCATTATACAATTTGTGGTAGAGTTAAATGTTAATTCACAAATTTTGTGACTTACTTGATTTATTCTTTATTGTGGGTTAATTATTAATCAAATACGAGATTCATTTGTAGTGGTCAACACACCGACTGTTGACTCGCCTTGTGAGTCAATACGACCGCTCGTGAATTTCGTGTTTATCAAATGGCGTCGTTGCCGGGGAGCAATGAGCGTAGCCTATTAATTTTGTCATTCTTGTTTAAAAATTGATGAGCAGCTATTTATTTTGCAATTGATCATCATGCTTTATTGATTTATTTATTTATTGTGATTAATTCTTTCCTACTTTATTTTATTGATTGAGCTATACTAATTCAATCTCTGTGTGACTTTGATGCGAGGGCCCGCCACGCGAGGGTGGTTTCTTAGGGAACCAAGGCAGCCGAGCTTGGAGGAGGGTGGTCTTCATCTCATGACCATCTGGAGAGAGCACCAAGGATACAAGGAGATGAGAGTTAGATAGGTCTAGAGCAAGTAGGACTCATTTTGTAATTTATTGAGAGAGAGACAATTTTGGCATGTAATATAACTTGGACTCTACTCTTCACAACGAGGTCTAGTGCCCAGGTGTCTGTTCACCTGGGGGCCTCGTCGCGGTTTTCCGAGTTTTCTACCGCTTTCTTTTCTTTGTTTCCCGCAGTTTTGAGCTTTCCGCCTTTGTTTACTTTGTTTTGTGTGCTTAGAGCCCCTAGATATAGGTTGCTTGATCCGGTAGCTAGGTCCAAACCTTAATAAGAATGCATGTTCCTATAGTCTACTTCGTATGGATATAGTCAAACTTAAACAGTTCGATCATTTATCTCTTAACCCGTGTGTCGTGAGCGAGCCCCATCAAGCGCTACTCCTGAACTCGAGTGTGTCGAGAAGAGGAGGGGTAAGCCAAGACCGGACCTTTAGGTTAAAGATAAGTAACCAACTTGTGGTTCTTCACGTTATTAGCAGCTAATGTTTAGGGCGATTTTGTCGAATGCACACCGCCATGTAGATAGGTTTAAAAAAATTCTGTTTTGCATACCACATGGAGAGAGCTGGGATGCACTGTAAGTCTTCTAACTCAGCATGCATCATTCGGTTTAATGGTGAGATTTCCAACATAGAACCAACTTGAACGGCTTTTCCGCTATCTCCCTCTGATTTTGAGCACCTAGGACTTAAATGAAAATCTACAAAAACATTAGGCGCTGGTATGAAACAGACTCAAAAAAAGTGAAAACCCAAAAAACTAAAACAAGGGGACTGCTAAATAAACTTTGACCTTAATTAAAATCTGTAATGGACTATCATCGTACTGGGTTCATAAAGCCCTCATTGTTTTCACGTACCTTGGAGGGGGACAAAAACCCTACTCCCTTGAGCGAGGCACGTCCCATAAGGAATAGAGCCAAAATCCTAGTCTGCAACTTCCTTGTGTATCGCCTGGATTTCCGAAGTATTGGCGCTTCTATCGTACGTGGGCGAGTAGGGCTTGGTCACCAGTGATGACTCTCTATTGTGTAGAGCATCGACTTTTTCCGAAGTATCGAGCATAGGCCACGCCTTCACGGGGGTGTCTGTCTCATCGTCTTGTGTCCGAGTAGGTTCTTGCACGCTCACGGGTGATTTCGTTGCGAGCGAGAACCGAAGTATCGATTTCGCCTATCAGGTTCCTCTCTCTATTTCTTTGGCTGAGTAGGGATCCAGGAAGGGTTACAAGGACCTCAAAAAGTACAGACTACAGGTTACAAAGGAGGAGGACAAGTACGGGATACTCTTCTGGCAGTACTCTCTCCTATAGGGGTAGCGTGCTAAGGACTTGTTAAAAGATATGCCTGAAATA
This sequence comes from Ottelia alismoides, assembly GCA_037367405.1. Taxonomy (NCBI): domain Eukaryota; kingdom Viridiplantae; phylum Streptophyta; class Magnoliopsida; order Alismatales; family Hydrocharitaceae; genus Ottelia; species Ottelia alismoides. Next base: position 1,138,220 of record JAZKJV010001634.1, on the reverse strand, counting down.
ACAACTCTAAAATTGAAAAGATAATAAGTAGCCGAACCTTTACGGCTTTACATGGCGTGATTTGGTGAACCCAATCTTGTATTGTGTTTGTATGGATCTAGATTAAGGTTCAAAGATCAAGTCTCGCGCCTTTGCGCAAATTTTGTTGTGTCACACCTTTTTGACCCCCGCTCAGTTTGAGCCTTTCTACTGTTTTGCACTCCTTTTTACTCCTTGTTGACCATCATATCCTTCCTCCAATATCCACTCCTCTCTTGCTTTGCGAAATCGATCAATGGCTGGTTTCCGTCGGGACCTTGCCGACACCCACATCGATTCCATTGACTCAATTTCGCCAATAAATTCGAGGTGATTCCCGAGAACCCGATCCGGACTTTGCGAATCGATCTCCAGACTCCTCGTCTTCTACCTCCCTCTTGACCACCCAATAAATCAGGATCACTTTTGTCCCACTCTTGCCGTTGTGAATGGAAGTCGATTACAGTCTACATCTTGTTCCGTTCACAACATGTTGGGGTTGACCTTAACTCCAAAAGATTATCGTGACAGCAGAACAATAATGCAAGAGGTCTGATCTGGATTCTTTCATTCTGCAGATAAAAGGGCAGACTGAGCCCTGTCTTCTACTCCAGAATTCATTTCGTCCGACTCAGACCCTGACATGGCTCATTAAGGAAAGGGCAAGGGTCAGCAGCCACCCCAACCAGAAGGACAGTTGCCGGATCAGAATCAAGTTAATGCACAAGTATTGGCATCTATCCAGGCAATCCAACAGCAGCTGACAGAGCAGGCACTAGCCCAGACCGCTTTTCAGGATATGCTGAATGATCTGCTGAACAGAGCCGAGGGAGGAGGAGGCAGAAGACGTGGTGGTGGTCCTGATGACGACGAAGAGCCAGAAATTAAGGGACAAAAGCCTACACTGAAAGAGAAATATAATCCTGGAGATAGCCAGATGACCGAGTGGATTCTCATTCCACCGGTGCACGCTCACTTTGAGCTGAAGCCTCAGTTCCTCGCTCTCCTTCAATCATTCCATGGCAACACAAGCGAAGAGCTGTACATCCACCTGCAGCAATTCTCCCGCATCTGCCGAACTACTCACTATCCGAATGTCCCTCTGGACGTTGTCAAAATGATGGCATTCCCCTTCAGCCTGCAAGACAAGGCCCTTTATTGGGTCAACCATCTGGGGAAGGTTGTAACCACCTGGGAGGAACTAAAGTCCGCCTTTCTGCACAAATATTATCCTCTCGGCCGGCTCAACCAGATGAGAGCATGTATCGGCAACTTCTCCCAAGGAGCACATGAATCCATACACGAATCCTGGGAGAGATTCACCGATCAGCAGGAGAAATGTCCCCATCATGAGATCCCGAAGACCAGTTTGGTCCAACACTTTTTTGGGGGTCTGAACATTGAGAGCCGAAGGCTCGTTGACGCAGCATGTGGGGGTTCACACTTCAACAAGGATGAAGATGCAGGCTGGCAGATATTCGAAGAAATGGCCGAAGGAGAGGCCGCCCTCTCTTCATCAAAAGCATACCAGAAGCAACCCCAAATCCTCCAGAAGCAAGTACACATGGCAGCGTCCCGAGAGGCGAAGAGAGATGAGAGCTCCAACCTCAGCATCATCGGGGGCCATCTCTCGAAGGTTGATATTATTGAGAAACGATCACAGGATCTTGAAAAACTTGCGATGATCGAAAAGAGGACTCAGAACCTTTACAAGCTGGATCAGATCACCAAGCAGCTAGAACTGCTGGCGGGCACCATCAATTCTGTTCAGTCGGCAGCACCATTAGAAGCTCCAGCTGAGAGGAAAGACGAGCAACCACCGCTACATCAGCCTCAGCCGAGCCAGCAGCCACCGTCAGTCCAGAACGTGTACTACGTGAAGGCACCCGATCAGGGCCAGCCGCAGCAGCAGATGGTTGTGTATCAACCAGAGTTTATATCAGGATCTGATTCAGTATTCCCACCACCACCCCTGGTTTAGGAAGTGAACGGGGTCTGGAGTCACGAAGCATAGCTGACTCGTCCTATGGGACAACCTCAGGGTCAGCTACCAGCCAACCGGCAATACCACCAGCCTCAGGGTGGTCGTTTTGCGCAGTCCTCACAGCCACCGCCGCCGTATCATAAGCCTCCCCAGCATGCCAATCAATGAAGGTAGAATCAACAGTATCAGCAGCAGCCATACCGTCACCCACATGCTTTCCATCAGTATGCAGCTGCTCCATCTCAGCAGTACTCACAGTATCCTCCCTCTCGTATCAGCAACTTCAGCTTCCCGCACCAGCCCAGCACCACCAGTAACAACCTCCGCATCCATCCATGCAACAGCAGCGTGAATCCACTGAGGCACCTCCAGTGAACCCGACCATGGATTGCCTGGCCCAACTCGTCAAAGGGCTGGCGGAGATGACAAAGAGGTTTGATGACCTGACCGCCACCAGAACCACTATTCCAGCTCAGGTCGAGGCCAACCCCAATAACTTCAAAAAGAAAGAGCAGGAGCGGTATGGCCTTTCCTCCGCCTGCTACCAAGAATGGGGTGAATACAGAAGCATGTGGATTGTCGTCTTCCGCATCAATCGTCCCAACTACAGGGGCGGGTGAGGAGGAAGAAGAAAGAGAAGCCATTTCTGTTGTCAGCCACCACCGTCATCCCCAACCAAAAATACAAAAAAAATCAGCAAAACCAAAAACAACAAAAAGAAGCTAGCAGCCGAAGCAAAGTCGCGCCAGCCTTGGAAGAGCTGTCAGCAGCAGTCGATCCCTCGCCAGCCGACGGAGCAGATGCTATACTTTCTACTCGCCCTTCAGCACCAGCATGTCGAGATACAGTTTGTACTCCTTTTTGTAATCCGGATGTACAACATTCTATGGGCGATGATTTTGATGTACATAAGAACTCTACTTTTCCTGCTAGAGATGTACATATTCCTTTTCCTCATGCAATAGAAAAATCCAAAAAAATTGCAAAACGAAAAAAGGCATTGTCTGATCCAGGAGTTGTGGAAATACTAGACAAATTGACTGTTGAGATTCCCTTATTGAAGGTTGTGGAATATATGCCAGCTGTGAAGAAAGGACTAAAGGAGGCATGTACCAACAAGCGTCGCCCAACACAAGAGAATAGATGCAGAGATGTAGAAAATCACGTGCTCTCCATGGCCACGGTAGCAGCTATCAGTAACCTTCCGCAGAAAAAGCAAGACACAGGAGCACCTCTGATATGTTGTGAGATTTTTGACCAGGTCTTCGAGCGAACTCTCCTCGATAGTGGTTCTTCCATCAACCTCTTGCCATCATCCATAATGCAAGAATTTGGGCTGGGTCCGCTCAAGCAGACACGCATGATCTTTCAGTTCGCTGACCGATCCATCAAGCGGCCCCGGGATCTGTTGGAAGACGTAGTAGTTAAAGTACAGGAGATGTAATTCCCAGCTGACTTTGTGGTCCTTGATATGGACTCACCTGCACCTCTGCTCCAGACCGCTATCATCCTTGGCCGACCATTCCTACGTACTTCAGGTGCCATGGTCGATTACGGGGCTGGCAAGATTACTTTTAGCTCGAACACCAAGCAGATCACTATAAACATGAGCAGAGAGCCGAACGCCACGACTGATGAAAGGCATACAGCATCCGAGGCAGACTGTGACTTTATTGCAGAGATCAGAGATTCATCCTTGTCATTAAATGATTCATGGACCCAAGAAATCCTCACACTCGAGGAGGACTTGGAAAACACAGTTACCTTTTGCTCCGATGATTCTTGGGAGACAGATTCTCAGATGCAGGCGTATCTTTTTGAGCATTCACTCCAGACCGAACACAATCAGCCTAGCGCAGAACCGTTCGGCACATCATGGGATTTCAGCATAATGATGAGGAAGGTAGCCCCTCCAAAGAAGTACATCCCACCACTAGCATAGTATCTGAAGTAACCGACAAGTTGGACAGGTCAAAACCAGAACTCAAGCCACTTCCGGCAGGCCTGAAGTATACTTTCCTTGCGGGTGGAGAACAAATGTATCCGGTCATCATCAGCAGCAGGCTGAATTCGGATCAGGAATCTCGACTTCTCGAGATTCTAGAAAAGAACCGCAAGGCACTTGGTTGGTGTGTATCAGATCTCCGAGGGATAAATCCGGCCTTGTCTTCACACCACATCTATCTGGAGGAATATGCCAAGCCGTCCCGCGAATTCCAAAGAAGGTTGAACCCTAACCTCCGGGACGTCGTCATGAAAGAGATAACGAAGTGGTGTGACGCAGGCTTTATCTATCCCATCTCCGACTCAAAATGGGTAGGACCACTGCATGTAGTTCCAAAGAAATGCGGGCTTACCGTGGTTACAAATGATAAAGGAGAGGAAATATCCACTCGGGTACCAACGTCCTGGCGGGTGTGTGTTGACTACCGCCGTCTTAATGCAGCAACAAAGAAGGACCACTTCCCCTTGCCATTCATTGATCAAGTCTTGGAAAGGCCAGCAGGCAAGGAGTTCTTCTCCTTTCTAGATGGGTATTCTGGGTACAACCAAGTGGCAATCGCTCACGAAGATCAAGAGAAGACTACCTTCACTTGCCCGTTCGTCACCTACGCCTTCAAGAGAATACCCTTTGGATTATGCAATGCACCTGCAACCTTCCAAAGATGCATGTTAGCAGTCTTCGCCGAGATGGTAGGCAGTTTTCTCGAGGTGTTCATGGACGACTTCTCTATCTATGGTGATAGTTTCGATTCTTGTCTTGAGCACCTAGACAGAGTGTTTCAGAAGTGTCGGGAAGTCAATTTAGTGCTTTCATGGGAAAAGAGCCACTTCATGGTCACTGAAGGCATTGTGCTGGGTCACGTCGTTTCCAAACGTGGCATGGAAGTCGACCCGGCGAAGGTGGATGTTATTGCAAATCTACAGCCACCTCAGACAGTGAAGAATGTAAGGTTATTCCATGGGCATGTGGGATTTTACAGACGATTCATCAAGGATTTCAGCCGCATTGCCCGACCTTTGACAGAACTTCTGTGCAAGGAAACTGAATTCAATGTCGATCAACAGGTTCTCCTTGCTTTCAATCAGCTAAAGGAGCTTATTACTCAGGCTCTAATCTTACAGCCGCCTGACTGGTCTCTTCCTTTTGAGATAATGATCGATGCGTCAGACTTTGCAGTTGGGGCTGTTCTTGGGCAGAGGAAAGAGAAAGCGCCCTATGCCATTCACTATGCCAGTAGAACATTAGATGAAGCACAGAGAAATTACACAGTGACAGAGAAAGAGTTGCTGGTTGTGGTTTTCGCCCTTGAAAAATTCAGATCCTATTTGCTTGGATCAAAAGTCACAATTTTTACAGACCACTCTGCTGTCCGGTACCTCCAACAGAAGAAGGATGCCAAGCCGAGACTGATTCGATGGATCCTTCTCCTCCAGGAATTTGATCTGGAAATCAAGGACAAGCCTGGAGTTAAGAATGTGGTAGCAGACCATCTCTCCAGAATTGAGCAGCATGAGCCTCCTCTGAACAGCGCACCCATTACAGAAACCTTCCCTGACGAAGTAATATTAGCAGTGGATTCTCTTCCTTGGTATGCAGATATAGTCAACTACCTCGCCTCTGGGGTAACACCAGCGGATTGGATGAAAAATCAGAAGAACAAATTCATGTCGACCATCCGCTTCTACCAATGGGAGGATCCTCTTTTATTCAGGGAAGGAGCGGATTGCATTTGGCGCAGATGCATCCCTCATGAGGAGTCTAGTGTCCTCGAGCATTGTCACTCGCTCGAATCTGGTGGACATCACTCTGGAGATCGTACGGTAGCCAAAGTACTTCAGTGTGGCTTCTGGTGGCCCACATTATTTAAGGATGCTGCAGGATTTGTCAAGCGATGTATTGACTGTTAGAGATTGAAAGGTACACTCACTGCAAAAGATTCGATGCCCCTGAAAATCATTCAAATAACAGACGTGTTCGATGCATGGGGTATTGACTTCATGAGACCTTTCCCTAACAGTCAAGGTTTTGAGCACATCCTTCTTGCCGTCGATTACGTGAGTCGTTGGGTTGAAGCTATCCCTGCTCGAGCTGCCGACAGCCGAACAGTATGTCAGTTCCTGAAGAAGAACATCATTTCGCAGTTCGGGATACCGAAAATTCTTATATCAGACGGGGGTAGCCATTTTATTAACAAAGAGGTCAAGAAATTGACGAAGGAGTACAGCATCGACCACGTATCGCATCTCCTTACCATCCTCAGACCAATGGCATGGCAGAATTATCAAACAGAGAAATCAAGACTATCCTGCAGAAACTTGTCAGGCCAAACAGGAAAGACTGGTCCCAACTCTTAGACTCGGTCTTATGGGCTTACAGAACCGCCTACAAGTCTCCCTTGGGCATGTCGCCCTATCGTCTTGTATATGGGAAGCCGTGTCATCTGCCAGTTGAATTAATACACAAGTCTTTATGGGCAGTTAACAATTGCATTTTGGACTCACGCAAAAGTGGTTAGAAAAGAAAGGATGATCTAAACAGACTCTTGGAGTTCCGAGACTATGCATACGATAACACATTGATGTACAAAGAGAAGGTGAAACGCTGGCATGACCGGCACATCAGACGAAAGACCTTTGATATTGGACATAAGGTGTGGTTATTTGATGCACAGTTGCGGATATTCTCGGGCAAATTGAAGAGTAAGTGGACAGGGCCATTTCGAGTTTGTGAAGTACGTGACAATGGAAGTATTTCCATATCAGAATTGTCCCCTGACGCACAGCCATTCGTCGTCAACGGCCAACTCCTGAAGCCTTACCTCGAACCAGATACATTCTTGGCCGTTGTAGACTCCATTCAGCTTGTGCACCATGATGACATATCCACAACAGTGACAGCATCAGAATATTCAGACAATGTACTCCAAAAACTGTTTATCTGATTTTCTTCTTTTCTTCTTTTCTTCTTTTCTTCTTTTCCTTTTCTATCTTGTTTTTGTATCTAAAAGGTGCCGCCCTTGTAGACAGTTTTCTATACTTACGACATACTTTGTCCTAAGTATAGGGGGATGTGCACCCCGAGTTTTTTATTTCATTTCGATCCTCTCCATTGTCTCCTCTTCTTGTCTATACTTAGGAGTATCTTACCCTAAGTATAGGGAGAGACAATCTGAGTATGATCTGTGTATTCCCACCCTTGACCCTCCCTGCTTTATGTGCAGTCTGCTATACTTAGGATTCTTTGATCCTAAGTATGGGGGGACGGTCAACTTCTATTTCATTCATTTTTCATATATTCTTTAGACTTGTCTATACTCAGTACGAGTTATGTCTTCTCTTTTCTCTTCGATCTATGAGGACATAGCTCAAGATAAGTATAGGGGGGGTCGTATATACCATGTATATACTATAAGGCATAACTCATACTGAAAAATAAAACGTCAACTCAATCTAAAAAGTAATAAGTAACTCTATAATAATAAAAGATGATTGTAAGCTCCTCAGACTCTGTGTACTTGTACGATTAATAAGTCAGGAAAAGCATTTTGTGCAAAATATTCTCTGTGAAAAATCTTTTGAAAATTGCGTGAAAATAGTGTGTACAAGTATTCAACCTTTGCAAAATAAGTTTCGTTTGTAAAATTTCTTTTCTTTGAGTGAAATAAAAATATGTGAAAATTAGTGTGCAAATGATTGGAAAATTTTGTTTGTCAAATTGCTTTGAAAAATCTATCTATCTTGTGTGAAAAACCTTTGTAAAATCATTTTCAAATGCGTGAACATGTTTTTCAACTTAGTTTGGACTATAGTTTTCTAAAATCTTTTGAAAATAATTCTCCAGTAAGTCTGAGGAGTCTGCACAAAAAATCTCTCACACAAAAATAAGCAATAATCCCAAATAAAGCTTATAAAAGACAAAACCCTGTTGTACATCAAATACAGTTTTTCTGTATTTACTGATTAATAAATCAGGTTAAATACCTATACAGTGTGATTTGAAAAAAAATAGTGTGAACCGTTTGAAAAATTTGCTGTGAAATGTTTTCAACCTGTGTAAAATTGTTTGGATTGAAAAACTTCTTCTATGTGTGGAATAAAGGATTTGAAAAACCTATGTGCAAATGTTTTGAAAAATGTTTGTCAAAATTATGGTGGAAAATGTATATATATATATAGTGTGAAAAATCTTTGCAAAAATAGATTTCAAATGTGTGTAAATGATTGCAAAAATTATTGTGTACTATAGTTTGCAAAATTATTTTCAAACTAGACCTGAGGAGTAAAAGCATCATTACAAATACTTGAAAATCGTAAATAAAATACATAAAATTCTTGCTAAACAATCTGAATAAACTACTTCATTAAAACATGTAAAGTCTTTATAAATCCATACATTCTGAGAATAAGGCGGCACGCCCGTGTAAATAATTGTGTGTACCTTCTGTATGTGTCAAGCTTTTAACTTGCAAAAAATTCTTTTTGTAAAAAGATTCTTTGATTTTTGTAAATTCTTTGTGAAAATTTGCATCATTCATTGTGCATAGCATGAGCATACCATTCATATTCTTTTTGAGTGAGCTTGATGATTGAATCAGTCCAATAAAGTCTCAACTTGGAGCTTGGTTAGACCTTACCGCACCTAACTGCACTGGAACCTTACAGGAACTAGGTGTAAGGTACTTCATGCAGACTTAATTCTTTGAGATATCAGGGCTGGGTTCAAGTCACCTCAACTGACTAACTAGAACTTTTCGAGACACACGCATGACTCTTGCCGACCGTGACCTAACTTGGACACTTGCACCTTTCACTTGGCTCAACTCAATTGGAGTGGTGAGGGGGTTGGATTTGCCAGTCTGAGACGCACACGGGTGGAAACATTCGTCCTCGTCTAGGGAGGGAAGTGCACCCCAACCTGGTCCAGCTTCAGTGAAATCGAATGACAGGAGAGTGTGGGTTGCGATAAAGCTTCAAAAGAGGGATAGTCTTCTAGCTCAAGAGGAAAAAGTCCTTATGTAAATGCTGTTGTAAATAGTATGTTGAGAAAAAAACTCCCCAAAAAAGTGGACAGGCTTGTAAATAAATAAAAATGCCTGCCGGAGTATGTATATATGCTGTATAGAAAATAAGCAAGCTTGAGCGTCAAAGTTATACCATGTGAGCCTGCAGCTGGATGACTTGACTACACTGGTCTTGCATCCCAGGATAGGTAGCTACACTGGTTACCGTCTATTCTTCTCCCCCTCCTCCTCCTCTTGAGACAGATGCCACTTGAACTTAGAAGGGAATACCCCGCTCCTTGATGATAGAGGGCTGGATTGGGGAATCATTGGGTTGTCATTCTGGAGAAGTCAGTTCCTTTGTCATTTCAGTTGGGGAGAGCCACTATCACTTACACTGAACAAGTCAGCTTCATAGTCATAAGGGTTTGCGTATGAAGTATGCTAGTTCTGACCAGGCTATTGAGGTGAGTTGAACCGAGTTCTGTGATTATCGAAGGCTGTTGTGTTACATTTGGTTCCCGACTAGGTTCCACACACATCTACACCCAAGGTCTGACAGGAGCTCTAAATTCAGATTTTATAAAGACACATTGCACTGAAAGCACCCCTATTCACTCTATCCTTCTTTAATTCTCTTTTTCTTTTCTTTATTCTTTTTGTACTTATTGCATAAGTATTTGCTAGGGACTAGCAAAGGCAATTATAGGGGGGTGATGAATCTCCATTTCATCACCTTTATTCTATCATTTTGGCCTCAAAAACCCCAGCAAATGCATGTAAATAACATCAATTTGTACATATTACCATTCATTGTTTATTGTATTTATTGTACATAAAATAAGGTTTTAATGCCAAAATTATAGAATAAAGAGAAGAAAAAAAAGGAATAAAATATTGCAAATATTTTATGACCCTAACCCTGAGACCAAGGCCAGAATGGAATTGGTCGACAAGGAATAAAGTAGGGGGAGATAAGGGCAAATAATACAATAAATACCTCATTTATTTATTCATTCATTTATGCATTTTTGACACCTATTTTGTATAGAATTATTTATTAATCAAACTAAAATCTTTTGTACATGAAAGTTGTAGATAATAATATAAATAAAAATACAAAATTGAGTTTGTGTAAAAATAATATACAGTGTACATTTTATACACAGAATAAAAAGCCAAAATCTCAACTTCACAGACCCATATCTTGCAAATAAAAATTCCAAATCACTCAAACTCACCTTTAATTTATATAGCTTTCCAAGAACTATTTAATAAAATTGATTTCATAATTTTTGGAGTCCATCTGCAAAAGTTAGGTTTTTGGCCTTCATTGTGCAATCTGCTTGATTAAAATATTCAATTTATTCATTGTCCATTAATTTTATCAAATTATATTTTTATAATTTTGTAAATAATGTGTATAATACATGTACATATTGAGAGTAGAATAAAACTAAAAAGGATTTATAAAATAAAATAAGTCTATGCAAGATAATAGGCACAATACCTATGCTAAGGATACATCTAAATAAAGAAGTGAAACATTCTTTAATTCTTCCATATTTTTATAATATTGTAAATATTACATATAAGTCATTAAAAAAACAAATCCAAAATAAAAACCAAGAAAAGACATTAAATAAATAAAGTATACATAAAATACAGGTAAAATACCTATAAGAACACCTACATAAACATATACCTATTTAATTAAATATGAAAATAAACTCATAAAAATTAAATAAAACTACCATCACACTCACAAAAATAAATTATAAATTTATAAAATAAGACCATAAAATAATAAAATAAAATAAACAAAATAAAAATAAAATACACAAAATACATGTAAATACATGTATAAATACCTTATTAAAATAAAACCATAATAAAATACTTCAAAAAATTAAATAAAAATCATACATAAATACTACATGAATTATACACATTTCTTATTTTATAAGGAAAAAATAATAAAATCATTTATTAGGTCAAATAAATCATTTTCGACTAAAATCCCCTATTTTGTCCTCTAGCGGCCGAGGTGATCCAATGGGGCGCCAGCGTTTATTGACCGCCCAGTCAACTGTCCCATCCAGGACCTGGCATCGCAGAACTGTCTTTTCCCCGGGTTTCTTCCCATTTTTACGGTCATCTCATTCATCGATCGCGCTCGCGTTCTTTACAAGAAATCATCTATGATGATCACTGATGCCCACCGATATCTTAGAACAATACAATATTCATTGGATTACTCAATAAACGCCGGTCAATAAGCGTCCAGGCTAATGTCTATAAATAAGAAGCTTCGCCCCCCTCCTCAAATTTGGCCAATTTCATCCACCCAAAAGCCTCGATTTTGATCCTGGGAGGTTCCTCGTGACAGGGGGAGCGTTCCAGCACCTCGAATCGGCCGGAGGAGGGATACATTTTGACGCAGCGGAGCTCCGGCGTCTGTCCTGCTCCCTGGTGGCCCCCAGGTATAAGATCTATCCGTTATCGCTTTTTAGGTATCTTTTGATTCTAGCATTTCAATTATGTTCTTAGTTTAGTCTTTAGTTAATTAGCGTAGCCTAAAATCGAAAAATCGAAGTTCGCCGGAGCTCCGCCCCGTCGACTTCTTCACTGTGACACCCACTGGTTCCGACTGCCATTTTCACCTCATCTCGTCCCCCATCGAGTTCTCCATCCCTCGATCGCTTTTGTTCAACTAAGGACCCCAAGTCCTTGCGAGTCGGAGCTCCACCTCCGGCTAACGCCGGAGTTCCTCCGCCTCATCTCATTTTGCGCCAGAGCTTCAAACCCCGGGGTCGAGGAGATAGCCCTCGTTCCCCGGTTCTTCCTATGCAGGTCAAACGCAGCAACGAGCCCTTTTGGGCTCGATTCGAACCAGGAAGAGGCTCCTGGAGGTCCCGATCTTCATCGACCTCGTCCGAACTCCTTGGACCTACAGGAGCCATGAGAAGACCGCCGGCAGACGCGGGATGCCTCCAACTATGAGCAGAGTATCTCAGATGCGAAGAAGAAGCCCGGAGGTGCCCATGCTCCACAATCGAAGCTCGCCTGGGGCGAGCTTCTTCCCTGTTCCTCCAGACACCTTCCTCGTCGTCCGATCAGGAGGCGCGGCCCAGATTGAATGAGAACCGTCAGATGAAGCCCAGTCCTCACCGTTCGATCAGCGAGGTTGATCTAATCTCAGCCATCATCTGCGAACCGGTACCGGCCGATGGATGCCTGACGCGTGTCCAAGTGAACTGATCCACGCCGTCCACCAGCGCTCACTTAGGGGTAAATTTCTCATTTAGCCCCGGCCTTTTTGGTGTTTATTGTTCACCCCTGTAAATAAAAGTTGAATTTTATTCAGTGTGTAAATTTTGCATGGACCCCCCTGTATGATTGCCATATTACTTTTAGATCCATTCCACGTCACCACACGTGGGGTCCCACGTGAGGCGGTTAAATTGCACATGACCCCCTGTACCTTTGTATATTTCTATCTAGCCCATAAAATAAAATTGAAGGTGTATTATATTTTGTAAAAATTGCAACCAGGTCCTCGAACTTTTTTGAAATTGCTTTTTGGTCCCTGTGGGTGCGGATCACGTGTAGTCCCACGTGATGGTCATTTTGCGCGGGGGACTCTGGCGGGTTTTATATTTCACTTTAACCCTTAAAATTGCAAATCAAGTGTAATTTTTCTGGTGTTTTTGCATTGTAGCCCCTGTCTTTTGCAAAAATGCACCTGCCAGGCCATATCTTTTTTTGTGCTTTGTCCATTTATTTCATGCATCATATTAACTTGAAAAATTTTACAAAAATGGATATAAGCTCGTGTTGAAAAATTTTCATTTTGTTGCATTTTTGCATTTATTAAAAATCAAAAACATGCTTTGTCAACTGTCTAGCCAAGAAAATACCAAAAAAATAGTAAACCACCTCGAAAAATTCCAAAAAAATTATCTATGGTCTAATTTATCATATACTAGTGTCAGTCCAAAAACCACTAAAAATTGCAGAAGAAAAACCCTAAAAATTAGAAAACCCTAAAAATCTTTACAAAAATCTAGAAAATCATAGAAAAATCATAAAAATATAAATTAGGTTTCTGTAGTTTCCTCTTATTATCTACCCTTTAAAATTGATTTGAGGATTTTTGGGGACCATTTTCTATTTTTAAACCTCATTTCAGTACTGTCCAGTAGCTTAAGCCCCTGTTTTCTATTATTGTATTTCTTAAAAATATCAAAAATATTTGGAAAAATACCTAAAAATCACAAAAACAGTAAAAAATTATAAAAAGATGAAAAATAGTTTATTTCTGCATTTTTGAGCATTTTTGCATGCTTTTTGTAAATATTATATCACCCCTCTCCCTACATTGTATATACATTCCAATATTTAAAAAGAAAATTAAAAAAATATATATATCTATATATACACATTTATAAAAATATGAAAACTATAAAAAATAAAAATATAAAAAAAAAGAGAAAAAGAAAAACCCACAAAAATAGGATTCATACAAGGATGACTCTATTGTACATGAACATTGTAGGCTGCTTCATTTTTGTATTGCTCTCTGTGGTTCGACCTCTACATGCTTATTCACTATTGGTAGCGTTAAATGTTAATTCACAAATTTTGGGACTTACTTGATTTATTCTTTATTGTGGGTTAGTTGTTGATCAAATACGAGATTCATTTGTAGTGGTCAACACACCTACTGTTGACTCACCTTGTGAGTCAATACGACCGCTCGTGAATTTCGTGTTTATCAGTGATGCAGAGGAATTACAGAGTTATTCAACCATTGTCGGAGCTATATACTGGTGGTTCTGCTCCCAAACTCACCACGCAGGTGAGCTTCTTATTTGTTTGCTTCTTCGTTGCTTATGAGTGGAAGTAGCTTAGTTCTACCTTCGATTTAATTTGATTTCATCTATTTTGGATTAAAAATCCAAATCATAATTTGCTAGAGCTCTACTCTTTGGCCTCTATTTTGACTATCTTTGACCATTCCCTAACTGTTTGACCACCTCGAAACCTTCAACCTTCCATCTTTTGCCACGCTGATCCATTATCCACCCCATATCTTGCACAGATCAAGGGGATCAAAGCTCCTTATTCACCTATCACTGGAGTACTTTTATCCCTCCATTCTAGACCATATTTTTATCCATTTGTGGGTCAAGGAGCTTCGCCTTCAAGCCCTGAAGCTTCTAATGCAGGGCAAGGCATGAAAGGATCCCCTTCAGGGGTCGAATTAATTTAGCCTGTAGCTCCAGGCATCAGGTTCTTCTCCGACCTCCCAGACCTCATTTGATGAGGTCTTAACCTTTTTGAAGCATTCACCTTCTGTGGAATGCTTCAAGGATCGTGTAAAGAATCTCAACAATGAAGGAATCCATCTGAAGCAAGTGGGAGGCTCAATCGAAGTTTAGCTCTCAGTTGTTCTTCCATGTTCTTCTGAGGAGCTAGGCACCATTAGATAAAGCGCCCACTCCAGATTACATAACCAACATACGGTTAATATATTCCCTCCAAATTCCATAGGACCATCAGATCTAAGGGGGGATTTAATCTATGCTCCCTATTGTTGAACCATTGTTGGGTGCGGAGGAAGCAGCACATGTTTAAGTAAATCAATCTGGATTGTTTGTCAGTGCACCATGGTGGGTATTTTGCAACTTAAACCCCTATATTTTTTGTATTTATTATCTAGTCTATAAGCTTTTATTTATCATTGTAAAATAATTATAATATTTGCCCTAAAGACCTTGAGCTTACTTGTATTTGCACTTTAGTCCATTCTACGTCACCTTATGTATTTGTGTGTATGAGGGGGAAAGAATTTTAGATAGACCCCCTTTGGGTGTTTGATTTTTATTTTGTCCATAAACTTTGAATATTAGTTAAAATAGTTTTGGTAAATTTGCATGCTTGGACCTGTTATTTATTTTATTTGTATTTATACCCCTACTAGAGTTGTATTATATTTAAATGTACAAAAAAATCATGTATACCTTGGACCTTGGTTAGGTGTCATTAAATTCTTTTATTTTATCAAATAGTGCAACTAGGTCCCTATATTGCATATTTAATTTTATACTTCAAATTTATTTATTAAAAATAGTATTTTGCACATAAAATTATAAGAAATTTATCTTAAGTTCCGGGAACCTATTATATCACATTTATTTTTGCAATACAATAAAAACTATTTTCTTGTTTGTAAAAAAAACATTACATTTTCCCTCTTTAATATTTAAAAATCCATAAAAACTAAAAATGTCTTAAAAATTTCCAAAACAAATTTCATTGTATATGTAACTATATTGTATTTTATTTCCAAATATTTTTTACAAAATATTAAGAAAAAACCATTAAAATCACACAATACAGAAAAAATTATAGAAATTCTAAAAATTTGTTGAAAATTACAAAAAATGTTTTAAGCTTTTGAATTTTCTTTATATTAATAGTATTTAAAAAATTAATTTTGGGCTCAATCTTATTTGATAGATATTTATTAAATCCCATTTCAAGTTTTTATTTTATATCCTCCTCATTTTGTATATTTCCTTATTTACAAATCCATAAAATATCTCAAAATTTATCTAAAAATAAAAAAATAGAGAAAATTTTTTAAAAGCCAAAAATATTTTGTTCATGAATTTTTAAGTTTATTTAATGTATTTTAAAATCCAAAACAACCCTTTTCTATTTCTTTTTATATATTTCATCTATAACTTTTTATATATATATATATATATATTCTCATATTATTTTTTAAAAGTTACAACTACATATTTGTAAAATTAAAAATATATAAATATATAAATTTAAAACCTATAAAAATAGGTAAAACTAAAAATAGAAAAACTGCTAAGTTATCTATTCATTTTTGTTGCACTACCTCGTATACTTCTTCGTGGTTTGACCCTACTAATTGTCACTATACACATTTTTGGATGGTATAATAAATTTTAGCTCACTTCATTATATTGCTTGATCATTATTATGTAGGAGGCAAATTTGGTTCAACAAAAACCATAATCTTTGAATGTTGTGAAATATTTTTAATTGGCAAGTCTACTAAGGTCAAACATAGATCATGAGCCTCTTTATATTATTTATCAAATTTTGGTATAAAAAATTTATGTGTGAACATCTTCTCGATTTTTAGGCCTTCATGCAGATGCACAATATAAAATGCAAGTCAAATAATGTAGATGATGATGCATGTGATTTTTTTACGGATTTTTAAATGTTATTGTAAAAATATGCATGTTCAGAATGATTCAATGAATGCAAGGATAGACATGCAAAAGATGAATTACAAATATGTCTAGAAAAAACTCATGATTGGGCATCCGGTTAAGGATTAATTTCATAGTCGATTCAAGCATTCAATTATGACTAAGCATATAATAATGGCGAAAAATGATGAGCAAGGGACACTACATAACATAAAATTTCATCATTTTTCATTTAGTATCAGATAAGAAAATTAACTATGCCATTAGATAGATGATGAAAAGAGCTTCAAAATAACACTGAAATCATGCAAATTTGATCTAAGATGATCAATATATGAAGTAAACAATGCAAGGGCATAAATATAATAAAAATGCGAGGAATTAAAGGATAAATAATCACAAATAGGTCCCTCGAGGGACCTATTTGTCATATAGCAAAGCAGGTAGGGGTCCTTCTCAATTTGACCATTGACGCATAGGGACCACTTTATAATTTCCATAAGTTCGAGGGCCTCCCTGAAATTTACCTAGGTACACATGTAAGGCATGAACCTGGGGACCAGAATGTGATTTTTGATAATAGCCAGGTCCTTCATGCAATTTTCCTAGCACCACACGTACGGGGCACGCGCGAGACTAGGTTCGAAGGGGTTGCAGGCTCAGGTACACATGGTTGTTCTGGTTGCTTTGGAGTTTGGTTCGGGCCGCCTGAGCCAATAGGTTTGGCATGGGACTCGTGTGACCCACATGGCAATGTCTCAACCGTCTGATCCAGATGATCAGATGGTGACTGCTTTTCATGCTCCACCGTAGGCCACCAGAGGAGGCTGCGCTCCTGCGACTTCCTGGGAGCTCCTCCATGCTCCAGACGCTCGCCTGAAGGTCGGAGAAGATGGTTGACGGGTTCACAAAGGAGATGGAGGTGCGACGAGGCTCCGACAGTGATTTGAGTGGCTTATTGATGGAGTTTCACCGGTAGAGAAGCTTGAGATCAGAGCTTAGGACTGACATTCGGCCATTGACGATTGAAGGTACCTGCAGATGTTGGAAGAATAGCTGAGGCGTGTTGTGCATCGATGAAGTGAACGGAGGGTGGTGAACAGGCAGAGATGGTGGCAGCCTTAGGCTCCCTCCTCCTTGATGACGGAGGAGGTGGATCGGAGCGGGGGAGGGTTCAAGAGGACAAGAGGAGGGGTGTGAAGATCGAAGGCGTGATATGCATATGGGGGCGGTGTTAATTGGAGATGAATTTATTTGTGTGCGATGGGGTAATTTGGAGAAAAGATAAGAAAAATGATGAAGCCGGTACCTGGTAGATCATAGAAGAAGGGGCAGAGCGGAGGCATGGGTTGAATTCCATTGGAGCTCGGGGTCGACGCCAAGCAAGGTCAACCGGGCCTTGGAGCTCATGCAGCAGTTGGAGGTTATGCGATATGATGGATCATCGAAGGTTAGCACCTGGGATAACCATCATCATCATCGGCCAATTCAGCCTCCCCCTGTCGCAAGGAGGGGAAGGCAACTAGGAAGTAGTCTCGTGAATGGTAGACAAAGGTGGTTGGGGTGGAGGAGTTGCTTTTATAAGAGGGACGACGGTTAAATGGTGGCGAGGGAATTTTAGCAGTGATTTGATGGTGGAGGAGTAATGGAAGTTCAATAATATGGGTGGCGTGCGAGGATGGTAGAGGAACGGTCAATGGAGGGGAGGCATTACGAGAAGGATAAAGTGGTTGATGTGTTCTCCAAAATAGGAAGAGAGAGGATAAGTAGCGAGGCGTAACACCTAGGGGCATGGCACTTTGAGGAGGAAGATGAGGATCCAGCCGTTGGATCTCGTGATCCAACGGCTATGATGAGGATGTGAGTGGAGGGAGTGGATCAGATCTTAGAATCTGATCCATTGGTTGTGATGAGGCAATGATGAATGGATAAGATGGAGGAGCAGGCTTGATCCTAGGGTGTAGGGAGAAGGGATGACGTGGCACAAGGGGAACCATAAGTTTAGGAGAGAGATTGGTGCCTATAAGGACAGCGGGAGTGGGCGGCGATCAGATCCTTATAATCTAATCATGTGGCTATGGAGTGATCAGGGGGTGTGGCTCAGATTGGATCTAAGGGGCTGATCTGACAGTAAGGGAAGAAGGGGCGACGTGGATAAGGGAGAATCTCTAGATGGGAAGTTATCTGATGGAGGAGATGCATGCACGAGCGAGCGTCTAGGATCTGATCTGAGATTATATATGATGGATGCAAGTGGAGGGGTGAGAAATGGTGGAGATGGAGGGGGATGTCAGAATTAAAGCCGTGTGGCGAGAGGAGGGGCGGCCACATGGGCGGCCCAAAGGGCTCCACGTGGCCGCTCTAGAAAAATCAATAAATAGAAAATTAAAGAAAATTAAAAAAATATGAGTAGAAGAAAAATTAAGAAAAAAGTCAAAACATGACTGTTGTAGATCTCGATGAGATCTACAAGTTTCATGTTTGACAAAAAGTCAAAAAAGGACATTTGTACAAATGTATATTTTTGGGGTATTTTAAAAGAGATAAAAACAATGATTTTAGCTTTGAGATTTTTTGTATTTTTAATTTCTTTTAAAGGTTATGCTAATTATAGACAACTATTTAGCTCTAGTTTTTATGGAATTTTAATGAGAATTATAAACAACGAAAATAATAGTAATTAATTACAATAAATATAGGTGAATTATACCCAATTTCTATGCAACATAAAATGAATGAAAGAGTGATTTTTATTGGATAATTTAAGAAAGGATTTCTATGCAAGATAAAATGAATGAAAGAGTGATTTTTATTGGATAATTTAAGAAAGGAGTTTAATAAGTGAATTTTAATATGATGAATATGAGATTCATCATACCCCTATACTTAAATTATGCTCGTCCTTGAGCATCTAAAGAATGAAGGAGTCGAATTAATCCTTTATAGTGCATGTAATAATTTCAAGGCTCAATTTTTTGAAGACCCTCAATTTAAGTGATCCTAAAATTCAAGATTTAACCATGATCTAGTCAAAAGGAATCCAACTTCTCTAATTTTTAGACACTTTGTTTGTACAAAAAAATAAGGACATGACAATTAGTGTGTTGCATTCATGAGAGTCGAGTCGAGGCATCACCCAAAGTTTCGGTCCTGGAGACTCTCCTCTAAACCTAAGCCTTAATACTAGAGAATAAGTCTATTCTTGCTCTAGTCAACCATCTCATTAGTTTGTCAGACTTGAAGGGTAAATGGACGGCCAGGTGGTGGACAACATAGGATTGTGTCTGATTTTCTCTCCCTCACATTGGAACAAGGGGCCTCTTGATTGCCTTATTACTCAACACATGTCGATTTATTATCTTGTTGACTAATGTGCCCGTCAAGAGAGTTCGGAGTCGTCTGCACTTGTTTTTCTGGGAGTACATTGGGGTGTGTCTTTTTTGAGTATCTAAGATACATTTGACACCCATACTTGTATCACTATATGATGGAGATCCCTTTTATGGTGCTAGCCTGATTCCTTGGTCCTAACAGTGTGTGGTCCAAGTGGACATTTTGAAAATGTTTGGGAGCGCTCTCCATATGGTGGAATCTCTTTTGAATTTGACTGTAATGATAGAGCTTTTATTTGGTATTTGTTTCTTTTATTTACTTTTCTTTTTGGCTAGCTCCACTGCTTTTACCAAAAGTTGGCACACACTGATCAATAATTAAATTAAGTTTCATCACACCCTAACACATAAGTACATACTGGTTAGGGTTTTGTTGACACTTAGGTTTCTTGAAGGTGTTATAAACTTAACCCATCCTAGAGCATCATTAGATCGGGTCTAGACTCAAATCACGAGTCCTAGTTCCATAAGTGATAACTCAACTCATCTCATCAATCATGCAGTTGTGAATGTGTTGTGTTGATCATATTATTTAGAGGGTAGAGATGAAGAGTGCAATATAGATCTCAAATCTTTCAAACTATGGAAGTGTGGAATGTTAAGTTTCAAAACTCTAATGACTAAGGCATGTTAACTCAGACTCTCAAGATTACATAAATCAAGTGTCTTCAAATCCTCAAGCCTTGAGAGAATGTGAATGTTTCAGGATTACACCAACTCCTTGGTTAGTGAATTTCTGTGATTTTTTTATATCTTTCTTTTTATGTATTTTTTTATGGATTTTTTATTTTTTTAATAGACAGGCCCAAACTCATATGAATAATTGCATCTGCTTTCAGCCAGTATGGGTGTAAGTACGGACCGTTAGACAGACCTGTGTTACTTGAGGATGGAGCCATATACAGTGTCCTCTAAACCACCCACTCTACTAAGGGAGACCAAAGTTCTCTCACTGAAGAGTAGCTACTCATTTTTAAGCTTGGTAGTTAGAGTCTCTATAGAAGAAAAGTTTTTAATCTTTCAAATTTTTATGAGGTTTTTTAAACAGGTTAATTTTATTTACAAAAAGTTAATCCCCCAATTTTAAAAACATTTTTACAAGTATTTTTTACAAGACTCAGTTCACAAGCTAACTTAAACCAAGCCGAAAAAGATTTTCAAAAAGTTTAAAATATATGAGATATGGCTAAAGTAGATATACAATATTATACGGTATACCCCCTATAATTAACTTTTACTATGTCCTCATACCACAAGTGATATAAAGCCATAGCTCTTGTCAAATAAAGTGTGATATAATGAAACTGAGGAGGAGTCTCCCCCTATACTTAGGTCAAAAATGACCTAAGTATAAAAAGATAGAGAGAGGGAAGGATGAATGAGTTGGGTTCCCCTTATACTTAGGCTGAAAATAGCCTAAGTAGAGAGTATATAATTTTGAGATGGGAGGGGTTCCGAGTCTGCTAGGGTTAGGGTTTAAAATATACAGATGGATGCTTCAAGATGCAAGGGGATATTTTTTACAGAGATTATGCGGGGGGTGGTGTGTAGGATTATACATAAAAGGTGAGGGGGAGTGGATACACATGCATGCATGTGTGTTGTGTGTGTGTGGGGGGGTAGTAAATCACCTAGTGATCTACTTTTTTTCTTTTCTTTTTTTCTTTTTTTTATTTTTACATACGCGATTCCTCAAATGAGGATCACTAAAAATGCACATCATACAATAATTTTTCAACAAGAAAATGCATAAGGAGTTGACTAATGTTCTTTGAATCCTTCCTCTATTCTTTTGGAGCCTTCTCAACGGGAGCTCCCAACTCCACACCTCCATGGAGAGCAAGCATCATTGATCTTCATCGACCCTGTCACAAAAGAAGAATGTTAGAAAAATAACAAGGAAAATAATCAACAAAAATGATGCAAAGTTAATGCATGAATAGAAGATATGCAAATTTTTTAAAAGATTCATAGTAGAAAATAATTCAAAATTCGATAAATAGATATAGGTGAGTTGTGTTCCATGTAATAGAGTCATTTGATGAACGTCAAATTTGCCTCTTTAATAATTAGGAATAGTCATAGTATAGGAGGAAAACCTGGTTCAGCAAAAATCACAATCTTTGAATGTTGTGGGATATTTTTACTTGTCAAGTCTACCAAGGTCGAAGACATGGACGTGAGCCTATTTAATTTATTTATAAAATTTTGGTCTATTAAATTTATGTTTGAACATCTTCTCAATTTTTAGGCCTTCATGCAGATGCACACAATAAAATGCAAGTCAAATAATGCAGTTGATGATGCATGTGATTTTTTATGGATTTTTAAATGCAATTATAAAATGATGCATGTTTAGAATGATTGAATGAATATAATTATAGACATGTAAAATATTAATTACAAATATGCCTTAGAAAAATCTCATAATTGAGCATTCGATTAAGGTTTAATTTCATAGTCAATTCAAGCATTACAATCATGACTAAGCATCTAATAATGGCAAAGATTGATGAGCAAGGGATATTATATAACATAAAATTTCATCATATTTCATTTAGTGTCTTATGAGAAAACGTCATTAGGTGGATGATGAAAAGAGCTTTAAAACGACACTAAAATCGTGCAAATTGGATCTAAGATGCTCAAGGTATGAAGTAAACAATGCAAGGGCATAAATATAATAAAAATACAAGGAATTAAAGGATAAATAAACACAAATAGGACACTAAAGTGACTTATTTGCAATATAGCAAAATCGGTTGGGGTCCTTCGTAATTTTACCATTGGCACAAAGGGACCATTTTATATTTCCATAAGTTCGAGGGCCACCTTGAAATTTAGCCAGGCGCATACGTGAGGCACGTACCGGGGGACCAAAATGTAATTTCTAATAATAGTTGGGTCCTTCGTGCAATTTTCCCAGCATTGCACGTATGGAGCATGTACGGGACTAGGTTCGGGAGGGGCAGCAGGCTCGGGTACACGTGGCTATTCTAGTTGCTTTAGAGTATGGTTTGGGTCACCTGAGCCTATAGGTTTGGCGTGAGGCTCGTGCGACCCACGTGGCAACATCATGATCGTACGATCCAGATCATCGAATGGTGACTGTTTTTGTGCTCCGTCATAGGCTACCAGAGGAGGTTGCGCTCCCGTGATGAACGCGAAATCTGCCTCTTTAATAATCTAAAATTGTCGTGGTATAGGAGGCAAATTCGGTTCGTCAAAAACCACAATCTTTGAATGCTGTAGAGTATTTATACTTGGCAAGTCTACCAAGGTCAAAAACAGGGGCACAGCTACTTAATTTATTTATCGAATTTCGATTCAATAAGCACAAGTATGAATAATTTCAAGTTCAGGTCTGCAAGATGCACTAAGTGAATTACAAAGCAATGCCATGATGCATGCAATTTTTTTAATTGATTTTTATGCAACTGAAAGTGATGCATGAATAGATGTGCAAGGTTACAAGATGCTAAATAAAAGGCTACAATTATACCCTAAAAATGCGAGCAACAAACTAAAAATGTGAATCAGTGTCAATTTAATCACGACAATAAAAAGCGGTCATCAACTCAAAGCAAGACAAGGAGAGCAGGGTCCCATTTTTCACATAAAAAATCACTTCATTTAAATTAGTGGTAAATGAGACAATTAAACATGCTAAGATGTAGAGGATAAAACAAGGATCAAAATTACACTAAAATCATGCAATTCGGACCTACGATGCTCAAGTTATGCTAAAAACAATACATGGGCATAATTGAAATAAAAATGCAAAAAAATAAATGATAAATATTGCATTTAGGTCCCTAGAGGGACCTAAATGCAAATACCAAAAACAGGCCGGGGTTCTGTGCAATTTTTCCATATGCGTAGGGACCTTTTTGTAAATCTTCAAAACCTGGAGGGCATTCCTGTAAAATACCTAGGCACGCACGTGAGGCACGTGCCTGGGGATCATTTTGCAAATTCCAAAAGTGTTAGGGTCTTTCTTGCAAATTACCCAGGCCCTCACGTGCGTCACACGTGAGGTGCCTAGGCTCAGGGGACTCCTCAGGTTCGGGCCACGTGGCGATCGCTGGACGCTTGGATCTGGGTTCGGACCGCCCGAGCCCGTAGGTATGGAGGCTAGGCTCGGGTGCTCATGTGGCCTCATCTTGGCCATCCGATCAGGATGATAAGATGGCATCTGTAGCTCCTTCTTCCTCCGCGGCCTACCGGAGTAGGCGGGGCTCCGGCGAGGTCGATGGAGCTCCTCTACCTGCAGCAGGCACGCCTGACGGTCGGAAAAGATCGTTGGGCGCCTGGCGAAGGCCCTGGAGGAGCGGCGAAGCTCCGGGAATGGTCGGAGGTGAATTTGGATGAAGCTTCATCGGAGAAGAAGGCCTCGAAGAAACGCCGATGCTGGCTCCGGCCATTGAAGGTTCCTGCAAGCGTTAGATGTAGCCGAAGCGAGTGCGAGTGTGTGTGAGGTGAGATGGACTGAGATGGGAGCCGGGCGAAGGTGAAGAAGATGGTGGCTCAGGGGATTCCTCTGTCGTGAAGAAGAAGGAGTTGATTCGAAGTGCGAAGGGGTTCTGGAGGAAGGAGGAAAGTGGGCGAAGATGAGGGTGAGCTTGCGAAGGTGGGAGACTTGTCAGATGGTGGTGAACGATGATGGAGGTGATCGGAAAATTAGGAGAAGTAGAGGGATAATTTGCCTCGCCGGAGCAAGGCGAATGGCGGCTGAAGTAGCTTGGGCTGAGGCTTCAAGAGAGCCTCGGGTCATCGCCGGGTGAGGTCAGCTGGGCCTCGGAGCTTGGCGGAGCTTTGAAGCGCCCGCAGCACGGCCACTTGGTCGTGGATCGACACCGGGCGAGAAGCCTTGATCTCCTCTACGCCCCGCCCGCTCCGCTGTCACCGGAGGGGCGAGGGAGACTGGGCTTATGCCCAAAATGGTGGATGAGCGGCTCAGGTGGCGGAGGGTGGCTTAAATAGGCGGAGGTTGGCTGACGGTTACGCGGTGAAGTGTGGAGTTTCTACGGCTTAGGAATTAATGGAGGAGTGATGGTCGTGCATGATGGGTAATGTGCGAGGATGGCGGAGGAACAGGGACGGTGTCGGTGGCGTTACGATGCGGAGAAGGTGGCTGGAGAGATTGATAAAAATGGAAGGGAGAGCGGAGGTCGCGAGTCGCAATGCTTGGGGGTGAGGGGGTTATGGAGGTTGACGATGAACCATAGCCGTTGGATCTAACGATCCAACGGCTGGGAGCAGAGCGCGTACGGAGGGTCACGATCAGATCTTTAGGATCTGATCGTGTGGTGGAGGGACGGGCGCTAAAGAGCGGCCCAGATGGAGCAACGGTGGAGATTGGGCGGCTGAAGTGAGGGGCAGACGTGGGAAAAGGAAGGACGTTGGATGGAATGATGATCGGACGGTGGAGGTTAAGGGTGACGTGGATGCACAGGAGGCGTAGGATAGGTGCTTGATCGAGTGGTTGTAGACGAGGCGCGAAGTAGCGGCGGAGATCAGATCTGGGAGATGGATCCAAGGGCTAGAAGCGGAGCACAGATGGACGGTGAGATGCGGGCGCAAAAGAGGCATATCCAACGGCTCAGGGAAGTGCCGGGTGGCAGCAGCTGGGAGCGGCCACGTGGACGGCCTAGAGGGCGCCACTTGGCCCAATGAGAAATTCATAGCATAAAAACAAAGAAAAATAGAAATGAAATAAATAGAGTCAAAATTAGGAAAAAGTCAAAACATGAAAGTTGCTCGTCTCGACGAGATCTATAACTTTCATGTTGGACAAAAAGCCAAAAGAGGTCATTTGTACAAAACATATTTTTGGAGGTATTTTTAGGGGGATAAAAACACTGATTTTGTGGTTTTGAGATGTTTTGTATTTTTTAGTGTTTCTAATGCTCAGTGATTTATAGACAATTATTCTACCTAATTTTTAGGGGTTTTGAAGATAAATTAATTACAAGCAAAATAAAGGAAATTAAATACAATAATTTAATGGTAAATTAAACACAATATAATACATGATAAAAATAAAGAATTGATGGGTATTTTTATTGGATTGATTAAGCAGGGGTTTTAATTAGCAGCTTTTAGCATGATGAATACGAGATTCATCATACCCCTATACTTAAACCATGCTCGTCCTTGAGCATCTAGGTAATTGTAGTATAGGAGGCGGATTTTGGTCGATCAAAATACCACAATCTTCCACCAGCCGTTCACACCCGCGCACGTGTGCAACACGTGACCATTTGATGAACGCAAAATTAATAGAGCATTTTATCAACACATTTCAAACTAGGGAATTGTGGATTTATTTCCTTGCATAGCATTTCCATTATTGCATTGTATATTTTATCAACACAAAAATTAATCGAGCATTGATTGATTACTTAATTTGATTCAAAAACCACGCAGCTAAAAATCACCGTTCCCTGTGTTCGACCTTGGTAGACTTGCCAAGTAAAAATTATTCCACAACATTCAAAGATTGTGGTATTTTGATCGACTGAAATCCGCCTCCTATACTACAATTACTGATTATTAAAGAGGCAAATTTCGCGTTCATCAAATGGTCACATGCTGCGTACGTGACCGTCTCTCTCCAGACCCCTCCCCCAGGTCACGTGCTGCGCACGTGACCTTCTTCTTCCACCATCCGTTCACACCCGCGCCCCCCTGCCGTTTCTCCTCCTCCCCCGTAACCACCAC
This sequence comes from Ottelia alismoides, assembly GCA_037367405.1. Lineage (NCBI taxonomy): Eukaryota > Viridiplantae > Streptophyta > Magnoliopsida > Alismatales > Hydrocharitaceae > Ottelia > Ottelia alismoides. Next base: position 1,111,837 of record JAZKJV010001634.1, on the reverse strand, counting down.
CGCACCATCACTCCTCTCCAACAGCCGTTACGTCCCCTCCACTTCCATCCTCCTATAAAAGCCCTCCCCTCGCCGACCGCAAATCCATCCGTCCTTTGACCTGCTCGGCTGGTGACAGTGGCTTGAGCTCCTCATTCACCGACAAGATCCAGACGGAACCCTTCCTCTGTAGTAGTGTGCTTCTTGCACCACCAAGCTTCAGAGCTGTTCCGCCAAGAATTGGTCAACCTTCTTCTCGGCTTCGACCACAACTCGGTGAACGAACCTCCACACAGCAATGAACCTCTGCTCCTCCGCCATCCACGCGCAGCCGACGCAGGCTGCACGATCGCCGACTCCGCCCAACCACGCTCGGCTCCCCCGATCACCACCGAGCACCTCCGCCTCCGCGCGGAGACGCCGCCCCTGCACGCAAGGCCTCACCGCCTCGCAGCCAGCTGCTCTGGCCGCCTCTCCGCCGCACATTGGCCCTCGCCCTCCGACCGCCTCGCAGCCGCCCGTGCGGTGCTTCCTCCTCCGGCCGCCACCGCCCTCACGTCGTGTGTCGGCCGAGCGGTGGCATCGCCACCTCCACGTGGACCTCCTCCGCAGCTCGCACCACCCTTGTCGCTCGGCGTTGACCGAGCTCCTTCACTGCCTCCGTCCCGGCCATTCGACAAACAGTTGTCGTTGGATCGGGCAGGAGGCCCTTGATCCAACGGCGCACGTGCAACCACGTGCCCCCCCCCCCCCCCGAGCCTTGGCCCCAGCCTCGAGGCTCGGGTCCCCCGAAGCGCCGCCAGATCGCCACGTAGGCTCGGGCCTAGGAGCATAAGCCCCCCCCCCCCCCCCCCCCAAGCCTCCGCCTCGACAGCCCGAGCCTGAGCTTCGGCCCAAACCACAGGTTCGGCAGTCTAAACCTCAGGCTCGGCATTCCCGAGCCTCAGGCGCCTCCACCGAAGCTCCTGGCGCACGTACGTAGCACGTACGTTGTGGGCAAATTGCATTGACCCCCTGACAGGTTTCTGAAATTACATATATACTCCCACCAGTGGGTAAATTACAAAGGCACCCCATCGACTTTCAGATATTACAGATAAGCCCCTCTAGGGACCATTTTGAAAGAAAAACTTCATTTTATTTACATTTTAGTCCCTGAAACTTCATTTTATCAAATCTTTTCCATACGAACTTCGTTTTTAGCATATAATATGTCATTTTGAAGCTCTTTTCATGCTCTGCCATTTAGCATAGTTTGTGAACAGATCTGAGGTGATTTGTTGATATTTATTATCGAGGATATCTGTTAGCATATGCAGGCTTATTCTGACATACTTGTGCTTAATAATTGATTGATAAATTTTTGCAGGAGGTCGGATAATGATTTTAAACTCTGGTGATCATTGATGGTTATTCTCATATTTTAGATTTCACAGGTGATTAATTTAGATCCATTCCTCTAAGTTTATAGCCAACTATTCGAGGAATTGATTCAAAAATATTTGGAGGCCTAATATCTCGCTTCAAATTATTCTGAGCTTAAATTTATTAACCCGAAGCATTGACTTAAATACATGCAGATTTGTGATTAATTTTAATGAAATTATTGATCATATTATTGTAGAATTAGATACGTTTCAAATCACAGATCCTGAGCATAAATTCTGTTTATTTTCCTCGCATAGCATTTCTATTATTGCATTGTATATTTTATCAACACAAAAATTAATCGAGCATTGATTGATTACTTAATTTGATTCAAAAACCACGCAGCAAAAAATCACCGTTCCCTGTGTTCGACCTTGGTAGACTTGCCAAGCAAAAATTATTCCACAACATTCAAAGATTGTGGTATTTTGATCGACCGAAATCCGCCTCCTATACTACAATTACCGATTATTAAAGAGGCGAATTTTGCGTTCATCAAATGGCGTCGTTGCCGAGGAACCCGAGCCTCGAGGCTGGGGCCGAGGCTCGGGGGGCACGTGGCTGCACGTGCGCCGTTGGATCAAGGGCCTCCTGCCCGATCCAACGGCGACTGTTCGTCGAGTGGCTGGTACGGAGGCGGTGAAGGAGCTCGGTCAGCGCCGATGGCGAGGGCGGTGGAGAGCTGCGGAGGAGGTCCACGCAGAGGTGGCGATGATGCCCCTCGACCGACACACAACACGAGGGTGGAGGCGACCAGAGAAGGAAGCGTCGCACGGGCGGCTGCAAGGCGGTCGGAGGGTGAGGGCCAAGGCGTGGCGGAGAGGCGGCCGGAGCAGCTGGTTGTGAGGCGGCGAGGCATTGCGTGCAGGGGCGACATCTCCGCGCGAAGGCGGAGGTGCTCGGTGGAGATCGGGGGAGCCGAGTGTGGTCGGGCGGAGTCGGCGATCGTGCAGCCTGCGTCGGCTATGCGTGGATGGTGGAGGAGGGGAGGTTCGTTGCTGTGCGGAGGTTCATTCGTCGAGTTGTGGTCGAAGCTGAGAAGAAGGTTGACCAATTCTTAGCCTCGAAGATCCTTGGCGGAGCAGCTCTGAAGCTTGGCGGCGCAAGAAGCACAGCGTTACAGTGGAAGGGTTCCCTCTGGGATCTCGTCGATGAATGAGGAGCTCAAGCCGCTGTCACCAGCCGAGCAGAACAAAGGACGGATGGATTTGCGGCTGGCGAGGGGAGGGCTTTTCTAGAAGGATGGCGGTGGAGGGGACGTAACGACTGTTGGAGAGGAGTGATGGTGCAGCGGCGGTAACGAGGGAGAAGGAGAAATGGCAGGGGAGCGCGGGTGTGAACGGCTGGTGGAAGAAGAAGGTCACGTGCGCAGCACGTGACCTGGGGGAGGGTCTGGAGAGAGACAAGGTGGGGTGCCACATGGCACGCCCAGGGGCTGTCACGTGGCACTCCAAAAAAATTTCAAAAATTAAAGGGTAAAGAAAAATAGAAAAGAAATAGAAGGAGACCTCGGATCGAAAAATTTTCTCCACGAAAGTTGTTCGTCTCAACGAGATCTACAACTTTCATGAAGGACCTGGGAACAAAAGAGGTCACCTGTGCGAAGTGGATTTTTTGGTGGTACTCCATGTGTATAGAATACCTGATTTTAGGGATTTTGTATTTTTTGGTGGTTTTAAATGGGATAAAAAATTATAGAAAAAATACGATAAAATACAAAAGAAAAAGTACATACTAAACTGATTTTTTTTATTTTTAATAAATAAGAAAATAGGAAAATAAATTAGAAGTAAGAATTACACAATTTTTGTACAGACCGTCAACGGACACTTGGACTTTATCAGTTTCTTTAATTTTTGTTTTAATCTGGATTTGGATTTTTGTATCGCTTAATAAAACTTCCATCAAAGAATAGTAATCAAGAAGAATAAAATTAAAAGGGTTAATTATGTACATAAAAACTCAGGTCGAAAGTGGTAAAAAGTTAAACTGCGCAAAAGAGGCCCAAAACCCAACTTTCACATATGAGCTCTGAATTTTACGAAATTGGTCTTTTTTTGAAGGTATTTGAAAATGGAGTACTTTAAAAGTAAGTAGACCAAAATTGGACACTGTATGTGGGAGACATGCTCATTTTAGTCCGTCAAATGTGAAATTAGACTTTGGGATTATTTGACACTTATTGGGGTTAATATTTTTTGTATTTTTTATTTAAGAAGGTTAGTAATATCTACACAATGGAGGTGGTTTTGAGTGAATCGGAGTTAGGAAGAATTATTTACAAATGTGAGAAGTTAGCAGCTTTTTGGGCTAATTTACACTTGGGATTTTAAATGCAATTTATGCATGATGAAATGCAAATATTATTCACACAGGCATGATGGCTAATAATGCTCTATTAATGATTATTTGCAAGTGAATGATGGGGAACAGAGCCTAAATGACCCATTTTAGCATGATGAATACAAGATTCATCATCCCGCGACCTCCTGGGAGCTCCTCCATGCTCCAAACGCCCGCCTGAAGGTCAGAGAATATGGTTGAGGGGTTCACGAAGGAGCTAAAGGTGCGACGAGGATCCATGTGTGATTCGAGTGGCTAATCGAAGGGGATTCACCGGTAGCGGAGCCTGAAATCGAAGCTTAAGTGCGACGTCTGGTCATTGACGATTGGAGGTAGCCGCATATATTAGAACTATAGACGAGGCGTATTATGCGTGGATGAAGTGAATGAAGGCCAGTAAAGAGGCGGAGAAGGCGGTGGCCTTAGGCTCTCTCCGCCTTGATGACGGATGAGGTAGATTGGAGCGAGGGAGGGTTCTGAAGGACAAGAGGAGGGACACGAAGATTAGATGCATGAGGCGGATGTGGGGGCAGTGTTAATTGGAGATGAATTTATATGTGTGCAATGGGGTAATTTAGAGAAAATATAAGAAAAACAATGAAGGTGGTACATGGTAGATCAGAGAAGAAGGGGAGGAGAGAAGGTTTGGGTTGAACTCCGTTGGAGCTCAGGTTCTTCGCTCTGCAAGGTCAAGTGGGCCTCAGAGCTCATGCAGCAGTAGGAGGTGATGCGGCACAGTGAATCACCATGGGTCGACACTTGGGACAACAACCATCATCGCCGACCTATTCCGTCGTCCCCTATCACGAGGAGGGGAAGGCATCTAGGAAGTAGTCTCGTGAATGGTTGACGAAGGTGGCTGGGGGCAGAGGAGTTACTTTTATAGGAGGGGTTCGATGATGGTTACATGTTGGCGAGGGGGTTTTAGTGCTGATTTGATGGTGGCATGATCGCCACGTGGACAAGGACACCATTCGGATGATGGCCTTCCCTTTCCCCCTCGTTGATAGAGCAGCCAACTGGCAGAAGCACCTAGGGAGATTTGTTACTACATGGGAACTACTCCGAACCGAGTACTTGAACAAGTACTATCCTCTCGGTCGGACCAATATAGCCAGGGACCTGATCAACTTTTCCATGCTCCCCAATGAGCAGTTTCACGAGGCATGGGATCGGTTCAGGGAGCTCACAGACCAGTGCCCACATCATGATATATCCAAGCCCAACCTTGTCCAGAGTTTCTTCTGCGGGCTTACATCAGAGTTGTAGGGGTTAGTCAATGCTTCTTGTGGGGGTTCCTACTTCTCCAAGGATGAGGATCAGGTCTGGGCCATCTACGAGGAGATGGACGAGAACTACACGGTGATGTCCCATACCCGATTGTACACTCAGGGGAAGCCCCACCCACCAGTCGTGTCTTATCATAGGATAACACGAGTTGATGCCGGTCCTTCTACATCTGCAGCAACAGCAGTGTAGACAGAGTCGACAACCGCTGATATGGAGATTATTAGCGAGAAGTTGGACCGGATTGAGTTTATAGAGAAGAAGCAGTGCCAGGGCATGTCACAGATCGATCAGATGGCACAGACGCTGAATGACCTGAAAACCCAGATCATGTGTCTCCAGGAGGCACAGACGACTTCTCAGCCCCGTCTTAACTCATGGGTAGATCCCAGCAACAACGAAAGTTCGTCCCAGTACTCCAACCTACCCAGACAGGTTCACCATGTTTAGGCGGAGTCGTACCGGCAGCCGTAATAGTACTACGAACCACCACCATCTCAGGACACTCAAATGGTGGTCAACCAGTCGGATCAGCCCCTAGCAGTCCTTCCCCCACCCACTTACGATTAGGAGCCATTGATGGATGTGAACGGGATCTGGTATGATCAACCTCAGCCTGGGATCTGACGAGACCATCTCGGATTTCGTTGGTCGACCGAAGGTACCAGCTCCCAGCAGCATCCTCCAGTTCAGGGGTGGCCAGTACGACCAACAACGAGAGCAGCCCCAGTTCCCACAACAACAGCTACATCCCCAGCAGCAGTACCAACATCATGGTCCCCGTCCCTATCAGCAGGGACAGTCTTGGAGGCAGCAGCAACAACCTCAACAGTATCATACCCAGTACCCCTCTCACTCTCATCAGCAGCAGCAGCCTCAGTTTCAGAGAGGCCACCCGTCAGGTTCTCATGGTCCCACCTATGAGAACCCTGCTTTGGAGCAGCAGGCCACCTTCAGACGGGAGATGGACGAGTTCAGACAGGAGATGAGAGAGATTATGAGAGGGAAGGTCGCCATTCCTGCACAGATAGAGCCGAACCTGAACAACCTGAAGAGGAAGTCTGAGCAGGTAGAGTTTACAAAAATTACCACTCCTAATAATTCACTTGGTGATATTTTTGCATATCATTTTTATGCTGACTTTGTTATACTTAGGAGCAGTAGGATGCCAGCCGCCAGCGCCTCATCTGAGCGTCGACCTCTCGCAACTTCATGAGAGCCAGATGAGGAGGAGAGCGGTGTTGATCCCACTCGTGATGATGATGATGATGACGGTGGTGCTGATGCCACCAAGGGTGTTGATCCAGCCGATGGTACTGAGGTCGTCGCTTCACCAGATTCATGAGGAGGTGGTGCTGATGCCACTAGATTCGATGCTGAGCCAGAGCGTGGTACTGATATTGCGAGTCCAGATGCCGTAGGTGGTACTGTGGCCACCATTTCTATTCATGTTGCATTTCCGTTTGTTTCTGTACCTCAGGACAATTCTAGAAACAAAGGAAAGGGTTCTTCATTTGTGAGTCCATCTGTTTTGTTTGGAGATGTTTGCATGGATTCTATCTTGTCACAATAGCAACGACCCGATCCTAGCCCTCCATATGAGGAGGGCCCAGCCATCCCCTTTCCCCAAGCACTCCGATTGGCTAAGGGGATCAAAAAGAAAATCCAAAAAAATCCCATCAGCTAGATTTCAGCCAGCAGATGATAGATAGATTCCAAATACAGCTGACTCTATAGGAGGCCTTGGAGCACATCCCCATCTTCCAGAGGAACCTTAGAGAGAAGACCATCATTCGCAGGAAGAGGAGGAACCACCACTCAGAGATCCATGTGCTCACTCGTGCTACCTGCTTCGCCATCCAGAACCGTCTGCCAGCCGAGAGGCCAGATGCAGGAGCTCCCTATGTCAGATGCCACATACATGAGCAAAGGTTCAATCGGACTCTATTAGACAACGGTTCTTTGATTAACCTAGTTCTGGAAGCCTTACTCGACCGCTTCGAGTATGGTCCTCTTAGACAGAGCAGGACGGTCCTTTAGTTTGCTGATCGATCTGTCAAGAGGCCGAAGGGGTTACTAAAGGATGTGGTCGTCACAATTCAGGGCATCGATTCCCCGTGGACTTCGTAGTGTTGGACATGGAGATACCTGAGTCTGTGACCGATAACCCCATCATTTTAGGATGCCCGTTCTTGGCCACAGCCAAGGCAGTGTCCGACCATGGTAGTGGGAAGGTATACTTTCACATCGAGGGTGAGAGTATACAAATAGAGACGATCGATGAAACTAGAGAGCGAGATTCAGCTTGCTCAGAGCCGCTCACAGATTTAGAGCAGATGACAGAGGCAGAGAGAGAGAGAGAGAGACGTCCACCAGGAGTGTGATTTTATGATCACAGATGATGAGGCAGTTTGGACAGATCCCGTTTCACGATCCATCCTCTCAGATTCAAACCCCGCTGATGCACAGATTCCAGTAGAGGAGAGCTTGGAGAGCGCATTCCTGGCAGAGCACACCTATGAGGCAACAGACCATGTTCTTGATAGCGAGGCATTCGATTTGTTGTTTGATTCATATTCAGATCCCTCGGAGTCAGACATTGATTGGGCAGAATTTAATGATATGATTCCGTGTCTAATTTCTACAGACCCAATATCTAGGGTGGAGACCGAGATGATTCAGAGTACAGAGACACTAGCAGAGCAGTCTTCATCGAATCTTTAGATTCAGCGAGAGTTCTCCAACACGAATTTGATTGCATTCACTCAGACATTTCAGAGACCAGATCCGCTAGCTCACAGTTGTCCAGAGCGGAAGACCTTGCTGCAGTCGTTAAAGTATAGGTTCCTTGCGGGCGAGCATGAGATGCACCCAGTCATTATTTCAACAGATTTGACTAGAGAGCAAGAATCTCGTTTGATGGAGGTTCTTGAAAAGAATCGCAAGGCGATAGGATAGAGAATAGCCGATCTCCAGGGGATAAGCCCGGCCCTGTGCTCCCACCATATCTATCTCAAAGAGGACACCAAGTCGTCGCGTGAGTTCTAGCGGCGGCTAAACCCGAATCTTCGAGAGGTTGTCATGAAGGAAATCTCGAAATGGTGGAGCACCGATTTTATCTATCCCATCTCCGACTCCAAATGGGTTAGTCCATTACATGTGGTGCCCAAGAAGACGGTCATCACTACAGTTGTGAGTGAGTCTGGAGAGGAGATCTCTACCCGGGTACCCACTTCTTGGAGGGTTTGTGTGGACTACAGACGATTGAATCAGGCCACCAAGAAGGATCATTTCCCGCTACCTTTTATTGATCATATTATAAAGAGGCTAGGTGGGAAGAGTCATTACTTCTTTCTTGACGGGTACTCCAGATACAATCAGGTGGCCATTGCGCCAGAGGACCAGGACAAGACCACATTCATCTGTCCCTTTGGGACATACGCTTTCAGATGTATGCCCTTTGGTCTATGTAATGCTCCGACGACATTCCAGAGGTGCATGTTGTCCATCTTTTCAAATATGGTGGGTGAGTGCTTGGAGGTCTTCATTGACGACTTTTCGGTCTACGACGATGGGTTCGATGCTTGTCTTGAGTGCCTAGACCGCATCTTTCAGTGATGCATCGATGTCAACCTTGTGTTATCATGGGAGAATAGTCACTTCATGGTGACTCAAGGGACGGTGCTTGGTCATATCATCTCCAACATGGGCATGGAGGTTGATCCGGCCAAGGTGGATATCATTAGAAAACTCAATCCGCCGTCCAACTTGCGACAGTTACGGTCTTTTATGGGGCATGTCGGTTTCTACCGATGACTCATTCATGATTTGAGCAGGATTGCCTGACCGTTGACTGATTTGCTGATCAAAGATGCTGAGTTCATAGTCGATGATAAGTATCTTGCGTCATTTGAGACTCTCAAGAGTCTAGTTGTTGAGGCTCCTGTCCTCCAGTCATCTGATTGGTCTCTCCCATTTGAAATCATGACGTATGCCTTTGATTTTGCTGTAGGGACTGTGCTAGGACAGAGGAGGGATGTAGTACCCTTTGCAATTCACTACGCTAGCCATACATTGGATGTCGCGCAGCGGAACTACATCGTCACTGAGAAGGAGATGTTAGTCGTAGTTTTTACCCTAGATAAGTTCAGACCATACATCATTAGATATAGAGTGACCATTTATACCGATCATACCACCATCAAGTACCTCATGGAAAAAAAGGATGCCAAAGAGAGATTGACTAGATGGATCCTTCTACTGCAGGAGTTTGACATTGAGATTAAGGATAAGCATGGAGTCAAGGATGTGGTGGCGGATCATCTCTCTCGGTTAGAGCATCTTGAGGATTCTGAGTAGATTGAGCCTATATGTGAGACCTTCCTAGATGAGGCGATCTTTGCTATCACCTCGCTCCCGTGGTATGCTGACATTGTGAACTATCTTGTTGCCAAGAAAGTTCCACAAGGTTGGCCTAGGCAGAGACTTGATACCTTCTTAGCGAAGGCCAAGTCTTACCATTAGGAGGATCCCATCCTTTACCATGAAGGAGGGGATAGTGTCTGGCGACAGTGCATTCCTCAGGAGGAGAACCATAGCGTCATCACCTGCTGTCACAAGCTGGAGGCAGAAGGACATCACTCTGGGAGGAGAACGGAACAGAAAGTGCTCCAATCCGGCCTATGGTGGCCTACTCTCTTCAAGGGTTCTGCTGAATTCATGAAGATATGTACTGACTGTCAGAGGATGGGCACTTGTGGACAGCGTAATATGATGCCCATGCAGTCCATTCACTTTTGTTAGGTTTTTGACGCATGGGGCATCGATTACAAGGATCCACTCCCTAAGAGTCAGGGATTCGAGTACATTCTGTTGGTCGTTGATTATGTGAGTCGTTAGGTTGAGGCCATCCCTGCCCGAACCGCAGATGTTAGGACTGTATGCAGATTTTTGAGGAAGAACATCATTTCACAGTTCGGGGTACCTCGAGTTTTGATATCCGACGGGGGATCTCATTTCGTCAACGACAAGGTAAAGGCCCTTGCTAGCGAGTTCAGCATTGACCATCGGGTAGCCACTCCTTACCACCCTTAGACCAATGGTCTTGCTGAAGTGTCAAATAGGGAGATCAATACTATATTGCAGAAGGTCGTCCGCCTTGACCGAAAGGATTGGTCACAGCTTTTGGACTCGGTCTTGTGGGCATATCAGACGTCCTTCAATACTCCTTTGGGTACATCTCCCTTTCACCTCGTCATAAGTCACTTTGGGTTGTTATAGAGATACTTTTGGATCCAATGAGTGTAGGAGACTAGAAGAGGGCAGAATTGGCAGCCTTGGAGGAGATTAGAGATGAATCCTTTTCGAGCAGCCTACATTATAAGGAGCAAGTTAAGGAGTGGCATGATTCTCATATCAGCCACAAGCAGTTTGAGTCAGATCAAAGAGTATGGTTGTTTGATGTCAGACTTAGATTATTTCTAGGGAAGTTACAGAGCAAGTGGAAGGGACCATACCTGGTCCGAAAGGTACATGACAATGGGAGTATTGACATATCTGAGATGTCATCTGAGTCTACCTTTCGTGTTAATGAGCAGTGACTCTAACCATATCTAGATCATGAGCCGCTGGTCGTTGACGTTGTCCCTATTAATTTTGCGTGAGATGTGATCTTTGACTCACATCTAGTGCATCTCACGCCTGATTATCACTGTCTTCCACCTTGTATAGATCCAGATGTCCATATCATTCCATTCTTTAGTCCTACACTCCATCTTCATCCTATGATTATGCTATACTTAGGGTGTACTTTACCCATGGGGGGGTGTTGGACTCTTGAGTATTCTTTTGGATTCTTTCTACCTTTGTTTTGTTGCCTATACTTAGGGATATTTTACCCTAAGTATAGGGGAGGTAGACCATGTACATTCTTCCACTCAGATTTCCCTTCATGTACAGCTTGTTATACTTAGGATTATTTGATCCTAAGTATAGGGGGAAAACACCGAGTCCTCTTCATTCTATTCTTTGATTCGTCCTTGTAATATACTATTCCTTTTCACTTCCCTATACTAAGCACGAGTTATGTCTTCTTCATCGCTCTTGATCCACTCTGAGGACATCGTTCGAGCTAAGTATAGGGGTGTCGTATATATTTCATATATACTTTAGCCATAACTCATACTTTGTGTAAGTATGTTAATAAATAAAGTGGCTAAAAATTGTTTTATCCAAAAACTATAAAAATTTAAAATTTTCCTTATACATAAAAATTCTTTATTGCACACATATAGCTATTCACAAAAATTATTTTTGTACAAATGTTTGTAAAAATGATTTGTGTAAAGAGTTTGTAAATAGTTCGATATCAAAATTATGTATATAGTACAAAATTTTTGTAAAATGTTTGAAAAATAAAAGTTTGAAAAAACCCTTATGTACATGTTTGTAAATATTTTGCAAAAACTTCATGCATTCATTCAAAAAATTTTCAAAAATTTTGCGTATTTTCAAAAATTTGCACAAAAACATTTTTGTATATAGTTGTACAGTTTCTCTGAATCATGATTGACATTTAAACTGGCCTGGAATTAAATTGAAAATGGAGCTTGGTTAAGACCTTAATCCACCTAATTCTAAGAGGAACCTTATAGGGCTTAGGGTTAAGACTTTTCAGGTCCATTTGGGACTTAATTCTTTGAGTCCACTAGACTATGATCATATGTCATCTTGACGAGCTTAAGTAGAACATTTAAGAACACACACATGGCTCTCAGAGACAATGGCTTGACTTGCACTAACACATTACACATATCTCTCCACGGATGAGGTGGTGAGGATGCAGTTTCCTTTGGCTTGGTGTAGCATATGAGGGTAGTACTTTTAGGCGGAACCTCTCTTCTTCTTTTAGTGAAGAAGATGCATCTCAACTTGGTCTGGTGGTGTTGAAGTCTAAAGACAAGAGTTGTGGGTTGCAATAAAGCTTCAAAAGAGGGATAGTCTACTGGATCAAGAGGAAAAACCCCTTATGTATATATGATGCACCATGTATATATGTTTTACATATGCACATTGAAAAAAATGTGCAAAGAAAGAAAAACTCCAAAAAGTGGTTGGTCTGAATGAATATAAAACACCCACCGGAGTGTAAATAGTCAAATAAAGCAAAGCTTATGTTACACATGCTCATCTCATGAAGCTTGCAGCGGGAGACTTAGCTACACTGGTTGGGCTCCCAAGGATACATGGCTACACTGACCATGGTACATTCTCTTCTTCCTCCTCTTCTTAAGCCGGTTGAACTTGAACTTAGAGTGGAATACCCTGCTCCTCGAGGAAAGAGCTGCCAAACTAGGGCATTAGAGTTACCTTTTTAAGGGGGGTTGTCACTTTGTCATTTCTGAGGTGGGGAGTTGCATATCACTTACACAGTACAAGGAAAGATTCATGGTCATTAGAGTTTGTGTATGTAGACTTGTTCTGAAATGGATTATTGAGGAGTCTTGACCATAGATTGGTGGAACTTAGAGTCTGTTGAGTTCTAAGCTTAAGTCCAAATAAGGTTCCGACAAATTAATAATCCAAAGGCATGACTGATCTCCATACTTGAATTTAATGAAGGCAAGTTTAATAATCAACCTTGATTTCCCTTCTTTTTCTTTTTCTTTCTCTTTTAACTTCTTTTTCAACTAAGTGTTTGCTAAGGGACTAGCAAAAGTAAAGTATAGGGGGGTGATGAGTACCCATCCATCACTCTTTATTTTTATTTATTTTAGCTAAATATCTTGGCAAAACACCATGTATATAGTTGTAAATACAATAAGTTACCAATAAGCATGCATTTGTTAAATATTAATAATTAGCATGTATCTATGCAAAAATAAAATAATAAAGAATAAAATAAATAGAGGGAAATATTTACAATACATATTGAGTGACCTAATCCCAAGAAAGGGCTCAATATGGGCCTGATCGCCAAATAAAATAAGTAGAGAGAGATAGGGCCACTCTACCTTGTACATATTTCCTCTATGTATATAGATATTTTATTTTCACAAAAATCAAAATAAAAATGTGTTTATATTACCTTGTACATATTCTTAAAAATAAAATAAAAATTAGAAAAATAAAATAAAATAATTTCTCTCTCTACAACCTTGTACACATTACATGTATATATGTATCACATCCCTATTTATTTAACATTTGTAAATAACTCATAAAAATTAAATAAAAATTATTTTCTACTCCAAAATTTATGTTGTAAATAAATAAAATATAAAATTAGGGCATTTATACAAAAATAAATAAAATAAAAATAAAAATAAATAAGCATTTTATACATGTATATAATGTATATACCTTAATTTATTTTTCATAAGAATAAATAAAAAACACTAAAAAATAGTTTGGAAATAAGGGACATTTTTCATGTTGAACATATTTTAAAATAAAATCGATTTCAATTTTTAATTTATTTTCCAAATAATTTTGACCTTGGAATTTTCTAATTGGTCCAGGAGGGATGTTGACCCCGATCAACTCCCCCTCCCGGGCCATTCTGCGCTCGGATCCAATTTTTTCCTTGACTTCTCCCATTTTTATCGATCGGATTTGATTGCCTCCTGTCCCGATTTCACTGCCTGCTTCTCCCCCGTGGATCAGCGACCTTCATGGATCCCTAGGGTGTCGCGGATTCTTCTTGGATCACACGCTCCATCCGATTCTTCTTTGCCACCTGGAACTTGCTATAAAAGATTCATTCCTTTCCCCAGACCCTCAGCTCGTGCCTCACGCTCTCCTTCTACCCTAGACTTCTTCCCCTTGGTAACAGTTTTGGCCGGATCCTTTGGTCATCGGAGAAGGCAGCTACAACCGACACTCACCCTTCGTGGCTGGACTTCTTCCACGACGAGCCTCCCCTGCCTCCCGCGGCGAGGTCGAGGCTAAGACCCTGTCCAACTTCACCCTCTGGAGCTCAGGATCTCGTTAGGAACCTCATGTAATCTTCACTTCGATCCTATTTCCTTGTATTTCGAACCATTCATCTACCGCTCTGCCAGCCCCGACCTGCAGGTCGGAGCATCACCGGCCACCCTTAGTCGTTCTAATCGACCCCTCCAACCATCGTCACCCTTCTTGCGTACCCTTATCATCCGAAGCTGGGCTGCACAAGCCTAGATTAGGTGATCAGTTTCCCCTCTGTTCGTCGGAAACCCCCGATTCCACACACAGTCGCTTCCCTTTATTTTTAATCAAATAACATTGACCTAAGTACTCCTCCGAGTCGGAGCCTTATCCCGCAGGTCTTCGCGCACGGGTTTACGTCCTGGTTCACCTTTATCCAGCCTCGATGGAGCTCATCCAGGTCCCAGCACCCTTCCAGGAGATCCGACCGTTGACGACTTCATCCGACCCCACCACCCGACGTGGAGGGGACTTTCGATTCGACCATTGTCGTCCGATTGTTCATCGGAGTGCCGGATTGTCACCGGTGCTCCAGTGAACTTTGCCCAGGCGGAGTTCGTCCAGCATCTCCCTCTGTCATTGGATTATCCCCGTCACCCAGATTCGATCCTAGTGTCCAGAGCCTAGCATTGTCAGGCCATTATATATGACATCTAATGGCCCCCATACACCCCACGTTCTTTTCGTCGTCAGGCCGTTAGATGCGCCAGTTGTCAGCGCTAGAGCTGCACGTTGCCATCCAGTCAGACCGCACCATCTGTCACCCCACGTGCGTAGCACGATCTGCCTAGGTAATTTGCTCCTCTACCCCTGTCTTTACTTTATTTGTCGTTTAGTCTGCAAAATAAAAAGTACACGGTAGGGTAATTTGCACTTTTGATCCTGTAGTTTTTCATATTTACAGTTTAGTCCTTCCTTTGCAGTTGCACGTGCAACATCACGTGTATTGATGGGATATTTTCATGTATGACACTGGATTTAGTGGATGTTATGCTATGATGTTTTAGTTTTAATATTTGCATCGATACCCCTATGTGTGCTGATATTGTACATGTGCTGAAGTGTGTGCGGAAATTGGAGTAGGGCCCCTATAATTTCTACGCTTGTTTTTATTTAGCCCCTGGAATTGGTTTTTCTTGCAAGTTAGTCCTTGTGTGCTATATGCTTTATGTTAGTTTGAATATATAGCAAACTTTGTCCAAAATTTATAAAATTCGACACATGGCTCCTACCATGGTGTAGGAATTTCTATAAATTTTTGGATTTGTTTTGTTAGCATTTAGTATTTTTAAAAATTCAAAAATCTTAAAAATTACTACTGTTGGTCTTTGAAAATTCACTAAAAATATTAAAAACCCTTTAAAAATTCTAAAAAATGCTGTGTGTTGGTTTTGATTTGTTTTTGCTTGTACCTAATTTTTGCTGCATTTGCATTTATAAAAACCATAAAAATTAAAAACATTGAAAATCTTATATGATTAAAAATTCAGAAAAAAATCAAAAAATGTTTTCTTCTCCTGTAGTTAGTTTTTAGTCTATTGTTTTACATAAAATTGTTGTTGGGATTTTACAGGCAGTTTAAGTATTTTTAACTTGCCTTTTGATCTCAACTGTATACTGTTTAACATTTTTACCTTGTTTCATTTTTTAGAAAATCAACTACAAATCTGAAAAATTCAAGAAAATTAATAAAAACATCCGAATATTTCTAAAAAAAACAATATTTTTATGTGAATTTTCTGAGCGTTTTTAATGTGTTAAATAATTGTTGGTCTGTGAATTTGTGAGTGTTTTTCTACTTTTCCTCATATTAAAAATTCAAAAAAAATTGAAAAACATAAAATCCACCAAAAATATTTGCTTCTTGAATTTCCGACTACTTCGTAGCCTAGGCATACCGTGCTCCTTGAGTTTGACCATGGTAGCTATACCGGGTAAAATAAATATCCCGACCGCTATTGTTTGCTTGACTTGTTGATTTTTATCCTTTGTGGTCTTTCTTTTTCTTAATCAATTCCGATCCGAGTGGTTGAGGTCACAACGACTAGTGATATATTTTTACCCTTAGTCGCTCGGGTTTTTCGGGTCATCAGACTCCTAAAGGACACTCGAACTCAATTAGTTTTCTTTGATATCAGTCCTGATCTAGATTTAGATTTGTATGCCCTTTGATAAAATTTTCATAAAACAACAGAAATGAAGAAGAAATAAAATTAATATGGTTAATTATGTACATAAAATCTCATGTCAAAAATCGTAAAATGCTACAAAACACAAAAGAGGCCCAAAACCCAACTTTCATATATGAGCTCTAATGAAATTAGACTTTTTTGAAGGTATTTGAAAATGGAAAACTTTAAAAGTGAGTAGACCAAATTCAGACACTATATGAGGAAGATATGCATGTTTTAGTCCACAATATATGAAATTAGACTTTGAGAGTATTTGGTACTTATTTGAGTTGGTAATTTGTTTGTATTTTTTATTTATTCTTTTTAGTAATATATACTCAATAGAGGTCATTTTAGGCTAATCAGAGTTAGGATGAATTAATTAAAACAGGGGAAGTGAGCAGCTTTTTAGGCCAATTTACACATGATGGAATTATGTATGATGAAATGTGAATATTATTTACAAATGTATGTAGGATAATGATGCTTTATTAGTTGTTAAATGCATATAGATTTTGGAGAACATAGACTAATTGACCAATTTTAGCATGATGAATACAAGATTCGTCATACCCTTATACTTAAACCATGCTCGTCCCCTAGAATCAAGGAATGAATGACTTAGTTGTATAAATCCCTAACTGTGCATGTGAATTTTTAGGGCTCAATTCATCGAAGACCCTTATTTTGAGTGATCTTAAAATTTTATGCTCAACCATGCTTCAATTAAAAGGAATCCAACTTCTTTATTTATTAGAATCTCTGTTTGTACATATAATATAAGGATATAACTTTTACCGTACTGCATTCATGAGAGTTGAGTCGAGACATCACCCAATGTTCCAGTCCAAGAGACTCTCCTCTAGACCTTATCCTCAAAACTAGGGAATAGGTCGGTTCTTTGCATTCAATCCACCGTCTCATTAGTTTGTCAGACTTGAAAGTGTAGATGGAGGACCAGATGATGGAGGGCATATTATTGTGTCTATTTTTCTCTCCCTCACATTGGAACAAGGGGACTCTCGAGTACTTTATTACTAAACACATATAGATTTTTAGTTTGTTGATCAATGTGTCCGTCAAGAGAATTTGGATTCGTCTGCACTTGTTTTTCTGGGAGTACACTAGGGTGTGTCTCTTTTGAGTATCTAAGATGCCTTCAACACCCAAACTTGTATCATTATAAGATACAAAGCCCTTTTATGGTGCTAGCCCAACTCCTAGGTCCAAATAGCATTTGGTCCAAGTGGACACTTTGAAAATAGTTGGGAGAACTTGTCATTGGTAGAAGCTCTTTTGAAATTGACTTTGCAGGATATAGCTCTTTCCTAAAATATTTTTTCTTTTCTTTTCTTTTTAGCTAGCTCCACTGCTTTTACTAAGAGTCGACGCACACTGATCAACAATTATTTTAGATTTCATCATGTCCTGGTGACAACAGAGTTCTACAGAGGGTCTAGAAATCTCATAAGGTGAGAAATCCAATCGATGCGTTGACCGCTCAATAAACCTTGGTTAGTCAATAATTAACCCACAATAATTAATCAAGCAATGAATAACAAAATTGTGGAGTTAAAATTTATTATTACTCTACATGTAAATGTGTATAGGTCTGAGTACAAGTAGAGGTCGAACACTGGGAGCAAACATAAGAGGGAGGCATGATAGATGCACAAATATTCTGTGTTTTATCTCTTATTCAAGTTATTATTTTTGTGGGTTTTTAATTTTATATTTTTTATTTTATTTTTCTGGTTTTATAATTTTGTATTATCTTTTTATATTTTCCATTTTTTATATTTCCTTTTTCATTCAATATTATATATGTATATGTATAAATATAATATAAGATATATATATATATATATGGATACCATATAGTAAAAATAGGTAAAAATAGATAAACTATAATGTTTTTGTGATTTTATCTTTTTCTAATTTTTTTGTTGTTTTTCTGGAATTTTTGCTAATTTTTATGTGTTTTAAAAGTAAAAAATATCCCAAATATGGGATTAATAAATAATCCAAAATTAATATGGGTTTTAAAAATAATTACTAAGTCCCAAAATTACCCAAATTAATTTTAATACATAAATCATAATATATAGATCATTATAAATAGGAAACACATATTTTTGGTATTTTTTGAATTTTTATATTTTTTCGTTGGATTTTATAGCTTTATTATTTTTTAAATTTGATTTTTCTTATTTTTAGGGGTATTTGTTTTTTAACTCAATAAATATCAAAATGTACTATATATAATTTGTTTGTAATTTTGCAAAATGTTTTTATATATTTTTAGAATTTTTATATGAAAACATGGATTATATAGGCTCTTCTTTTAATTTTTATAAATAGATAAAATGTAAAAAAATGCCGATTAAAAATTATAGAGTGTAAATACATGACATGAAGCATTTATCCCCATTTTTTCATATTTTTAGGATCACTGTAGTTATTTCAAATAATTAGATAAAGCACACAAAAATACATGTCCTAGTAAGGGCATAATTGCAAACAAATAAAAGTACCGGGGCAAAGTGCAAATACAGAAGAAATATTACACATTTATTTGAATTTTAAAGACTAAATTAGAATTATAAAAATTGCCAGAGCATTCATGCAAATTAACCCTGTCACGAGGGACTACACGTGACATGACTAGGAGGGACTAAATTGCAAATACGTAAAGGTTTGGGGGCCTACCAGCAATTTTCATAAAAATATATAACGTGAATTACAGTTTATTGGACTAATCATTAATTTACAAAACTTGTAGGGGTATCCCTGCAATTTTTCCACCTCACGAGGGGCGGCACGTGAGGTGACGCGGAATGGACCTAAAAGTAATTACAAGAAATATGAGGATCCTTTTGCAAAATATCTGCTTATTTAAAACTTTAACTTCATTTACAGGACTTAATACTAAATACAAAAAATGACGTAGCGAGATTTGCAAATTACCCCAAAGAGGCACGTTGATCGACGACTGATGTACCTTCACCTATCCATGTGGCACGTCCACGTGCGCCGATGACGCTTAGCAGATGAAGGGTGCAGATCTGATCGTGGGCTCCATCGGACGGCTGAGATAATCGTTGAGAAGACCACGAAGATTAGAACTGGAAGGCCTCAACAATCCAATGACCACTGCTATCCATGAAATAGGGAAGAAGGACCTCTTCCCCGAGCTTCGTTCTCGATTTCCTCCCTCCCCCAAGCATCTCTTTCATCTTTGAGCTGCTCTACAGGCTCGGGGGAGTCTTCCGCAGTTGCATGTATCCTCAAAATAGTCCAGAGCTCCCTCATCGATCCCTGGAGGTCAAGTCTTCCTGGAGGCATTTTGGAACCACTAAGTCCCCCAAATGGGGCTCTTCGTGGTGAAGGACCTGCACCAAAGACTCACGGGTCGAGGGGAAATTGCCTCGACCCCATTAAACGTCGAAGCGATGGGAAATGGGCGAATGGAGGGGGGCTCCGGTGAGTGTAGCAGAGGGAGCACGATAGACCAGATCGTAGGGCTATCTGGGTGGCTGGTGGTCGTCGAAGCATGGAGAAGCGGAGAGGGAAGAAGATGAGGTGTATTGCGGGGTCAGAATCACAGTGAAATGTTCTTCGGAGCGGAGCTCCGACGAACAACAAAATCGCTATTCTAAGCTAAACCATTTGATTAAACAACAAAACCTAATGATTAAACTAACTTCATAAATTAAATGCTAGAATTAAAACCTGACTAAAAATGAAGAAATGAACAACTCTTACCTGGTTGTGACGCCAGGGAGCAGGGCCTCGTCGGAGCGACGACCTTGGGTGCATCTCACGCCTCCTTGAGCATCCGCGAGCTCAGAGGATCCTTTCCTATCACAAGAGTACTCACTTTGGCCGAGATCTGGAGTTCTAGGGTTTAGGGGATGACCAAAGGAGCAAGGAGGAGGGGATGGAGTTATTTAAATACAATATGGAACACCCTTATTGACTGGCCGTTTGCAAAGAATCGGTGCTATATACAGGGGTCCTAATGATCGAGCCTGGTCCATGATGATTCATGATGGTTTTTGCTGAAGGAAGATACGACGATTGATGGACAGACTGGCCGTGAAAACGACGGAAAAGCAGGGGAAAAGAAAGTTCTGATGGGTCAGAGTCTCATATGGGACAGTTGACCACAATCAACTTGATGGCCTGCCATTGGTCCACGTAGCCCCGTTATGGGACAAAATAGCAGTTTTATTCAAAAACAATTAATTAAAAATAATAAATGATTTTATTATTTTTCAACTATAAAATAAAAATGCTTATTATTTAATGTAGTATTTTATTATGATTTTTATTTATTTATTGGCTTTATTTGTTAGTAGTTAATTTTATTAGTGTATTTATAGGTATATTCATCTATGTTTTGTACATTATTATTTTTGTTTTGTATATTTTTTTTTATTACTTTATTTTATTATTTTATTTTATATATTTATAACTTATTTTCATGAGTAGAAATATATTTTAATTTTATTTTTATGATGTTATTTGTATACTTAAATAAATAGATATGTACCATATGTCGTTATATTTATAGGTATTTTACCTATATTTTATTTATACTATTTAATTTTAATGCATTTTACTGAGTTTATTTTGATTTCATATTTTTAATAGAATTTATATAATATTTACAATATTATAAAAATATTAATGAATAAATAATCAAAGAATATATTCCCCGTTTTATTTATATACATATAGAAACACATGTATTTTGTCTATGCTTTTTATAGACTTATTTTATTTTCCATTATCTTTTTGGTTTTATTTTAGTTTTAATATACGCATGTGTTATAAATAATATTTACAAAATTATAAAAAATATTAATATGTAAAAATAATGAATAAATGAATATTTTAATCAGTAGAATGTACAATAGAGACCCAAAACCTAACTTTTACCCTGTAACTCCAAAAGATATAAAACAACCAATGTTTTGAGTTTTTATTTGAAAGATACGGGTCTGCGAAGTTTGGTTTTTGACTTTTTATTTCTGTGTATAAAATGAACATTTTTAGAGTAATATTTTTGTACAAAATCAATTTTGTATTTTTATTTACATTATTATCTACAACTTTTATGTACAAAGTTTCTTTATTTGATGAATAAATAATAAAGAATAAAATAGGTGCCAAAAATGCATAATTAAAGAATAATAGAATTTGGGTTTTATTATGTTTTTGGCCTTTATCTCCCCCTACTTTATTCCTTGTCGAACAATTCCATTTTGGACTTGTTCTGGGGTTAGGATCATAAAATATTTTCAACATTTTATTCCTTTTTCTTTTCTTCTTTTTATTATATATTTTTGGCATTAAAAATCTTATTTTATATACAAATAATACGATAAATAATGAATGCTATTATGCATAAATTGATGCTATTTGCATGCATTAGCTAGGATTTTTAAGGCCAAATGATAGAATAAAGGTGATGAAATGGAGATTAATCACCTGGCACATAGGTATTTATCAAGCGATAGTATATGAACTTGTTCGCATACTAGCTAGGGTTTTGCTGACACTCATGTTTCTTGAAGCCTTCATAACTTTTATCCCATACTCGAGCATCATTAGATTGGGTCTACACTCAAATCACAAGTCCTAGCTCTCAAGTGATAACTCAACTAATCTCATCAATCATGCAGTTTTGAAAGTGATGTGCTGATCTTATTCTTTAGAGGGTAGAGATGAAGATTGCAATATAACGCTCAAGTCTTTCAAACTATGGATGTATGGATTATTAAGTTTCAAAAACCCTAATGACTAAGGTTGATTAGCCCAATCTCTCAAGATCTCAGAAATAAAGTGTCTTTAAAATCCTCAAGGCTTTAGTGAATGTGAATGAGTCAGGAATACATCAACCAAGGAATGTATGTTAGCATGAGATGCTTAATGAAATGCAAGACCATGAGTGATGATTTTTAATGAAAAAAGATTTTTGTTATTTTTTTATTTTTTTTAAAACCAAGTATTATTTACAGAAAGAATTTAATATAATATACATAATATAAACTACTTGCACCTATCCCCGTTGTTAGATGAAAACGATTAGATTATGAGCTATGGATAAAATAAGTAAAATATATTCAAACACACCCCCTATAATTAGCTTGTTCTATGTCCTCATGACATAAAGAGAAATGTAGACATAGATCTTACTAAGTATAGATGAGTGAAGAAGAATAGAAGTAGAGAATAAACAATGGTACCAATCCCCCTATACTTAGGCTCAAGTCATCCTAAGCATGAGAGGTTATCACAGGTGGAGAACTAGGTAGATTTACAGATGTACAAGATCATAGAGATTTGTGTTGGATCTTCTTGCGGGAGTCGTGGTGGAAGATAATATGGAGATGTGGAGGGTGGTGAAGAGGGGGAGGGTGAAGAGGACTAGACATCATCAGAGTCATCCTCAGAAGAATAGTAGTTGTATGCAGAGGATCTCCAACTCTTGTTAACTAGAGGTAAGTGCTTGGATCAGAGTTGTACTTATTACACTTGATGAACCACTGATAACTGAAATACGATGCACGATTAATTAAAAAAGAGAGATGATGGTTGTAGAAAGAACCACAGAGATCAGATTTCGATTCATCAAACAAAAATCAATAAAATATGAGAGAGAGAGAATAAGCATCTTCCCTCTCCTATTTTATCTACACTATGTTATTTATCAAGGTAAGTGTGCTTGGGTCGAACACAAGGAGGTAGAATAACCGTACAACAGTTTTCGATAAAAGAAAGAAAATCTCGAGAAATTTTACTACCTTCTTGAGTTTACAACAAACTTCAAAAAAGAATCAAAACTGACACGAACATACAACAAATCAAACTGAGAAAGCTATGCGATGAAAATCAACAAAAAATAGAAAGAAATGTAGATGGGTTAGTTATGTAACTACCCTAAAAAAATCAGGCAAAAATGCAACAAAAATGAGGTCCAAATAAGCCCTAGAACACATGGGCAGAAGTGAAAAGAAAGGTTTTTTAAATCTGTTACAATTTGGTCCCTTTTAGGGACTGATTTGCAAAGAAAATTAAATTTATTACATTTAGGTCCTTGCTTAGGGACCTAAATATAATTTGTAAAGTTCTCGAGCAGGTTTGAAAGTCTGAATCTTCTCCTGGGCTTATGATGCAAATCTTCTACCCCTTCGATCTGAACGGTTACGATTAGAAGTCAATACACGATCTGGACCGTGCGTATGGGTCACGTGTCAGCAAATTATGCTTTCCTATGCTCTTAGTTATTCTTCCTGTTCCTGAGCAACTAATGTAGAAGGCGTCTTCTTCGATTTATTCTCGTCGACCGGTGCATCACTTTGGCCTCCGACAGGGCCAGGATGGAGACTCCTTCTCCCTCTGAACTCGCTTCGAGGTGAGATCTTCCGAAGGTGGTGGAGGGCAGCGGTTCTAGGGTTTGAAGATGGCGGTCCGGTAAGTCAGGAAGTTGATGCAAACTTGTAGCAAATTGGAATGTCTTTGATCTTGGAAGATCTAGATGGATTAACTTATGCTCCAGATGATAAGGGAACCTACAAATAGATATTTATTTGCTCGATTCACAAGAATCGACCAATAAAATTAAGGGAATTGCATATTTAATATGTGCTTTTCAAAAAATGTAAAAGAAAGGAAATGTGAGAAATGTAAAACGATTTGAGGTTGATAGGAGTCGGATTCAAAAGGAGAGGAATAGTGTGCGTCTAACAAGGATGATTGAGGTTCCTGGTGATGTAATTTATGATGCTAAACACAGCATGCTGATCGAAAAATTAAAGACAAAAGATGGAGGAATAACCAGGGTTTCGAAGATGTAAGACCTTTTGGATGATGGCTCAACGAGGCGGTCTTCTTGGAGCTGGACGCGACAACGAAACAGCGAAGCAAGGCGGAGATCACCTTGGAACCCTCCTCCGATCTCCCCTCTTCCACGCATGGTTCTTGGACGGAGTTGTCACCTCTAGATCGGGCGGATGTACGGTAAAGAAGGTGAGGTGATGGACAAGTGTGGTCTGGAAGTTAGAAGCTTAGGAGAAGTTAGTTGGAGATGGACATGTAGAGAGGCATTTATAGACGATCGGAAGGGGTTGGGTATAGGATCGACAGTGGGTGTGTAAGAAGGTTATTAGAGGTAGGAGATAGAAGACGCATGGTTCTTGGACAGAGTTGTCACCTCCAGATCGGGCGGATGTACGGTGGAGAAGGTGAGGTGATGGCCAAGTGTGGTCTGGAAGTTAGAAGCTTAAGAGAAGTTAGTTGGAAATGGACATGTAGGGAGGCTTTTATAGATGATCAGAAGGAGTTGGGTATAGGATCAACAATGGGTGTATAAGAAGGTTGTTAGAGGTAGGAGATGGAAGGTTGAGATCGGAGTTAGAAGTGTCGAGGTGGCGTGTAGAAAAAGTTGAAAGTCGGTCATTGATAACAGAAGCAACTTCTTCTTATTGGAGAAGAAGGTCCCATGTGCTAACACGTGTCAGTACCTGGTTGGCCAAGTTATTTAAATACCTTATTAAATAAATATTAAATAGTAAATGGCATTATTTAAAATAGATTATAAAACAAAAATGTAGATAATTAACTTATCTAAATTATAATATACTTAATTTTAATAAATAATAACTATTTTACGAAATATAAATTTTATATTAATAAATAAGTATAAATAATACTTATTAAATATATTTTCAGAATTTTTATTATAATAAATTAATAAATACTATATTAGTTTTATATTTTCTAAATTAGTGGGTTAATAAATAAAATGTGTACGATTTTTTATAGGTTTTAAAAAATTAATTTAAGTATGTTTACAAATACAAGTATAAGTTATACAATTCATTTATACTTATAAATTAGGGTTTTTGATTTATTTAAAACAATAAATAAGATCTAAAAATTATGAAATAAATAAGAATTAAAATACAAGATCAAGAAAATATTAGAAATTATAAAATCATTAAAATAATAAATAATTTATTATGAATAAAATAAATAGCCCAGAAACCCATTTGTGTTAGGTCCCAAAATTGACTTTTTATAAACAGACTCGATTTTAGTGAAATTACCTTCATTAATTAGATAATATTATTTTATAAACTTTAAAGGTGAGTAGAGTGAATTTGATGTTTGTATGAGAAAGTTATGATGTTCGGAATTTGGGATTTTGATAATTTACAAGATGAATTTCTTGGTGTATATATATAATGAAATATTTTTAACTTATTTTTATAATTTTCTATAAATCTTTATGAATAATTAAGAGAAGAGTTTCATGAAAAATAATATGAATTATCTAAATATCATTGTAGTTTTGGTATTTATTGGATAATTAATGAAGAGTGTATAAAGTGGGAATTTAATTATTTTTATTTGTTTTCTTCTTTATCTCCCCCTACTTATTGATTTGTCGACCAATCCATGTTGTCTTGGTCTCAGGGATTAATCTTATAAATATATCTTTAAGGTATATTTATTTTCTAAGTGACATTTTACATATATACATATCTACAATTTGCCTTTGTTTTTATTTTCTTTATTTTTATTCTTTTTTAATTTACATGATTTTAACGCATAAAAGTGCATTTTTATTCATGAATAAGATTTTGTTAAAAAGTCAAAATTAATTGATATTTACATGTATTTGTTAAGGGTTTTAAGACAAAATGCAAATAGAATGTTAATGAATCATGGATTCATCAACCCCCTATACTGAAACTTTGCTAGTCCCTTAGCAAACACTTATTCGAAAAATAAGAGAAAAATAATGAAAGTTAGAATGAATTTGTTTTTCTAAACCAATTCATGAGAACAGACAAAGGACAAAGCTCAATCAGGCCTCAAACAAGCATTTTGTTAGAGCCTTAACTAGGATTAGGTTTTTAGCCTCAACAACCATCAAGTTCTACAAATCCTTGTTTAAGTTCACCTCAACAGCCAGTTCAGATCCTCTCATTCATGTCGCAAACTCTATCAACCTTGAAATCAATATGTATTGTGTGTGAATTGTTTTATCCCTTCCCTCTTAAAGAAGTGAAGAAACAACCCATCCCAATAATACACTCCCATGGGTTCCCCATCCAGCTTCTCATTCCTCGGGAAGGGAGGTATTCCCTTCTGAGGTTAGCGTGTTATATCCACAATCGAATATAGAGAAGAAGTAGACGAATGAGAAAAGAACTAGAGTGCGACCAGTGTAGACACATCTCCTTGTGAAGCCCAGCCGGTGTAGCTAAGTATCCACTAAGATGTGCATGCCTTTTTGGTGGAAGCTTGGACCATTGTGGTCGTATTTGTATTTGATGGCTTCTTCTTTGAATTGACTTTGTATTGTTGCTTGCACTGCATTCATCTTTTTGTGCCTCGATGAATATAGCATCTTTTCATTCCGTCCATTTTTTGAGGTATTGGAAAAATTGTGTCAGTAGATCCTTCCCTCATCTGAAGCGATTATTGCAACCCAATCTCTCCCATCTTTAGATGTCAATGCCGTAAGACAAGGATAGAAACACATCACCAAGATGGATTGCCTTTCGCAACCCCACGCAAGTCGAGCTAAGTGCAAAGTGCATGTGTACAAAATCGGTTCATTAACGAAGAGTTATATGTGTTCTACTTAGGAACTTTTCGAGTTGACTTCCCAAACATGGTCTTGTGGAACCCAAAGATTTAAGTCAATGACCTGAAGAGTCTAAATTCCAGTTTCTAGTCAGGCTCCTTACAATGGAAGTTTAAGACCATAATAAAGCTCCATCCTTTAGACTTTTCATAATCTTTAGTTCTAGAAATCAAACTTTATTCTGAGAAGTGATAATGCAAATGCAACCATGTTTTTGTGAAGTATATTTTTTGAATTTTACTCATTTGTATGGATTTTAAGTATTTCATAATTTTGTGGATTTCAAACTTTGTATTTTTTATGGATATTGTGATTTTTATAAACAAGTTTATGTACAAGAATTTTACAAGATAAATTACCCATATTTTATTTGGATTAAATAACTAATGGATTTTCTAAATTTTATATACGAATATTTTACAAGGATTACATTATTTTTACACATATTTTAATACATAGAATTCTAAATATTTTAAGTACATATTTTAAATACATATTTTAAGGATTTTAAATAAGGATTTTAGGCATACAATATTGATTTACAAGGATTTTATAATAAATAAATAAATAGGTGGATTTCAAATTAACCCTCACCCACCTTTTATGGATTCTATAGATATAGAAAATACATAAAAGTATGAGCTATGGACAGAAGTATATATACAATATATATGCACCCCCTCTACTTAGCTTGTGTTATGTCCTCCTTGTGTCAAAAGAGAAAAGGAGGACATAACTCGTGCTATGCAAAAGCGGGTGAAACCGAACGAATGAATAGAAGTCAGTCGACCCCCTATACTTACTAGAGTACACACTTGTATATTCTTCCTAAACCACAATCGTCCCCATTTTTGCTCGTCTTATAAGCTTAGGATACCAGATCCTAAGTATAGGGAGTTAACCGTTGATTCTCGATTCTCGATTTTTGATCTTTTTACTTTTCTCTTGTACATACTATCCTTTACTCTAATCACTAGTCCCTAATTTTGGCAACTCTCTTTTCTTCACTTAGGATGCCTTATCCTAAGTATAGGGGGGACCAAGTGATTTCAATGATCTCGTTCTGTTTATTCCTTTTGTTCTGTTGTTTATATATTCATTTTCTTCAATCACCTCATTTTTTATCTTCCATTATACTTATGATGACTTGATTAGAGTCGGCCATCAAAATCCGCTCTGAAGTACCTTCTGTGATGTCCTCTTCCCTGAATGATGTCCTCTTACCTCTAAGGAATGACATAGAGTAAGGACACTGTTATATTCCGCTTGAGGAATACATAGCCTATAAATACAATCCGATCCCTCACAAAAAAATTGGATCTTCCTAGTGTATGACCGTGCCTCGGACACTAGCCTATTGACTCGGTCTTTCAACCAACCTTATGGACTCTTCTGTGTATCCAAAAAGTTCACTATGTCTGCATACCATGGAAGCTCGGTTACTGCAAAGATGCTCTCATCTGGAAATCTCTCTGCAATCCCCAACATGTAATCATCTGAAGGTTCCTCTATCCGTAGTCGGGAGAGGTGATCAACTACCATGTTCTTTACTCCAAGCTTGTCTCTAATGCCTAAATCAAATTCCTGAAGTAATAGAATCCATCTGAGAAGGCATGACTTAGCATCCTTCTTTTCCATCAAAAATAGGATAAATGAATGATCGATGTAAACTGTGATTTCATAGCCAAGGAGATAATATCTGAATTTATCTAAGGAAAATACCACTACAAACATCTCTTTCTGTCACTGTATAGTTGCATTGGGCATCATCTAAAGTGAAGTTGGCATAGTGGAAAGAAACTGGAAGTCCATTCCTCCTCTGTCCTAATACAACCCCGACCGCAAAATATGAAGCATCTTTCATGATCTCAAAGGGTTGAGACCAATCAAGCGGATGTAGGATAGGAGCACTGATGATCATTTGCTTTAAAGTGAGGAAGGCATTAAGACATATGTCATCTAACAAAAACTCGATGTCTTTGCCTAAGAGATCATTTAACGGTCGAGTGATCGTAGACAAGTCCTGAATAAATCGTCGGTAAAAGCCGATACGCCCCAGAAAAGACTATAACTTCTTGACGTTGGATGGTAGAATGATACGTTTGATGACATCCACTTTGGAAGGGTCAAACTCCATGCCTTTCTTGGAGATGACATTCCCCAACATGATCTCATTTGTAACCATAAAATGGCTCTTTTCCCAAGACAAAACGAGGTCTACCTCACAACATTTCTAAAGAACCTGGTCTAGGTGTGCTAAACAATTGCCAAATGACTCATGTTACTGAATAATCATCCATAAAGATCTCGAGAAAATCACCAACCATGTTCGCAAAAATGACAAGTATGCACCTTTGGAACGTTGCCGGGGCATTTCACAATCCAAAGGGCATCTGTCTAAAGGGATACATACCGAAAGGACATGTGAAGGTGGTCTTCTCCTGATCTTCGGCGGCAACTGTAACATGATTGTATTCAAAGTAATAGTCTGAGAAGCAGAAGTAATCCTTCCCTTCCAACCTTTCTATCACTTGGTCTATAAAAGTCAATAGAATTGGTCATTCTTCGTCGCGAAATTCAACTATCTATAGTCAGCGTACACCCGCCACGACGTGGTTACTTTCTTTGGAATCTCCTCTCCACTCTCATTCTTAACCATCTGAATGCCTGACTTCTTCGGGACAACATGCAATGGGCTAACCCGTTCTGAGTTGGAGATAAGATAAATAAAGCCTACGTCACACCATTCCATAATCTCTTTCTTAACAACATCGCATAAGGCATGATTCAGCCTACACTGAAACTCTCTGGAGGGCCTGCTGTCATGATCAAGATAGATATGATGAGAACACAAAGCAGTATTTATCCCATGGATATCGAATATAGTCCACCCAATAGCCTTGGGGTTTCTTTCATCTCCATCAGACATGATTTTTGTTCATTGGTCAAATATGCACTGATAATGACCGGAAATTGTTGGTGTGGACCCTCAAGGAAAGAATTCTTCATATTCAGTGGTAAGGTCTTCAGCTCAGGTAATGTGAGATCTAACTCTGCTTTATCATTCTCTGATTGTGTAATGGGATATGTGCTGATGATAGACGTATCAGCCTTATGGTTATACTGAAGGATATGGAATTATCCTCAAGCACATCACGGAAGCGTGATCGTCGTATCGGATACGACGAGGAACGACTAGTCGTACTAGTTGTTCGGTGCAGCGGAATTTAAAAAAATTTATTCGATGAAACCACATGATCCGAGAACCATTCTCAGATCGTTTCATCTATAACCACAACAAGTATAATGCAATACCTCTTGAAGCATGGTTGATCAAGTCTCTAAAGAAAGAGACCTCCTGTCTCAAGTCCGATCGTTGGCGAGACCGCTTGCGAGCGCGGGGATGAACCGCGTTGTCCTCGCAATCCAAGAAGATGATCCAAGCGTGGTTGCTCCTGATCTCGTCGCACGAGATCAAACGTCTCCTTCGTGAGAGGAACTCTCCAAGAAGACGGAGAACCGAAGAACGTCGAAGCGGCGGCGCGGGGCGAAGGCGACGACGGTTCTCTCCTCTAGGGTTTGGTGGTCGGCCACCAATTAGAGGGAGAGAGGGCTGACGTGTGTGGAGAAGAAAGAGAGAGAGAGAGCTTTTGTGCTACAATAGCATGTGTTGAAAGAGAGAGCCAAGCATGCCTCTCTATTTATAGGGTTTTGGGATCCATGGATCTCAATCCATGGGACACATAAAATCAATGGATGAGATTGATTTATGTTCATCCAATGGCTGAGATTGTTGTTGTCAAAAGCAACAAATTTAGGTCAAAATATATTTGATAAAATCAAATATAATTTGCTCCTAAATTAACCCAACAAATAAGGAGAGAAGACACATGGAGATTTCATCTCCATGTGCCTTCCATGTAGGCGCACACCCACTCCAATTAGGAGTGGTGTGCCGTCCACCTTGGATTGCATGGAGATTGAAATCTCCATGTAATCTCTCTCTTATTTATTTGCAACAAAATAATTTGGGTTTTATTTCTCAAAAAATAATTCACAATTATCTTTGAGAATATTGCAATCTTGCCATGGAAAAATTTGTGAATCACATTCACAACCCAAAACAACACATAATTCATATTGTTAATTAATTACACAATGTGTATCCAATACACATAATAATTAATCAACACATATAAATTATAATTAGCTCTCTCTAATACATTATAAATCACATTTATAATATATTATGAATAATTGGATATTTCTATCCACATTATTCTTATCCACATTAATTAAATCACATTTAATTAAATTGGATAATTTCTTCACACATTCAAGATGATTAAATCACATTTAATCATTATTTCTTCATTGCTTAGATCGTATGGAATTATTCTTGAACCCTTCAAGAATAATGCAATCTCTCCGCAGATACTTGGAGATAAGGACAGGGCGATTGTATTGTTCCACGTATAGTGACATGGATATTGAGATCATATCTCAAATCCAGATCGCGGGCCTCCCATAGATGCTTGATTAAATCAAGACCGTAAATCTAATCTTCTCATTGTATCTGAATCACATTCAGATCAATGTCCAATACTTGGACCAAGATCAGATCACTTCTCTACTGAGAGGAGTCACTAAAATCCAGACCCGTTTCATCACTCCCTAGGAATGGAAGCGTCATGGTTATACAACCGTTTATGATCAAATCACCCTCAGGTATTCCCAATACCTGTACATCCTGCATACTGGATGACTTAGACTAAACCCGAAGTATCGGATCAACTTTATACTGTCTACTTCATGGTTTTATCAGTAAGTTTCTCATTCGATCATTGGGAGTTGGTATCGATCATACACTTTCCAAAAGTGTACATCATACCTAGGTCTTGATCATATACTAAAAGTATATATCAAACCTACAAATTCAGTCAAGCTTCCAAAGCGAGACGACCATGCGCATGGAATTTGATTCTTCCCAATATCTCATGAGTGAGCTCATGTCTTCCGGTTCAGTAACTGAACCTGTATGATCCCTTTGAGAGATCGTATTACTCATATGCCCTTATATGCACACCAGCGCGCCGGTGTATAGACCTTGATTAGGTCATCAACCTATTGGTCTGCCAAATGTACATACTTGGACATATAGCAACACATCTGTCTCTGGTCAGAGGATGCGTGCCTATATCATGACAGCATATGATATAGGACTTTGGTTATCTCGATCTCGTTAAGTCAACTCTTTGACCTAACTAATCTGACACCTCCGAATCTCTATTCCTATGCAGAGGACCTGCATCAAGAGGTCGGTCAGATATCAGCCTTCAGAGATAAGGATTGCCATCTCCTACTCAGGCTGGAGATCATCTCTTAACAATCATTTGACGGTGCTTGATGAGTCCTCAATCTAACTCTTTAGATATTCATCCAAGCACCAGCCTCTATGATTCAATAGTTGAATCAACAGCTGTATGATTATTAAGATGGCCATGGTACATAACCCTAATTGTACTAAGGGACCTATTATACAAATTATTCATTCTTCATTTCAGATCAGGGAATGATATCTGCAATAACATTTATTGCATAATGGCTCGCCGTGGGCTCGCATTTCCAACAATCTCCCACTAGCCCAAAGAGCCATTAATGGGCTAATCATTTAAACCCGCACTCATGTGACAATCATAGACTATTTGGAAAATAGCTAGGTAAGCTGATCAGTCACTCTGTTCCCGCGAGACTACGCCAAGTCCTTTTACGGTACATGCATATCCCCAGTAACAGTGCTCGCATCCAATGCGAATGTTGCATCTTATGCAACCAATACTCAATCTAGTTAGTTACAGTGTCTTTGACACTACAGCTTAACAATTATCATAACCAGTATTTCCATAATCCTTATCAGAATATCCTTATTCCTGGAGATCACTATCTCTTAAGGTATCCACAGTTAAGACCTTTTAGATCTCTATCTATAAAGTCTTAAGTTTTTGAAGATAAGACTCTGAGATCACTATCTCAAAAATCTTGTCATCTATGAAGATTTTGTTGTTACTGCAACCAAGTGTTTTATTTCCATAGTAGGATTAGTAACAGTTTACTACTCCCACTGCATGGCAGCCATCTGGCTTTTGTACACATCTAGCATACACCCGACTTCTCAGAACGGATGCCCAAAGGCAAGTAGTTCTAGCATTCACTTCCTCAACTCTTTGAGGTGCTATCCCTTTAGATAGGTCAGTACCATATCTTAAGGGATGGAAGCCATTAATGGAATTTTCCATAAAATGGAATATGTCCAAGATGTACTATAAATGTGACAGTCCCATTATCCTCTTCTCTTTGCTTCTGAACTACTTCAGAACTAAGATCTGAGAGGCATCTTTGAAATCATATTTCAAGTTATGGAACAACCAGATTATAAAACACTAATTATTATCCTTATATCATTTTCAAATGATTAGGATGTCATCTACATTTAGCACGATGAACACAAAAGCACTCCCACTAAGCTTCATATGGTTCATCAAGATTCTATCTGAGTCCATAGATGGATTCCTTAGCTTGCACACCTTGCTTTCCTCAACCATGAAGCCCTGGGGCTACTTCATGTTAATATCCTCAAAGAGGTATTCGTAGAGGAATGCAATATTGACTTACATCTTGAAGATGAAATAGTCAAGTTATGTAGCTAAGGTTAGCAATATTCTGATGGTTTTAAGCATGGTCACCAAAGAGCAAGTCTCATTGCAAGCAATGTTTTCTCTTCTAGTGTGTAGCTTATGGCTACAAACCGTGCTTTGAAGATCTCTACCTTCTCATCAGGTTCCCTGTCTCTTGAAGATCCATTTACACCTTTACAGGTCTTACCCATATAGGTGGATCCTCGAGGGTCCATATACAACACTTGTATATGAAGTCTACATTAGACTTTTATTGCTATCCATCTATCCATGCTATGATCTTTAGAAACTTCATCACATGAAGTTCGATCATTGTCAGATTTCTCTAACACATGGAATCCATCCTCAAACTCATTTGAAGAGGTATTAGTGTTTCATCTTTAATTGTCCTTTTAGTTTCCAATTTCAGGAATCTCATTATCTTCTCAAGAAAAAATGAGTTCCTATACTTCATTTTCATCTTGATTCTCAAGAGTCTCAACCTCTTAAGAATCACATTCTCGGAGATGAGATATTTTAGATTCTCAAGGTCATAAAGTAGGTATCCAATACCATCCTTTATTTTCCTAATGAAGCAGCACTCTCAAGTGCTCAATTCCAGCTTACTTGCATGGAATTATATGCAGTCTCTACTACATACATACCTGGATACTAAGAGGAATTTATGCTAAAATTTGATCATTGATTGAATCATGTCACACATGATCCAATTGTATCTCCCTATAACTCTATTGAGTTAAGGTGTATTAGGAGGATTGAGACAGGAATGATATTCCTTTCTCCATAAGGTATATTATGAATTCATCTAATAGGTACTGATTACCTAGATTAGACCAAATTCATTTTATTTTCCTTCAAACTTTGGTTCTAAACCAAACTTGTGAAATCTTTGAACTTTTCAAAGGTTTCTAAGTGAAGAGAAGAAATCTCATATCATACATAATCATTAATAGATATCACATATCCACAATGTTCATTATGATATAGATGATCCACATACATCAATATGCATGAGATCCTGAATACCTCGACATCTTACACCATTCCCAAAGAAGGGTGTATTGGGCATTTTACTTTGAATACAATATTCATAAGTATGTAAGTTTTGAAATTTTAGACATTCTAAAGTTTCATCTCTTACTAGTCTATTGATCAAATCGATAGACAAATGTCCAAGGCTCGATGCTAGATTATTGTCAAATGATCTTCATCCTCCTATTGATCTTATAAAGGTTTTAATTTCGGTATTTAGAAATATTAATGAACCATTCATTAATTTTTCTAATTTAGTGGAGTCCACCAGATTTTAGATTACTATCTGAAATATATCCATCATAACTCTTTATGATAGTTCTATCTCAGAATTCATGTTTATTTCCAACATTTAGAAATAAACAATGAGTGTATTCTAATATCTAGGTCACAGAGACATTCTCTAAGACTAAGGGCTCTCCCACTGAAATTAACAAGTCTATTAATCCAACAGAGATTGTTGCAACAGTTGCATCAATACTCACGTGGATAACTATAAACCTTTAAGATCAAATTTTCCAGTCTTCTTAAAACATATGCAACCCATTGCAAATGTCATCAGAAGATTGAGATACAATTATTTGACTTTATCTTATTCAATAAGTAAGTCAACATCAATGATTTATGTAGATTACTCTGATGCTCCATCTGAGTCCTTTTCTAAGGATTCTAAACAGACTTGATAGTCATACTATCAACACATCAACTTATTGCAGTATTGGCATTCATCCAACTCTTTGGATGTCATGTGGAAGTTACAGACGTCCAGTCAACTCTTTGACTTTCCTTCTTTCTTGGGTCCAACCCATGCTTCCATTGCGCTCCCATTATCTATAAGCAACCATTGCTCAAGACAGAGGATCTCTTATTTTAAATTCAAAAGAATTCAAAATAAGAGTTTTTCAACATTTATTTATGCTTCATTAAATTCACACAATATGAATACTTTGAAGCTTCATGAATGACTAGAGTATAGACAGTAGAATAATGACACTCATCATCTACATCCATCTAAACTCATAAAAATTAGGTTCAGGTAGGTACTCAAACAATTTGAATACATCATCTCTTATAGAGCTACCATTCTGCATGATGCAGAGAACCATGTCACTCATGATTAAATGTCAAGAGCACATATATGTCTGCCAAAATATCTTCATTGATTTTATAAGGATTATTTGATAATTGCGATCATCATCGACATGTTACTTCCAAAGTACATCCAATGAGATCAAGACTATAGAGACATACAAACCCTAGGGTTGTAGTCCTATTATCTATTTAATTGTCATTCCTCATTAGTATGAGGAGACTTGCATATTGCAACCACATACATTATGTGTTCAATTGCAAGTACAATATCTGGATCATGAGTCCAATCCAAGATATTTCACTGGTTACTATTGAGTATTTCATTGAGTGGGTTTTTAATGAAGGATTATCTGAAATAAGAAATTTACATAGATGTATGTATTTATATATACATTTTTTGCTTTGATTTAGGAATTTTTATATCAAAGTTGTCTTGCCATGTCAACATTGAAAGTTCATTCCCTTAATCACTTTCAATGTAAGAGATATACTTACCATATATCTCAAGCAAGATCTGGGATCTCCTTCCTTATCTTTGTTGCATCCCAATAATATGAGAACCTACAACTCGGATAAAAAGAAGCGGGAACACATTCCGCCTTGCAAGTCCAACTTGCATCTCCCAATTCGGTCTTTAACACCCGGGCCCACCACCCCTAAGGCGATGTTGACCCGTCATTAATTGAACCAACCGTCAACAGGAATACAACTCGCTATGCGCAATCCAATATCGCCCCAATAATATGAGGACCCGATATTGGGGTCACTACGCATACGTCCTTACTCTTTCGAGAAGCGACGGGCCCGATCCAGATGCGCTTGCATACAGGAGCTGTCACTTCGAACAGGCGTCTCCCACATGCAATCCCTGGCGACGGAACCCTCCGCCTTGACGGGAGACCATGGATGTCACTTATGTGATCCTCCATATCATATTCAAATTTTAATTAATTATCGTGAATCACATTCACATAATTAATTCTTCCAAGGGAATTATTAGCTCTAATCATATTAGAGTATTTCAATTGGACATAATCAATTTAATCATATTAAATTAATTATCAATCCAATTCAATCAATCAAACTTGATTATTTTACTTGAATACTTATATGGTAATATCTCAAAATACGTATTAATTCGAATTTTAATAATTAAAAAAAATACATCTTAATCCCTCGGACATTATCCCGGCCCTACCCGTTGTCATGGCCAGTACCGACGAGAGTGGGACGGACCACATACGTTGCAACCCGCAACCCCAATGCTCTCCGACTAGGCACCATATCCGCCTCGGGAAAGGATAATGCCAAATTGATTAATTTGTACTTGAGATGATCATCGGTTCTTCAACCGAAATTGTACCATATAGTAATAATCAAAACATTTTTGATTATAAGGAATTTTGCTAGACAAATTCCCAAATCCTATTCAAGCATCAAGTTTGAAAGATTGTGGTTTCCAATTATGATTTAGATCACATCTTAATCAATTATTGGTTAAGGCAATGTCATTTAAGGGAATAATTATCATCAAATATTTCACAAATATTTATGCACAATTATTCTAGGAAATTAAACAATTTAATTTCACTAAATGATTAAATGACAATCACCAATCAAACATTAAGTTTGATGAATGTGTTTCCAATTAAGATTTAGATCAAATCTAATCAATTAATTGGATGAGGCCAAGTCAATTATGTAAATAATCATCTTCAAATATTTCACAAATATTTTTCATGATTATTTCACGAAATTAACAATTAATTTCACTAATTGACAATCACTTGGTTCTTGATTAGGACTGTAATTTCAGCAGTGACCCCTTCTTACTAAAATTAGCATATCTCAATCATAATAAATCCAAATTAAACAAAATCAATTTTCATAGATTGCTAATTTGATTTAGGACAGAATCCAAGTGATGTTACACGCATTTCGAGGCAAGTCTAAACAGTAATTAACATTTTAATCACGTTCAGATCTACAGTTCCCGCAACAGTGCATACATGTTCATTAAAACAACCATATCTAGAGCATACGAAATCCGATTTACGTAAACTCAGATCCTATGGTTTCCTTATTTAATGGGGAACAAAATCCAAGTATTAAATTCGTGTTTAAACAATTTAAACAGTGCCGAATTTATTTACTAAACAGATCTGCGAAATCAAACGCGATAAAAACTTTCGCGACCTTAACGAACCCAAGTCGTCCTCGGTTTTTCGAATCATATTCGAAACCGTCGACCTAAGGCTCTGATACCACTTGAAGGATATGGAATTATCCTCAAGCGCATCACGGAAGCGTGATCGTCGTATCGGATACGACGAGGAACGACTAGTCGTACTAGTTGTTCGGTGCAGCGGAATTTAAAAAATTTTATTCGATGAAACCACATGATCCGAGAACCATTCTCAGATCGTTTCATCTATAACCACAACAAGTATAATGCAATACCTCTTGAAGCGTGGTTGATCAAGTCTCTAAAGAAAGAGACCTCCTGTCTCAAGTCCGATCGTTGGCGAGACCGCTTGCGAGCGCGGGGATGAACCGCGTTGTCCTCGCAATCCAAGAAGATGATCCAAGCGTGGTTGCTCCTGATCTCGTCGCACGAGATCAAACGTCTCCTTCGTGAGAGGAACTCTCCAAGAAGACGGAGAACCGAAGAACGTCGAAGCGGCGGCGCGGGGCGAAGGCGACGACGGTTCTCTCCTCTAGGGTTTGGTGGTCGGCCACCAATTAGAGGGAGAGAGGGCTGACGTGTGTGGAGAAGAAAGAGAGAGAGAGAGCTTTTGTGCTACAATAGCATGTGTTGAAAGAGAGAGCCAAGCATGCCTCTCTATTTATAGGGTTTTGGGATCCATGGATCTCAATCCATGGGACACATAAAATCAATGGATGAGATTGATTTATGTTCATCCAATGGCTGAGATTGTTGTTGTCAAAAGCAACAAATTTAGGTCAAAATATATTTGATAAAATCAAATATAATTTGCTCCTAAATTAACCCAACAAATAAGGAGAGAAGACACATGGAGATTTCATCTCCATGTGCCTTCCATGTAGGCGCACACCCACTCCAATTAGGAGTGGTGTGCCGTCCACCTTGGATTGCATGGAGATTGAAATCTCCATGTAATCTCTCTCTTATTTATTTGCAACAAAATAATTTGGGTTTTATTTCTCAAAAAATAATTCACAATTATCTTTGAGAATATTGCAATCTTGCCATGGAAAAATTTGTGAATCACATTCACAACCCAAAACAACACATAATTCATATTGTTAATTAATTACACAATGTGTATCCAATACACATAATAATTAATCAACACATATAAATTATAATTAGCTCTCTCTAATACATTATAAATCACATTTATAATATATTATGAATAATTGGATATTTCTATCCACATTATTCTTATCCACATTAATTAAATCACATTTAATTAAATTGGATAATTTCTTCACACATTCAAGATGATTAAATCACATTTAATCATTATTTCTTCATTGCTTAGATCGTATGGAATTATTCTTGAACCCTTCAAGAATAATGCAATCTCTCCGCAGATACTTGGAGATAAGGACAGGGCGATTGTATTGTTCCACGTATAGTGACATGGATATTGAGATCATATCTCAAATCCAGATCGCGGGCCTCCCATAGATGCTTGATTAAATCAAGACCGTAAATCTAATCTTCTCATTGTATCTGAATCACATTCAGATCAATGTCCAATACTTGGACCAAGATCAGATCACTTCTCTACTGAGAGGAGTCACTAAAATCCAGACCCATTTCATCACTCCCTAGGAATGGAAGCGTCATGGTTATACAACCGTTTATGATCAAATCACCCTCAGGTATTCCCAATACCTGTACATCCTGCATACTGGATGACTTAGACTAAACCCGAAGTATCGGATCAACTTTATACTGTCTACTTCATGGTTTTATCAGTAAGTTTCTCATTCGATCATTGGGAGTTGGTATCGATCATACACTTTCCAAAAGTGTACATCATACCTAGGTCTTGATCATATACTAAAAGTATATATCAAACCTACAAATTCAGTCAAGCTTCCAGAGCGAGACGACCATGCGCATGGAATTTGATTCTTCCCAATATCTCATGAGTGAGCTCATGTCTTCCGGTTCAGTAACTGAACCTGTATGATCCCTTTGAGAGATCGTATTACTCATATGCCCTTATATGCACACCAGCGCGCCGGTGTATAGACCTTGATTAGGTCATCAACCTATTGGTCTGCCAAATGTACATACTTGGACATATAGCAACACATCTGTCTCTGGTCAGAGGATGCGTGCCTATATCATGACAGCATATGATATAGGACTTTGGTTATCTCGATCTCGTTAAGTCAACTCTTTGACCTAACTAATCTGACACCTCCGAATCTCTATTCCTATGCAGAGGACCTGCATCAAGAGGTCGGTCAGATATCAGCCTTCAGAGATAAGGATTGCCATCTCCTACTCAGGCTGGAGATCATCTCTTAACAATCATTTGACGATGCTTGATGAGTCCTCAATCTAACTCTTTAGATATTCATCCAAGCACCAGCCTCTATGATTCAATAGTTGAATCAACAGTTGTATGATTATTAAGATGGCCATGGTACATAACCCTAATTGTACTAAGGGACCTATTATACAAATTATTCATTCTTCATTTCAGATCAGGGAATGATATCTGCAATAACATTTATTGCATAATGGCTCGCCGTGGGCTCGCATTTCCAACATATACACCATTTCAATATGTTCTAGAGTGGGACTATAGAAGATGTTTAAAACATCACCCGACTTACTACCGTGCTCATCCCTAGAATGACTAGAGGAGAATAATGCATCTAAGTAAAACTCAGTCTCTGAATCATATGAGGTGGAGGAATCCTGTAAATTTTCTGAGTCTAAAATGTCTGCAAGATAATTCTCACTTCTCTTCTCCTTATGCTCATCACCATCCATACTAAAATAAAGAGTACTGTTAGAAGATATTCCAACTAAAATCTCGGACCCATCCTCTTCTAGGATATCTTGGGTCTCTACTTGATACCTCTCGAAGTCGTCAAGGAGAACCTCATCCATGTAATCATAGGAGGCTAAGGAACTCAATGCATCATAACTGGCTATAGACACGGCATTGGATGCTTCTCTCACCATCTCTATATGTACCTTCTCACCCTCGATGCGAAAAGATTCCTTCCATGTATCATAATCGAAGAGGAACATTGCGGTATCCAAGAAAGGCCTTCCAAGAATGATCAGGGTAATATGTAACTAAGTAGGGCATTCCTTGTCCAGGACAGTAAAGTTTACTGGGAATTGCAGACCTTGCACGATTACGACAACGTTCCTTAAAATGCCCATAGGTCTCTTTATAGATCTATCAGCAAACTGAAGGATCAAACGGGATTTGTAAAGAGGGCCTAACTCAAGCTTGTCGAGTAAACATAAAGGTAATAGATTAATAGAGGAACTGTTATCTAAGAGAGTGCAATCAAATGCGGCTTCTAAAATCTCACATCTGACATAGTGTGCTCCTGAGTCCTTCTTCTTCTTCGTTAATCTATTATGAATAACGCAGGAGGTGACCTTGGTCAGGATATGTTTCTCTGTACATGATTTCTTCTTCCTACGTATAGTACATTTGTTCTTCTGTTGTTGCTTGAGCATCGGGAAGTGATCCAAGGCATCGTGGAGACGAATTTTTGAAAAGATGTGATCTTTAAGTAATCGATCAGTCTCTGGAGTAATATCATTATTTTTGGATTTTTTTTCCCTTTCTTTTTCCATACAAAGCAAGGGGAAAAGGCACAAACTCAAGAACCAACAAAATATTTTTTATTAAAAATCAGAATCAACTTGTACATCAAGAGTCTCAAAATTATGTATAAAACTCTCGAGAATAGGGGAAGAAACATCTGCTCTGGGAGTGTTTGCGTCTCATGGCGTGGTATCATCGTCTGATTCGCCTATGTCCATCTCTACAGTCCTGGCATCGCTCCCTTCTCCCAGATCGTCAAGTGGCTGATACTCATCATCTTTGCGGTTCTCCTCCTCAGCACCATGGCCTGGCTCTTGCTCTTCATCTTGTGCCATCTCCTCCTCCCGATTAGGTGCTCGTGGTGATCTACCACTGTTGAGGCGAATGAAATTAGATAGAAATTCAGGAAAAGAGATCGTACATGTCATGTTGTCTACCTGATTTGGATGCCTCCTCTTGTTATTTGAGTTCATTTGAGGCTAGGCTAGAATAGTGGTCTTGGGCACGGTTAACTCATCTAGACGATGGTTAACCCGCTCCATCTCTATCTTGTGTGCAACTTGGAGTATACTCAACATGTCCATGATTTGACTTAGTGCCAGGTCTTATGAAGATGTCTCAAGTTCAGCACGGTAACCTTGACTTTCTACTCTCTCCTACCTCGACGTATGCTGCTGCGGAGCATAAGGCCGAGGAGATCATTGGGGCATGTATGGAGACTGTTGTTGTTGTTGGTAATGGTTTGTTTATAGTGTGAAGCAATATGGCGAAAAGAATGTGGTCTCTGATAAACATTCTAGTGAGATTGTTGTTACGTGTAGTTCCACCGGTGCTAATATTGCGGACGTTCTTACTGAGGATGGTTGTAATGTTACAACTGCTGCTGGTGGTGTACGCTCTGAGGAGTAAATTGTGATGATGGCTGAATCAGAGCGTACCATATCCAGTTGATCTCAAGAGTGGATTGAGGCTCAACATCAGTATCTCCAGGTCTGGCAATATGGCTTGGATTGACATAAGTCTGGTCCTCAGGCCAATCAATATGTGGAGTCTCCGTAAGTTGTCTCGGCTCTCTCTGGATGAAGTGAATCTGTTGGGTGGGCGGAGTGGGTAAATATCTCCGAGCAGGTTGATAAGTCGAAGAAGCTTGCGACTGCTGGTACTGAAGCTGCAGTTCCATCACCTTCTTCATCAGATCGCTCAACTGCTGAGGAAGTGATGAGAGTTTCTCTAGCTCTCGCAGTGACTCCATGTCTTGAACTTGTTTCTGAATCACGTCTACCAATGTTAACTTTTCACTAATATATCTCATGTTGGTATTGGATTCAGAATCTGAAATATTCGCCACCTTATGATGCTCTCGGTGATGTGGTGGCGGTGGGGCCTTCTGGAATGCCCGAGTAGAGTCAATGACTCTCGAGTTCTCTGTCAACCTCTCAAAGATGGACCATATAAACTCGACATCCCGATTCAGATAACTGTTGCCACATGCGACACTCACAAGACCCTGGACATCTGGCTGGATTCCTCCAAAATAATTCTGAACTAGCCCCTTCATTAGTATCTCATGATGAGGGCATCTCTCCGTAAGGCCCTTGAATCGATCCCATGTCTTGTGGAATGATTCATTTGGCAGCTGAGTAAAGTTGGAGATCTGACTCCTCATCATGTTCATATGTCCTAGAGGAAAGAATTTACGCAGGAATGTGTACTTCGGTTCGTCCCACGTTGAGATCTCCCTCCCCAGATGACTAAGTCGGTAAAGCGCCTTATCTGCTGAAGTGAAGGGGACTGCTTTGAGGTGAATGGCATCGTGCTTAACACCTGGATAATTAGTCATACCACATATCATCTCGAAATGTTGCAGAAAGTTAAACGGCTTCTCTGTGGCATTCTCGTAAGACTTGGGAAGCAACGAAATAAAGGATGAGCGTAACTCGTATGGCCCTTGATTCGGTGGTAACCAAATCCAATGATGTAGCATTCTGGCACCAGGGTCATACTCATCTCTGAGTATCATGGGAATCATGGCAGGCGGTGGTGGGTTCCCAGCTCCTGCTATCAGTACAACGATCTTGGCTTGCAGATCGTTCTAGACTCTAAACTGGTCTCAGATGTTTAGAATTCCGATTGTGATGTTTGCGATTGGATCTGGCCTTCCATCAGTGTGTTGTTCCTCAGTTGGTCGCTCCTCTACTGGTCCCTTCTCGTGAGCCACTTGCTTCAAATCTTCTTGGAAGGAAAATATCTTATAAGAACATAGTGAAAAATGGGCCGGAGACGTCAACGATAAATTGAGGCGGGGGTCTGCCTCAAAAGATAGGCTAGGAGGCGAGGGAGTCTAGGTCTGGCTCTTCTAGAGATCAGATGGGCTGTTAATTAAAGAAGAGAGATGTCAGTTGTAGAAAGAACTGTGGAGATCAGAGTTCGATTGATCAAACAAAAATCAATAAAATAGGAGAGAGAATAAGCGGCTTCTCTCTCCAATTTTGTCTACACTATGCTACTATCCAAGTAAGTGTACCTGGGTCGAACACAAGGAGATAGAATAATCGTATGATGGTTTTCGATGAAAAAAAGAAAATCTCGAGAAATTTCACTATCTTCTTGATTTTAAAACAAACTTCAGAAAAGAATCAAAACTGACACGAACTTACGACAAATCGAATCGAGAAAACTATGCGATGAAAATCAACAAAAAATAACAAGAATTGTATCTGGGGTAGTTGTGAGCTAACCTAAAAAAATCTGGAAAAAATACAACAAAAATGAGGTTCAAATAACCCTACAACCCAGGGGCATAAGTGTAAAGAAAGGTTTTTAAATCTGTTACAAGTCGATCCCTGCCAGGGACTGATTTGCAAATAAAAATAAACGTATTATAATTAGGTCCTCACTCGGGGATTGAAATGTAATTTTGGAAAGTTTTTGAGCAGGTTTGAAAGTATGAATCTTCGCCTGTTCTTATGATGCAAATCATGTACCCCTTCAATCTGAACGACTACGATTAGAAGTCAGCACGCAATCTGAACCGTCCGTATGGGACATCTATCAACAAACTATGCTTTCTTGTGTTCTTGGTTGTTCTTCCTGTTCTTGAGCAACTAGAGA
This sequence comes from Ottelia alismoides, assembly GCA_037367405.1. Taxonomy (NCBI): domain Eukaryota; kingdom Viridiplantae; phylum Streptophyta; class Magnoliopsida; order Alismatales; family Hydrocharitaceae; genus Ottelia; species Ottelia alismoides. The sequence continues at coordinate 1,067,265 of JAZKJV010001634.1, read as the reverse complement.
GGAACTCCTCTTCTCCGATTTATTCCCGTCAACTAGCACGTCGCTTTGGCCTCCAGAAGGGCCAGGAGGAAGACTCCTCCCTTCGAGATTGCATGCGGGTGAGATCCTCTGAAGGTGGTGCAAGGCGGCAGTTCTCGGGGTTTGAAGATGGCGGTCCGGCAAGTTTGGAAGCTGATGCAAACTTCTAACAAATTAGAATGTCTTTGATCTTGGAAGATCCAAATGGATGTTATTATGCTCTAGATGATAAGGGAATCTGCACATGGATATGTATTTGCTCGATTCACAAGGAATCGACTAACAAACTTAAGGGAATTGCATATCTAATATGTGTTTTCCAGAAAATGTAAAACAAAGAAAATGCGAGAAATGGAAAATGATTTGGGATTGATCTGTCATATTTGAAAGGAGAGGAATAGTGTGTGTTAACAAGGATGATTGAGGTTCCTAATGATGTAATTTATGACACTAAACATGGTGCGTTGATCGAGAAATTAAAGACAAAAGATGGAGGAATGACCTGGGCTTCGTAGGTGTAATACCTTCTGTATGATGGCCCGGTGAGGTGATCTTCTCGGAGCTGGACGCGACGATGAAGCGGAGATGCAAGGCAGAGATCACCTTGGAACCATCCTCTGATCTCCCCTTTTCCACACATGGTCCTTGGACGGAGCTGTCACCTCCAGATCGGTCGAATGCACAGCAGAGAAGGTGGGGTGATGGCCAGGTGTGGTCTGGAAGTTAGAATCTTAGGAGAAGTTAGTTGGAAATGGACATTTGGAGAGGCTTTTATAAACGATCGGAAGGAGTTAGGTAGAGGATCGATAGTGGGTGTGTGAGAAGGTTGTTAGAGGTAGGAGATGGAAGGTTGAGATCGAAGTTAGAAGCGTCGAGGTGACGTGTAGAAATAGTTGAAAGTTAGCCATTCATAATAGAAGCAACTGCTTCTTGTTGGTGAAGAAGCTCCTAAGTGCTGACACGTGGCAACATCTGGGGCGAGGTTATTTAAATACATTATTAAATAGATATTAAATAGTAAATACTGTTATTTAAAATAGGTATTAAAACGAAAAATGTAGAAAATTAATTTATATAAATTATAGTATAATTAGCTTTAATAAAAAATAATTATTTTATGAAATATAAACATTATATTAATAAATATTTATAAATACTACTTATTAAATAGATATTGAATTTTTTATTTAATAAATTAATAAATAGTGTATTAGTTTTATATTTTCTTAATTATTGAGTTAATATAAAGTGTGTACGATTTTTTGTAGGTTTTCTTAAATTAATTTAAGAATATTAATAAATACAAATATAAGTTATACAATTCATTTATACCTATAAATTAGGGTTTTTGATTTATTTAAAATAATAAATAAGCTCTAAAAATTATGAAATAAATTAAGGTTAAAATACAAGATCAAAAAATAATTAGAAATTATAAAATCATTATAATAATAAATAATGTGTTCTAAATAAAATAAATAGCCTAGAAACCCCGTTACGGTTAGGTTCCAAAACTGACTTTTTGCGAACGAACTCTGACTTTTGTGAAATCACCTTCATTAATTAGAGAATATTATTTTATGAACTTTAAAGGTTAGTAGAGTGAATTGGATCATGTATGAGAAAGTTATGATGTTCTGATGTTAGAATTTTGATACTTTACAAGATGGATTTCTTAGTATATATAGAAGGTAATATTTTTAACTTATTTTCATTTTTTTCTACCATTGTTAGGAATAACTAGAAGAAGAGTTTGGTGAAAAATATTTGAATATGAATTAATTAAAAATCATTGAGGTTTTGGTATTTATTGGATAATAAATGGATTGTATAAAGTGAGAAATTAATTATTATTTTTTTCTTCCTTGTCTCCCCTACTTATTGATTTGTCGACCAATCCATGTTGTTTTGATCTCAGGGATTAGGTTTATAAATGTATCTTTCAGCTATTTTTTTCAAAGTCATATTGTACATATATACACATCTACAATTTGCATTTATTTTTATTTTATTTATTTTTATTCTTTTATTTATTTACATGATTTTAATGCATAAAACTGCATTTTTATTCATGAATGAGATTTTGTTAAAAAGTGGAAATTAATGGATATTTACATGTATTTGTAAGGGTTTTAAGACAAAATGCAAATAAAACTTTAATGAATCATGGATTCATCAACCACCTTAGGATCGGATGAGGACTCTTTGGAAATCATCTGGTGTCTAAGGTCAAAGATGACTTTCTTGGTCAATTTGTTTCCTTTAGAACATTAGGAGTGACAAGTCCACAATTCACCATCTTAATTTAACCATTTTAAGTGATTAAATAGAATACGTTCGTTGCAGTCATATAAATTCAGATTTCATCAAAAACTGCTTAATTAAAATTATCCATTAAGTAAAGCAGTCAATTTTATTCTTTTACTTGGGCAATCCCAAGATCGAACTCGGGGACACGAACCTCTTTGGCATTTATCTAGATTCTTGTTACCTATATTAAGCATTACAATAAAAAAATCCATAGGTCAAAATGCACATGGACATACATGATGCATAAAGAAACATGAAGATATGAAATTTTTTTGTAGATTTTCAACATGCGACAGAATGCAAGGTTACAATGATGCACAAATGCCCTAATTAGACAGAATCAATGAGCAAAAGTCGCGAGGCCTTCCCATTAAATTACCCACACATGCGAGGGTATACTTGTAATCATTACACCCCATGGGGTGGATTGTAAATTACCCCAGGCGCATGTGGATTGCACTGATGGTTGGACCTGTTTGCAAATATGGAAAGTATCCGAGGACTCCCTGTGAAATTCCCCACCAACACATGACAAGGAACATGAGGGGCAAGGCTCGGTAGACGCTGGAGGCTTGGAGGAGGCTTGGAGTAGCTTCAGCTGTTGGCTCGGCTTCGGATGTGGCTTGCGAGAGGCTCGTGGGTTCCGTCCCTGGAGGTCTGGTGCTGAGGCTCGGGGCCGGTGACGTGGACGCCTGTGGACCTTTCAATCAAGAAGATCGAATAGTTGTTGTAGCGTGCGGAGGAGGCGATGTGGCTGGCTTCGGACCGCCCGATATTTGAAGATCAGACGGTAGCTGGAGTTGCAAGGTGATGATGTCGGGGCCAAGTGTTAGACATTGGATGTACACCAGGGAGGTGCATCCAACGGCAGTTGTACGCTCTTGGGCTTCTTCCTCCCCCGCGATGATGGCGGCGAGTTCTGTCCTCCGGTGAGGCGATATGTGCTTTGCCTCGCTTGTCCAGACCCAATGGAGCTCCTCGGAGCATCCTGGATGATCATCGATGAAGCTGGAAGTCCTGGCAAAGTATGGCAAGGTCTGCAAGAGTTTGTCGATGCTCATATGCCAGAGATGGAGCTTGCGAGGTTGCTCTGGTGAGAGCTCTGACCATTGATGTATATACCATCAAATGCGAGTCCCAATAGCCGAAGCAACGATGTGCGAGGTGGTTCGGAATGGAGTGAGGTCTCATGCGGGCGGAAAGATGAGAGACTGAGGCTCTTTCTCCGACGAGGCAGAGGAGAGGTGGGACGGATGTGAAGAGGCAATGGAGAATGGGAGATGATTGTCAGAGGGATGCGCGAAGTAGGTGGATATATGGTGAATCTACTGCGATGATTAATGGAGGGTGAAGGTTCATAGGGAAGGCTAATTAAATCGGAGAAATTGAAAAAATTTGCAAAGGGATACCTAGATACTTACCTGGAGAAATTGGCGGTAGTGGAACCTGGGATTGAGCTTCGAGATGATGCTCGGGTCTACACTGGACTCCCCCGGCTATGGGGAGCAGCTCGGTGGTGGCAGGAGCACCGCAAACCTGGCCTACCATGGCCAAGGGTTGCACCGAGGGCATGATGTCGTCTTGGTGCCTCAGTCGGTCCTACCCTTATCAAGGGGAGGAAGTGTGGTGCTGGGCGGAGCCTCACGTAAAGGCGTACGAGCTTGTTTAGTGGCGGCGATGGTGTATTTAATGGGTGGAGGTAGATGGAACGATGAGGGGTGACATGGTTTGCGTGGGCAATGTGGAGCATAGGAGAGGGTGTCGGTTCCCTACGAGGAAGATGGACGAATGGTCTACGACATGGTATGGTCGGTGAGTGGAGAGAATGACAGAGAAGGCATGGAAAATGAAAAGGGGGCGATGGGTGCGCGAGGTGGGTGACGTGGGTGAGGAGGATCCAGAGGTAGAAGATTGTCTCGTGATCATTGGATCTCATGATCCAACGACAACAAGGCATGCGCTAATGAGAGGCACGGATTATATCAAGGAGGATGCCATCGAATGGTAGTGGAGAGTGCCACGTGTCGTCAGAATACGCAAGCAGAGGCGAACAGTGGTGATGCGTTTGAACGGGCAAATCGAAGGGCTACGGTTGGGGCGCCTACATGCGGTAGAGATGAAGGCACCCGGAGATGATCTGGAGGCTATGATGAAGACACGCGGCGAGAGGCGCTAGAGGACGAAGGATATGAGAGATTGGTTTCAATCGAGCGGCTGGGAAATGGTGCGGGAAGAACGGTGATGATCCGAAGTGCCTGGAGGTGATCCAACGGTGGAGAACATGGGGTGTGTGGCATGCATAGGCTCGGGTCGTGTGGCGCAACCAGAAAGAGCCATGTGGCCCAATCATATTATTTAAGAAGAAAACCTCGAATAAGGAGAAAATACCCGAATTTGGAAAAAATCAAAACATGAAAGTTGTAGATATCGATGAGATCTACAAGTTTCATGTTGATTAAAAACATAGACAAGGTCAAATCAAGGAGGAAATATTTTTGTGAGCGTTTTTAAGTGTAAAAACACTACGGATTTTGAGTTTTGTTCTTTTTTGTATTTTAAATTTATTCTAAGGGTCAGATATATACAAAATGATTGATTTGGTTTTTATTGACATTAATTTAAGCAAGGGGGTTAAAATTGGCAAATTATGATGACGAAATCGGGTTTCATCACCCCCTATACTTAAACTATGCTCGTCCCTGAGCACTCAAAAGATGAATGAGCTGGATTAACCCCCTTGTGCATGTGAGTATAGGATCTGATTCATTCAAGAACTCCCAATTTTAGAGATCCAAAATATCAGAGCTCAACCCAGTCTTAATCAAGAGGCATCCAATTCCTCTAATTTTCCAGACTCTCTCTTGTATATATATAAACTAAGGATATGAATTTAAGTGTTGATCGTGATCACGAGAGTAGATTCATAATGTCACCTAAGGCCCCGGTCCAAGAAACTCTCCTAAGGACCCAATCCTCAACACTAGGGAATAAATCAAATATTGCGTCCAATCCACCATTTCTTTAGTTGTCAGACTTAGAATTGTAGGTGCCAGGCCAGTTTATGGAAGGTTTAGGATTGTGTCATTTCTTCTCTCCCTCTCAATGGCACAAGGATCCGCTCGAGTGCCTTAGTACTCAATGCATATTTTTGGCGTTGATCAGTGCGTCCGTTAAGATAAATTGGAGTCGCCTACACATATTTTCCAAGGAATACACCAGAGTGTGCCTTTTTTGAGTACCTATCGTACCTTCTACACCCGGACTTGTAGCATTTACGATGTAGAGCCCTTTTTTGGTGCAAGCCCGACTCCTGGTCCTAATAGCGATGGTCCAAGTATGCACTTTGAAATGGTTGGGAGCGCTCGCCGTTGGTGGAAGCTATGTTGATATTTGGCTTTGTGGAATGAGAGCTTTTCTTTCAACATTGTTATTTCTTTGCTTTATTTTATTTTTAGCTAGATCCATTGCTTTTACCAAGAGTTGGCGCACACTGATCAACATTTTTTATTTTTTCACACCTTGGCACTTAGGTATATATTAAGAGATTAGTACAAGAACCAAATTCTCATATTGGCTAAAAATGCTGACACTCAGGATTCATGAAGCCTTCAATGATTTTATCCCATCCTCGAGCATCATTAGATCAAGTCCAGACTTGAATCCCTCATCCCAATCCCTCAAGTGAAAGTTCAACTCATCTCATCTTGACCGCAGTCGTTTATGTGAAGTATTGATCATATTCTTAAGGTAGGAGACTAAGCATGCAATATAGCACACCAATCTAACAAACTAGGAAATGTGGATAATTAAGTCTAAGACCCTGATGATTAAGGCTGGTTGACCTAAAATCTCTAGACCCTTGAAACCAAGTGTTCTCGAACATCACTTACCTGAGTGGAAGTGAAAAGAAGTAGCGGATTCAATCCAACTCCTTCATCTATTTTTTTTTCAAATTTTTATGAAGACTTTAAAAGACATAATGACTAACTAAACTCAAATGGCTAGATGCTTCTGCATTCATCCAGTATAGGTATAAGTAAAGGCGTAGAACGGAACCTATTGCTTGAGGACGGAGCCTTACACGATGTCCTCTAAACTACCTACTCTACTAAGGGAAACCCTCACTGAACCTGGCTACTTATTTGGGTTTAGTAGTCAATTTGACTTTTAAAGGATTTTTTGTTTTTCTCATTTATTGATTTTTTTATTAAAGTTAGAACACAACTTAGACTCATTTTTCTTGAAATCAAGAAAAAATTTTCCAAACCATGTCACATATATATAGATTTTTCAAACATTTTCCAAACAATTTTCCAAAATAAGTGAAAACCCATTTTTCAAATCATTTCAAATTATTTTTTTCTTGAAAATAGTGTAACATAGTATAGAAAATCCTTGAAAATATTTTGTCCACTTAGTTCAAAATACTATACTTTATCCCAAAAAATTAATTTTTTCAAAAATTTTCAAAATAAAGATAAAGTACATATACTGTTAAACTTTTTAATGTCCTCATAGCACATGATGATATAGAGCCATAGTTCCATATAAGTATTGAAAAATATACGAACAGAGGCGGACCCCTCTATACTTAGGTTAGAAATAATATAAGTATCAAGGAAAGGAAAGATGAGTAAGAAAGTCCCGGGGACTCAGTCCCCCCTATACTTAGGCTGAGAGTAGCCTAAGTACAGATATGGATAAATAATGTTGGGGAGACCTGAGGGGAACAAAGAAGTTAGGGTGGATATATAATAGAGTGAGTGAATCTTCGTAGATGAATAGAGTACCTAAGGTCTAAGGGAGGGTGTCAGAGCAATCAAGTCTCAATTAAGCATGCAATACGCTTTGAATTCACCAACTCACATATGAAACCAACAAGTGTTGGTTGATTATCTTGTCATTTTTATTGGATATTAAACCATTCTTATTTACATAATGATCAAGAATAATATCAAAGAAAACCATCCTACGTAAACAAGGGCGTTTCTCTCCCAAAATATGATGTTACTCCATTTTAGGTCAACTTGCAATTATCAGTCCAAATTTTAAGCTTAGGTTATCACTGTTTAAATGTGAGCACAAATCAATCAATCAATTGTCTACCACTCATTCCCAATTTCCATTAACCTAGGTGATCAAGTCAGTAAGGGAGGTCGAGAAAAAGCCATGTAGTCGAGAAAAATCATGATCTAATCTAAAATAAAACTCGCAGTGCCTTGAGAAAAATTTCATGAAAAAAAGACTGAATTAAAATCTAAACCTAAATGTATGTAAGTCGATGAAAATTGCACCTGACATGCTTCTATTAGCGAGAAAGAATATATTTTTATTTTGTCTAGGTGAGGTGATGTTTATGTGTGTCTAGAATTAAAGTGTCTCCTACCAATGATCAAACACGTAAGATAAAAAATGTGAAAGAAGCTTGGAGAGACGCATGTCTGATCCTAGGTTGACACTCAAGTGGGGAAATCCCCACAACGACATATACCTCGTTCATTTACATTCGCGAGAAAGACTGCTGTAAAGAAGATTATTACATGAAATGGAATAAAATTCAAGAAACACTTTTTTTCTTCTTCGATTTTTCTCCAAAATTTTTCTTTGCGGCTCCTTACAACGGAAACTCATGCTCCTCGCCTCCTTGGTCACCAAGGGCCCTATCACAAAAGCATGAGTTAGATATAAATCGAAGAAATATTAATGATGTAAATAACAACATGACCTACGAATTATAAGTTAATACTGAATTAAGTATTAAAACTCTAAATAAACAAAAGAAGAGCCGTGTCCCCTACAATGTTGACATTTGATGAGTCCAAAATTTGCCCTCTTAATTTAACCATTTTAAGTGACTAAATAGAATACGTTCGTTGCAGTCAAATGAATCTGAATTCCGTCAAAAACCGTTTATTAAAATTATCCATTAAAACAAAGAGGACAATTTTATTTTTTTACTTGGGAAAGCCCAAGATCGAACTCAAGGACACGAGCCTCTTAAGCATTTATCTAGATTCTTATTACCTATATTAAGCATTACATTAAAAAAATCCATATGTCATAATGCACATGGACAAACACGATGCACGAAGAAACATGAAGATATGCAATTTTTTGTTGGATTTTTAACATACGACAAGATGCAAGGTTACAGTGATGCACAAATGCACTAATTAGACAGAATCAATGAGCAATAAATAGTAGTCAATTTCAGAAACAAATGACTAAGCAAGTTACATTGAAGTATTGATTCAAGGCATACAAATAATTATATAATGGACAAAATTAATCATCAAACTCTAATGTGTCAAATCAGAAAACAATGTATTCCATTAAAAAGACAATGGAACAAGCTTAGAAAATGTAACTGAAATCAACTGAATTGGAGCTCGGATGCTCTAGACATTCACATAAGAAATCAGGGGCATAAGTGCAAGAAAACATGAAAACAAAATAGCAAACATGTCCCTAGACGGACCAACAAGTAATTAACAAAGGTCACGAGGCCTTCCTTGTAAATTACCTACACGCGTGGGGGTACACTTGCAATTATTACAACCCACGGGGTGGATTGTAAATTACACCAGGCACATGTGGATCGCACGTGATGGCTGGACCTGTTTGCAAATATGGAAAGTGTTTGAGGCCTCCCTGTAAAATTCCCCACCTGCACATGACAAGGCACGTGAGGGGCGAGGCTCGGTAGATGTTGGAGGCCCGGAGGAGGCTCGGAGTAGCTTCGATTGCCGGCTCAGCTTCGGATGTGGCTCGGGAGAGGCTCGGAGGTGGCTCGGGGGTTCCGAGCCTGGAGGTCTAGTGATGAGTCTCGGTGTTGATGATGTGGACGCTTGTGGACCTTTCGATCTATAACATCAGATGGCTACTGTAGCGTGCAGAGGAAGTGACGTTGCCGGCTTCGAACCACCTGATCTTTGAAGATCAGACAATAGCTAGAGACGCAAGGCAATGATGCCATGGCTGAGTATTAGCCGTTGGATGGACATCGGGGAGGTGCATCTAACAACAACTGCGCTCTTGGGCTTCTTCCTCCATCGCGTGGTGGCGGTGAGTTCTGTCCTTCGACGAGGCCACCTGTGCTTCGCCTCACTTGTCCGGACCCGATGGAGCTCCCCGGAGCATACTGGATGATCGACGATGAAGTTGGAAGTCCTTGCGAAGTGTGGCAAGGTCTGGAGGAGGTCGTCGACGCTCAGATGCTGGAGATGGAGCTTGCGAGGTTGCTCCAGTGAGAGATCCGACCATTGATGCATATACCTGCAATTGTGAGTCCCAATAGGTAAAGAAACGATGTGTGAGGTGGTTGGGAATGGAGTGAGGTCTCGTACGGGCGGAAAGATGAGAGACCGAGGCTCTTTCTCCGACGAGGCGGAGGAGAGGTGGGGCGGTTGTGAAAAAGCCATGGAGAAAGGGAGATGACCGTCGGAGGGATGCACGAAGGAGGTATATGGTGAAGCTACTGCAATGATTAATGGAGGGTAAAGGTGAGTAGGGAAGGCTAATTAAATCAGAGAAATTGAACAAAAATGCAAAGGGAGATCGGGATACTTAACTGGAGAAATTGGCGATGGCGGAACCTGGGATTGAGCTTCGAGATAATGCATGGGTCTTATCAGGACTCCCCTAGCTATGGGGAGCAGCTCGGTGGTGGTGGAGCACCGCAAACCTAGCCTACCATGGCCAGGGGTCGCACCGGGGGCGTGCCGTCGTCTTGGCGCCTCAATCGGTCCTCCCCCTATCACGAGGAGGAAGTGTAGTACTGGGCGGCGCCCCACGTAAAGGCGAACGAGCTTATTTAGTGGCGATAATGGTGTATTTAATGGGTGGAGGTTGACGGAACGGTGAGGGGCAACGTGGTTTGCGTAGGCAATGTGGAGCACAGGAGAGGGTGTCACGGGGAGATTGGTTCCTTGCGAGGAAGGTGGAGGAATGGTCTACGACATGGGATAATCGGTGAGTGGAGAGGATGGCGAAGAAGGCATGAAAAATGAAAAGGGGGTGATGGTTGCGTGAGGTCTGCGACGTGGGAGAGGAGGATTCGGAGGTAGAAGACGATCTCGTGGCTGTTGGATCTCGCGATCCAACAGCTACAAGGCAGGCGTTAATGAGAGGCTCAGATTATATCAAAGAGGATGCCATCTGATGGTAGTGGAGAGCGCTATGTGTTGTTGGAATATGCAAGTGAAGGCGAACAGTGGTGATGCATTTGAATGGGCAAATCGAAGGTTGCGGTTGGGGTGCCAACATGGGGTAGAGATGAAGGCACCATGAGATGATCGGGCCGCTATGATGAAGACATGTGGTGAGCTGGGAGAGAGGCGCTAGCGGACGAAGGAGATGAGAGATGGGTTTCGATCGGATGGCTGGGAAATGGTGCAGGACGAACAATGATGATCTGAAGTGCCTGGAGGTGATCCAACGGTGGAGAACGTGGGGTGCGTGGCGTGCAGAGGCTCGGGCCATATGGCGCAAACAGAAAGAGCCATGTGGCCCAATCATATTATTTAAGAATAAAACCTCAAATAAGAAGGAAAAAATGACCAAATTTGGAAAAGCTCAACACATGAAAGCTGTAGATCTCGATGAGAATTACAAGTTTCATGTTGACCAAAAATTGAGACGAGGTCAAACCAAGAGGGAAATATTTTGTAAGTGTTTTTAAGGGTAAAAATACTATGGATTTTGAGTTTTGTTCTTTTTTTGTATTTTTAATTTATTCTAAGGGTCGGATATATACAAAGATCAATCTAGTTTTTATTGACATTAATCTAAGCAAGGCATTTAAAATTGGCAAATTATGATGATCAAATCGGGTTTCATCAGGGAGAAGAATAGACAAAGCTCTATTCCCTTTCTTGAGTAACCACTGTGACATTTATGAGTTCTTCGTCGTATGAATCCCCGTAAAAGTCGAACAATTCTTCTAGGGTGATACGTTGCTTCAGACGTGGGAGATTGTTCCTGGTGGTTTTGTGAGTTATAGTTGGGGATGTTGATGTCACTTCATGATAATCATTAATTTTTGTGACATCAGAGGTTTCTTGAGTCGGTTCTTTATATGGTTCAAGTATCTCGTGAATCCGACTCAAAGATTGGACCACTTATATAATCGTGACGTTCCTCAGAAATATGGTCCAACTCATCTTAAGCTCCAAAATATTGAATCCTCAAAGGAGCTCTATTAAGGTGAGAATCAAAGGTTTGTCCAATTGTTAGTCTTTCAGGTGACTCTCCTAGTATTTGTATCTGTATTTATGGGGAGAGGTCTGATCATGTGAAGCATTTGTCTCATATTCACAACCGTCAGTTTCAGGTCGGGTTTCCTTAGAGCAGGTCGTGTCATTGGAGCTTTGTGCATTGTGGTCATAGTTCGAAAACTTGATTTCTTGAGTCTCACAATCGACAATCGCCTTAGCGGAGGCAAAGAAAAGATTACCAAAAATAATTGGAAACTCAGATAATCCTTTGCAATGCTCGATGTTGAGGACAATAAAGTACACTTTGTATTTGTCACCTCAGAAGTTTACGATGAGCGAAACAATGCCCTGTGGTCTTTTGGTGGACCGATCAGGCAATTGAACGATCACCCTAGTCTTTTCGAGTCGTCCAAGTTTGAGTTGGTTAAAAACGGACTTGGGGAGGATATTTAATGTAGAATCGTCATCTAACCGAACATGAGTAAATAATGTATCCTCAATTTCACATGTGATCCGAGTCAATCGCTTGACTTTGTGGATTTTGGTTTTCTGATTCATCACCAAAGAACTGGCCATAGATATGGCATGATATTCAGTCCTTGATCGTTTCTTACCTTCCTTTTTAGGATTTAGTCGACTCTTCACAAATCTCTTAAGATCGGGAACATTTTCTATTACTTTGATCAATGGAAGCTCTAAGATCAGATTCTTGCAAAATGTTTCCATTTCAGAATTGTCCAATATTTTTGAATTTTCGATTTTTTGGTATTTTATGTGATATGGTCAATAGGGAGGTCAGATGCCAATAGTGATTGTCCTAATTGTGAGTCACATGATGATACAATGGTTCGCTTGGTGGTGGCCTCACTTCTTCTGAATTCTGCATAGACTGGATGAGGACATAAATTTTCTCAGTTAAATCATCTACTTTATGATTAATCTGAGAAATCTCATCCCTAAACATCTCATGACTTGTGATTGAGTAATCACTCTCCATATATCGTGATTTCATCATTTAACCTTGAGTAGAGTATTCTTTATGCATAGCCATTACGATCTGGTCATGAGTCAAATTTCCTTGTCTCTGGTTTTCTCATGAATTATCGAAGGAAACTTGGTCGTACTCAGGAAGAGAGTTAACCTGGGTAAGGGATGGTTCAAGAGGTTGGGAGTCCATAGTAACCGAAGATCGTGTTCATAAAATCTTTTGAATGAGAGAGAGGTTTATTCCAAGAAGAAGTGTGGTCATAGGGAGTGATGTATAGGAGGGAAGAGAATGATGGTTGAGGGAGACCTAATTTGCAGAGATGGTTCCCCTGAAATGAGTGAGAAGAAGGATATCGGGGCATGGTCCTTGAGACCATGTAGGAAGACTAGTGTGTAGACATCTTCTCAAGGGAGGGATGAAGTGATTCACGAACCACAATTTGCTTGTGATTGCAAGGTCTTTGATGCACACAAATCAAACACAAAACAAACACCTAGATTCACCCACTCGACACTTGTGAAGGCATGTCAGAGTTCGATCGCTTATCTTTTCAATTTTGGTTTAATGATCAAACAATCTTGAAGATTAAGCGGAGCTGTTAGGTACTGAAATATTTGACAAAGACTGTCACGAGTTCATACAACTAGTTGTTTCTACTTTCACTCAGTATGGATGTAAGTACATACCGTTAGACGCTACCCATGTTACTTGAGGACGAAGCCTTTCATGGTGTCCTCTAAACCACCTACTCTGATAAGGGAAGTCGCATCGTAAAATGACTAACCGAAACCCTCATTGAGAAGTAGCTAATTGTTTTTAAAAATAGTAGTCTGAATGAAATTTTTCAGTTTTTGGCTCTACCCTAAGTGTGAGATATGTTCCTTACAAATAATGAGTGGGTTTCTCTCCACCAAACACAAGGATTAATTTTATGTCAATTTTTATTACAGTCACCTTGATTAACAGTCCTGATTTTAAATTAAGGTTATCACTTAAGTTTTTAAATGAGCACATAAATTCACACCAACGAGCAGTCCCAATTCCTTTAATTCCTAAGTTGTAAAACGGAGGAAGAATCGAAAAAGCTAATGCAAGCATAAATCAATGATGCATGCTTAAGAAGAAGACTTACAATGACACCTCGCGTTCTTCATGCGGGATGCGGTACAATGAATTTTAAAATTTACATTAAATGATATGCACAGATGAAATCACCCTAAGTAGATAGTTTTATTTGAGGGAAAAGAATTGATTTAAAATGTTCGCTAAGTTGAATGATCTACCGTTGTGTATAATTAGTGCAAGTGTTGCCTAAGAATTACGAGTACAAGCAAATATAAAAATCTAAGCTAGTGTATGTGCTCCTAAATTCTACTCCACTCAAGTCAGGTCCCAACCACACAAAAGGGGTTGAAACAGACCCGACAGACCACAAAGAAGTCCAATCCTGAATTATTACAAATTAGAGGGTTCACAGAGAGAGACCACGTGAATGATGCAGAAAATTAAATATAGACTAAACTCTCCTCACAAAATTAAAATTCAGTCTTTGTCCTTGCAGATCCTTGATTTATATCCCAAAAATTTGCTCCGAGTAATTTGCGAAGAGAGAAATTGTGGTTCATTTCAGAAGTAAGAGAGAATGCAAAATGAAATGCAAAAAATGAAATGCAAAAGAAAAAATGACACAAATATTCATTTCACAAAAATTAATAACACAAAATAATTAAAAACCCTAAAAACTCATCATTCCTCAGCAACGATGCCATTTTATGAAAGTGGATTTCGCCTCTTTAAGTATCTTAAATTTCAGTATAGGAGGCGAAAAATGTTTCGACAAAAACCACAATCTTTGAACATTGTGGAACATTTTTACTTGGCAAGCGTACTAAGGTCGAACACAGGGAAAGATGATTTTTAGTTACGTGATTTTAAATTAAATTAAATAATTAACTAAATGTGAGGTTAATTTCTGTGTTGGAAATTAAAATGGAAAATATGATGATGCAATGCGAAAAATGACTGAGAGAATGAATCAACGCATGATCTGTGATTTTATGGTATTTAAATCCAATAAAATATGAATCAATATCCTCAAAATTTAATTATATACCAAAGGAAATAATGTCAAGAAATGTTTATCTCTTTAGATCCAGGTTACAAGAAATGATTTTATTGAAGAATATTTTGACCTCGAAATTCCATGTGATTTAATCCTCAAATCAATTAATCAAAGGGAATAGATTCTCGTGCAAATATTAAATCATCAAAGAGAGATCAAAGACCCTAAATTGAGTGTCAGCAATAGATTAAATCCCTCAATAATACTCAACATGAATTATGAGAGGATTAATGAAATAGCAATCAATAAGGAATTAACTCCTCCACTGTAGTCTTCATGCAAAAATGCATTGGATTAATAGGGCCCCTGCGCACATTAATTACTCCATAATTATCAAGTAACGTAATAGAATGATTTTTTTTCAAAATATGTTCAGTCAGAGTTCTACAAATTAATCGGACGATCTTCTTAATAAAATACTGCACAAAATGTCAGAAATAAGTCTGAATTTGTCAACTTAGATATGTCCATGCATTATGCAAAATGATAAAGCATGAATTAAGCTTCAAAATGATATATTATATACTAAATTGGAGTTCGGATGAGAAAGTTATGCAATAAACAAGTTCTAAGGACTGAGATGCGATAAAAATAATTATTTCTTTTTCAAAGTGCTCCCTGCGTGCTGCTTGTGGGCGAGGGTAATTCTTCAATATTCTAGAAATATGGGAGTATAAGTGCAATTAACCCACCATAACACGTACGATGCACACGCTCTTGCTGGTTATTGTCTCTTCGTAATTAGCGGAACGAACATGGGTATCCTTCCAAAATTTTCTCGCAACATCTGTGAGGCACCTGTGTAGTGAGTCTCGGGTAATGGGCATTTGGTTAGGAGTCTGAAGAGGAGACTCGGCTCTCGAGCCTAGGTGGTGGCTGATGGAGACTCGGATAACTTGAGCCTCGAGGCTAGGGCCGAGGCTCGGGGAGGCTTGGTAGCATGATGAGGGCTATTAGATCAAGGGCTTGTCCTTGATCCAACGGTGGTTACAACGACGGTTGGGTGTTGTGGCGGAGTTGACGGGCTCGCAGGTGGCACGCGGTAGCTGCATACGGTGGGAGGCGCAACAGGGGCGGAGGTGAAGACGTGAGGCCGAAGGCGGCGTCGAGGAATCTCGACCTCTTGGTCAACATACAGTGCAAGGGGTGATGGCAACTGGAGTTGATGGAGATCGACGGAGAAGCGTAGTCATCTGCGATGAAGGCGAATGGCAGAGAGGCACCTGCAGGGAGTTAGACAAAACCAAGAGAAATGGGGCAGAGCTCCTAGTGGAGATGGTGGAGATGGAGCTTTGATACTCTATCCTTTGTGAGGCCGGAGGGGGGTTGCTGGTAGGTAGAGGATAAGCATATATGGGGATGAAGGGAGGTGGTTGTTGGAGTGGTTCTTGTGGGGGAAACCGTGGGTGAAGAGGGGGAACTAGGATTTATGACGAGCGGAAGATGGGTCGCTAGGAAGGTGGAGGAACACATGGGAGAGATGGAGGGGATAATGCCTCCTCGATCTTTTCTCAATGCCCGACGAAGAGGCGGAGCTTTTCTATTGCATGAAGCAGCTACAGAAGGTCAGATGTCCAACCTTGGATCTCGCTGCAAGGCTTGGTGATGCTGAAGAGCTGCTATCACTAGGACTTCCGCAGAGCTCACGGTGATGGTGGATACCTTGAAGGTTACTGAGCAGCGACACTTTATAGGAGTGAGGGGGTAACAGTGGGGAGGTTTGAATGTGTATCGACGTGGGGATATGGCGGCGAGTAGTGGCTGCGGTGAGGAGGGCGGTGGCCGTTATAGGAGGTGGAGCGGTTGCAATGGTAGGGAGTCGAGCGTTGCTGGGAAGGAGAGGGGGAGGCAGGTCACTGTGCCTTGCACATGACCTGTCTAGAGGCATGGTCACGTACCATGCACGTGAACCAAGGAGAGAGTGATGAGAGAGAAGGTGGGATACACATGGCATACACAGGGCTGCCACGTGCCACCCCAAAAAAATCAAAAATAGAGAAGAAGAAAAGGAAAAAATAAATAGAAGGAGACCTCATATTGAAATTTTCCTTCACTAAATTGTTCGTCTCGACGAGATCTACAACTTTAATGGAGGACTCGAGAGCAAACGAGGTCATCTATACAACGTGTCATTTTTGGTGGTCTTTATGTATATAGAAAACCAGCTTTTTATGATTTTACAATTTTTGGTGGTTTTAAAAGAGGATAAAAATTATAGAAAATACGATAAATATAAGAAAATTAATTGCATATTAATCTATTTTTAGATTTTTAATAAATAAGAAAATAGAGAAATACAATAGGAATACGAAATACGAGAATTTTGTACAGATTCCTAAAGGATACTCAGACTCATATAGTTTTTTTTATTTTAGTCTTGACCTAGATTTGGATTTTTAAGTTGTTTGATAAAACTTTCATCAAAGAACACAATGACGAAGAAATAAAATTAAAAGGATTAATTATGTACGTTAAAACTCAGATCAAAAATCGCAAAAAGCTATTTGAAAATGGAGTAATTTAAATGAGTAGACCAAAATCAGACACTCTATGAGGAAGATATGCATGTTTTAGTCCACCAGATGTGGACTTTGGGATTATTGGACACTTATTTGAGTTAGTAATTTTTTTATATTTTTTTATTCTTGTTAGTAATATCTACTCAATAGAGGTAATTCCGGGTTGATCAGAGTTACGATGAATTAATTAAAAATAAGGGAAGTTAGCAACTTTTTAGGCCAATTTACACATTATGCAATTGTGCATGATGAAATACGACTATCATTTACACATATATGCAGGCTAATGATGCTCTATTAGTTGTTAAATGCATATGGATTTTGGGGAACATAGCCTAATTGACTAATTTTAGCATGATGAATACAAGATTCATCTGTACTCTAAACCTCAGGAGCGAATCAATTCAATTTTATGGAATTCTTCCTCAACCAATCACGCAACATCTTCATTCCAGAGCTCTCAAAACCTTAGGCAACCTTCGTGTCCAGGAGCCATCCTCACCAAAATTCTAAAGACCACATCCGCCTATCTTCGACAAAGAACCACCGCAAGAGTGCTCGAGGGGTGAAGAGTCACCCCTATGGCCCTGCAGGAGGTCGAGCCAAGCATTCCTATGCTGGAAATCGACCGGAGAAGTCACCATCACTAGCACTTGCAATGGAAGAGAGAAGCGTCCGAAGAATAGAGGGGGCACAGGCTTGCGCCACGTCGCCAGACTCAACGGCTCCAAATCATGCTTCGCCTTCTAATCAAGACCGTTGATTCTGAAATGGGAGAAGAATTGCATTAAGGGCCCCTACGCCTTCCAGATTCCGGCTGCGCCCCAAAAGTTTTCCCAAAATTACATTTAGGCCCCCACACAGGGACCTAAATGTAATTACTTTTATTTTCTTTACATTTCAGTCTCTGTTAGGGACCAAACTACAATAACTTCTTTTATTTTTCTTACAATTTTGCCCCTAACTGTGTGGACAATTTGGACCACTGTTTGATCTCATTTTTTATAGATTTTTTCTAGGGTAGCTGCATAACTACCCTAGTGAGGTTTCTCTTTATTTCTCGTGTATTTTTGTCGCGTGTTTTTCTTGTTTTGTTTTTTTAAAGTCGCATCTATTTAAGTTTTTTTCTCACCCTTTTTCAAGAAGATAAAAAAATCACAAAAAATTCCTTTTATTCTCAAAAACCTGAATATTGCTATTCTACTTCCTTGAGTTCAACCAGGAACACTTACCTGGTTAATAATTGGTGAATAATAAAATAGGAGAGAAGTTTCTTTATTTACTTCACTTTGTCTCTCTCACTCCCCTATTTTATTGGATTTTTGTTTGGTCAATCTAATATGTCTTCATGGTATCTACACTGACACATTTCTTAACTGCAAGTCAGATCAGGTTATCACCCGACACCCTTTTGTACCTCATGATCGACATTGTCTACCGCATCTTCCTCCCTCTTCGCTTCTGATTCTACCTTTGAAAAAAATGATCTCCCCCATCTCCGGCATAGCACAGGCCTGAGCTCAGCTCCGCTCCAACACCCATGTTGGAGCTTTTCTTCCCCCCCACCCCTTCTCTTTTTCTTTCTTGTTTGTTAACCTTCAGGTAACCAGGATCAGAGCCTCCAAGCTTCTGTGACACCGACCACTACCTCCTGGATCAATCCACCTCCTCTACACTAGCTTCACCTCATAGTTCCAAGAGCCCAAAGATACTTCTATCAGAGCAGGAGCTTCAAAGTTTAGAGATTGGTTGATTACCTCTCCATTTCCTGTTGTACTACTCGAGGAAGAAGGTGGCCTTCCAAAACATACAAGCACCATATGATCCTCCTCAATCTGACGGTCCTAATCCATCCTCAATTTGAATCATTCGATCCATCTCCAGATGCTACTCAGCCTTCAGATCAAGACCACCCAAGCCTCCCAACTTTGGGTGAACCTGGAACACTACAGCAAGCCAAGTGCAGGATCGGGTTGAGCCTCTACCCAAAGCTCATCTCCCCCACACGATGCGTACATATGGATGGGGCATTTTGTGCTCTAGACCCCCGCACCATCTAGAATCTCTAGTAAAGTCCTTCACATGCGGCATGCACGTGATGTGGCCTTTTTACGTGTATCCCATCCACATCTTTGGTTTGTTGCAGATATGTCCATCTGAAGGACCATTTTGAGATAGAAACTCATCTGTATTTGCATTTTACTCACATCTTTCTCATCTTTTATCAAATTTTAGCTTACAATATGTCATTTTGAAGTTTGTTTCTTGCTATTTCATTTGATAAATTTTGTGAACATGTCAGAGCTTAATGAAATTGAAATATTATTCGAGGAATCTCTTGATCTTTGCATCCTTTATTTGACAGAATTTAGTAATTGTTTGCTTAGAAAGTTTGATCTTATTACATGGGGGCTGAATTGAGGAGATCCGATTGAGTTATTTCCTTGATATTTAAGGATAAAATTCATTCTTTACTGGATTAATTATTATAAGGGAATTTTGGAGAATTATCTGATTTAATTCATTCTTAATCATTCTATGTTAATCAATAGATTGATTGAAATCTATTTCTTAGCATGTACTTAGATTAGATTGATAAATACTTCTTGGATTTATGGATTATTGGGAGTTCATTGTTCACCTTCTTTTGATTAAATGTTTATCATCACATATCATTTTCTTCCTCTCTTTCTTAACTCTTGTTTGTCTTTTCTATGTTTAATTTTTCACCCTTTATTTTATGCTTTATTTTATAACAAAGATATTTTTATTATAATTTATTAACTACTTAAATTAATTTGAATAGTAGGAACTAAAAATACAATGTTCCTTGAGTTCGATCTTGGTATACTTACCAAGTAAATTATCCATATATTTCAAATTGTAGTTTTCGACGAATCGTTTTCACCTCTAGTACTACAATTTTACATCATTAAAAGAGATGGATTTCAGTTCATCACATATTCACCGTTTACTCCCTGTGTCCGACCTCTACACTGCTTACATCTATACACATCTATCGTAGAGCTATAATAAAATTTAACTCACATCGCATTTATCAATTTATCATCTATTCATATGTGAGTTATCTGTTGATTAAGCATATTTGAGTGGTCAAAACATCGACTACTGATCCAACCTTGTTCAGATTAGTACAACCTCTCAAATTTGTTGTTAAACAACAAGACCGCTATTGTAGTGGCTATGTTTTAGTGACGCATGTTTATTCTACATAACTGTAGCAACATGAACACTTTGATGAGTAGAAGACTATGTAAAACTACACCGTAACAATAAGCATGAAAATATGTGTGCATTCTTTTGTTAGGTTACACATACACACTCTACGAAAGGGGATCCCTACAAGGTCACAGTAACTCAAATCTAATCTCATATTCGATGAATGTATTTATTGATTATTCAACATACTTTCGTATAATGTTTTTTTCATATTAGCCACAAACTCTATCCACTTGATAAAGTCTACAACGGTATCTGTAATTAAAATAATAGGAGGGTTAGAAAACAATACCGGATCTAAAACGACGAGACGAACCAACAAGCCGAGGCGTGCAAGCTGCATTGTCCTTAAGAATAGATTCGTACCTCCCACGGAAATTCCGATGGTGCAACCGGTACCGGTACGACTATCCTCCAGGATACAACTGCGAGATCTCGACAGGCGTGCACTCGCCAACGTCAAGATCGGTTGAGCAACAACGATCCTTCCTTCAGAATGAACACACTCTAAAGAGAGAAGGGAGAGGAGAGATAGACAAATGTTGTGTTTGTTCTCAACAATGACCAACCTTATATAGGGCATGAAGTCAAGAACTTTATGCAGTAAGATTCAAAAAATATATATAACGGAAGATGGTAATACACCAATAAAAAGGTGTATTCAAACAACGCACACGGTAAAAAAACAATTAATTTTTCCAACGTTTGAGCGTTTCGCTTAAAACATCTGACGAGTGAAATAATGACTAATATCATAATATTATAATAACAATGGTATCAAGTGTAACGCAAATGCATGTATACTACAAACGTTGCAATTATTCTATTAATAATAGAATTATGGTAATAATACTCAAACAAGAGGTAATTACACCTTCAAAAGAAAACGTAGGGTCCAAAGTTATTACACATAATGTGTAAGGCTTAAAGGAAATGCATGGCATAAAAAAAAGATTTTTACATATAACGTGTATACTCACCATGCACGTTATCAATAAAGGTGAAAAATTAATGGCACATGCAAATTTGAATGACTCAATAAATTATATGTATATAATAAAATAAGTATTTGGAATAAATGCCAACAATCCCCCACATATTTCAAATACTTTTTTTTTGAACTATCTCTTTTCATCCCCCACAATTTAAAAAAAGAAGTTAAGGATAAAATATTAAAAGAGGAATAAGAGCTTGAATACGATACTTGAAGGAACTTGAAAATGTAATGCATAAGGCTTGGTGTCTTATCGACTATGAACCAAGACATAGAGAATATGAATATAGTTTCTAAAGGTTGGTGGAATTAAAATTCCTATGAACCAATCCTTTATTTTTGAAACCATTGATCCATATCTCACACTACATTCTCTGATCGTTGTTGCTCATGCGGGTTGACACGTTTCGGCCATGTGTCTACCTGGATTTTTCATGAGTGCTCTAGAGATTTTGCCCAAAAATCTCATAGGAAGCGGCCTCACTTCCACACCCATATAGGTGGATCATCATCAAGTGTATACTGCTTTTATACACCACCCAATTTGGGCTATGATGTCCATTAAGAACATTTTTTTTGTTCAGCCCCATCACTTTTCATACTATCACGTTGTACACCATAGGAATGGGGAAGATTTGATAGTATCTTGCAAGTCGTCTAGTGAATTGTTTATCCCTTATGAACCTTCTTCCTGGGATCTCCATTCATGAAGGTTGGGTTTCCATCACCTCGACTCTTGATTCGGGCATAACCTCATTCCCCTCGATGTACTCTCCACCAACTTTTTGTTTAGTGGTTTAGTCAGAGGATCAGCTAAATTTAACTCTGACTTCACATAATCCATGGATATGATGCCATCACCAATGAGTTGCCTCACAATATTGTGCCTCAGACGAATATGTCTGCTTTTCCCATTATATATTTTATTTTTAGCTCTTGCTATAGCAGCTTGGCTATCACAATGGATGAATACAGATGGTGTTGGCTTCATCCAAATGGGAAGATCTGCTAAAAGGTTTCTCAACCATTCAGCCTTAGTACCTGCCTTCTCTAAGGCAATGAACTCGGATTCCATAGTAGACCGAGCAATACAAGTTTGCTTGGTTGATTTCCAAGCAACAGCTCCTCCTGCAAGGGTAAAAATATATCCACTAGTAGATTTCAATTCATCTGAATCTGAGATCCAGTTTGCGTCACAATATCCCTCAAGTACTGAAGGTTCTCCACAATATTTTAAGCAATATCCCATTGTCCCTTTAAGGTATTTAAGTAATCTATTAAGAGCATCCCAATGTTCTCTATTGGGATTTTGAGTATACCTGCTTAACCTTCCCACAGCATATGCAATATCGGGTCTAGTACAATTCATTAAGTACATAAGACTGCCAATAATTTGTGCATATTTTGTCTGAAATACACTATCACTTTTATTTTTCTTAAGTTGTGAGTTAGCATTAAAAGGAGTACAAACTGGCTTGCAGTCAAAAGAAGAAAACTTTTTCAAGATTTTTTCAATGTAGTGCTCTTGAGAAAGCAAAATAAAATTAGATTTCATCACAAGTTGTATACCTAAAATTATATTTGCTTCTCCCATGTCTTTCATATCAAAATGAGAAGCTAAAAATTTCTTTGTATGATTAACAATATCTAGAGTAGTTCCAAAAATAAGCATGTCATCAACATATAAACAAATAATGACACAATTTGTACCTTCAACTCTAGAATAAATACATTTATCTGCACCATTAATTTGAAAACCACTAGAAACTAGCACTCTATCAAATTTTTCATGCCATTGTTTAGGTGCTTGTTTCAATCCATACAAAGATTTAACTAACTTACATACTTTATTTTCATTCCCTGAAACAATACAACCTTCAGGTTGATCCATGTAAATTTCTTCTTCTAAATCACCATTTAAAAAAGCAGTTTTAACGTCCATTTGATGAATCACTAATTTGTGAATGGAAGGTAAAGCAATTAAAACCCTTATAGAAGAAATTCTAGTTACAGGAGCAAATGTATCAAAATAATCAACATCTTTCTTTTGAGAACAACCTTTTGCCACTAGTCTCGCTTTGAATTTTTCTATAGATCCATCGGGTTTCATCTTCCTTTTAAAAATCCACTTACACCCGATAGTTTTAGCACCTGGTGGTAAATCTACCAATTCCCATGTATGATTAGCCATTATAGAATCTAATTCATTGTGGATAGCTTCTTTCCAGAAGATAGAATCAGGAGAGGAAATAGCTTCCTTATAAGATTGAGGATCATTATCAACAAGGTATGTAAAGAAATCGCCTCCAAAATCAGTTTCTTTCCTATCTCTCTTAGACCTTCTTAATTCTTGGGTTTCATTTTCATCTATATCATTGTTTATATGTATAGTTCTAGAAGACTTTTCTAAAGGAGTTTTCAAAGGAAAAATATGCTCAAAAAATTCAGCATTTTTACTTTCAACAATAGTATTCGGTTCCATTATATTGTTTTCACTTCTAAGAACAAGAAATCGATATGCAGCACTATAATGACCAGCGGGACTATTATGAGCATAACCAATGAATAAACAATCAAAAGTTTTAGCACCAAGTTTTCTTTTCTTAGGTTCAGGAAGTAAAACTTTGGCTAAGCACCCCCACACTTTCAAGTATTTCAAGTTAGGTGTATAACCTTTCCATAGTTCATATGGTGCTTTATTGGTCCTTTTATAAGGTATTCTATTTTGTATGAAGCATGCTGAAAGAATAGCTTCTCCCCACAAACTCAAAGGAGCACCTGAACTTATTAGCATAGCATTTGTCATTTCTTTAAGAGTCCTATTTTTTCTTTCAGCCACACCATTTGATTCAGGAGAATAAGGAGGTGTGAATTCATGGATTATACCATTCTGCACACAAAAATCATTAAAGGATTTGAAATCATATTCTCCTCCCCTATCAGATCTTAGCCTTTTTATTTTCTGCTTGAGTTGATTTTCAACCTCAGATTTGTATCTTAAAAACATTTCAAAAGCCTCATCTTTTGAACTTAACAAATAGACCATAGTATAACGAGAAAAATCATCAATAAAAGTAATGTAAAACTTTTTCCCACCTCTAGTGATATTCCCTTTTAAATCACCCAAATCAGTATGAATGAGCTCTAATAATTCAGATTCCCTTTTTTGTATGGAAGCACAATGTTTTTTAGTGGATTTGGAGTCTACACAAATTTCACACTTTTCATTTGTAAAAGATAAGGGTAAATTCTCAATCAATCCTAATTGTTTCATTTTTTTCATGTAAGAAAAATTGAGGTGTCCTAATCTTCCATGCCAAACATTAAAAGAGTCAAGCATATAAGCAGAAGAAGTAGAAGCTTTCTTATTCATCACGTCAATAACATTCAGTACAAAAAGACCTTAATTGTTGTATCCTTTGCCAACAAAGGTCCCAGATTTAGTCATGACAAATTTGTCAGACTCAAAAGTAACTTTTACTCCGTTCTTGATGAGAAGAGATACTGAAATTAAATTCACACGGATATCAGGTATATGAAGCACATCTCGCAGTGAAAGGATTTTATTGGAAGTCAGTTTTAGCTCAATTGTTCCTCTTCCAACAACTGGAGAAGTTTGAGAATTCCCAAAGTATACTTTCTCCTCTCCTTCTTTCACTGGTGTATAGGAGCTAAATACATTCCTATCACCACATATGTGACGAGTGGCGCCAGAATCAACCACCCATTCCTTTCCATGTGCCACCAAGTTTGCTTCACTCACCACCGCAGCAACAATTTCGGCTTCAGTCACGATAATTGCTTTTGTTTGATCACCCGATTTTCTGTATCTACATTGAGCAGCTTTATGACCCGGTTTCCCACAAACGAAGCAATTTGCAAATTTTCTTTTAAAAGTTGGATTGTGGCTTTTTTTCTGGACAAACTTTCCACCTCCCTTTTGATTATTTCTACTATTCTTAATTCGGGGCTTGAAAGTTTTGTTTGAGTTGCTCTCCACCACATTAGCTTTAGCTACCATTTCTTTAGCCTTTTCCGATTTTTCCCTAATCTTGCTTTGTTCTTCAATCCTAATATGGATAATAACATCATCGAGGCTCATGGTCTTTCTTTTATGTTTCAAATTATTTTTATATTCTTTCCAAGTTTCAGGTAATTTTTCAATTAGGCATCCGGCTAGAAAAGAGTCGGGCAATTTTATATTTTCACTTTTTAGGTCATCAACTAAAACATGAAACTGATGGATTTGTGATGTAATATCCTTGTCTTCTGTCATTTTGAAGTTTAGGAAATTGCCTATTGCAAATTTCTGATTTCCTGCATCTTCTAAAATATATTTCTTCCGTAGGCTTTCCCAAATCTCAGATGCTAATTTAGATGTATAATAGACATCAAAAAGTTCATTTGAAAGAGTGCTCAAGATTGTGTGTCTACAAACTTTATTAGCATTTTCCCATTCAGAAAAATCATTTTTTGGTTTAGGTGTGCTAAGGACATAAGCCACATTATTTAGCTCTAGCAAGGTAAAAACTTTTTCTTGCCAACGTTTATAGTGGGAACCGGAAAACTGCTCAATTTTAGATACATCGGGAAGAAGCGATTTTGAAGCAAGCATAACAGCGCCCTCCATATCTATTCTTAAGATTGTAATTAAAATAATAGGAGGGTTAGAAAACAATACCGGATCTAAAACGACGAGACGAACCAACAAGCCGAGGCGTGCAAGCTGCACTGTCCTTAAGAATAGATTCGTACCTCCCACGGAAATTCCGATGGTGCAACCGGTACCGGTACGACTATCCTCCAGGATACAACTGCGAGATCTCGACAGGCGTGCACTCGCCAACGTCAAGATCGGTTGAGCAACAACGATCCTTCCTTCAGAATGAACACACTCTAAAGAGAGAAGGGAGAGGAGAGATAGACAAATGTTGTGTTTGTTCTCAACAATGACCAACCTTATATAGGGCATGAAGTCAAGAACTTTATGCAGTAAGATTCAAAAAATATATATAACGGAAGATGGTAATACACCAATAAAAAGGTGTATTCAAACAACGCACACGGTAAAAAAACAATTAATTTTTCCAACGTTTGAGCGTTTCGCTTAAAACATCTGACGAGTGAAATAATGACTAATATCATAATATTATAATAACAATGGTATCAAGTGTAACACAAATGCATGTATACTACAAACGTTGCAATTATTCTATTAATAATAGAATTATGGTAATAATACTCAAACAAGAGGTAATTACACCTTCAAAAGAAAACGTAGGGTCCAAAGTTATTACACATAACGTGTAAGGCTTAAAGGAAATGCATGGCATAAAAAAAGATTATTACATATAACGTGTATACTCACCATGCACGTTATCAATAAAGGTGAAAAATTAATGGCACATGCAAATTTGAATGACTCAATAAATTATATGTATATAATAAAATAAGTATTTGGAATAAATGCCAACAGTATCGAGTATAATTAAAGAGTACCTCTAGTTGTTAGGAGTTTGCCCAACAACTGAATAGACTCAAATTTCAAATATCATCCCTTAGTAACCACAATGGAATACCTCTCATGACGCTACTTCCCAAAGTACGACTATGACACGATCATGTCTTTTGCTTCTTTAAGTGGTATATGCATATCAATGTGCAATATCTGCTAAACCACATGATGATGACTCCATAGAGAAGGTTCTGAAATACACATAGAAATGATCATGGTATGACCCATCACCAAAATTTAAATTTCTAAGTCAAGGACTTCTAGATATCTAACTCAAGGCCAATGATGCATGCCTAAACCCTTGCAACACTCAACTCTATCTACCTGAAGCCATAAGGGAGAAAGCTTCGATGTGCAAGACCCATTGGAAAATCGTATCCATAAAGCAAACGAGATCTACCATGAGAGATCATGTCCATGGGACATCCTATAACACAATAGTTGATAGTGACCTGTTATGGTTGAACCATTTGGCACTATTGATGCTTCTACAATGCTTTACCCTTGCTTCTCACTTTCACAAACCCTTTTATATTGCCTTCTCTCATGCTTTGAAAGCAGCTCTGCATCAAGTTATAGCTGGGCCAGGATCCTTACAAGCTTGGGTGAGATTGTTGCTTCTTCCTCGGTGCACCCTACAGGTTTTCAGACCCGTGAACAGGAGGGATAAAAGATATGGTAATAGATATGGTAATTCTTGCACCAACAATTTATTTTGAGCTCACTCACTATGTGGGGCAGCACAGATGGCTTCACCAATTGGGTGGGTGATTTTATGAAGGGGGATGTTTTAGGGGTTTCAGTTGTTGATCAAAATAAATTTTTGGAGGAGGGTAAATATCAAAGCTCTAGCATAAGACAATGTCTTCGCAAAGTGGCAGATGGACATTTTACTGCAGCCATAAAGGTTTTGTGCTATTCAGGAGTGGCGCCTTTTAATGGAGACACCTTGAAGGCCTTAGAGGCTAAACATCCTTATAAGCCGCCTCCTGTCACACCAGACATCTTGATTACAGAGTCTCCTCTTACAGCTGATGCATATGTTATTTTGCGAGCCATCAAATCCTTTCCTAAAGGGACATCTTGTGGGAGAGAAGGTCTGAGGGCTCAACATATTTTAGATGCTCTTTGTGGGGAAGGACCTCCGGTTGCCAAGGATCTCTTGCATGCTATTTCCTTGGTAGTTAACTTGTGGCTCAGTGGGAGATGTCCTTTGAGTCTGGCTGAGTTTATAGCCTCTGCACCTCTCACTCCACTACTCAAACCGGACAACATCATTCGTCCTATTGCGGTAGGTACTATATGGAGGCGCCTTGTATCTAAAGTTGCTATGGCAGGGGTTAGCAAGGAGACATCTAAATATCTTAACGACTTTCAATTTGGAGTTGGTGTATCTGGATGAGCGAAAGCCATCTTACATAGCACCAATCATCTTTTGAGCAAGCTTCACGGAGACGGATCTCTTTCTATGCTTACGGTGGATTTCTCTAATGCTTTCAACTTAATAGATAGATCTCTGATGCTTGGGGAAGTTAGGAGGAGATGCCCCTCTATTTCTCCATGGGTGTAATTTATCTATGCTCAAGCCGCCAGATTATATGTTGGGGACAATCATTTGCTGTCATCAACAGGAGTGCAGCAAGGTGACCCTTTAGGCCCCCTTCTTTTTTCTCTAGCATTGCACCCACTTATTCATGAGATCAGAGACAATTGTAAACTCCTACTTCATGCTTGGTATCTTGACGATGGGACAATTGTTGGGGACACTGTAGAAGTTGCCAAGGCACTTGACATTATTCAATGCAGGGTCCAGAGATGAGGCTTTTTCTAAATATAAAAAAATAGAGCTGTTCTGGCCTTCATGTGATGGTCAGAAGATCCGTGAAGGTTTGTTTCCCATAGATGTTGGGAGGCCGCGGCTAGGTGTGAAGTTGCTTGGAGGAGCCGTGAGTAGAGATAAAGACTTCATTGAAGAGTTGGCTATGATGAGGGCTACGAAGGCTGTTGACTTAATGCATTTACTTCCTCAGCTGGATGATCCACAAAGTAAGCTACTTCTATTACGTTCTTGTATGGGTACTGCCAAGCTTATGTTCGGCTTACGGACATGTCAACCCACATACATGAAACGGGCCGCTGCATGGTTTGACAAAGGGTTACGTGGAGCTGTTGAGGATATTGTGGTGGTTGGAGGTCCTTTTTTGGTGACCTTCAATGGAGAGTGGCGTCGCTACCGATCCGGCTCGGCGGTTTAGGTCTTTACTCAGCTATTGAGGCTTCTTTATATGCTTTTGTGGCCTCCAGAGCTCAATCCTGGATGCTCCAAGACCACATGCTACGAGACAGTGGGATACATGGTATGGATTCTGATTTCCTTAATGCTTTGGAAGGCCTACGTGTCGCACTCCCATCTATTGATCTTACACATTTTGCTAGTAAGGATACCGTCCCCCCTAAAGCCCAGAATGCTTTGGCGAATTCTTTTTTTAGCAAAATCGTAAAAGATATGGAAGCTGTGTTTGACATGTCTGCTAGGCAAAAAGCAATTTTCCATTGTTTACAAGCTGAACATGCCCAAGATTTCCTACTTGCCATTCCTATTGAGGGGCTTGGATTGCATATGTCACCCATTGAATATCGTAGTATTCTCAAGTACCGCCTCATGATTCCCCTTTTCCCACCAGATGAGGCTTGTCCAGTATGCCACAAATCTTACTTGGATGCTTTTGGGGATCATGTCGTTCATTGTCGCGAGCTTCCAGGTTTTAAATACAGACATGATCTTATCAGAGATGTTCTATTTTGATATACTCAGACATGTAGGTGTAGCTTCAAAAAAAGAAGCACCGGTGAATTTCTTAACTGATCCACAAGAGGGGAGATCGACACTTAGACCGGCAGATGTCTTGATATTTGGGTGGGCTGAAGGAAAGCATGCATGTGTTGATTTGATTGGAGTGTTTCCATTGGTGGGTCCGATAAAGAGTGATTTTGTTGCGGGATGCGCTGCACAAAAAGCTGCCTTAGCTAAAGTGGCTAAGCATGAGAAGGCCTGCATTGACAATCAACACGTATTCATCTCCTTTGGTTTTGATACATTTGGGTTCTTGGCAAGTGAAGCAGTGGAGCTCCTTAAGAGGATTCAAAAAATCATGCATAGCAATGTTATGGTCCCCAAGTCTATGAATGTTGTACTTCGAAGAATTGGATTTGCCATTCAAAAGGGATTGGCGGCGCAGCTTGTTGCCTGTCTCCCATCAATTTCTATGTAACTTTCTTGATCATTTTGAAAGGATCACAATGTAAATTAAAATCACATTTTATATTCAAATCCATATTACATGTCACATATTTTTTTTGTTTTCAAAATTACATTTTTTTATAAAGAATTCAATACAACCTTTTTTTTGAAATACTCACTTTCTTTTCTCATTTTATAAATAAAGTATCGAATTGTTAAGGGGTATATTGCATTTCAAGATATACATTTTAGGCGAGACAAGATATGCATTTTAGGTTTACCTCTACCGAGACTACCCTGGAGGAGTGCATATCTCTTCATGTTTCCATTGTTTTTGTCATATTCTCCTTTGTAATTAGACTTCCCTTTTTCCTTTTCTAAGTTCTCGAGACACACCTAAACCCCCTCATCTTGGACAACATCCATACCACTTTTTTTAACATGTATTGATCACTAGATAGCGATATGAACTGACACCACATACGGCTTTATGTCTAACAATGTATATATGATCGAAAAACATGTAAGAACCAACTATAAGGAAGAATGGTTCAACTCACTGCCATTGTGAAACATTCTTGCGAGACCTATTTGAGATTTTTCCAAGTCTTTAGCCTTACACAATATGATCCAACCGTGACACAACCTTAGATCATCGATTAGCTACTTTGATATTATTTCTATAGTCATGCATCGGAGCTCCATCGAGGGAGCAAGTGGTAGCTTAGAGTCAAAAATTGGATATGAGGAGTTATACAAATCGGTCATTACCCCTCTATTTATAAGAAAACAACCTTTTTGAACAATTATGATCCTAAATGGATCAAGGTTCATTAACACTAAAACAACCATATTTTGAGATAGGAAGTACAAACTTTAATATTCTTGGACTTCTTGGAAAGGTATTAATAAGTGCCATTCTACACTGCTTTTCATATACTTCCTAGCATAAACTTTTCGATTGTATTCACACCACCACCATCTAGTGGTTGTGTTGCTCCTTTGATCTCAACATCGATACGCTTGCCCTGCAATTATAAGTTTGTTAGAGCAAGATACTTCTCCAAGGTCCATGACGCCATCGATGCTCTGGTGATCTCGTTGTCGACTCAAGTACCGTTCACATCTCATCTCAACATTGACAACATGGCACCACAACCACACCACATCTTTCGTTGATGACACGCATGCTTTAAGCTCCAGCATCCTTGTTAGCAAACACTAACACCATCTTGATCAAACTTTCAAGCTTACTCCTCTCCACCCCTTCCCAAAACTAGCTTCCTCCCCCACCATCACTCCACCTCCTACTCATCATCCAAACACACATCCATGCTCTACACTCTAATCACATTTAAAATCCCCTGTCATCGTTGACTTAAAATTCCCTCTCTGTCATCATTGACTACCCTAAGGGTCCGTTTGGTTGCAGGGTTGGCCATGGTTGGGTTGGGGTACTCCTGTGAATAGTAAAATGTGAGGAGGATTGTGAGGATTGGAAGCAAGGTATTTGGGGTTGGGCCAACCCAACCCTGCAGCCAAACAGACCCTAAAGGAATGTGTGAGGGTTACTGAATCTATCTAACACTGTGATTAACAACTACATAATACAGTGCTACTTTTGTTAAGCAGCGAACTTTATTATGGCATTTTCGATAAATGCAATGTTTGCATAACAAATTTCTGTAGGCTCAAAAAATTTCTGGTGTTTTCATGTAAAAACCTCTAGATGAGTATTCTATCGGGGATATAAAGATTTTGTACTGCTCCTTGATTGAATCTTAATATATGATAACGGATTTCATACACAGAATCTGATCTCACAGAAATCCTAAATAATAGTCCCTTCAAAACTATCGTACGATCAAAGGAGTGCAAGCAAAAGCATCAGAATCAGCTTTAAAACTAGACAGCGTTTCCAGGTCCACGAACTGCTCCCAATCGGAATCCATCCCAACAATTCCTTTCAACAAAGCATGATGGTAATGTGCATGCCCATGTCCTACTACGTATCGCTAGATCTGGGACGTAATACTGCTCGGGAGGTGGTCTCCGGGACGAATGATCCACCAATGGCCGATACAAATTACTTCGTTAAGAACATGGTCGGCACTTACATCCACGGACCCAGTCATTAGCAAATGAAACGACCTATTTAAAACTAATAAATCAATCAAAACTTCCTGTCAGCCCTCGGATCATCCTCACGACCTCCACCATCCGCGGCCTTCCTTCCATCTCCGCCCTCACACACTCCATCCCCACCCTCGCCAGCCCCTCCATCTCCTCCACCCCCTCCCCATCCTTCACCAACTCACCATCCACCACATCCGCAATCCCTCTCCCCTTAGCCCACTCCACCAGCCCCACCGCCCTCCGCCTGCTCACTATCTCGAGCACCACTACCCCGAACGCATACACATCCGCCTCCTGCGACAGCACTACCCTCTTCCCGCATTCCTGCTCCGGCGCCCTATACCCCCCGAGCCTCGCCACCGCCCTCGCCGGTTCCAAGAGCAAGGCCAGGCCGAAGTCTGCAACCTTCGCCCTCCCGTCACTGTCCATCAGCACGTTCGCGCTCGTCACGTTCCCGTGCGGCACCCCCGTCCCTGCGTGTTCCTCGTGTATGTGTGACAGTCCCCTCGCCGCCTCCACCACGATCTCCAGCCTCCTCCCCCACCTCAATTGCGCCGTTCGGTGACCGTGGAGGAGGTCGTGGAGCGTCCCGCTCGGGAGGTAATCGTAGACGAGAAGCTTCTCCTGCCGCGCGTAGTAGTACGCGCGGAGCGCCACCACATTAGGATGCCGCAGCCGGCCAATCAGATCCATGTACGCCTCGAACTGAGGCCTCGGACACGGGTTTGCATCGCGGAGGCGCTTCACGGCAACGGCGGAGCCGTCTCCGAGCACCGCGCGATACACCGTTCCCAGATTGCCCTTCCCCAACATCTCGGCCGACGCCCGCAGCAAGTCCTCCAGTTCGAACCCATTGCGTCCGCTGCGCCCTGGCTTCCGCTTTCGCTCGCACCTCCCATCGTCGCTGCTGCTCACCTCCACCGCCCTGTCTTCGTCGTCGTCCTCGTCGAAGAACACCAATCTCGTGGCATTCCTGACGCCGCCGTCGCTCTCGTCCCTACCCTTGCCTCTTCCCTGTTTGTCCTCCTCTTCGTCGGTCTCGCGTTTTTCCTCCCGTTGGCTCCAGCGACGACAGCAGCAGCAGAAGAGGAGGACGCAGAGGACCGTGGAGAGGAACGCTGCGTTACCAATGGCAATCCAAAGCAGCGCGTTTCGGGGGAGGGCCTTGCGTGGGGTGGTGACGGTGGAGCTCGGGATGACGACGGGATCGTCGGCGGCGGGTGAGGGCTTGGTGCAGGGTGAGGAGAGGCAGAGGAAGGGGTTCCCTGCGAAGGAGGCGTTGCCGAAGCGCTCGAGCATGGACGATGGCACGGTGCCGGTGAGATCGTTGTTGGAGAGGTCGAGGGAGGAGAGCGAGGGGAGGTAAGAGGAGAGGTCGGGTAAGGCGCCGGTGAGGGAATTGTCGCTGAGGTTGAGCGAGAGGAGGCGGCGGAGGGGGAGGAAGAGGTCTCGAGGGAGGACACCGCTGAGATCATTGTGGGAGAGGTCAAGGCGGAGTAGGTGGCGCGGGAGGACGGGAGGTATGGGACCGCAGATGGAGTTGCGGGAGAGGTAAATGAGCCGGAGGTTAGCAAGGGAGGAGACCGCCGCGAGGGTGCCGTTAAGGCGGTTGTCGCGGAGGTCGAGGATGCGAAGTTGGGAAAGAGAGGAAAGAGGCGAGAGGGTGCCGCGGAGGGTGAGGGAAGGGAGGGAGAGGGAGACCACGCGGTGGGAGGTCGATGAGCAGGACACGCCCACCCAGCGCCCCGTGCAGGCGGATGGGGTGGACCAATTGGCGGCGAGGATACCGTGCATGTCCGCATGGATGCGGAAGATCGTCAAGGCGTCCGTGTCGGTGTGCTGCGCGGAGGATGGAGTTTGTAGTAGCAGCGCTAGCAGGAGGAGTGGTGTGACCGTGGCAGCAGGCATGGCTCCGGTGTGGGGAGAGAGAGTGTGGCTGGGTGGGGAAGGCGTAGGGAGGAGGTCCTGTCCCTTTTAAGCGTATTGGGTTTCCTTTTTGTCGTATGCTTCGAATTTGGAGTGGAGGGAGCAATGTGAACGATGGATAGAGAGTGGAATGGACTGTATCGGATGCTAATTTCGCATTGGGAGCTGTGAGGTCCTTCCAGTTGCTCAGATACTGGACAATATCAGTCAGAAGCTTAAGTCACGATAGTATCGTACAAAGCGTTTCAGCTCTTCTCCCCTGATGTGCATGCGGGTAGCTCCCGTATACAGAGGCCAAAACAAGGTGACCAATTAATCAAATTTCCGGCCAGCATATTCCAACGTCCGAGTAATGACAACGAACTTTCTCTTCGTTATCGTTGTTTGTCATCCCGGAAGGCTTTTTTTGATGCACGTAATTTGGGATTACACAATCTTACCAAGCAATAGCTGAGGGGCGTGATTAGAGTCCATGTTAATGTACGAGTCGAACCAATTCAGCCCTTTGTGTTGAGAAAGTTTAAGATTATGTTCGGTTGGAGGTTTAACCTTCCTTGTGGGATTTTACCCTCAAAATCTAATATTTCTCTCACGTGCAAGGTTCACTCTTCCTATCTTTTTTATACATTAAATAAATTATTTCTCTTTGGTCTATTCTATAAAAAAATAATATAACATACCATCATATCATCTAAAAATTATAAATTACCCAATTTCCACTCACTTTTTCAAACTTCAAAATAATCTCACCACAATAACTACTCATTTTTCCAAACTTCGATGCTATCACATCACAACAAACACACTCAACCCCTAACACTCTATCGAAACACCAAACACAAAAACGATTTACCCTCCACAGTTTACCCATATTAATCCGACAATCAAACACACCCTAAACTACTCCAGAGTTATACCATGGTTATGGGCAATATGGTAGCAGTAGTATCATATCAATTTCTCCAAATATCAGTTCATTAGCAATGCTTTGTTTTTTTATTTTTAAATGCTCCAAATATCATATTTTTAAAGTTTGCCACCTCTCTTCCTTTACCCCTCATTTCCTTCGCAACTATTTTAGCAACTTCTCTCATTCTCTTCTCTCCTTCCATTTTCATCATAATATTTCAAACGAACAAGTAACCAGAAGTCGTTATCTATGATTCTGAGTGTGATTCGGAGCTCGAAACAAATCTAGAAAGCTCGTCAGATTGCTACCATTCCCATGATAGTCATGCAAACGATGCCATCAAAAACATGGAAAAGCAAGTGAAATGGTATTGAAATTGAGGTGGAAAGTTGGGGAGCTTGTGATTGAGGGAAGTTGGCCAAATCTCGCGTATGAACCAAAGAGGACGAAAACACTATTAAATCAAAAGTATGTAGGGGTACAGGAACATTTGAAATGCTCTCTACGTTTGCATAGTATTTTGTGTGTGGTTGTGTGGAGCTAAGTGCTTGTGTAGAAAACTCTTGGCATAACCATCCAATTTGTAGACTTTCATTTATTGAAGATTCACACGTAAAAAGATTAAATAATTTGATAAATTTCATGATAAATGAAGTTACGCTATCTATCAAATATATATGAGAATAATTTTTAAGGAACCCATCCATTTCCATTATATATATATATTAAAGCTCGTCAAGTTATTACTTTTCGACCAACAAATTCCGCTTTTACCCTTTTCTATTTTTGCTACCGTCAGTCCCCATCCACCATTCCATTCTTACCCTCGACTTTTTCAAGGAATTACATAAGCCACACAGAAGCCTTCCCCTGTTCCCCCTGAAACCCTAGCCATCGCGTCGTCGCCCCTCTACCCTCCCCTCCGCCTCATTCTGTCTCTCTTTTTTGATCTTAGCCTCCGTGGGCTATGGATATCCCAGATGGCTTAATCTCCCCCACAGAAATCGTTGACCTCAACACCCACGGTATGCGGCACGAAGACGTATTGGAGGACCTCCGCCAGACTTTTGATATCTTTGATCTCGACCACAACGGTTACATCTCCCCCAACGAGCATGCCAAGGTCATGCGAGATCTTAGCGACTCCACCACGACCCCACAGTGCAGACGGATGGTCGGCAGCACCGATTGCAACGGTGTGGCATTGTAAGCTTCAAGGTGTTCGTGGAGATGATAACAAAGAAGGGAAGCAGTGAGTGTTGATCCGATCGATTTGTCTACGAATATGTTTTTCGTTGTTTGCGGGTGATTACGATTTGAGTTTGTGGGGTAGTATCTATACATAGGCATTTGGGGTTGCGATTCGGTGTTTGAATTTTTCTTAATTGCCCAATAAACAATCATGGAATCGTCAGATGAAAGATTTTGTTTATATCATTAACGTCCCTCCTCCTCTTCTGGAATCAAATGACGATTAACAGAGCATCAAGTGACTATGCCTCTTACGTGTTTTAATCCAACTCAAGACATAAAATGCTCTTCCTTTGAAAATTTATCATGAAATGTATGCATTTTCACATAGGGTTACTGTCTGTTGCTCAAACTGTCTAATTTTTCCCTGTTTCCCCCATGCTGCTATGACCTAATGTTTAATGTTTCTCCTTTTTTTCTACTGCAATGGGGCATTGATATGGAGCCTATAAAAACAACGAATCATCATGCCATCATAGATGTTAGTTTCATTTTATAGAATTCTTATCCATCTAATCATAAAAAAACTACATCCAGCCAATTTGATTGGCAATTTAACATTTGATTATAAAGTCATGTAGGTTAGTAGGATCATGATTAGCATGTGTTATCTATATGAATGGTGTAATGGCCACTGCATTCTTGCAGATTCATTTGATGGTGCATGATAGATCAATTTGTTTTCTGCCAACAAAAGCAGAGGGTAGATTGTGCAGTTCTGTCGGCCAACAATTAAATTTCTCATGTTGGTTACAAGTGACCGAATGTAATGGTCCAGTGCCGAGATCTTTGCTGGATAAACTCTAAGATTAATCCGGTCAATGACAATGTCGATAATTAGAATTCACGGGTGGATGGATGATGGAATTACGACAAGACTATCTCAAAGAAGAAGATGGGGTAGAGAGTGATGTGATGCTGGAAAAGGATGCTATAGAGAAGACCTTGGGAAGGTTACGAGTGGTGAACATAAGAGCATTATGTGCTTGAGCAATTAGGGATATGGAAACAATTTCCATGTCTTCCCTTGATACATGTATGATTGACCATTTTTCTTTTGGTTATGGATTTACAGACATACATATATATGTACTCACATGAATGTGCTAAAAAACAATCTTCACGCATGCATCTGTTCTCGCAGCATATTATTTGCTTTTGATGGAAAATGAGTTCTGTGGATGGCCATTTGCTTCCTGCTTAACGAAAACAAGAACTAAGAAAAAGACAAAAGACTTGGCAGGGGTCCGACACCGTTGGGGCATGTGCAAAATCTAGAATGCTTTCGAACTCGCATAAAACAGAAATTCAAGGTTGTGATGCAGTTGGTGTGTGTAATGAAACTTTAAACAAATTGAGATATAAATTACCGACTGTCCGACCAGTTTCTGGTTGCAGATAACCACCTGTAAACTTTATGCGAAAACAGACGCATGAGAAGTTTAAATACACTAAAAAAATGATCTATAGTGGCGATTTTTTCAAATTCCATCACTAAATTAGTCATTGTTAAATATATAACGATGATATTATTCGTTGTGAAATGATTTTCGTACTCAAAACTAACGACGAATATCATATATGTCATTATATCATTAGCAACGATCTACATAGCGATACTTATCCGTTGTTATTTTTAAAACTTCTAATTAATCGTCGTTAAATTTTGAAATAAAAAATAGCAATGATTAGTTGATATTTTGAAAAATAGCAACGGATAAACATCGATATATGGGCGATCTGCAAATAAAATACCACTTTTTAATTTTAGCCTCACAGACATATGGTCTTCACTATTTAACTAAAAGCACCCACAATGAGGTGTGGATGCGTTTTTCTTAAATAGTGAAATCATATGTTTGTAAACATTTTTCTACAGTTATTTTTACACATGTACATCGACCTCATCGTGTTTGGCGGCATGCGCTACGTCATGGAGCTCAACCTCACCTCTGAATTCAAGATCATGCATCCCACATCCGAGTACATCTCGCTCTTCACAGTCGTGCCGTGCATCTTCGTCGGGAGGTTCGAGAGGCTCCAGAACATCGTACGCCTACGCTGCATTGCCGTAACGATGTCCATGAGGAGCATGGACATGCTCGTTCTGCTGTGGAGGAGGGAGGACGTGCGTGCGAAGTGGCAAGGTGCATATACGAGGAGTACTGACGCGGTTGGCCCGGACGATGACAACGGGGAGTAAGCGGTGAGCTATAACAACGAGTAGTTATATGATTCGTTATCATATTTAACATTACAATAAAATAAAAGTATAACAACGAGTAATTATATGATTCATCATCATATTTTTTGATGTAAAAAATTCCTAACCCTTTGAATAATCATCATTCTATGAATTCTAAGTAACAATAACAACATTCATTTGATCACTGGTATGATTTTCTCACCCGTGCAACGCACGGGTATACACTAGTCTCTTTATAAAAGTGTACCTCTCTTTTTCTTTGGAGGCACTCCAGCCCTATACCTGAAATAGAAACTTACAATAAAAATCATATGATAAAGAAAAATTTATGCAATGAGTAAAAACTAGCTATATATATGCTAATAAACATGATCGATCAAATGGTTGTCGTTCTTATCTGAGCTATATATATGCTAATAAACATGATCGATCAAATGGTTGTCGTTCTTATCTGTATATGACAGTTGTTGTGGGCCGTGAACATGTTGATGAACTAGGTTCATCAACGAGAACATGTCAATCAGGTCAATGAAATATCCAAGACTACTTCTATAGATACCAAAGTAAATAAAAGTTTATAGTGCATACCAAATGTCTTTCTATTAGGCCATATGGTTGATAAGTTACTGTTAGATATGGTATATGTGTATGTATCCACCTTCTAGTGATACCTAGTGCTATTACATATAGACATCAATATTCACATCTTCATACTCAAGTATTATAGTGTCATTTGTGTCTTTCCATCGTTCCATACATTTTTGATATAATGAAGACCAATCTAGGATGTCATCACTACATGTTCGATTCCGTCGAGAAACAGGATGTATTCACTCAACTAAAGTTGGGATATGTTGTTGCAATCTAAAATGTCTCATCACTTGTTCCGGCAGATGCATTGCAACTCCCTCCTAGAAACTTAATAGAACTCTGCTCATCCAAACTTCTTGACTACACATTCAGAAATGGGTGAGTTACGCTAGTTCTTATTCATCGTATGTCATTCGAATCCGTCTTATTAGGATAATACGCAAGTGTCAGAGTTAGTATATTTTTTAAAACATCACACTCCTATCTATTTGAGGCCAATTGATCGACTCCATGTACTATATCTTTTACTTATAAATGATCTTCCAATGTGCATACGTTCCCATGCTTAAGACCTATTTATGTATAATTTTTTAGATGTCTTTCTTGAAAAGAATATGTGTATGCAAAAAATACATGTAATATTGTAAAAAAAGCTTTAGATTTTTGATGTCCCGATCATTGCTCCTCTATCCAATTCACAGTACACATGCGCCAAAGAAGTAGCATCCCATGACTATTGTGCACAATCCTCTTATTCTCTTAAGTGAGGTAAGTACTTGTTGATATTTTATAGCTAATTCCTTTTGCATACACATATAATGAGAAATTAAATATAAGCAAATCAGGAATTGCTTGCGTTACACCATGTATCCACTATCATATGTAAGGACACTGCATCCAATGTGGTATAATATGAGAGATCTAATCTCTGTGTTATTTCTTGTTCATCATAAATCTTTATGGGAATTTTATATCATACGATTCTCTAATAACAGATTGACTCTACAAATAAACATGAATAAATTTATCATGAATGTTAATACCACTAATGATAATAAACCCTAAAAAATCACGAGAGGATGGAGATCACTTAACTAAAACCTGACATCAAAGACTTGGACATGTGTTTATTGTTGTAAAGGACAGAACTTTGAATATTCTAGAAATATGTGATAAGCTACTTATGAGCATTGTATTAGAGGTAAAATGTCTAAGGTACCATTCTTTAGAAAGGTAAAAGATGCAAAGGTATACTTGACCTAATGCATACAAATATATGTGGTCCATTTAATATAGCGATTCAAAATGGACATCGATATTATGTGAAATTTTTTTATGATCATTTGTAGTATAGTTTTATCTTCTTGTTAAGTCACAAGTCTGAAACCTTTGAAAAGTTTAAATAATTCATGGCCTTGTATGAAAATCAAGTAGGAAGGAAAATAAAAACAAAGTCGATCAGATCAAGGTGGTGAATACCTCTCAAATGAATTCAAAAAATTCCCTAAGGAGAAAGAAATACCTTCTAATGCCACTCCTCCATGTACTCCTCAACTCAATGGAGTTGTAAAGAGATACAACTTAACCATATTAGACATGGTTATATTAATAATTAGTAAAGTCAACTTACCTCTTAGTTTTTTTGGGACATGCAGTAGAGACTTCAACGTATATACTTAACAAAATTCCAATTAAATCTGCAACCAAAACCCATCATCAGCTTTAGTGTGGTACCAAGCCTAATGTACAACATTTATGAATTTGGGGTTGTTTGGTCTATGCTAAAAATGTAGATCTGCAAGTTGGAATCTCGTACTAGAGAATGGTAGTTCATTGGATACGTAAAGAATGGTATTGGGTACCGATTTTATGAACTTGAGACTTGAAAAGTATTTGTTTCTAGAGATTTTAAAATTCTAGAAGACAAATTTCTTAAGAGTCAATACAATAACGAAGTTAAGGAACTAATTGAGTCCAGCAAGGCTGATGAATTTCCCATACAAGAAATTGAAGAGATACTAGAAAATGGCATGCTCGTACCTCTTATAAAGAGATCTAGAAGAGTGAGACCACATGAAATATGTGGATTCCATGGAACGGAAGAGTCTGGTGATGATATGATTCATATGATAAAACATTAGCAGATGATGACATGGATATATGGATGGTAGTAATGAAGTATGAAATATATTCCATACATAAGAATGGTGTATGAATTCTCGAGGCCAACCTAAAGGGGTTAAACCCCATTGGCGTTGATGAATCCATAATTCATTGTTTTTATCCTTTTATTTTAGCCAAATTCATTAGCAAAATGTCTGTAAATATGTGTTAAAATCAATAAATTGTCATTCACCAAGAATTTGTTAATAATGTATAATTAACATTTATTTATCCAAGGAATAAAGAAGAAAAGAAAAAGAAAGGAACTCAAAAGAAGGCTGTAATTATGTGATAAGTAGAGAATGACTCGAACCCCGAGAAATGGTCAATAACTGACCTGATTGACAAGGAATAAAGTAGGAACAAATATCGTCCCCATTTATCCAAAATTTCCATTGTACATATCATTTAATATTTATTCATATATATTTTGTAAATACTCTTCATTAGTCTCATGTGTATATCTTTGTACTATTTCACCAATAAAATGATCTCAAAGTAAGTTATTTTCTCACTAAAACTTGTAAATAATAAGGTGTTGTAAATAATAAACTACAAAATCAGTATGTAAAGAAAACTAATTAGTTATTGTGTAGATATATCAAAAGTGTGCATAATATGTATAATACTATATTTATTTAACATATAAAAATAAGTTATAAAAATCAAATAAAAATATATTTATATGCCTTAAATTATTTTGTAAATAAATAAAATATAAAATACAATCTACTTTGTAAAACTAATAAAATAAAAATATGTAAATATTGTATATAGGTATATTATACATGTATTTATTAATGTATATTGTATATAACTTAATATATCACTTATTAAATTTATTAAAAATCGCGATAAATTAGTTTGTTAAATATCCAACAACTTTTGTTTTTATCATCAATTATTTTAAAAATCATTTACTATTTTATATTAAATTATATTTATTTACTAAAATTAGATTTTTATTATTATACAACCCAGTTCAACCTACTCTCTTCCCAGGTCCGACCCAACTGAAGCCTCGCACGGGTATGATCGTCTTTGGCCTTAAATCTTGCGCCCGAATGTTTGCCTTGGATCCGTAACCTTCATGGGTACCTAAGCCTAGTCGGATCTTCCTCAGTCCATGAGTTTTTTTCTCGAAGATTACAGGCACGTGAGAACCTTATAAATCATCTCCTCAGCCTTGCCGCACGAGGAAGTTTACTCCTCACCGCATTCTTCTTCCACCAAAAACTTCAGGGTAGTGACAGGGCTTTGTTGGTCTAGTTGAGAGTGTGAATTGCAACCAGTTGAGCTGAATGAATTACATGACCCGAGAGCTCTGAGCTCTGTCGTGTTCAGCCTCCTCTGCCTCTCGCATCGGAGTTAAGGCCATTACCTCACCGATCCACTGCCCCATTCTTCGTCTTCCATTTATGATCACCAGGTAGCCTTCATTCCTTTTCTTTACGTCGTTCCTTTAAATTATTTCATCATCGTCGATGTCTACTTCTCTACTCCGACCAGCGAGTCAGAGGCCCATCTCAGTCATCTAACCACATCGATCCCTTTGCCATCTCATTGCTCACACTCCTACACAATCTAACCCCTTAAGGCTCGATCATGGGATCGAGTTTAAATCCTGACTTTCCTCCATCGTCGACATCGTAAGTCATCTCCATCTCACCACCGCTTCTTCTTCTTGTTTCAGTTTAAATCTCTGAGTTACGAGTGTCCTTGCAAGTACAGGTGCAAAAGATGGGCTTGATTCGAGTCCAAAGCGAAGTGGTGAAGCCGCTCCAGGTGGGGTACCTCCCAAATCATCATCGAGCCTTCCGTCGAGCCATCGAAGCACTCAATCAGAGGCGAAACCTCTCCATCTAGGCGATGAACCCTTTGGTCGGTTGATCCGAACGTTATAGCTCCAGATTTCTCTGATTAAAGTTCGGTGGGCGGTCCCTTCATATGAGTTATTCTAGCACCACCTTTAGTCGTCAGATGATAACTCGTACCCTAGATTCGATCTGGGCCGCTAACTCACGCCCAAATAGCAACGCTCAGATCAAATCTAGGTCAAATCTAGCCAGACGTCACCGCTTTTTGTCCCGTACCGTTCGATGCGACATGCGTCAAATCGGAACCGTTAAAGCCTCACGTACGCCATGTGACCTGCAGGGGTAATTGCATCCTTTTCCCTGTGTTTTCTTTTATTTCATTTTAATATTAGTTATGTAAATATAAGTAGAAACCTTTTTGCAGTCAGGACCTCGTAGTTTTCCAAATTTGCACTTTAGTCCATCTGAACCGCATTCACGTGCTACTACACATGCTTTTACTAGGTTATTTGCTCGATTTATCTTGAGCTTGAATGTTTTAATGAAATAGTAGAAGTTTTTAGAAATTGCAAGTATACCCCTATGTGCTTGACTTTACATGAAACAAGCGTTTTATGCTGAACATTTTGTGCCTTAGCCCCTGTGCTTCTATTGTGTGTTATTAATTGGCCTTAGGACATAAACTATTTGCATCTAGGTACTTTTATACCAAGTAATTTTATTTTACTTCTTTTTTTATTACAATAAATATTAAACCAGCTTCAAAAATTCCATAAAAAATCTATGTAGCTCTTGCTAATAGGTTGTTTACATGGTAATTCTTGTTGGCTAAATTTTATTTATTTAATATTATTAAAATTAAAAATCAATTAAAAAATATATGTTTTCTTTCAAAAATTCATAAAATTGAAAATACTCCTAAAATTCTAAAAAAATAAGATAGCTTTATTTTTACTTATTTGATCTTCTATCCAAATTTCATCTTATTTGCTTTATAAAACTTTAAAAATTATCAAAAACCTTACAAACATCATAGAAATCATATAAAATGTTTTAAAACCCAAAAATTGTGTTTCTTACCTATGTTTTTATATATTTAAATGTAGTTTTTATTAAAATTGATTTCCAGGAGTTTTGGACATATTTTTCATTTTTAATTCGAAAAATACTCATGGTTGTGCACTATTTATTGGATTTCTTAGTTTTTTATTTTTATAAAATCATAAAAAAATAAAAAAATCCCTAAAAAAGTTTATATAAAATTATATAAAAAACACAAAAATATTTTTACTGTAATTTCCTGGACATTTCTACTATATATGAAAAAACAAAAAGGGTATTTGTGTGCCTTTTATTTATTATCTTTGCCTTGAAAATTAAAAATATAAAAATTTACAAAAAATAAAATCATTAAAAAACTCAAAATAAAAAACAAAAAATATAAAAATTAAAATTCATAAAAAATTAAAAAGATAAAAATTCACAAAAATCCAAGAGTAGTTTTCTTTGACTTTCCTTCTTTTTAGTCTTTGATTTTTCATTGATTAAATAACTCATAATTAACAATAGTTGCCTCCTTGAGTTCGATCCAGAAAGCTATACCAGATTAATAAATAATATCTTAGACCACTCTCTTTTTCCTGCTTGATTCGTTTTGTGGTTGAATAATGTTCTCAATTTCTAGCATGATTTCTGGGGTGACAATGACACTTTAATTTCTTAATTTCATTAAATTAACCGTAGTCA
Organism: Ottelia alismoides; assembly: GCA_037367405.1. Taxonomy (NCBI): domain Eukaryota; kingdom Viridiplantae; phylum Streptophyta; class Magnoliopsida; order Alismatales; family Hydrocharitaceae; genus Ottelia; species Ottelia alismoides. Next base: position 1,022,357 of record JAZKJV010001634.1, on the reverse strand, counting down.
GCGGAACGTGTTATCAGAATGGTGGCGTTGTTGGGGAGGCATGATGAAGGTAGTTAAATTTCTTTGCATGTTGCTCTTGGTTTTGTACATATTATGCTTTCCTTTTTGTCTTTTATTTTTTATCATTTTCCTCTTTATTTCCTTTGCTTTATTTTGATAATGGATATCTAATGCTTTTCTTGTTTTACCTTTATTGTGAGGGCCACGAAGTGAGGGGGCCCTCTTAGGAGAGCCGACGCACCCCAGCGAGGTAGAGGCCGAGCATTCTACACCAACCAACCGTCAGGAGAGAGCAGCCTAGGAGGAGTAGGAGGAGGAGAGATCGTCTTAGTTTTTACATTCTTTTTAGTCATTTTATTTTATTTTTGTAATTAGTTTGTAATAGTTTTATGCGCTTTCACTTTTTCTTTTTCCAAGAGAGACTTAAGACTTTGGACATTCTTCGGGGTCTGTTTCACCAAGTGTCAATGCACTTGGGGGACCTCACCGGATTTCGATTTTCATCGCCTTTATTTTTATTTGTTTCACACGATTTTTGTGCTTGATACCTTAGCATTAGGTTCTATTTACTTGGCTAAGTCAGGTAACCGATTAGGTCCAAAGCCCCTAAATAAGAATATATTTTCCTATAGATTAGATCATAGCTTGGACGTATTTAAATAAACATGTTCTTGCCTGCTAATAAAAGTTTCTGCTTAAGAAGTTTCTCTTTCATCGTTTAGATTAGTTTATTTCTATATTTATTTTTTGCACGGATCATATTGCATGTAGATTGCTAGAGCAAGGTAGGCCTTCTATCTCGTGCATGCATAATTGATTTCATCGTGCATCGATTTTTTCAACTTCCTCCCTTGATTCTTTTCACTTAGTATAAAAAAATAGGAAATTTCATTAGGCAATTTATTTGAAAAATATCCAAAAAAGTGATAACCAAATAAAAATTGAGTCTGCGAAAATAACTTGACCCTAAAACTAAGGATAATTATTCATTATTTTGGGGAGAGTAACCCCCTCATTGTTTGTAGGTATTATTTTCAAACAGAGTGGGTGAGGGAGTCGCCGCTAAGGACTAGAACCAAAATCCCTGGACTTGTGCCCTATGCTCCTTTACATTACTCATTGATGTATGATTGAGATGCAAGCACGTGTCTTCGACCTTAGCAGGAGTAGTCTTGTCTAAGTTTGGTGTGCTCAGCCTGCTTAGTCAGGTTCTACCTTAGGTGACTTCATGCGTGAGTCTGATTAAGTAATTGCACTATCACTAAACCCTAAAACAAAAAAGATTAATGATCGAGCTTTCATGGTCATCATTGCATTGATTTGGTGAATTTTGGGGTTTGTTTTCTAATCGGTTATTTTTCAGTTCATATTTAATCTTCACTTTCTTCCACATCACGATGATGGGTAGGTTGTATCTTAGGCTACCTCTGATGGCACCACTTCATAGCACCCATGCCCGTTCATCTAGGGCAGTTCCAAAGAGCTCTAACCCTCCCTCGGAACATGAGTATTTAGCTTCCTTCTTCTTTGACCTTCTTGATACATCACCTGAGGTACATCAACATCAGTCACAATAGCTCCATGTTGATCAACAGGACCTGAGATCGGTTCTTTTTTCCTTTTCAGAGACCGACGAGATGTCTAGTAATGAGAGAGAGAGAGAGGATGAGCTACCACATTCTTCATCTTTTATATTCGATCAGGCTTTTATCAACAACAACCTTCTCTCATCCATGGAGTCTATGTAGAGACAGATTAGGGACCATGGGTTACTGATGACAGAGGTTAGGGAGGGAGCATACACAGATCAAAGATGCTAGAATTGAGAGATTCGATGGTGGTCCAGAGATTCTTTGAGATAGAGTTGAGGACCAAGCAAAGGACATATATAGATGCTAGGAGGAGACCAGAGTAGAGAGACCTTTGTGCACAATGAGGGATACGCACAACCCTGGTGCAACTCTTACTCATACGTGAATTGAGTTGATTCCTGATGATTTTGAGCTCAGGCCTCAGACAATCCAGTTATTGCTCGAATTCCATGGGCATTCCACCAAGGAGCCCGATCTACATCTCCAAGAGTTCGAGGTGATTTACAGTACCATCCATGACATGCTAATGGATGAGGATAACATCAAGCCGATAACCTTCCCATTCTCCTTGGTTGACAGAGCAGCCTACTGGCTGAAGCACTTGGGGAGGTTGTCACTATTTTGGAGTTGTTGAGGAGTACCTCAACAAGTACTATCTCCTCGGTCAGACCAACATAGCAAGAGATATGATTAGTAACTTCACGACGATCCCAAATGAGCAGTTCCACGAGGCTTGGGATCGGTTTGTAAGGCTCATTAATAGGTGTCCCCACCATGATATTAGCAAGCCCAACTTGGTACAGAGTTTCTTTTGTAGCCTGACACCTGAGCTGTAGGGGGTTGTCAATGCCTATTATGGAGGATCCTATTTCTCCAAGGACAAGGATCAGATCTGGGCCATCTATAAGGAGATGGTTGAGAACAGTGTACACTGTTATGACCTAGACCTGTATCTACACTCAGGGGAAGCCTTCCCACCAGATGTTGTCGCATCAAGAGTTGCACACATTGAGGCAGGATCTTCTTCATCATCTTCCACAGTGGTTGCACTAGCAGAGTCATCATCTATCGACATGGGCATTAGCAGCCAGAAGTTGGACCACATGGAGATCATTGATAAGAGGACATGCCAGGGCCTGGACAATCTCAACAAGATTGATGAGCTGGTCCAAAATTTGAGTTACCTGAAGAGGCAGATCATGTGCTTTCAAGAGGCACAGACATGTTCTTTTCCGTCATCTTGGTCACATGCTGATCAAGGGGGCAGATTTTCACCACCGTCCTCTTCATATAGACAAGTCCACCACATTCAGGCGAAGCATATTCAACCAGTCCCATAGTGCTAGTTACCTCAACCGTCACCAGATACACAGATGGTGGTGTACCACAGTGATCAACCATTGGCATCCCTTCCCCCACATTTGCACAAGCAGTCGGAGCTGTTGATAGAAGTCAACGAGATTTGGTATTCCCAGTACCAGCAGCAAGCCCGGTATCTGTCATGATTACCTAGGCTTTAGATGGTCTACGAGAGCTTCTCAGTCCCAACACCATACTCCTACATAGCCAAGACATGGATCGCATAAGTCAGGATAGCCCCAATACTCCTAGCAATCAGTTCATCGACCACAGTACCATGGTCAGCAGTTGAGGTAGAAGCAGCCTCACTCCCAGTTTCAGCAGCCTCCGCCACACTCCTACTCACAACAACATCAGGGTCAACATCAACACTTTCAGAGAGGCACCCCATCTGGTTTCCATGCACCCTTCTGAAAACCCAGCTTTAGACAACCTCGACTGAATGCTTACAAAGATCACATCCAGGCGTGAGATGGATGAATTCTGATAGGAGATGAGAGAGATAATCAAGGAAAAGGTTGTCATACCTGCACAGATTGAGACAAATATAAACAAACTAAAGAGGAAATTTGAGCAGGTACAGTCGATAGAGTTTTCCCCTCCTAGTGTGGTACTTGAAGAAATTCGTTGTTTATTTGATATTGATTTTGCGACACTTAGGAGCGGCAGGAAACCAACATGCGATGCCTCATGTAAGAGACATCCAGATGCAGATTCTAGAGCAGTAGGTGGAGTAGAAGCGGTGTCGACGCTGTAGTTCATGACAATGGTCGTACTGATGCCACCCATATTGATGATGATTGATGAATCCCAATTCATCACTCTTTATTCCTTTATTTTAGCCAGAAACTTGAGCAAAATACCATGTAAATATGTGTAAATATCATAACTTGCCAAAACACATGCATCATGTAAATATGCATAATTAGCATGATTTTGTGCCAAAATAAAGGAATAAAGAAACACAAGAAAAAGAGGGAAATATTTAGAATAAATATTGAGTGACCTAATCCCAAAGGAGGGCTCAACATGGGCCTGACCGCAAAAGAACCCAAGTAGAGAGAGATAAAGTCATTCATACATGTACATATCCCTATAAACTTATTTTCCTCAAAATAAAAATAAATAAGTGTTTCTCATATTTTGTACATATCTATAAAAATAAAACTAAAATAAAAATGAGAAAAACAAAATAAAAACAAAAATAAATAAAACCTCTCCCATTAGTGTGTATAGACCATATATATATAATAACATACCTATTTATTTTCTCCTTGTAAATAATTAATAAAAATCCCATAAAATTATCTCTATATTCCAGATTTCATGGTGTAAATAAATAAAATAAGGAAAATAAAAATAAAATAAAAAGAAAAACAATAAAAATCATTTCCCACTCAGTATATATACCATGTACATATGTATATACACATATTTATTTAAACCATGTAAATACATCATAAAAATAAAATAAAAATACCTTTTTATTCCAAATTTTATGTTATAAATAAATAAAATATAAAATTGGAATAATTATACAAAAATAAACAATTAAAAATAAAAAATACATAAATATATATACCTATATATAATAATAATATATTGTAAATACGTTATTTATTTTTCAAAAAAATAAATAAAATTCACAAAAAAAAATATTTGAAAAATAATAAACATTTTTCATGTTTTAACTTTTTCGAAATAAAATCATCTAATAATTTTAATCAAATTTCCAAATAATTTAATAAGCAGAATTATCTGATTGGTCCACGGGGGATTGTTGACCCCCGGTTAACTCCCCCCAAGACCATTTAGCGCGGATCATTCGCCCCGCCCCGACTTCGCCTAATTTTCGCGAAATGATCCGATCTCCAAACCACCAAACTCCGGTCTCCGATTGAAGTGTCGACATCTGTGATCCACGCTCGGTGATCATTCTAGGGATCCGTGCTTCGCCAAGCTCCGCCTGATTCCATCTTGTCAGACCCTACCACTATTTAGCTCCACCTCCACCACACTTTTCATGCCATCTTTGGCTACGCCTTTCCATCCCATGACCTCCACTGCCTTCCCTAGAGTGACAGCTAGCCGAGGGCCGTGTCGCAGTGAGGAGGAGGTGCCTCCAGCCACTGATCCGGCGAATCCATCGCCGTGCACCGCTGCGAGGTGCGCCAAGCCTCAGACTCCGACGTTTCCTTGAGGCAAAGACCCCCAGAGCTTCTCCAGCTCATCCACAGTCGACATCCTCCATCAGGTATCCTTGATTCCTTCTAGAATAGGCTATTTTCCATTTACGCCCAAATCGCTCCTCCGCCGTCACCGGTCGATTCCCCTCGCTACGCTCACCCATTCGACCATCGAACTATCCGGCCACCTTCACGAGACTTCCCTCCACCTTCTGCACCCACTCACTCAACTTGGTTCGCCCCGGAACCAAGAGTCGGACCTCCCTCGTCGTCGCCTCGCCGGAGGTCTCCGCTTCGACGCATCCGACCACCCATTCCACGCCCTGATGGGTCGAGGCAATTTGCCCTCGACCCATGAGCCTTTCTGTGTTGTTTTGCAGGTCTAAGGGACCCATCTGAGGGTCGAGTTGTTCGAGCACAGAGGCTCAACTCCTCCCTCGTCGCCGGAGCTCCTCGGAGCTTCTCAGTCTCATCGGAGGATCCCACCAGCTACGGACCACCTTGGCGAAGCGTTTCCGCATTCCAGCAGCATCATCGGAGGTCTCCACCGCGCGCACTGAGCCGACGAAGTTCACCGGCGAGCTGTTCTTGGAGCATCTCCAGTTGCCGTCCGATCACCCCCGTCGTTCCAGTTCTGATCTGCACCGTACGTTCACGCGAGCTCTCTACTATCAGATCCATAAGGGTTTCGATTTGGACCGGTCATCTAGCGAAGGGGTGCCCTCGTTTCTCAGTCGTTCGATTTACACGTGGCGACCCCTCGTCCGTCAGATCCGAGCCGTCGGTCTTCGAAGAGGCATCAGCGCATCTGAGTCGTTCGATCCCACACATGGCGTACCTCCAGCCGAAGATCTCAATAAGGGGTAAATTTCTTGTAGGCCCCTTTGTTTATTGCTTTTATAGTTTAGTCTTGTAAATATTAAGTTCAGTTGTTTTTATTTTGGATATTTTGCATTGTGGACCTCGATGTTTTCTTTATTTGCATTTTAGTCCCCGTGTGTGTGAGACACGTGCATCGACACGTGAGATTTTGGGTCATTTGCAGTTTAAGTCCTGTATTTCCTTGGTGTTAATGTTTGTATTTATTTAAATATGAATTACATTTATGCCCCTCCGTGTCTGACTCACGTGTATTGCGCGTGTGTTTTGTGGAATTTTTGCACAAGGGCCCCTGGGATTTTTGATTTTGTCACTGTTTGGTCCTTGAACTATGTTTTTTTGCATTTAGGTCCCTGTATACTGTGTGCCTTGTTTTGATTAAATAAAATAGCAAATTAAATCCAAATTAGGTGAAATTAGGATATGTGGCTCCTGCCACTGTGTAAAAATTTTCTTAAATTTTTGGAACATTTTTTAGGCTTTTTGATATTTTTAAAAGTTCATAAACAATGATTTTTGTTACTGTCTGTATTAGAAAATCAAAGGAAAATATAAAAACTCCTTCAAAAATTCTAAAAAAAATTAGGGTTATTTGATTTTAGTGTCTTTTAATTTCTGTCAATTTTTCATGCTTTTTGGATTTATAAAAGCCTTAAAATTTGCAAAACCCTAGAAATCTTATAAAAATTCTATAAACATCAAAAAACATGCAAACTCTTTTTCTGTAGTTTTGTTTTTACATGTACTTTTTATAAAAATTGCCTCCAGACTTTTATAGGTTGATTTTATATTTTAAATTGATCTTTCAAGATTGGTTGCACAGTAGATCTTATTTTTCCTATTTCTCGATTTTTATAAAATCAAATAAAATTTGAAAAATTCTGAAAAATTGACAAAAAACACTTAAAAACCTAAAAAACATAAAAACATTTTTATTTGATTTTTTAGATTATTTTTGTGTGCTTAAATCATTTGTTGAACTTGCTTGTTTTCCCTTTTTCTTATAAAATTAAAAACACAAAAACATTCAAAAATCATAAAAATCCACCAAAAATACGTTTCCCTTTATTTTCGATTTCTGACTACTTCGTAGGTCGCATGGCCATCACGTGCTACCTGAGTTCGACCCTGGTCGCTATACTAGATTAATAAAAATAGCAAGGACTGCTATCATGTTTTGATTGATTTATCTTTATTTTGGTGGTTCCTTATTTTCTTGATTGACCGATTCTGCTCGATCCGGATCGCAACGACCTGAGTGTGATTATTTTTACCTAGCCCGGATCTTGAGCGTTGGATTTTCTCGGTCATCAGAATGGTGCCGTTGCCGGGGAGCACGGCTTAGTAGTCGATTTCGATTTTTCTGCGACTTTTCTTTTTCACATCTTTTTGTAGATATTTTTGTAGATATATTTTCTCTGTTTAATTTACATATTTTTCTGGACTGACACTTCTGTTCTGTTTCTTGCGAGGGCCTGAGGGTCGAGGCAGCTTCTTCGGAAGCCAAAGCAATCGCGAGAGTCAAAGGCGGCTTCCTTCTTTACGAAGCCGCAGGAGAGCGCGAGGAGTAGAGCCGAAGTTCGGGAGCTGCGGAATAGCCGCGAGAAATAACCGTAGATTAGATTAGCCGTAGTTTAGATTTTGCTTAGTTTATTTTTCAGAACCATTTTATTGTAATAATACAGGGACTTGGACACTTGACAGTTTTCGGGGTCTGTTTTGCCGAGCACCGGTGTGCTCGGGGGACCTCACTAAGGTTTTCGTGGTTTTTTGGCTTTTGACCGTTTATTTACTGCTTGTTTGATTTATGCCGTTTTTAGCCCTAGATTAGGATTTTCATTGATTGTGACGTAATTAATTAGGATCCAAATACCTAATTATCTACTTGTACCTATAGCTCGAATAGTTGGATCTAATTAATTAAATCACAAAGAAAAAGTTGGCTTATTTGAGCTCTGGTCCACGTGCCTTGAGGAGTCACATACAATGCGTGCAGGATCTGTTGTGGCAGACATCGAGTGGCTCCCAAGATAGGACTCCGGACCTAGGCTCGAGTACCTGACTACTGTTCTCTCGTGTAGAAATTGCTCTGCTAGGACCGCTTTTCCACGTGCATCATATAGGTAGTTTTTTTCAGTCTTTTATTTATGCGCGGATCTCCCTGCATGTAGACTGCTGGAGTCAGGTACGCATCTCTTACTCTGCATGCATCATTGATTCTCGCTCATCGGCTTTTTCATCTTCTCCCCCTGTTTTGGACTTAAAATAATAAGGAGAACTGAAAAATTCGTTAGGCGTTGTTTGCTTTGAAAAGTACTTAAAAAAGAAAAACTATAAAGTTGGGACTGCTAAACAAACTTGACCCTAAAAGACACTTCACCTAAAAATCTGTCTTGGGGAGAGCAACTCCCTCATTGTCTGGTTTGATTACGCGAGACAGTGACCCACACACTAGGCTAGAGCCACATCCGAGCCCCAATCAGACCACCGGCCTTTTTATACGGGACAATCTGGTTGGCGGATTGGATTCCAACCAGGTCACGTAACCACTCTGATATCCTGACATAATCACCTAAATAAAATATACAAGATAATTGACCGAACTCTTAGGGTCTTCAGCTCAGCGTAGAGTAGGTGAATTCGGGGTTTGTATTGCTCATCTTGTTTGTTTCCAGATCTCATCCGTCAGACTCGTCAGATCGATATGATGGGTAGGAGGTCCCTTAGGCATCCTCTGACTGCACCGCATGACTGCACTCCAGCCCGTTCATCTAGGTTGGTTCGCGAGAGCTTAGACCCTCTCTCTGAACCCGAGTTCGATTCTGCCCCGTTCCCCCTTGACCACCCTTCTTCCTGTCCTGAGATGCCAGTACCAGATGCGAGTTGACAGACATATGATATTTCAGCACCTGAGTTTGGGTCTTTTGCCTTTGTAGAGACCATGGCCAGCAGCGAGGATCACACCGAGGGTCAGAGGCTAGAGACGACTACTTACGTTCTGGACCAGGGTACGATCAACACCACCATGTTAGCCTCCCTCGAGACGATGCAGAGACAGATACGGGACCAGGGGGCTTTCTTGGTGGAGATGAGGAGAGAGATGGAGCGGCTCTGAGAGCAGAGAGATCAACTGTGAGATGAGGGACAGAGAGACCCTGAGCAGGCAGCAGCAGCAGAGCTGCCGAGACCGATGCAGGAGTTGCACAACCCCGGATCGACTCAGACACACAGCTGGGTGATACTTCCTGCGATCGTAGGGGACTTCAAGTTCCCCCGAACACACTTCATCGTCTCCCCCATCTCCACGGACTCGCCACTGAGGAGCCCCATCTTCATCTCCAGGAGTTTCTGATGATCTGCAGCACCGTCCACGACCTACAGGTGGACGAGTACACCATCCGGATGATTTCCTTCCCCTTTTCACTGGCAGATAGAGCAGCCACTTGGATGAAGCATTTGGGGAAGTTCGTTTACACCTGGGAGCAGCTCCGCATCGAGTACTTGCATAAGTGCTATCCACTCGGGCGGACGAATGCAGTAAGGACCTTGATTAGCAACTTCTCCATGCTCCCCAACGAGCAGTTCCATGAGGCATGGGAGAGGTTCAGAGAGTTGACTGACAGATGCCCGCACTATGATATCATGAAGCGGAACCTAGTTCAGAGCTTCTTCTATGGGTTGACACTAGAGCTGCAGGGCCTGGTGAACGCTTCTTATGGCTGTTCCTACTTCGCCAAGGACGAGGATTAGGTCTGGGCCATCTACGAGGATATGGCCTAGAACTATATAGTGAAGTCCCATTCCTGACTCTACACTCAGGGATGCCCTCAGCCACAGACCGTGCAGTTTCAGAGAATAGCATGGGTCGACGCCGGTCCTTCACTTCGTAAGCGGCAGCCACACAGGTCGATTCCACAACCGCCGACATGGGCATTATTAGCGAGAAGCTGGACCAGATGGAGTTGATCGAGAAGAAGTAGTGCCAGAGAATATCGCAGATGGAGCAGATGGCACAGTTGTTGAGTGATATGAAGACACATGTCATGTGTCTCCAGGAGGCACAGACGGCTTCTCAACCCCGTCTTCAGACACGAGGAGATCCGAGCAGCATCGGCAGCTCGTCCCAACGCTCCACTCAGCCTAGACAGGTTCACCTTGTACAGATGGAGCCATACCAGCAGCCGCAGCTGTACTACCAGACACCACCATCCCCAAACACTCAGATGGTGGTCTACCAGCCAAATCAGCCTCTGGCAGTACTCCCGCCACCCCCTACGAGCCAGAGCCGTTGATGGATGTCAACGGGATTTGGTACGACCGACCCTAGCCCGATATCCGACGAGACCATCCCGAATTCCGTTGGTCGGCCGAAGGTGCCAGTTCCCAGCAGCAACCTCCAGTTCAGGGTGGCTAATACGACCATCAATGAGAGCAGCACCAGCAGTCCCAGTCCCCAGTACAACAGCAACAGTCATCCCAGTATGGTTTTCGTCCCTATCAGCAGGGACATTCTTGGAGATGTGATCAGCCTCAGCAGCAGCAACATCATTCCCAGCAGTACCCCTCTCACTCGCACCAGCCACAGCAGCAGCCTCAATACCAGCGAGGCCACCCATCAGGTTCTCATGGGCCAGCCTATGAGAACCCCGCTTTAGACGACTTAGCCCGCCTCATGACTGAGTAGCATGCTACATTCAGACGCGAGATGGATGAGTTCCGCCAGGAGATGCGGGAGATAGTGAGAGGGAAGGCCGTCATTCCTGCATAGATCGAGCCGAACCCGAACAACATGAAGAGGAAGTCTGAGCAGGTAGAGTTTACAGAGATTACCACTCCTAGTGATTCTTTTGGTGATTTGTCTGCATACATGTTTGATGCTGATTTTGTCACACTTAGGAGTAGTAGGATGCCAGCAGGCGGCGCCTCGTCTGAGCGACGATCCCACGCCACACTAGGAGCGCCAGACGAGGAGGAGCACTGTACTGACGCCACGAGAGATGATGATGGTGGTGCTGACACCACCATGGACGTTGATCCAGCCGACGGTACTGAGGCCGTCGTTTCACCAGATATGGGAGGTGGTACTGACGTCACCCCAATTGCTGAGCCAGAGCGCGGTACTGATGCTGCAAGACGACATGCCGAGGGTGGTACTGAGGCCACTATTTTCACTTCTGCTAGTCATGTTGTCTTTCTGTCTGTACATGTATCTCAGGACGTTTCTGGAAATAAAGGAAAGGGTATGTTATTTTCGGATCCACATGTGTTGATTGATGATGTTTGTGTGGATTCTGCTGTTCGTGAGCGTGCCAGACCCTCTCCTAGTCCTTCATACGAGAAGGACCCCGTGATCCCCTTTACATGATCACTTCACGTGGCAAAGGGGAAGAAAATAGAAAATCCCAAAAAGAATCACCAGATAGAGTTCAACCAATAGATGATAGATCGATTCCATATACAACTGACTCCACAGGAGGCCTTGGAGCACATCCCTCTACTCCATAGATCCCTCAGAGACAGGACCACTTTTAGGAGGAAGAGGAGAAACCATCATTCTGAGATCCATGTGCTTACTCGTGCCACGTGTTTCACGATACAGAATCGTCTGCCAGCCAAGAGGCCAGATGCAGGAGCCCCGTATGTCAGATGCCACATTTATGAGCAGAGGTTCGACAACACTCTATTAGACAGCGGTTCTTCGATCAACCTACTGATGACCGAAAAATCCGAACGACTAAGGGAGATAGATAACTAAGGTCGTTGCGACCTCAGTCACTCGGAATCGGTCAATCAAGAAAATTGAAATCAGACTACCAAATAAAGATATAAATCAATGGAAATAAAAATAGCGGTCCTCGCTAAATGATTAACCTGGTATAGCACCCAGGGTCGGACTCAGAGAGCACGAATTGGCCTCGCGACCTACGAAGTAGTCAAGATCAAAAATGAGAAGAAAATATATTTTTGGTGGGTTTTTATATTTTTTTAATGTTTTTGTATTTTTAATCATGAAGGAAAATAGGAAAAAGGCAAAAACAAGCACACACAAAAAATTATTTAATCACTCAAAAAGGCTCCAAAAATTCAAACAAAAATGTTTTTATATTTTTTAGGTTTTTTAATGTTTTTGGTGAATTTTTCAGACTTTTATACTTCTTTTGTGATTTTCTAAAAATCAAGAAAGACCAAAACAATGTGCTACTGTACAACCAAACTTAAAAGACCCATGAAAAACATCAAATGGATTGTAACAACCTGGAAGAATTTTTTTTGAAAATATAAACAAAAAATTCAAAAAAAGATTTTTTATTTTTTTGATTTTTCTAGAAATTTTTAGATTTTTTATGAGTTTTTTAGGGTTTTGCAATTTTTAGGGTTTGTAGAAATCCAAAAATCACAAAAATTACACAGATAATAAAAAACACTAAGACTTACTTCCACTAATTGTTTTGTAATTTTTAAAAGAGTTTTTATATTTTTCTTTGGTTTTTTAAATCAGACAGTAACAAAAATCAATATTTTTGAATTATTAAAAATATCAAAAAGCCTAAAAAATGTACCAAATTTTGAGGGAAATTTTTACATAGTGGCAGGAGCCACATGTCCAAATTTCACGTAATTTGGATTTAATTTGCTAGTTTATTTAATTAAAATAAAGGCTCATAGTGTACATGGACCTAAATGCAAGAAACATTAATTCCGGGGGCCAATCAAGAACAAACAAACAAAGTGCCAGGGCCCACATGCAAAATGTCCAAGTAATCACGCGCGAGGCACGTGAATCAGGCACGAAGGGGCATATATGCAAATCCTATTTAAATAAATGCAAACTTTAACGCACAGAAACCACAGGGCACAAAATGCAAATAAACCAAAACCTCACGTGTCGAGGCACGTGGTCCACATATATAAGGACTAAAATGCAAATCGCAGAAACATGAAGGTCCATAATGCAAATTATCCAAAATAAAACAACTAAACTAAATATTTACAGGATTAAGTATTAAACGCTATAAACAAAGGGGCCTAATAGAAAGTTACCCCTTATTAAAAGTGGTCGGCAGAGAGCTTGCCACGTGGAGGATCTGACGGTGAGGGGCTGTGGCTAAGCCTTCGCTGGACCGACGACGATGAAGGGGCCACATGTAGATCGGACGGTGGTGGATGTAGGGTACCCCTTCGTCTGGACGGACGGTCCCGATCGAGCCTCGGATGGATCTCACGGTGGCTGGCGCTCCTTAAGTAGACGGCTGAGATGGAATATGGAGCATCGGGGCTGATCGGATGACGGAGAAGGATCCTCCAAGAACTTGATGCCGGCGAACTTCGCCGGCCCAATGCGCACGCCGAGGTCCTCCTCTGGAGCTGTTGAGATATGGAAAAGGATCGCCGAGGTGCTCTGCAGCTGATGGAATGCTCCGATGAGGCCGGGGATCACCGGAGTGGCCCGACGATGGTGGAGGGAGGAAGCTCCTGTGCAAGAACTCTTGGACCCTCAGATGGGTCTCCTTCGACTGCAAAACCGCACGAGAGAGCTCCTAGGTTGAGGTCAAATTGCCTCGACCCGTCAAGGGGTGGAAACGGTGGACGGGTGCGTGGATGGACGACCTCCGGCGAGGCGACGGCGGTGAAGGTCGAATCTTGGTTCCGGGACAAACCAAAGGGAGTGAGTGGGTGCAGAACATGAAGAGGGGTCTCACGGAGATGATGGTCGGGTCGGATGAGCGGATTGATGATCGGAGCGATAGGAATTGATCGGTGACGGCGGAGGATGGATTTGGGCGAAAATCGAAATTAGACTAAACTAAGGAGATTTGAGGTTACCTAGTGGCTGCAGTCGACTGGGGATGAGCTCAAGGAGCTCTACGGGGTCTTGGCCTCAAGGAGCGTCGAAGTCCGAGGCTCAGCGCACCTCGCGGCGGTGCACGGCGACGAGGGGTCGACGGATCGATGGCTGGAGGCTCCTCCTCCTCTCTTCGACACCTGCCTCGCGCAGCTGCCACTCTGGGGGAGTAAGGTGTAGGTCCTGAGACGAAGGGGCGTAGACAAGGATGAGTGAGAAAGTGCGGTGGAGGTTGGGTTAAATAGCGGTACAGGTCCGAGAAGATGGGATCGGGCAGGGTTCCGTGAAGCACAGATCCCTAGACGGATGCTCAGGCGAGGGTCTCGGATGTGCCAGGAGCAAATGGAGCCCGGGGTTTTGATATTTGGAGCTCGGATCGCGTCAGCAAAATTTGAATATATCGGGTCGGACGCAAGATCCGCGGGCAAAAGTCGTCCAGGGCGGAAGTTGACCGGAGGTCAACATTCCTCCGTGGACCAATGGGATGCCTTCTTTTGTTAATTATTTAGAAATTCAAAATAAAATAGTAAATGCTTTTATTTTGAAAAAACTTAAAACATGAAAAATGTTTATTTATTTTCAAATTAATTTTTAGTGATTTTTATGTATTTTTTTGAAAAATAAATAAGGTATTTACATTATATTATTATTATATGTAGGTATATACGTAAAAGGAATATCGATTTTTATTTTTAGTTATTTATTTTTATATAATTATTCCAATTTTATATTTTATTTATTTGCAACATAAAATTTGGAATAATGGGGTATTTTAATTTTAATTTTATGTTGTATTTACATGGGTGAAATAAATATGGGTATATACATATGTACATGATATATATACAAGGCAGAAACTGATTTTTATTCTTTTTCTTTTTATTTTATTTTTATTTTTCTGATTTTTATTTTATTTATTTACATCCTGAATTATGGGATATAAACATATTTTTATTGGATTATAATTATTTATTTACAAAGAGAAAATAAATATGTATGTTATTCTACATACATGGTATATACACTGATGAGAAGGTTTTGTTTATTTTTATTTTTATTTTGTTTTTCCCATTTTTATGGTAGTTTTATATTTATAAATATGTACAAATTATAAGAAACACTTATTTATTTTTATTTTGTGCAAAATAAATTTATTTATATACATGGGTATATGTACATGTAATTGAGCTTCCCTATCTCTCTCTACTTGAATTCTTTTGCGGTCAGGCCCATGCTGAGCCCTCCCTTGGGATTAGGTCATTCAATATTTATTCTAAATATTTCCCTCTTTTTCTTGTGTTTCTTTATTCCTTTATTTTGGCACAAAATCATGCTAATTATGCATATTTACATGATTCAGATTGCTCAGAGCCGACCACAGATTCAGAGCAGATGACAGAGGCAGGGCGAGACATCCACCAGGACTGTGACTTCGTGATTACAGATGATGAGGCAGTTTGGGCAGATCTAGTCGCACAGGCCATCCTCTCACCTTCAGAGTTCGCTGATGCAGAGACGCCATCAGAGGAGAGCTTGGAGAGCGCATTCCTGGTCCATGGTACATTTCAGGCTGCAGATTCAGTTCTTGATCGTGATACGGATTTTTGTGAGTATGATCCCTCGGTGTACGGTGTAAGTGATATGTAGCTCCCCACCTCAGAAGTAACAAAGAAACAACCTCCCTCAACCCGGTAACTCTAATGCCTCGGTCTAGAAACTCTTTCCTCGAGAAGCGGGGTATTCCCTTCTAAGTTCAAGTGCAACCGGCTCAAGAAGAGGGGGAAGAAGAGAATGGACCATGGTCAGTGTAGCCATGTATCCTTGGGAGCTCTAACCAGTGTAGTTGAGTCTCCCGCTGCAAGCTTCATGAGATTGGAACATGTATACCATAAGCTTTTACTTTATTTGACTATATACACTCCGGTGGGATTATTAAATTTTCAATCCGACCCACCACTTTTTTGGAGTTCTTTTCTTTTTGCACATTTTTTTATGTGCATCTGTACAACATATCTACATGGTGCAACATATATACAAGGAATTTTTCCTCTTGAGCCAGTAGACTATCCCTCTTTGAAGCTTTATTGCAACCCACGGCTTATGTCTTTAGACTTCATAACCACCATACCAAGTTGGGATGCACATCCTTCACTAGAAGAAGAAGAAAGGTTCCTCCTAGAAGTACTACCCTCATATGTTACCCCAAGCCAAAGGAAACTGCCTCCTCACCACCTCATCTGTGGAGAGCTAGGTGCAAAGTGCTGGTGCAAGTAAAGCCATTATCTCTGAGAGTCATGCGTGTGTTGTTAAGTGCTCTACTTAGGCTCATCAAGATGACATATGCTCATAGCCTAGTGGACTCAAAGAATTAAGTCTCAATGGACCTGAAAAGTCTCAATCCTAAGACCTATAAGGTTCCTCTTATTATTAGGTAGATTAAGGTCTTAACCAAGCTCCATTTGTCAATTTAATTCCAGGCCAGTTTAAATGTCAACTATGACTTCGAAAGACTGTGCAAGTATTTACAAAGAAGCTATTTACAAATATGCAATTTACAAATATTTACAATTTGTGCAAAATTTTCGAAAAATGTTTGAAGACATGGATGTATGCATGAATGCGAAGTTTTGCAAAATATTTACAAAATTTACACAAAGTTTTTGCAAACTTTTTGTTTTTCAAACATTTTACAAAAATTTCATATATACATAATTTTTGATATGAAAAATATTTACAAGCAATTTACACAAAAAGATTTTTACAATCATTTGTACAAAAATAATTTGATAAATAAATAGGTATGTGCAAGAAGAATTTTATATACAAGGATTTTTTTAAAATTTTATGGATTTTTAGCCATTTTTATTTATTAACACACTCACAAAAAGTACGAGTTATGGCTAAAGTATATATGAAATATATACACCCCCATACTTAGCTTGAATGATGTCCTCAGAGTGATCAAGAGCGATGAAGAAGACATAACTCGTGCTTAGTATAGGGAAGTGAAAAGGAATGTCTATATACAAAGACGAATCAACAAATAGAATGAATAGTACTCGGTGTTTCCCCCTATACTTAGGATCAAGTAATCCTAAGTATAGTAAGCTGTACATGAAGGGAAATCCGAGTGAAAGGATGTACAGAGTCTACCCCCATACTTAGGGTGAAATATCCTTAAGTATAGGCAGCAAAACAGGAGTAGAAAGAATCAAAAGAATACCCGAGAGTCCTACATCCCCCTATACTTAGGGTAAACTACACCCTAAGTATAGCATAATCATAAGATGAGAAAAGGGATGTGGGACTAAAGAATAGAGTGATATGGACAACTGGATCTATACAAGTCGGAAGAACAGTGATAATCAGGCGTGAGATGCAATAGATGTGAGTCAAGAGACCACATCACACGCAAAGTGAATAGGAGCAACATCAACGACCCATGGCTCGTGATCTAGATATGGCTTGAGTCGCTGGCCGTTCACTCGAAAGGTAGCATCAGAAGACAACTCAGATATATCAACACTTCCATTGTCATGCACCTTTCTAACCAGATAAGGTCCCTTCCATTTGCTCTGTAGCTTCCCTGGAAATAATCTAAGCCTAGCATCAAACAACCATACTCTTTGTCCTGGTTCAAACTGCTTGTGGCTGATATGAGAATCATGCCACTCCTTCACTCTCTCCTTATAATGTAGGCTGTTTGAGAAGGCGGTATCATGAAGCTCCTCCAGGGCTGCTAACTCTACCCTCCTCTGATCTCCTACACTCTCTGGATCCAAAAGTATATCTGTGACTGCCTAAAGTGACCTATGTCTCAGCTCAACAGGTAAATGGCACATCTTGCCATAAATGAGATGAAAGGGAGATGTACCCAAAGGAGTCTTGAAAGATGTCCGATATGCCTACAAGACCGAGTCCAAAAGCTATGACCAATCCTTTCGGTCAGGGCGGATGACTTTCTGCAATACAGTCTTGATCTCCCTGTTTGACACTTCAGCAAGACCATTCGTCTGAGGATGGTATGGAGTGGCAACTCGATGGTCTATGTTGAACTCGCTAGCAAGGGCCTTTACCTTGTCGTTGATGAAATGAGACCCCCCGTCAGATATCAACACTCGAGGTGCCCCAAATCGTGAAATGATGTTCTTCCTCAAAAATCTGCAAACAGTCCTAGCATCTGCGGTTCGGGCGGGGATGGCCTCAACCAAACGAATCACATAATCCACGGCCAACAGGATGTACTCGAATCCCTGACTCCTAGGGAATGGACCCATGAAATCGATGGCCCATGCGTCAAAAACCTCACAGAAGTGTATGGGCTGCATCGACATCATATCACATTGTCCACAAGTGCCCATCCTCTAACAGTGAGTACACCTCTTCACGAACTCATCAGAGTCCTTGAAGAGAGTAGGCCACCATAGGCCGGATTGGAGCACTTTCTGTGCCGTTCGCCTCTTTGAGTGATGTCCTCCTGCCTCAAGCTTGTGGCAGTAAGTAAGGACGCTGTGGTGCTCCTCCTGAGGAATGCACCTACGCCAGATAATATCTCCTCCCTCGTGGTAAAGGATGGGATCCTCCCAATGGTAAAACTTGGCCTTCGTGAGGAAGGTCTCAAGTTTCTACCTGGGCCAATCTTGTGGAACTTTCTTGGCGACAAGATAGTTTACAATATCAACATACCATGGGAGCAAGGCAATAGCAAGGATCGCCTCATCTGGGAAGGTCTCACAAATAGGGTCAATCTGCTCGGAATCCTCAAGATACTCCAATCGGGAGAGATGATCCGCCACCACATTCTTAACTCCAGACTTATCCTTAATCTATATATTAAACTCCTGGAGTAGAAGGATCCATCTGATCAACCTAGCTTTGGCATCCTTCTTTGCCATGAGGTATCTGATGGTGGTATGATCAGTGTAAATGGTCACTCTAGATCCAATGATGTAATATCTGAACTTATCTAGGGCGAAAACTACAGCTAGCATTTCTTTCTCAGTGACAGTATAATACCGTTGTGTGGCATCCAATGTACGGCTAGCGTAGTGAATGGCGAATGGGACTCCATCCCTCCTCTGTCCCAGCATGCCCCCACGGCAAAATCAGAGGCATCCGTCATGATCTAGAATGGGAGAGACCAATCGGGTGGCTGGAGAACAGGAGCCTCTGTAA
Source organism: Ottelia alismoides (assembly GCA_037367405.1). Lineage (NCBI taxonomy): Eukaryota > Viridiplantae > Streptophyta > Magnoliopsida > Alismatales > Hydrocharitaceae > Ottelia > Ottelia alismoides. Next base: position 1,003,323 of record JAZKJV010001634.1, on the reverse strand, counting down.
CACAGATCTTAAGACTCTCAAATGACGATAGACACTTATCATCTACAAGGAACTCGGTGTCTTTCGTCAACAGATCAGTCAACGGTCAGGCAATCCTGCTGACATCATGAATGAAGGGTCGGTAGAAACCGACGTGCCCCAGAAATGACCGTAACTGCTGCAAGTTGGATGGTGGATCGAGCTTTCTAATGACATCCACCTTGGCCGGATCAACCTCCATGCCCCTGTTGGAGATGATGTGGCCAAGCACCATCCCTTGAGTCACCATGAAGTGACTCTTCTCCCAAGACAACACAAGGTGAACCTTTATGGATCGCTGAAGGACTCGGTCTAGGAAGTCAAGACAGGAATCGAATCCGTCGCCATAGACCGAGAAGTCATCCTTGAAGACCTCCAAGCACTCCCCCACCTTGTCCGAAAAGATAGACAACATGCATCTCTGAAATGTCGCAGGGGCGTTGCATAGCCCAAATGGCATGCGTCTGAAGGCATATGTACCAAAGGGACAGGTGAAGGTGGTCTTGTCCTGGTCTTCGGGCGTGATGGCCACCTGATTGTAGCTGGAGTACCCATCCAGAAAGCAGTAATGGCTCTTCCCTGCCAGTCTCTCAATGATCTGATCAATAAAGGGCAGGGGGAAATGATCCTTCTTGGTGGCCTGGTTGAGTCGTCTGTAATCCATGCAGACCCGCCAAGAGGTGGGTACCCAGGTAGCGATCTCCTCTCCAGACTCCGTGACAATTGTATTCTTGGGCACCACATGCAATGGACTGACCCACTTGGAGTCGGAGATGGGGTAGATAAAATCGATGCTCCACCACTTAGAGATCTCCTTCATGATAACCTCCCTCAGATTCGGGTTCAGCCGCCGCTGGAACTCACGCGACGGCTTTGCCTCATCCTTGAGATAGATGTGGTGAGAGCACAGAGCCGGACTGATCCCCTGGAGATCTGCTACACTCCATCCTATTGCCTTGCGGTTCTTTTCAAGAACCCTCATCAAATAGGATTCTTTCTCTCTAGTCAAATCAGCGGAGATAATGACTGGGTACATCTCATGCTCACCCGCAAGGAAACTATACTTCAACGATGCTGGTAGCGGCTTCAGCTCTGGACAAGTCGGTGCTGGCAAATCTGGCTTCTGAAGAATCCGAGTGTATGCGGCCAAATCTGCACGGGAGAATGAGAACTCTCGCTCACAAACTGGATCTGGAGAAGACTGCTCAACTGGTCTGTCTCTGCTCTGCTCAGAATCAACCTCCTCTCTAGCTGTGGGCTCAGTGGAAGTCAGATACTGTGTCAAATCATCAATCTCTGCCCAATCAGCATCTGACTCCGAGGGATCATACTCACGAAAATCTGTATTGTGATCAAGAACCGGGTCTGCAGCCTGAAAGGTATCTTGGACCAGGAATGCGCTCTCCAAGATCTCCTCTGTTGGCGTATCTGCATCAATGAACTCTGAAGGTGAGAGGATGGCCTGTGCGACTGGATCTACCCAAACTGCATCATCATCTGTAATCATAAAATCACAGTCCTGGTGGATGTCTCACCCTGCCTCTGTCATATTCTCTGAATCTGTGGTCGGCTCTGAGCAATCTGAATCTCTCGCTCTAGTCTCCTCGACCATCTCTGTTTGTATACTCTTGCCCTCGACGTGAAAGTACACCTTCCCTCTATCATGGTCGGACACTGCCTTGGCTGTGACCAAGAACGGGCATCCTAAAATGATGGGGGCATCGGTCACTGACTCAGGGATCTCCGTGTCCAACACAACGAAGTCCACGGGGAATTTCAGGCCCTGAATCGTGACAACAACATCCTTCAGCAACCCCTTCGGCCTCTTGACTGATCGATCAACAAACTGAAGGACCGTCCTGCTCTGTCGGGGAGTGCCCAACTCGAAGTGGTCGAGAAGGGCGACCGAAAGTAGGTTGATCGAAGAACCGCTGTCTAATGGAGTGCGTTCGAACCTCTGCTCATGAATGTGGCATCTGATATACGGGGCTCCTGCATCTGGCCTCTTGGTTGGCAGACGGTTATGTATCGCGAAACAAGTGGCTCTGGTCAGCACATGGATCTCAGACTGATGGTTCCTCCTCTTCCTCCTAACTGTGGTCTTGTCTCTGAGGGATCTCTGGAGTAGAGGTATGTGCTCCAAGGCCTCCAGTAGAGTCAGCTGAATATGGAATCGATCTATAATCTGCTGGCTGAACTCTATCTGATGACTCTTTTTGGGATTTTCTATTTTCTTCCCCTTTCCCATGTGAAGTGCTCGTGGAAAGGGGATCACAGGGTCCTTCTCAGATAAAGGACTAGGAGAGGGCCTGGCATGCTCATGAACAACAGAATCCACACAAACATCATTAATCAACACATGTGTATCCGAAAACAACAAACTCTTTCCTTTATTTTCAGAAATATCCTGAGATACAGATATAGATGGAAAAACAATAGGACTAGCAGAAGTGAAAATGGTGGCCTCAGTACCACCCTCGGCATGTCTAGTGGCATCAGTACCGCGCTCTGGCTCAGCAGCTGTGGTGGCATCAGTACCACCTCCTCGAACTGGTGAAGTGACGACCTCAGTACCGTCAACTGGATCAACGTCCATGGTGGCATCAGTACCACCGTCATCATCTCTCGCGACCTCAATACCACGCTCCTCCTCGTCTGGCGCTCCTGGTGTAGCGTGGGATCGTCGCTCAGATGAGGCACCGCCTGCTGGCATCCTACCACTCCTAAGTGTGACAAAATCAGCATCAAACATGTATGCAGACAAATCACCAAAAGAATCACTAGGAGTGGTAATCTCTGTAAACTCTACCTGCTCAGACTTCCTCTTTAGGTTGTTCGGGTTCGGCTCTATCTGTGCAGAAATGGCGGCCTTCCCTCTCACTATCTCCCGCATCTCCTGGCAGAAATCATCCATCTCCCAACTGAATGTAACCTGCTTCTCTGTCATGAGGCGGGCTAGGTCGTCTAGGGCGGGGTTCTCATAGGCTGGCCCATGAGAACCTGACGGGTAGCCTCGCTGGAAGTGAGGCTGCTGCTGTGGCGGGTGCGGGTGAGAGGGGTACTGCTGGGAATGATGTTGCGGCTGGTGAGGCTGATCACGCCTCCAAGAATGTCCCTGCTGATAGGGACAAGGACCATACTGCTGTTGGGGCTGGGATGACTGCTGCTGCTGCTGGTACACTAGGGGCTGCTGCTGCTAGTGATCTCGCTGATGGCCGTACTGGCCACCCTGAACTGGAGGTTGCTGCTGGGAACTGGCACCTCCGGCCGACCAACGGAATCCGGGATGGTCTCGTCGGATACCGGGCTGGGGTTGGTCGTGCCAAATCCCGTTGACATCCATCAATGGCTCCGACTCGTAAGGGGGTGGTGGGAGTACTGCCAGAGGCTGATCCGACTGGTAGACCACCATCTAAGTGTCTGGAGATGGTGGTGGCTGGTAGTACTACTGCGGATGCTGGTACAGCTCCGCCTGTACAAGGTGAACCTGTCTAGGCTACGTGGAGCGCTAGGACAAACTGCCGCTGCTACTCAGATCCCCTCGTGCCTGAAGACGGGGCTGAGAAGCCGTCTGTGCCTCCTGGAGACACATGACATGTGTCTTCAGGTCACTCAACAATTGTGCCATCTGTTCCATCTGCGATATGATCTGGCATTGCTTCTTCTTGATTAGCTCCATCCGGTCCAGCTTCTCGCTGATAATGCCCATGTCAGCAGCTGTGGACTCGGCCTGCGCGGCTGCCACTGACGAAGTGGAAGGACCGTCGTCGACCCGTGCTATCCTTTGAAACTGCACGGTCTGTAGCTGAGGGCATCCCTGGGTGTAGAGTCGGGTCTGGGACATCACTGTGTTGTTCTCGGCCATCTCCTCGTAGATGGCCCAGACCTGATCCTCATTCTTGGCGAAGCAGGAACCGCCACAAGAAGCGTTCACCAGGCCCTGCAACTCTGGTGTCAACCCGCAAAAGAAGTTCTGAACAAGGTTCGGCTTCATGATATCATGGTGCGGGCATCTGTTGGTCAGCTCTCTGAACCTCTCCCATGCCTCGTCGAACTGCTCGTTGGGGAGCATGGAGAAGTTGCTGATCAGGTCCCTCGCTGCATTCGTCCGCCTGAGTGGATAGTACTTATTCAAGTACTCGGTGCGGAGCTGCTCCCAAGTATAGACGGATCTCCCCAAATGTTTCAGCCAGTTGGCTGCTCTCTCGGTCAGGGAGAACAGAAAAGCAATCATCCTGATGGTGTCCTCGTCCACCTGACGGTCGTGGACGGTGCTGCAGATCATCTCGAACTCCTAGAGATGAAAATGGGGCTCCTCATTGGCGAGCCTGTGGAAGCGGGGTAGAAGCTGAAGCGTGTTTGGGGGAAACTTGAAGTCCCCCACGATCGCTGGAAGAACTACTCACCGGTGCGTCAGTGTCGATCCGGGGTTGTGCAACTCTCGCATCGATCTAGGCTCTACTTCTGCTGCTGCAACCGGCTGGTCTGGCTGATCAGGCTGATCTGGCTTGCGTCCATCGGCTCGCGGCTGGTCTGCTGCGGCTTTCAGTCTCTCCATCTCTCTCCTCATGTCCACCATGAAAGCCCCATGGTCTCGTATCTGCCTTTGCATCGTCTCAAGGGAGGATATCATGGTGGTGTTGATCGCACCCTGGTCCAGTACGTAGGTGGTCGTCTCTGGCCTCTGACCCTTGGTGCGATCTTCACTACTGGCCATGGTCTCTGCAAAGGCAAAAGACCCAAACTCAGGTGTTGAAATATCATCAGTCTGCTGTCTCGCATCTGGCACTGGTATCTCAGGTATAGAAGAAGGGTGGTCAAGGGAGAACATGGCGGAATCGAACTCGGGTTCGGAGAGCGGGTCTGGCTCTCACGAACCAACCTAGATGAGTGGGCTGGAGTGCTAAAAAGCGGTGCAACCAGAGGCTGCCTAAGGGATCTCCTGCCCATCATCTCTATCTGGCGAGTCTAGCGGATGATATCTGGAAACAAACAAGATAAGAAAACAAACCCCGAATTCACCTACTCCACACTGAGCTGAAGACCGTAAGAGCTCGGTCAATTATCTTGTCAATTTTATTTAGGTGATCATGTTAGGATATCAAAGTGGTTACGTGACCTGGTAGGAATCCAATCTGCCAACCAGATTATCCCGTATAAGAGGCCGATAGTCTGATCGGGGCTCGGATGTGGCTCTAGCCTAGTGTGCGGGTCACTCTCCCGCGCAATCAAACCAGACAATGAGGGGGTTGCTCTCCCCAAGACAGATTTTTTAAGTGAAGTGTATTTTAGTGTCAAGTTTGTTTAGCAGTCCCAATTTTATAGTTTTTTTTTCTTTTTAGGTATTTTTCAGATAAAATAACACCTAACGAATTTTTCAGTTCTCCTGATTATTTTAAGTCCAAAACCGGGGGAGAAGACGAAAAAGCCGATGCGCGGGAATCAATGATGCATGCAGAGTAAGAAATGCGTACCTGACTCCAACAGCCTACATGCAGGGTGATCCGCGCATAAAATAAAATATTGAATATAAACTACCTATATAAGCAGTCCCTAGCAGAGCAATTTCTACATGAGAGAACAGTAGTCGGGTACTCGAGCCTAGGTCCGGAGTCCTATCTTGGGAGCCACTCGGTGTCTGCCACAATAGATCCTACACACGTTGTATGTGACTCCTCAAGGCACGTGGACCAGAGCTCTGATAAGCCGGCTTTTTCTTGTGAATTAATTAATCAGGTCCAATTATTCGAACTATAGGTACATGCAGGCAATTGGGTGTTTGGATCCTAATTAATTACGTCACAATCAAGAAAATTCCTAAGCTAAGGTTGAAAACTACGTAAATCACAAAGCAGTAAATAAACGATCAAAAAGTTGAAAAACACGAAAACTCGGTGAGGTTCCCCGAGCACACCGGTGCTCGGCGAAAGAGACCCCAAAAACGGTCAAGTGTTCAAGTTCGTCCAGGTCCCTGTATTATTATAAATTAATAATCTGCTGGAAATAAATACTAAAATACTCTACGGCTATTTTACGGTTATTTAGCGGCTATTCTGCGGCTCCCTCACTTCGGTTCTTCTCCTGTGGCTCTCTTGCGGCTCTGTAAAGAAGAGAGTCGCCTCTGATTCCTGCGGTTGCTTCGGCTTTCGAAAAAGCTGCCTCGGTCCTCGGGCCCTCGTAAGAAATAGAAACAGAAATGTGTCAGTCCAGAAAATATAATAAATCAATCAGATGAACAATATATGTACAAATATGCACAAAAAGCCGCGGAAAAGAAAAAGCCGCGACAACTCGAAAACGACTACTAAGTCGTGCTCCCCGACAACGGCGCCATTCTGATGACCGAAAAATCCGAACGACTAAGGGAGATAGATAACTAAGGTCGTTGCGACCTCAGTCACTCGGAATCGGTCAATCAAGATAACTGAAATCAGACCACCAAATAAAGATATAAAATCAATGGAAACAAAAATAGTGGTCCTCGCTAAATGATTAACCTGGTATAACACCCAAGGTCGGACTCAGGGAGCACGAATTGGCCTCGCAACCTACGAAGTAGTCAAGATCAAAAATGAGAAGAAAATATATTTTTGGTGGGTTTTTATAATTTTTTTAATGTTTTTTTATTTTTAATAATGAAGGAAAATAGGAAAAAGGCAAAAACAAGCACACAAAATAAATTATTTAATCACTAAAAAAGGCTCCAAAAATTCAAACAAAAATGTTTTTATAATTTTTATGTTTTTTAATGTTTTTGGTGAATGTTTCAGATTTTTATAATTTTTATGTGATTTTCTAAAAATCAAGAAAGAACAAAACAATGTGATACTGTACAGCCAGACTTAAAAGACCCATGAAAAATATCAAATGGATATGTAACAGCCTGGAAGCAATTTTTATGAAAAATATAAACAAAAAATAAAATTCAGAAAAAGAGTTTATATTTTTTTGATTTTTCTAGAATTTTTTAGACTTTTTATGAGTTTTTTAGGGTTTTGCAATTTTTAGGGTTTTTATAAATCTAAAAATCACGAAAATTGCAGAAAATAAAAGACACTAAGACTAACTTCCAATAATTTTTTGTAATTTTTAAAAGAGTTTTTATATTTTTGTTTGGTTTTTTAAATCAGACAGTAACAAAAATCAATGTTTTTGAATTATTAAAAATATCAAAAAGCCTAAAAAATGTACCAAATTTTTAGGAAAATTTTCACATAGTGGCAGGAGACACGTATCCAAATTTCACGCAATTTGGATTTAATTTGCTAGTTTATTTAATTAAAACAAAGGCTCACAGTGCATAGGGACCTAAATGCTAGAAAAATTAATTCCAGGGGCCAATCAGTAATAAGCAAACAAAGTGCAGGGGCTTGTGTGCAAAATGTCCAAGCAATCACGTGCGAACAGGCACGGAGGGGCATATGTGCAAATCATATTTAAATAAATGCAAACATTAACGCACAGAAGCCACAGGGCACAAAATGCAAATAAACCAAAACCTCACGTGTCGATGCACGTGGTCCACATATATAAGGACTAAAATGCAAATCGCAGAAACATGAAGGTCCACAATGCAAATTATCCAAAATAAAACAACTAAACTAAATATTTACAAAATTAAGTATTAAACGCAATAAACAGAGGGACCTAATAGAAAGTTACCCCTTATTAAAAGTGGACGGCGGAGAGCTTGCCACGTGGAGGATCTGACGGTGAGGGGTTGTGGCTAAGCCTTCGCTGGACCGACGGCGATGAAGGGGCCACATGTAGATCGGACGGTGGTGGATGTAGGGTACCCCTTCATCTGGACGGATTGTCCCCATCGAGCCTCTAACGGATTTGACGGTGGCTGGCGCTCCTTAAATAGACGGCTGAGATGGAATCTGGAGCGTCGGGGCTGATCGGATGACGGAGAAAGATCCTCCAAGAACTCGATGCCAGCGAACTTCGCCGGCCCAATGCGCACGCCGAGGTCCTCCTCTGGAGCTGCTGAGATATGGAAAAGGATCACCGAGGTGCTCCGCAGCTGATGGAATCCTCCGATGAGGCCGGGGATCACCGGAGTGGCCCGACGACGGCGGAGGGAGGAAACTCCTGTGCAAGAACTCTTGGACCCTTAGATGGGTCTCCTTCGACCTGCAAAACCACACGAGAGAGCTCCTGGGTCGAGGTCAAGCTGCCTCGACCCATCAGGGGGTGGAAACGGTGGATGGGTGCGTCGGATGGACGACCTCCGGCGAGGCGACGATGGTGAAGGTCGAACCATGGTTCTGGGGCGAACCAAGGGGAGTGAGTGGGTGTAGAACGTGAAGAGGGGTCTCACGGAGATGATGGTCGAGTCGGATGAGCGGATTGATGATCGGAGCGATAGGAATTGATCGGCGACGGTGGAGGATGGATTTGGGCGAAAATCGAAATTAGACTAAACTAAGGAGATTCGAGGTTACCTAGTGGCTGCGGTCGACTGGGGATGAGCTCAGGGAGCTCTGGGGGGTCTTGGCCTCAAGGAGCGTCGAAGTCCGAGGCTCAGCGCACCTCGCGGCGGCGCACGACGACGAGGGGTCGTCGGATCGATGGCTGGAGGCTCCTCCTCCTCTCTTCGACACCCTCCTCGCGCAGCTGTCACTCTGGGGAGTAAGGTGGAGGTCCTGGCATGAAGTAGCGTAGACAAGGATGAGTGAGAAAGTGCGGCGGAGGTTGGGTTAAATAGCGGCACATGTCCGAGAAGATGGGATCGGGCAAGGTTCCGTGAAGTACGGATCCGTAGACGGGTGCTCAGGCGAGGGTCTCGGATGTGCCAGGATCAAATGGAGCTCGGGGTTTTGATATTTGGAGCTCGGATCGCGTCAGCAAAATTCAGAGATATCGGGTCAGACGCAAGATCCGCATGCAAAAGTCGTCCAGGGGGGAAGTTGACCAAAGGTCAACATTCCTCCTGGACCAATGGGAGGCCTCCATTTGTTAATTATTTAGAAATTCAAAATAAAATAGTAAATGCTTTATTTTGAAAAACTTAAAACATGAAAAATGTTTATTTTTTCAAATTAATTTTTAGTGATTTTTATTTATTTTTTTGAAAAATAAATAAGGTATTTACATTATATTATTATTATATGTAGGTATATACATAAAAGGAATTTCGGTTTTTATTTTTAGTTATTTATTTTTATAGAATTATTCCAATTTTATATTTTATTTATTTACAACATAAATTTGGAATAATGGGATATTTTTATTTTTATTTTATGATATATTTACATGGGTGAAATAAATATGGGTATATACATATGTACATGATATATATACAAGGAGGAAATTGATTTTTATTCTTTTTATTTTTATTTTTATGATTTTTATTTTATTTATTTACACCCTGAATTATGGGATATAAACATATTTTTATTGGATTTTAATTATTTATTTACAAAGAGAAAAGAAATATGTATGTTATTCTATATACATGGTATATACACTGATGAGAAGGTTTTGTTTATTTTTATTTTGTTTTTCCCATTTTTATGTTTGTTTTATATTTATAAATATGTACAAAACATAAGAAACACTTATTTATTTTTATTTTGAGGAAAATAATTTTATTTATATACATGGGTATATGTACATGTAATTGAGCTTCCCTATCTCTCTTTACTTGAATTCTTTTGCGATCAGGCCCATGCTGAGCCCTCCCTTGGGATTAGGTCACTCAATATTTATTCTAAATATTTCCCTATTTTTCTTGTGTTTCTTTATTCCTTTATTTTGGCACAAAATCATGCTAATTATGCATATTTACATGATGCATGTGTTTTGGCAATTTATGATATTTACACATATTTACAAGGTATTTTGCTCAAGTTTCTAGCTAAAATAAAGGATTAAATTGTGATGAAGTGGGATTCATCACCTACTTCCGACACCCCTTCTCGATCACTTCGAGTTGGACACTCTCCGAAAGAGCAGGACGGTCCTTCAGTTTGTTGATTGATCTGTCAAGAGGCCGAAGGGGTTGCTGAAGGACGTTGTCGTCATGATTCAGGGCCAAAAATTCCCCGTGGACTTCGTTGTTTTGGACATGGAGATCCCTGAGTCTGTGACCGATAACCCCATCATTTTAGGACGCCCGTTCTTGGCCACAGCCAAGGCAGTGTCCAACCATGATAGCGGGAAGGTGTCCTTTTGCATCGAGGGCGAGAGTATACAAATAGAGACGGTCGAGGATACTAGAGCTAGAGATTCAGATTGCTCAGAGCCGACCGCAGATTCAGAGCAGATTACAGAGGCAGGGAGAGACATCCACCAGGACTGTGACTTCGTGATTACAGATGATGAGGCAGTTTGGGCAGATCTAGTTGCACAGGCCATCCTCTCACCTTCAGAGTTCGCTGATGCAGAGATGCCATCAGAGGAGAGCTTGGAGAGCGCATTCTTGGTCCATGGTACATTTCAGGCTGCAGATTCAGTTCATGATCGCGATATAGATTTTTGTGAGTATGATCCCTCAGAGTCAGATACCTATTGGGCAGAGTTTGATGATTTGATACTGTCTATGACTTCCATTGAGCCTACAGCTAGAGAGGAGGTTGATTCCATGCAGAGCAGAGACAGTCCAGTTGAGCAGCATTCTCCAGATCCAGTTTGTGAGTGAGAGTTCTCATTCTCCCATGCAGATTTGGCAGCATACACTCGGATTCTTCAGAAGCCAGATTTGCCAGCACCTACTTGTCCAGAGCTGAAGCCGCTACCAGCATCGCTGAAGTATAGGTTCCTTGCGGATGAGCATGAGATGTACCCAGTCATTATTTCCATTGATTTGACTGGAGAGCAAGAATCCCGTCTGATGGGGGTTCTTGAAAAGAACCGCAAGGATATAGGATGGAGTGTAGACGATCTCTGGGGGATCAGTCCAGCTCTGTGCTCCCACCATATCTATCTCGAGGATGAGGCAAGGTCGTCGCGTGAGTTCCAGCGGTGGTTGAACCCGAATCTTAGAGAGGTTGTCATGAAGGAGATCTCGAAATGGTGGAGCATCGATTTTATCTACCCCATCTTCGACTCCAAGTGGGTCAGTCCGTTGCATGTGGTGCCCAAGAAGACGGGCATCACTACAGTTGTCACGGAGTCTGGAGAGGAGATCACTACCCGGGTACCCACTTCTTGGCGGGTCTGTGTGGATTACAGACGATTGAACCAGGCCACCAAGAAGGATCATTTCCCCTACCCTTTATTGATCAGATTATTGAGAGGATGGCAGGGAAGAGCCATTACTGTTTCTTGGATGGGTACTCTGGTTATAATCAGGTGGCCATCGCGCCCGGGGACTAGGACAAGACCACCTTCACCTGTTCCTTTGGGACATATGCTTTCAGACGTATGCCATTTGGATTGTGCAACGCTCCGGCGACATTCCAGAGATGCATGTTGTCCATCTTTTCAGACATGGTGGGGGAGTGCTTGAGGTCTTCATGGATGATTTCTCGGTCTACGGCGATGGGTTCGAATCTTATCTTGACTTCCTAGACTGAGTCCTTCAACGATGCATAGAGGTTCATCTTGTGTTGTCTTGGGAGAAGAGTCACTTCATGGTGACTCAAGGGACGGTGCTTGGCCACATCATCTCCAACAGGGGCATGGATGTTTATCCGGCCAAGGTGGATGTCATTAGAAAACTCGATCCACCGTCCAACTTGCGGCAGTTACGGTCTTTTCTGGGGCATGTCGGTTTCTACCGACGCTTCATTCATGATTTCAGCAGGATTGTCCGACTGTTGACTGATTTGCTGACGAAAGACACTGAGTTCCTTGTAGATGATAAGTGTCTATCGTCATTTGAGACTCTCAAGAGCTGTGTTATAGAGGCTCCTGTTCTCCAGCCACCTGATTGGTCTCTCCCATTCGAGATCATGACGGACGCCTCCGATTTTGCCGTCGGGGCCGTGCTGGGACAGATTGAGCCTATTTGTGAGACCTTCCCAGATGAGGCGATCCTTGCTATCGTCTCGCTCTCATGGTATGCTGATATTGTGAACTATCTTGTCGCCAAGAAAGTTCCACAAGATTGGCCCTGGCAGAAACTTGAGACCTTCCTCGCGAAGGCCATGTTTTACCATTGGGAGGATCCCGTCCTTTACCACGAGGGAGGGGATAGTATCTGGTGTAGGTGCATTCCTCAGGAGGAGCACCACAGCGTCCTTACTTACTGCCACAAGCTTGAGGCAGGAGGACATCATTCAGGGAGGAGAATGGCCCAGAAAGTGCTCCAATCCAGTCTATGGTGGCCTACCCTCTTCAAGGATTATGATGAGTTCGTGAAGAGGTGTACTGACTGTCAGAGGATGGGCACTTTTGGACAGCGTGATATGATGTCGATGCAGCCCATACACTTCTGTAAGGTTTTTGACGCATGGGGCATCGATTTCATGGATCCATTCCCTAGGAGTCAGGGATTTGAGTACATTCTGTTGGCCGTGGATTATGTGAGTCGTTGGGTTGAGGCCATCCTCACCCGAACCGCAGATGCTAGGACTGTTTGCAGATTTTTGAGGAAGAATATCATTTCACGGTTCGGGGTACCTCGAGTGTTGATATCTGACGGGGGGTCTCATTTCGTCAACGACAAGGTAAAGACCCTTGCTAGCGAGTTCAGCATAGACCATCGAGTTGCCACTCTATACCATCCTCAGACGAATGGTCTTGCTGAAGTGTCGAACAGGGAGATCAAGACTATATTGCAGAAAGTTGTCCGCCCTGACTGAAAGGATTGGTCACATCTTTTGGACTCGGTCTTGGTGGCATATCGGACTTCTTTCAAGACTCCTTTGGGTACATCTCCCTTTCGCCTCGTTTATGGCAAGCCATGCCATTTACCTGTTGAGCTGAGACATAGGTCACTTTGGGCAGTCACTAATATACTTTTGGATTCAGAGAGTGTAGGAGATCAGAGAAGGGTAGAGTTAGTAGCCCTGGAGGAGCTTCGTGATACCGCCTTTTCAAACAGCCTACATTATAAGGAGAGAGTGAAGGAGTGGCATGATTCTCATATCAACCACAAACAGTTAGAGCCAGGACAGAGAGTATGGTTGTTTGATGCTAGGCTTCGTCTATTTCTAGGGAAGCTACAGAGCAAATGGAAGGGACCGTATTTGGTTAGAAAGGTGCATGACAATGGGAGTATTGATATATCTGAGTTGTCTTCTGATGCTACCTTTCGAGTGAACGGCCAGCGGCTCAAGCCATATCTAGATCATGAGCTGCGGGTCGTTGATGTTGCCCCTATTCACTTTGCGTGAGATGTGGTCTCTTGACTCACATCTATTGCATCTCACGCCTGATTATCACTGTTCTTCTGACTTGTATAGATCCAGTTGTCCATGTCACTCTATTCTTTAGTCCCACATCCCTTTTCTCACTTTATGATTATGTTATACTTAGGGTGTACTTTACCCTAAGTATAGGGGGGATGTAGGACTCTCAGGTATTCTGTTGATTCTTTCTACCCCTATTTTGCTGCATATACTTAGGGATATTTCACCCTAAGTATGGGGTGGTAGACTCTGTACATCCTTCTACTTGGATTTCCCTTCATGTACAGCTTGCTATACTTAGGATTACTTGATCCTAAGTATAGGGGGAAACACCGAGTCCTCTTCATTCTATTCTTTGATTCGTCTTTGTATATACCATTCCTTTTCACTTCCCTATACTAAGGACGAGTTATGTCTTCTTCATCGCTCTTGATCACTCTGAGGACATCGTTCGAGCTAAGTATAGGGGGTGTGTATGTATTTCATATATACTTTAGCCATAACTCGTACTTTGTGTGAGTGTGTCAATAAATAAAAATGGCTAAAAATCCATAAAAATTTAAAAAAAATCCCTTGTATATAAAATTCATCTTGCACATACATATTTATTTATAAAAATTATTTTTGTACAAATGATTGTAAAATCTTTTAAATATTTTCATATCAAAATTTATGTATATAGTACAAATTTTTTGTAAAATGTTTGGAAAACAAAAAGTTTGCAAAAAACTTGTGTAAATTTTTGTAAATATTTTGCAAAACTTTGCATTCATGCATACATCCATGTTTTCAAACATTTTTCAAAAATTTTGCACAATTGTAAATATTTGTAAATAGCATCTTTGTAAATACTTGCACAGATTTCCAAATCATAGTTGACATTTAAACTGGCCTGGAATTAAATTGACAAATGGAGCTTGGTTAAGACCTTAATCCACCTAATGATAAGAGGAACCTTATAAGGCTTAGGATTAAGACTTTTTAGGTCCATTGGGACTTAATTCTTTGAGTCCACTAGGCTATGAGCATATGTCATCTTGATGAGCCTAAGTAGAGCACTTAACAACACATGCATGACTCTCAGAGACAATGGCTTTACTTGCACCATCACTTTACACATAGCTCTCCATGGATGAGGTGGTGAGGAGGCAGTTTCCTTTGGCTTGGGGTAGCATATGAGGGTAGTACTTCTAGGCGGAACCTCTCTTCTTCTTATAGTGAAGGAAGTGTGTCTCAACTTGGTCTGGTGGTTATGAAGTCTAAAGACAGAAGCGGTGGGTTGCAATAAAGCTTCAAAAGAGGGATAGTCTACTGGCTCAAGAGGAAAAACTCCTTGTATATATGCTGCACCATGTAGATATGTTGTACAGATGCACATGAAAAGAAAAAAAATGTGCAAAAAGAAAAGAACCCCAAAAAAATGGTGGGTCGGATTGAAAATTTAATAATCCCACCAGAGTGTATATAGTCAAATAAAGCAAAAGCTTATGGTATACATGTTCCATCTCATGAAGCTTCCAGCGGGAGACTCAGCTTCTTGAGCCGGTTGCACTTGAACTTAGAAGGGAATACCCCGCTTCTCGAGGAAAGAGTTGCTAGACCGAGGCATTAGAGTTACCAGGTTGAGGGAGGTTGTTTTTTTGTCACTTCTGAGGTGGAGAGCTACATATCACTTACACCGTACAAGGAAAGATTCATGGTCATTAGAATTTGTGTATGTAGACTTGTTCTGATCTGGTCTATTGAGGAGGCTTGATAATCCAAAGGTCTGACTGAGCTCCATATTTCAATTTAATGAAGAAAAGTTTAATAATCAACCTTGATTTCGCCTCATTTTCTTTCTCTCTTGCACTTCTTTTTCAAATAAGTGTTTGCTAAGGGACTAGCAAAAGTAAAGTATAGGGGGGTGATGAATCCCAATTCATCACTCTTTATTCCTTTATTTTATCCAGAAACTTGAGCAAAATACCATGTAAACATGTGTAAATATCATAACTTGCCAAAACACATGCATTATGGAAATATGCATAATTAGCATGATTTTGTTTCAAAATAAAGGAAAAAAGAAACACAAGAAAAATATGGAAATATTTAGAATAAATATTGAGTGACCTAATCCCAAGGGAGGGCTCAACATGGGCCTGACCGCAAAAGAACCCAAGTAGAGAGAGATAAGGCCATTCATACATGTACATATCCCTATAAACTTATTTTCCTCAAAATAAAAATAAATAAGTGTTTCTCATATTTTGTACAAATTTATAAAAATAAAACTAAAATAAAAATGAGAAAAACAAAATAAAAATAAAAATAAATAAAACCTCTCTCATTAGTGTGTATAGACCATATATATAAAATAACATAACTATTTATTTTCTCCTTGTAAATATTTAATAAAAATCCCATAAAATTATCTCTATATTTCAGATTTCATGGTGTAAATAAATAAAATCAGGAAAATAAAAATAAAATAAAAAGAAAAACAATAAAAATCATTTCCCACTCTGTATATATACCATGTACATATGTATATACACATATTTATTTAAACCATGTAAATACATCATAAAAATAAAATACTAATACCTTTTTATTCCAAATTTTATGTTATAAATAAATAAAATATAAAATTGGAATAATTATACAAAAATAAACAATTAAAAATAAAAAAATACATAAATGTATATACCTATATATAATAATAATATATTGTAAATACGTTATTTATTTTTCAAAAAAATAAATAAAAATCACAAAAAAATAATTCGAAAAATAATAAACATTTTTCATGTTCTAATTTTTTCAAAATAGAATCAATTAATAATTTTAATCGAATTTCCAAATAGTTTAATAAGCGGAATTATGTGATTGGTCCACGGGGGATTGTTGACCCCCGGTCAACTCCCCCCCTAGACCATTTAGCGCGGATCATTCGCCCCGACCCAATTTCACCTAATTTTCGCGAAATGATCCGATCTCCAAACCACCAAACCCTAGGCTCCGATTGAAGTGTCGATATACGTGATCCACGCCCGGTGATGATTCTAGGGATCTGTGCTTCGCCAAGCTCTACCCGATTCCATCTTGTCAGACCTCTACCACTATTTAGCTCCACCTCCGCCGCACTTTTCATGCCATCTTTGGCTACGCCTTTCCATACCAGGACCTCCACTGTCTTCCCTAGAGTGGCAGCTAGCCGAGGGCCTGTCGCAGTGAGGAGGAGGTGCCTCCAGCCACTGATATGGCGAATCCATCGCCGTGCACCGCCGCGAGGTGCGCCAAGCCTCGGACTCTGACGTTTCCTTCTAGAATAGGCTAATTTCCATTTACGCCCAAATCGCTCCTCTGCCATCACCGGTCGATTCCCCTCGCTACGCTCACCCATTCGGCCATCGAACTATCCAGCCACCTTCGTGAGACTTCCCTACACCTTCTGCACCCACTCACTCAACTTGGTTCGCCCCAGAACCAAGAGTCAGACTTCCCTTGCCGTCGCCTCACCGGAGGTCTCCGCTTCGACGCACCTGACCACCCATTCCACCCCCTGATGGGTCGAGGCAATTTGCCCTCGACCCAAGAGCCTTTCTGTGTTGTTTTGAAGGTCTAAGGGACCCATCTGAGGGTCGAGTCGTTCGAGCACAGAGGCTCAGCTCCTCCCTCGTCATCGGAGCTCCTCGGAGCTTCCCGGTCTCATCGGAGGAGCCCACCATCTGCGTACCACCTCGGCAAAGTGTTTCCACATTCCAGCAGCATCATCGGAGGTCTCCACCGCGTGCACTGAGCCGACGAAGTTCACCGGCGAGCTGTTCTTGGAGCATCTCCAGTTACCGTCCTATCACCCCCGTCGTTCCAGTTCTGATCTGCACCGTACGTTCACGTGAGCTCTCTACCGTCAGATCCATAAGGGCTTCGATCTGGACCGGTCATCCAACGAAGGGGTGCCCTCGTTTCTCAACCGTTCGATTTACACGTGGTGACCCCTCGTCCGTCAGATCCGAGCCGTCGGTTTTCGAAGAGGCACTAGCGCATCTCAGTCGTTCGATCCCACATGTGTCATGCCTCCAGCTGAAGATCTCAATAAGGGGTAAATTTCTTGTAGGCCCCTCTATTTATTGCTTTTATAGTTTAGTCATGTAAATGTTAAGTTCAGTTCTTTTTATTTTGGATATTTTGCATTGTGGACCTCGATGGTTTCTTTATTTGCATTTTAGTCCCCGTGTATGTGAGCCACGTGCATCGACACGTGAGATTTTGGGTCATTTGCAGTTTAAGTCCTGTATTTCCTTGGTGTTAATGTTTGCATTTTATTTAAATAGGAATTACATTTATGCCCCTCCGTGCCTGATTCACGTACATTGCACGTGTGTTCTATGGACATTTTGCACAAGGGCTCCTGGGATTTTTGATTTTGTTACTATGTGGTCCTTGAACTATGTTTTTTTTGCATTTAGGTCCCTATATACTGTGTGCTTTGTTTTGATTAAATAAAATAGCAAATTAAATCCAAATTAGGTGAAATTTGGATACATGGCTCCTGCCACTGTGTAACAATTTCCCTAAATTTTTGGTACATTTTTGAGACTTTTTAGTATTTTTAAAAATTCATAAACAGTGATTTTTGTTACTAACTACATTATAAAATCAAAGGAAAATATAAAAACTCCTTTAAAAATTCTAAAAAAATTAGGGTTAGTTAGTTTTAGTGTCTTTTAATTTCTTTAAAATTTTCTTGCTTTTTGGATTTATAAAAACCTTAAAAATTGCAAAACCCTAAAAATCTTATAAAAATTCTAAAAAATTCTATAAAAATAAATAATGCAAACTCTTTTTCTGTAGTTTAGTATTTACATGTACTTTTCATAAAAATTACCTTCATACTTTTATAGATCCATTTTATATTTTAAATTGATCTTTCAAGTCTGGCTGCACAGTATCTCTTATTTTTCCTCTTTCTCGATTTTTATAAAATCAAATAAAAATTGAAAAATTCTGAAAAATTCACCAAAAACACTTAAAAGCTTAGAAAACATAAAAATATTTTTTATTTGAATTTTGGGATCATTTTTGTGTGCTTAAATAATTTGTTGAACTTGCTTGTTTTCCCTTTTTCTTATAAAATTAAAAACACAAAAACATTCAAAAATCATAAAAATCCACCAAAAATACCTTTCCCTTTATTTTTGATTTCTGACTACTTCGTAGGCCGCAAGGCCATCACGTGCTCCTTGAGTTTGACCCTGGTCGCTATACCAGGTTAATAAAAATAGCAAGGACCGCTATCTGTTTTGATTGATTTATATTTATTGTGGTGGTTCCTTATTTTCTTGATTGACCGATTCTGCTCGATCCGGGTCGCAACGACCTGAGTGTGATTATTTTTACCTAGCCCAGATCTTGAGCGTTGGATTTTCTCGGTCATCAATGATCCCGATGACAATTTCGATGTTGTTTACTCTTCAGATGTTGAAGATGGTAGTGTTGATGCCACCAGTACTCCACATAACAGGCCAGAGAATAATACTGATGCCGTTTATTCAGATGTTGTAGGTGAAACTGATACCATCAAGATTCCATGTATAGGATTCGCTTCTACTGCTATTCTCGTTTCTGAGGATGATGTGTCCAGAAATTACAAAAAAATGACAAAATATTAAAAAACAAAAAGATGAATAAAGGAAAGATTTTTGTTTCTTCTCTAAGTCCTTCTGTTGTGATGATTGATGATGCTTATCTGGATTCCAACCATTTGTATCTTAGAGACCGATTCCTACTCCATATCCTCCAGTTCCTGATGAGTGTACAACCATCTCCTTTCCTCAAGTATTTTGCTTAGGGAAGGACAAAAAATAGAAAATCCAAAAAAGAGACAACAACTACAGTTCAACCAGTATATGATAGATAGATTCCACATTCAATTGATTCTACAGGAGGTATTAGAGCACATCCTCTCTTCTAGAAGAATCCTAGCGAGAATACCGTAGTCAATAGAAAGAAGAGGTTCAACCACAACGTAGAGATCCATGTGCTTACCCGTGCCACATGATTCGCTATCCAGAACCGTTTACCAGCCAAGAGGTCAGATGCAGGGGCTCCATATTTCACATGCCACATTCACGAGTAGCAGCTCGATCAAACTTATTTGATAGAGGCTCTTCTATTAACCTTATTCTGTCAGCCTTACTCAACCGCTTCGAGTTTGGTCCTATTAGACGAAGCAGGACCGTACTTCAGTTTGCAGATAGATCTGTCAAGAGGCCGAATGGGATACTGAAGGACGATGCCGTCATCATTCAGGGCCTGAAATTCCCTATGGACTTCGTCATGTTGGACATGGAGATCCCTTAATGCGTGACAGATACCTCAATCATATTAGGCCGACCTTTCTTGGAGACAGCAAAGGTTGCGTCTGATTATGATAGTTGTAGGGTATACTTTTATGTCAAGGGGAAAAGCATACAAATTGAGACGATTGAGGAACTGAGAGATAGAGATTTATCCAGCTCAGAGTAGACAATAGATTTAGAAACAAACATTCACTACGAGTGCGACTTTGTGATTATAGATGATGAAGCAGTTTGGCCAGATGAGGATTCATGCGATCTAGTCACATCTTTAGAGTTAGCAGATTTACAAATGTCAGTTGACGAGAGTTTAGAGAGCGCATGGAGTAGGATGCCACAGAGGTTGGCGATACCAATTCGGTTAGCGAAGGTGATTTTATTTCTTGTCATTATGATCCCTTAAATTCAGCATAGACTTTGACTTACAGGATTTTGATTAGTACCTTCCATATTTGATTTCTACAGAGTCTACAGTCAGGATGGAGACAATGCCGGTACAATTGATAGAGACACCAGTAGGGCAGTCTTCATTGAGTTCAGAGGAACATCGAGCTTTTTCACATTCAGATCTGGTAGCTTTCATGCAGAAATTTCAAAAACTAGATTTGTCCACTTTCACATATCCAGAATTGAAGACCTTACCACATAACATGAAGTATCGATTCCTTATGGGAGAGCCTGACATGTTTCCAGTCATTATCTTAACAGATTTGACCGATGACCAAGAATCTCGTTTGATGGAGGTTCTTGAGAGAAACCAGAAGGTAATTGATTGGTCTGTAGCAGATCTCCAGGGGATAAGTCTTGCTCTGTGATCCCACCACATCTATCTCAAGGATGATGCCAAGCCATCTCGCTAGTTTAAATGTACGCTGAACCCGAATCTTCGAGAGGTGATTCTGAAGGAAATATCAAGGTGGTGGAGTAGATTTTATCTACCCCATCTCCAACTCAAAATGGTCAATCTATTACATGTGGTACCCAAGAAAATGGATATCACTACAATTATGAATGAGGACGGAGAGGAGATTGCAACTCGTGTACCCACTTCTTAGCGGGTTTGTGTGGACTACATACGATTGAATTTGGCCACCAAGAAGGATCACTTAGCTCTACCATTCATTGATCACATTATTGAGATATTAGCTGGGAAGAGTCACTATTGATTTCTTGATGGGTACTTAGGGTATAATCAGGTGGCCATTGAGCCCAAAGACCAGGACAATATCACATTCACATTTTCGTTTGGGACATATGCTTTTAGTTGGATGCCCTTTGGACTATGTATTGCCCTAGTTACATTCCAAAGTTGCATGCTTTCCATCTTCTCGAACATGGAGGGTGACTCTTTAGAGGTCTTCATGGATGATTTTTCGATCTACGACGATGTCTTTGATGCTTGTTTTTCTTGCTTAGATCGCGTGCTTCAGCGATGCATTGAGGTCAATTGTTCTTTCTTAGGAGAAGATTCATTTTATGATGACTCAAAGGACAGTCCTTGGTCACATCCTCTCCAACAAGGGCATGGAGGTTGATTCGTTCAAGGTGGATATCATCAAGAAGCTCAATCCGTTGTTCAATTTGAAGCAGTTGCTTTTCTGGGGCATGTCAGTTTCTACCAATGGTTCATTCAAGATTTCAGTCTTATTTACCCGACTTCTTGCTTACCTTCTCACAAAAGACACCAAGTTCCTTGTAGATGATAAGTTTCTTTTGTCATTTGAGCTCTTAAGAACCTGGTTATCCATGCTCATATCCTTCAGCCACCCGATTGGTCTCTCCCATTCGAGATCATGATGGATGCCTCAGATTTTGCCGTAGGGGTTGTTTTAGTATAGAGGAGGGATGGTTTATCATTAGCCATTCACTACACTAGCCATACTTTGTATGATGCCTAGTGGAACTACACTGTTATAGAGAAGGAGATGCTAGTAGTAGTCTTTACTTTGGATAAGTTTAGATCTTACATTCTTGGATCTAGAGTTACTATATACACTGATCACACAACCATTCGGTACTTAATGGATAAGAAGGATGCCAAGGTATGATTGACTAGATGGATCCTTCCACTCCAGGAGTTTGATATTGAGATTAAGGATAAGACTGGATTCAAGAATGTGGTGGCGGATCACCTCTCCCGATTAGAGAATCTTGAGGATTCAGAGATAACCACACCTATTACTGAGACTTTCCCAGACGAGGTGATTCTTGCTATCACCTCTCTCCCTTGGTATGCTGAAATTGAGAACTATCTTGTTGCCAAGAAAGTTCCACAAGGTTGGACCAGGCTGTAGCGACTTGACATTTTCCTTTCAAAATCCATGTCATACTATTGGGAGATCCCATCCTTTACCATGAAGGAGGGGATATTGTCTGGCATTAGTGTATTCCTCAGGAGGAGCACCTCATCGTCCTCACCTATTGCCACAAGCTTGAGGAAAGAGGACATCACTCAAGGAGAAGGAAAGCGTAAAAGGTTCTCCAATCCGACCTTTGGTGTCCAACACTCTTCGATGATTCGGATGAATTCGTGAAGAGGTGTACTGACAATCAAAGATAGTTGCAGTCATAGAGGCATGATGTTGATGCAACCCATTCACTTTTGTGAGATTTTTGACGCACGGGCATCGATTTTATGGGCCCATTCCTAAAAAATAAGGGGTTTGAGTACATTTTGTTGGTTGTAGATTATGTGAGTCGTTGGTTGAGGCCATCCCTGCCCGAAGCATTGATACGAGGACTGCTTGCATATTTATACAAAAGAATGTCATATCACGGTTCAATGTTCCTAGAGTTCTAATTTCTGAGGGGGTACTTTTGTCAACAACGACAAGTTAAGGGCCCTTGCTAATGAGTTCATCATAGACCACTGAGTTGCCACTCCATATCATCCACAGACGAATGGTCTTGATGGGGTTTCTAACCGGAGATCACGACAATATTGCATAAGGTTTTCCATCGAAACTAAAAGGATTGATCACAACTTTTGGACTCAATCTTATGGGTATATAGGACATGCTTCAAGACTCCTTTGGATACATCTCCATATCGACTCATTATGGCAAGACATGCCACTTACCTGTTGAGATCAAGCATATGTCATTTTGGGTAGTATCAGAGATACTTTTAGATCCAAAGAGTGTAGGAGATTAAAGGAGAGTAGAGTTGGCAGCCTTGGAGGAGCTTAGAGATACAAACTTTTTCTAGTAGCCTATAGTATAAAGATAGAGTGAAGATATGAATGATTCATACATCATCTATAAGCAATTTTAGCTGAATCATAGAGTATGGCTATTCGATGCACGACTGAGATTGATTCTAGGGAAATTACAGATAAAGTGGAATGGACTGTATTTAGTTAGAAAGGTACATGACAATGACAATATTTCCATATCCGAGTTGTCTTCTGAATCCACCTTTCGGGTCAACGATAAACACTTGAAGCCTTTTCTTGATCATGACCTATCGACCGTTGATGTTGCCCCGATTCATTCTGTATGAGATATGTTCTTTAATTCTCATCTTCTACATCTCATACCTGATTTACGCTTCCGTTCCTCCTCTTTGCATATTCATATTTTCTATTATATTCTTTCATTCATTCGTCTGTTTTGTTTAATACCCCAAGTCTTTAAGATTTCTACTATACTTAGGATGTACTTTATTCTAAATATAGGGGGTGTTGAACTTGTATTGTTGACATATCTGCTTGTTCTATTACCTCTATTTTGTTTCCTATACTTAGGGACATCCTACCCTAAGTATAAGGGAGGTAATATCTGTTTCTCCCTTCGTTGATTGTTCCCACATTTGTCCCTCAACTGTTGATATTCTTTTCTATACTTAGAGATATTTTACCTTAAGTATAGGGGGCATAGGTCGAGTTGTTTATTTCATGTGCATTCTATTCCTCAGTCATCCCTGCTTGTACAGTCTTCTCTACTTAGGATTATTTGATCCTAAGTATAAGAGGATTACCGACTTTTATTCATTTTACTCATTATTCTTTGAGTCATTGTAGTATAGGATTTTCATTTTTCTATAGTTAGCACGAGCTATGTCTTCCTTTGTCTCTCTTTGATCACTTTGAGGACACAGTTCAAGCTAAGTATAGGGGGTGTCGTATATATTGTATATGTACTTTATCCATAACTCGTATTTTGGTGTTAATGATATGGCTAGTATTTATAAAAATAGAATATAAATGTTTTGAAAAATGTTTGCAAAAATGTATGTAAACTCTTTTGTAAAAGTTTTTGTAAAATTCTTGTAAAACATTTGTAAAATTATTTTTATAAAAGTCTTACAAAAATGTTTGTAGAATTGTTTTGTTTGTAAAATGTTTGTAAATTATTTTTGTATCAAAATTATGTATATTGTAAGAATGTTTGTATAATATGTGAAAATAAAAATGTTTGCAAAAATAGTTTGTAAAATTATTTCTAAAGTATTTGTAAAAGTTTGTAAGAATATTTTTGAAAAATGATTTGTAAAATGATTTTATAAAGTATTTGTATAATATTTTGTAAATGTTTGAATAATGATTTGTAATTTTTTTGAAATGTTTGTCAAATATGATGTAAATTATGGGTATATGAATTATTTGTATATATGTGTTGTAAAATCTTTGTAAATAAAACATATCTTATTTGTAAACTTTGTATATAAGATCCTTGTATATAATTCGTATTTATAAAATTGTAAAAAAATTTGTATTTATGAACTTATAAATAAAATCTTGGTAAATATATACATATTTTTGTAAATGTTTGTAAAATATAAGAATGGATCTTGGTTAAAGCCTTAGTCCACTTAACTTCAATGGAACCTTATAGGATTTGGATTTAAGACTTTTAAGGTCTAGAACTTAATTCTTTGATTCCACAAGGCTATGTTCACATGTCATATTGATTGGACTAAGCAGAATATTTCGAGACATGCATGACTCTTACATACAGTGGCTTGACTTGGACACACACTTTGCACGTATTTCAACACGAATGAGGTGGTGAGAGGGCAGGATTCTTTGTCTTGGAGCAGCACACAAGTGTGTAACAACTAGTGGAAACACTTGTCCTCGTCTAGGGAGAGTAGTGCATCTCAACCTGGTCTTGTGGCAACAAGGTCTAATGATAGGATGATGTGGGTTGCAATGATGCCTCAAAAGAGGGATAATCTACTGGCTCAAGAAGAAAAAATCCGTGTGTACATTCTGCACACTTTATATATGTATATATATATATATATATATATATATGTTTTTTTAAAAAAGTAAAACATCAAAAAAGGGGGCATGCCTGATTGAAAATGAAATGCATGCCAGGGTGTATATAAAAAATAAGCAAAGATTATGCGATACAAAGTCTCATTTCATGGAAACTTGCAGTTGGAGACTTGGCTACACTGGTCAAGCTCTATGGGATTAGTGGCTACACTAACCATGATCCATTCTCCTCTTTCCCCCTCTTCTTGAGATGGTTGTACTTGAACTTAGAAGGGAATACCACACTCCTCGAATAAAGAGTTGCTAAACCGGGGGACTAGAGATACCTTGTTGAGGGAAGCTATTTCCTTGCCACTTTTGAGCGGGAGAGCTATATTCCACATATATCGTACAACTATAGATCATAGTCATAAGAGTTTGCGTATGTAGACTTGTTCTAATCTGATTGTTGAGGCGACCTGACCATAGAACTGTGGAACTTAAGGGTTATTGAGTCTTAAATTTATTTCCCAATAAGGTTGCCAAAATAGTAATCCAAAGGTCTGACCGAGCTCCATACTTTAATTTTATGAAGATAAGTTTAATAATCGACATTACTTCTCCTTTCTTCCTTTTATTTTCTTTACTTTTGTTTTCACTTCTTTTTCAAATGGGTGTTTGCTAAGGGACTAAAAAGTTAAAGTATAGGGGAATGATGAATCCATAATTCATCGTCTTTATTCTTTTATTTTAGACAAATTCATTAGCAAAATATCTGTAAATATGTGTTAAAATCAATAAATTGTCATTCACTATGAGTTTGTTAATAATATACAATTAGCATTTATTTATCTAAAATAAAAGAACAAAGAAGAAAAGAAAAGGAAAGTAACTAAAAGGAAGGTTGCAATTATGTTATAAGTACAGACTGATCCGAACCTCGAGAGAAGGTCAATAACTGACCTGATCGACAAGGAATAAAGTAGGGAGAGATATGGTCCTCATTTATCAAAAATTCCCATTGTACATATCATTTACTATTTATTATATATTTATTTTGTAAATACTCTTCACTATTCTCCTGTATATATCTTTGTACTATTTACCAATAAAATGATCTCAAGTAAGTTATTTTCTCAATAAAACTTGTAAATAATAAGGTGTTGCAAATAATAAATTATAAAATCAATGTGTAAAGAAAACTAAATTAGTGATTGCGTAAATATGTCAAAAGTGTGTATAATGTGTAGAATATTATATTTATTTAACATATATAAATAAGTTGTAAAAATAAAATAAAAATATAGTTATATGACTTAAATTATTTTTTTAAATAAATAAAATATAAAATATAATGTACTTTTGTAAAACTAATAAAATAAACATATGTAAATATTTTATATAGGTATATTATGCATGTATTTATTAATGTATATTGTATATAACTTAATATCACTTATTAAATTTATTAAAAATTATGATAAAATAGTTTAATAAATATACAACACATTTCATTTTTATCACCAATTATTTTAAAATCATTTACTACTTTGTTTTAAATTATCTATATTTACTAAAAATCGGATTTTGTGATTGGACAACATGGGTCTGTTGGCCCGGGTCAACCTCCTCTCTTCCCAAATTTGACCGAACTGGAGCCTTATTGGATCTCCCTTCTCCATTTTCTCCAGCTTGGGTACGATCATCTTCGCCCTCGAATCTTGTACCCGGATGTTCTCCTTAAATCTGCGTCGACCTTTGCGAATACCTAAGCCTTGCTAGATATTCCTCGGTTCACGAGTTTTTTCTCGAAGATTCCAGGCACCTAGGAACCTTATAAATCATCTCCTCAGTCCCGCTGCACGAGGAAGTTCTCTTCTCGCCACATTCTTCTTCCACCAAAACTTTCGAGGAATTGACAGGGCTTTGCTGGTCCAGTTGGGAGCGCGGATTGCAACCAGTTGAGCCGAACCAACTACGCAGCCAGAGAGCTTCACCGTGTTCAGCCTCCTCCGCTCTTGCATCGAAGTTGAGGCCATTACCTCATTGTTCCACTCCCTTTTTCTTCGCCTTCCATTTCCGATCATTGGTAGCCTTCATTCCTTTCCAATACACCGTTCCTTTCGATTATTTCATCACAGTCACCATCCACCTTTGCTACTTTGACAAGCGAGTCGAAGGCCCATATCAGTCATCCAACCGCTTCGATCCCTTCGCCATCTCATTTCTCTCACTCCTACACGATCTGACCCCTTTAGGCTCGATCATCGGATAGAGATTAATGAACGACTTCCCTCCATCGCCAACACTGGAAGTCATCTACATCTCCTCACCGCTTCTTTGCTTGTTTCAGCCAAATAACCCGATCCGGAGATTCTTCTCCGAGTTGCGAGTGTCCTTTCAGGTATAGGTGGTCTCGATAATCCAAAGAGAAGTGGTGGAGCTGCTTCAGGTGAGGTACCTCCCAGATCTTCATCAAGCCTTCCATATTGACATTGGAGAACTCCATCAGATGTGGAACCTCTCCAGCAAGTGCTAGACCCTTTGGCTGATTGATCTGAATGCTACAGCTCCAGATTTCTCTGATCAAAGTTACACCGACGATCACTTCATACAAGTTCTTCTAGCATGACTTCTAGCTGTCAGATGAGAATCTGACCCCAGATTCGATATGAGCCGCTCACTCATGAACAAATAGCAGCGCTCAGATCATATCTAGGTCAAATCCATGCCGCATTCGCCTCCTTTTGTCATGCACCGTCCAACCCAATAGATGTTAGATCTGAACTGTCTGAGCCTCACGTGTGCTCCGTAACCTACAGGGGAATGTTGTGTCTTCTTCCCCGTGTTTCTTTTATTCGTTTTAATATTAGTTCTGTAAATATAAGTAGAAATCTTTTTGTAGTCGGGCCCTTTTTTCACATTTGCACTTTAGTCCATCTGAACCGCATTCGTGTGCCGGTACATGTGCTTTTACTGGGATATTTTCTTGTTTTATCTTGAGTTTGAATGTTTTAATGAAATAGCAGAAGATTTTAGAAATTGCAAGTATACACCTTTCTGCTGGACTTTTTGTCCTTTGACCCCTGTGCTCCTAATGTGTGTTATTAATTATCCCTAGGACTTAACCTATTTGCATCTAGGTCCTTCTATACCCAGTAATTTTATTTCATTTTTTTACTATAATAAATATTATACTGGTTTCGAAAATTCCATAAAAATTCTCTATAGCTCTTGCTAACATGTTCATTGCATGGTAATTTTTGTTGGTAGAATTTTATTTATTTAGTATTATTAAAAACTCAAAAATCAACTAAAAAATCCATATTTTCTTTCAAAAATTCATAAAAATTTGAATAAACTCTAAAATTTCTAAAAAGAATAAGATATCTTTCTTTTTACTTATTTGATTTTCTGTCCAAATTTCATTTTATTTGCTTTTATAAAACTCTAAAAATTAGCAAAACATTAAAAGTATCAAAAAATATTATAAAATCTTTTAAAATCCAAAAAAACGTATTTCTTGTCTCTTTTTATAGATATTTAAATATAGTTTTTACTAAAATTAATTTTCTGGATTTTTAAGCCTATTTTCCACTTTTAATTCAAAATTACTACTGGTTGTGCATTGTCTGATAGATTTCTATATTTTTTGACTTTATAAAATGTTAATAGATATAAAAATATTTAAAAAACAAAATAATATAATATTGTCAAAAACGTAAAAATATTTTTACTATAAGTTTTTGGACATTTCTACTATGAAAAATACAAAAAAGAGTGTTTGTGTATCCTCCATTCATTGTATTTATTTGCTTTGTCTTGAAAATAAAAAATGTGACAATGTGAAAAAAACAAAAATCGTTAAGAAACACAAAATCAGAAAACATAAAAAAATATAGAAATTAAAAACCCATAAAAATTAAAAAGATAAAAAAGCACAAAAATCCAAGAGTCGTCTTCTTTGAGTTTCCTTCTATAACCCTTACTTAATAACTATTTCCTCCTTGAGTTCAACCTTGGGAGCTATACCTTGTTAATAAGTAATAGCTTTGACCACTCTCTTTTACTTTCTTGATTCATTTTGTTGTTGAATAATTTTCTCGATTTCTGGACTAATTTATGGGGTGACAACGACACTATTAATTGCTTAATTTCATTCAGTTAACCCTAGTCAACCAGGTATTCTATTATAATGGCGTTGTTGTCAGGGAAGCACGGTGAGGGTAGTAAGGTTTTCTTTGCCTGTTGCTCTCGGTTTTGTAGATATTTTGTTTTCTTTTGTCTTTTATTTTATGCTATTTTCCCATTTATTTCCTTTGCCTTATTTTTCACAATGATTATCTGAGGCATTTCTTGTTTCACCTTTGTTGCGAGGGTCTACAGAGCGAGGGAGGCCATCTTAGGAGAGCCGACAAACCCGAGCAAGGTGGAGGCCGGGCATTCTACATCGACCGATAGGAGAGAGCAACCTAGGAGGAGTAGAAGACCATCTTAGTTTTTAGATTTCTTTTTCAATCATTTGATTTTATTTTTCTAATTAATTTTTAAAATTTTTGGCACTCGCCCTCTTTCTATTTTCTAGAGAGACTTGAGACTTTGGACATTCTTTGGGGTCTGTTTTGCCTAGTGCTGGTGCACTTGGGGGACCTCACTGAATTTTAGTTTTCATCGCCTTTATTTTTATTTGTTTCAAGTGATTTTTGTGTATGAGACCTTAGTATTAGGTTCTATTTCATTATCTAAGCCAAGTAACCGATTATACCCAAAGCCCCTAAATAAGAATATCTATTCTTATAGATTAGATCATAACTTGGACATAGTCAAATAAAACTTCATTTTTCCATATAAATGTATTTTTTGTGTTTGCACTTAACTAAGGCTCATTTCTATAATTAACGTTATGTACCATGGTTATTTTGATTACCATGTAATTGTTAATCTAAGGAGTTTGATTGAGGATACAATTGAGCATCATGTGATATTCAAGATTGATCTCTCATCTTAGAAAGATATGGAAATATCTCTCTAAAGGTTGATCATTGACTTGCCTATTGATGCATGCCTTCTACATAGGAATAGAGAATCATAAGTCCTGGAGTAGTCAAGTTAAAGTGTAGCCCGGACATTCAATAGATTGACATGAAAAGTCAAAATATTGACTCTAGAGAATTTATGATGTAAATGGTCACATGTTGATCAAAATCTAATATGTTGACTATTTGGGTCGAAGTGATGAGATCTTGATAGATTAATACATGAATAGTAACTGTCATGATCAGGTGTACGTCCTTTGACATGAGATAAATATGCATCAAATGTCCAAGTACGTGCATTAAACAAACCACTAAATTTAAGGCCTAACCAAGGTCCATAGACCAACGTATTGGTGCACATATGAGGACACATAAGATGTATGATCTCTCAAAGGGATCATATAGGTTCATACTTGATGAATAGAGAGACAAAGATCACACATGAGATATTTTGGGGCCAAATAAAATTCCATGCATGGTCATCTTATTTGTGAAATAAGAAATGATTTTGAAATATTAATATATACTTTTGAAAGTATATTAGATTAATATTATCCTCAATTATCAATTGGGTAATTTATTTATACTCCTTAGAAGTAGACAATCAAATAAAACTTTGAACTTTAGATTTGTCGAAGTCTTCCAGTATATACGATGTTGGAGTATTGGGAATACTTTGGGTTGATGTATTCATAATATATCATATACCTTGACACTCTTATTTGAGAGAGTCATGAAATCGAATGGATTTTAGCGACTCCATTTTATGTCTTAATCATATGAGAATTAACAAGATTATGTCTCACATCATTATATCCATTGTCCATTTTCAATGTCTAATTATAGATCAAATATTGGAAATAGAAATGAAAATAGAAATGGATATGAACTCACTTCCCTATCTCATTTCTAATCTCCAAATGATTTGGGCGATGATTAAACATAGAAATGAAAGTTGAGCATATCATTGTGGTCCATTTTCGAGCTCAAATAAGTTAGAAATAGAGTGTGATGCATTTTACCGAAAACAATTTTAACCTTAAGAGTTAATTGATATCAAAGTTTCAAGTCACTATACATGGATAGTATGGTCTCCAAGTATCCGTGACATCTACTCACAAATCCTATTGAGTAGGACTCGTTTATTATGATATCTGTAATAACTATAAATGTTATTATCATGGATATAATTATCCAAGAATAGTGTGAATGTGATTCACATATTTAATCATTAATTAATACATATAATAGTTCGTATTAATTAATATTTTATGAATATGATTTGTATATTTTTAATTGTACATGTGAGACTCCAGTTTATATCTTAATCAGATGAGAATTAATTGGATTAAGTCTCACATCATTATATCCAATGCCTATTTCCAATGTCGGATTCTAGACCAAATGTTGGGAAATGGATTTGAAATAGAAATTGAGATGAACTAACATTTATATATCATTTCTCAGCTCTAAATGATTTAGACAATGATTAAATACGAAAGTTGAGCTCATCATTGTGATCCATTTCTAAGCTCAAATGAGATAGAAATAGATTGTGATGCATTTTACCAAAAATGATTTAACCTTAAGATTTGATTGATATAAAAATTTCAATGTTTCCTCGACATTATATCCAAGTATGCGTGACATAAGTAATTTGCGTAGGATTTGTACATTATTATATCAATATAATGATTATAAATATTATTATCATGGATATAATTATCCAAGAATAATGTGAATGTGGTTTACACTTTTAATCATTAATTAATATGAATAATAATTTATATTACTTAATTTTTATATGAATATGATTTGTATATTTTTCAAGCACATGTGAATTTGGATCACATTATGTAAACAAATGTAAATTGAATTTAAATTTTGTATTAGACTAATGAATTGGATTCATTTACTGTGAAGATGGTTTTATAAATCTCTCAATATTGATATTTAATTGAAATTTAAATTAAGTGTCAAGTCCTACTTGAAATTGAAATAAGAGAGTTCCATGGTGGGTCTACCATGGTTGGTGGAGCCAAGTTGGTTTGCTCCTTCAAACTCCTATTATGACTCTCTTATTTTTAGATTTATTTTTTGAATAACATTAACAAATTGATTGTAAACTACATGAAGGATTAAGAATCAATCATGGTCATTCAAATCAAATCCATGAACTACTTTGATGGACATCCCCTTTAGGAGTATGACTCCTCAAGGGATGCCCACCATGGTATAAAGGAGGGACTTGGCCTCTCTTTTCCTTTAATTCATTCCACTTACTCATCTTCGATAGACGACCATGAAATTGCCTTGGATAATAAAGAGAAAAGAGAGTTAAAGACTCTCCTCCAATAAACCCTAGTCATCTCCTCTTCTACTACATTGGCTTGGCCAATTGTGGGAAAAGATGTTTTCTTCTCTTAGCATTGTTTATGTAATGGAGAACTTGATTTCATAGTATGAAATTAGGAGATAGAGATCTATTTTATCTATATGTTACATGGACAACTTCAATTGATAAGTATATATCAAGGTTTGCGGAAGACAACGTGTGTCATTATCAGGTCCATGAGAGAAGTTGTGAAGGATCGAACCTGATATGGGAGATTTCTTGCTTTCTATACTCACACTTCAGAGGCAACTCTAATATTCCAATGTTTATATGAAACATTTTGGAACATATTTTCTATACCATTTGGTTTTGCAACAATTTTTATTATGAACTATTGTATAAATGTTTATACAATGGACATCCTTTTATGAAAATTTGATATGTTATTTCCATGTTTCCATGATGTGCGAGTTATGAAATCCCTTCATATATCACACATGTTCTAAGATTATTAAGGTGTTGGTCTAAAAATCTCACTAAACAAAAATATTCCTAGAGACTAAACTTTAGCAAATACATGGAGTTCGAATTCAAGGAGGTGCCAACCTTTCCACACATGAGCTAACTAGGGATGCAAACAGTCATATGCATATGCATATATAGGTCTCATCATATCTTTATTCTTTTTTTTAATTCAAATACAATTATAGGATACAAATGTTATATGAATGCATGGATTGCGGAAATATATCCTTAAAAAACAAATACGAATATAAACCGTATATTCCAAATTCGAATACAAAATTTTGAGAAACAAATACATGTTATACTAATGTTTGTACATATATATGTTGCAAAAAAATTTACATACAAAAAAAATCCACATGCACTCCATGGCAATCACGAGAAAACTAAATAAATAGTAAAAGGACATTCCCACCTCGTTTGTCTTAATAAAAAGGAATGAAGTGTCATGATATTTCATATTACATATGTTTGTTTATCTTGAATCTGCAACAAATCAAAATGGATTAGAGCACAAGACATGTCCATATAATTTTTAAATTAGCTCGAAATGGCCATGTAATAGATCACTCTATCGTGCCCCCACACCTCTTCCATGGTGCTTTACTAATTCTTATAATTGATGAAATATCTAAGAATCCAACTCCTAACCCAATCCCAAAGTGATTTCAACAACCTGTCGCTTCCAATCCTCAACAAAAAAAAACCTATCACATATCCAATACCCTTCTAGCAATGCCACCATGACAACCCTGTCTCCTAAAAACCTAATCATCGATGCATCAACATCTATCAAGCAAAGAATCGTGTTAAAAAACAAAAATATCTACACCGTTTCCTGCATAAACATGAAGCGGATGATATCTACCATTCGAGATATATGTGGAGCCCTACTTTCTCCTCTTTGCCTGCGAAGCAAAGAACCCCAACCATGCAAGAGCTACAACGACTTTTGTGGAGGAGAGGGCGGATGTTACGACGAAGATGACGGCAGTGAGCATGCTTATTGTGGTGGAAGGGGGTGGCGATCGTGGGTGGGCATTCGGTGGTGGAGGAGGATCGGAGAGTCGAATGGCATCGGCGTGGGGAGGAGCCGAGGACTAGAGAGTGAGAAGGATGGATTGATTGAGGATCAAGAGGGATAGGGCACTCAGGCGATGCGGGTGAAGGGATGGGCCCAAGCTGCCAAATCGATGTCCATTAAAATTTTACAAAACACACGAGGAAAACATATATTTGTATTTATATTTGTTTATATTTATATATCGGTATTCATATTCACCTCCGTCAAACTAGGATTTTTAACCTTCATATTCTCATATTCGCCGGACGTTAAATATCAACATCCATATTCACATTCATATTTCTTAGAATAAAAAAGAGCAACCATATCTCCTCAAAATAGATATGAATATGAACGAATAATATATCTGCATTCTCTAGCATTCCTAAATATAAGACATGATGAAAACATTGATGGAACCCTATCTAGGATTTTTTATAGAAACAGTAAAATTTCCATTAAAAAAGGACAGCATCTAAGAAGGTATCCAAGGGACGCAGTATGCCATGGAAGGCTGGGTGAACTCGTACGTAAGATTTTGGATGCATGCATATGCGGGTGACCTGGACGAAGGTCTAAGCCTAGGGTTCATGAATCATACAGGCAACAGTTGCCCATCTATCTATTTTTCGATAAAGGATCTATGGTGGTACCTATGTATCAAAAGACGGGGATAAAACGCCAAGTTTTGGTCCGACACATTTGAGGGGCTCCTCTGCACGACATAGGGAGGGTCAAAAAGAGAGCGGTAACACCACCAGACCAGAGGCAGATGGTAGAAAACAAAAGTTGAAAGCTCTGCTTTCTTTGAATGATTGGCGGTAACACCACCAGCCATGAGAGGAAGAAAAAAAGGAGGAAAGACGACGACGCGTGCTGTCTCTTCTATGATCTGCTACTTCTGCTGTCTTTGCAGCTAACTTTTTCCAAAATCTCAACTAACAGCAACCCACCAGCTCGTCTTGCGTGCCTCCTTTTGTTGATTTGTGTGAAAAAAACCCTTCAACAAGATCGGTAAAACGTAAGGACACTTCCTTTTTTTTTGAAAAATAACTAGAAAATGTTGAAAAGAAAATATGCTTTATATGCTTCATTGGGGTGTTCGACTAAACACCAAAATCTTTGAAAAGGAGACTTATGCGAATGAAATTAAAAGAATTGAGAGTCAAAAAATCAATCCAGATTCGGTTACCGTCTTTTTTATAAGGGTATATTGATTTTGAGAGGTATAAACTTTTTTTTCATAAGGGATGGTGTACTTTCTTTCTTTTTCTAAAAAAAACAACGTTTTAGGAGTAGGGATGCATCAATATGCAAATAAAATTATATCTGTCTGATATTATATTTGTTTTTAAGCAGATATGAATGTATAAACTTTATTCTGGTAGATAGTTATAACTACGGATTAGGATATGAGTTTGATTTTTTTGCAGATATGGATATAGACACGCTGAGGGATTTGACTTCGGGCATGTTGTCTTTCTTATATGGGATACATGCTATGGAATTTTAGATATTTGTGAAGGGGACATGGGCAACATTTGGGATGCCACTTGGCAGCAACCTCCTCCTCAGATCGACCTTCGTCTCCTCCCCATGCCTCTACTATCAATACGTTGTTATCCGTGAGAGTTCTTCGCTGGTCCCAATGCCTTGTGACGAGTACCATCTCGAGCCCAAAAGCTTCGCTCCTTTACAATCAGAAACTTGTGAGGAGGGTGAGCGCTCTTGCCTCAATGAACCATTTGTTACACAAGGTCCCATTGAGGTCTTCCACCCCAAACCCACATGCTTCATAGAAGGGGAGGTTGCAAAACACCGTCTTGTATAAATTTAACACCTAGACATCCATGGGACCTACAGACATGGCAATGCTACGGGCAAAGGTGAGGGAGTCAGACGCGACGACCCCCTAGTCATAGACGTAGCTTGGGTCGGTCATCAGGGATGTTTTGGTGGCTGTAGCGAAAATGCTTATTGAGCGGAGGCAATAAGAATAGGCATTTCAGACGTTAGTTTCAAACGAGACAATAAGAAATACCACTGATGAATCGGGTCTGTTGAGGTACTTAACGTCGATCTTGGAGGGCATGTTGTATCTGACAAGTCTAATTCGACAATCGATATATCGATGCTTTTCTTGGCTCTCACTTCTCAAACAGTCAGAATAAATGATGAATCTCGTATTCATCATATTGAAATTCAATTACTAAACTTCCTGCTTAAATAATCCAATAAAAATAACTAATAATTCATTCATTTTACCTTGTGCAGAAAGTATGTATAATTAACCTATATTTATTGTATTTAATTACTATTATTTTATTTATTTTAAATTATCATTAAAATCCATAAA
Source organism: Ottelia alismoides (assembly GCA_037367405.1). Lineage (NCBI taxonomy): Eukaryota > Viridiplantae > Streptophyta > Magnoliopsida > Alismatales > Hydrocharitaceae > Ottelia > Ottelia alismoides. The sequence goes on along the minus strand of JAZKJV010001634.1, from coordinate 967,145 downwards.
AATTAGAGCTAAATAATTGTCTATAATTACCCTAACCTTTAAAAGAAATAAAAAACACAAAATATCTCAAAGACAAAAATCGATGTTTTTATTCCTCTAGAAATACCCCCAAAAATATACTTTTGTACAGATGATATCTTTTGACTTTTTGTCCAACATGAAACTTGTAGATCTCATCGAGATATACAACTTCAATGTTTTAACTTTTTTCCTAAATTTTCTTTTAACTAATTCTTTTTTTATTTTTCTTTAATTTTCCATTTATTGATTTTTCTGGAGTGGCCATGTGGCGTCCTCTAGGCCGCCCCCTCCTCTCGCTGCTCGACTTTAATTCCAGCCCTTGGATCAAGCTTTTCCCGCCTCCATCTCCATTGTTCCTTGCCCCTCCACTCACAGCCATCAGATCTGATCTCAGATCAGATCCTCGCTGCTTGCTCGCACCTGCATCTACTGTGTTAGATGACTTCCCATCTAGCGGCTCTCTCTCGTCCACGTTGCCCCTTCATCCCATGCCGTCAGATTAGCCCCCAGATCCAATTTGAGCCACAACCCCCGCTCACTTCTTAGCCACACGATCATATTCTAAGGATCTGATCACCGCCCACTCCCACTCTCCTCATAGTTGTCGATCTCCCTCCTAATCCTATGGTTCCCCTCGTGCCACATTGACCCTTCTCCCTGCACCCTTTGATCAAGCATGCTCCTCCATCTGATCCATCCATCCCTGCCTCATCACAACTGATGTATCAGATTCTAAGATATGATCCACTCTCACTCACGCCCTCATCATAGCTGTTGGATTGCAAGATCCAATGGTCAAAACCTCATCTTCCTCCTTAAAAGCACACCGCCCCCAAGTGTTACACCTCGTCATTGCTCGTCCCCCTTCCTATTTTGGAGGACACATCAGCCACCTTCTCCCTCTCGTAATGCCTCCCCTCTATCAATTGTTCCTCTGCCATCCTCGCGTACCATCCATCGAACTCCTGGAGATGGAGGTGTGGCTCCTCTGTGGCGAGCCCATGGAAGCGGGGAAGAAGCTGAATCGTCTGAGGTGGGAACTTGAAGTCCCCCACAATGGCTGGCAGCACTATCCATCTATGGGTGAGAGTTGAACCGGGGTTGTGAAACTCCCTCATCGGTCGTGCTGGTGGTGCTGGCTCCTCAGGCTCTCTGTCATCAGGAATATCTCCTCCTCCTCTAGCGGTTCTGCGCTGATCTCTGTCGGCTCTCAACTACTCTATCTCACGGTACATATCCACCATGAAAGCCCACTGGTCTCTGATCTGACGCTGCATGGTCTCCAAAGAGGCTAACAGGGTGTTGTTGATGGCACCCTGATCCAATACGTATGTCTTTGTCCCACGGGGTCCATCGATGTGCTCCACGCTGCTAGGCATGGTCTCTGCAATGGTAAAAGACTCAAACTCATGTGCCGATAAATCATTGATGTATGTTGCGGTCTCTTCTCGGGCACCTCAAGACTAGAAGAAGGGTGGTCGAGGGGGAATAGGGAGGAATCAAACTCGGGTTCGGAGAGCGGGTCTTGGCTCTCACGAACCAACCTAGATGAGCGGGCTGGATTGCTATAAAGCGGTGCAGCCAGAGGCTGCCTAAGGGATCTCCTGTCTATCATCTTGATGTGAAGAGTGAATGCGGATGAGATCTAGAAACACACAAGATTAGAGAAGCAAACCCCTGATTAACCTACTCAACGCGGAGCTGAAGACCGTAAAGGCTCGGTCGGTTTATCTTGTCAATTTTATTAGGTGATAAGACAGTCTTTCATAGCGATTAAGTGAGCTGATAGGAATCCAATACTCCTAACAGATTGCCCCATATAAAAGGTCGGTAGTCTGTCAAGAAATCGGATATGGCTCTAGTCTAGTGTGCGGGTCACTCTCTCGCTCATCCAAACCATACAATGAGGGGATTGGTCTCCCAAGATAATTTTTTCGGTGAAGTATCTTTTAGGGTCAAGTGTGTTTAGCAGTCCCAATTTTATAGTTTTGTTTTTTAGGTATTTTTCAAGCAAACAATGCCTAACAAATTTTTCGGTACTCCTGATTATTTTAAGTCCAAAAACTGGGGGAGAAAGCGAAAAAGTCGACGCGTGATCAAACACGATGATGCATGCAGAGTAAGAAATGCGTACCTGACTCCAGCTCTCTACATGCAGGGTGATCCACGCATAAAATAAAGACTGAAAGTAAACTACCTATATATGAACGAAGAAATCGGCCTTAGACGAAGCAAGTTCTATACGGTAAGCAGAGTAGTCAGCTAATCAAAGCAAGTCCTGAGTCCAATCTTGGGAACCACTTGGTGTCTGCCACAACAGATCATGCACGCTTTGTATGTGGTTCCTCACGGCACGTGGATTCGAGCCCAATTAATCTGACTTTTTCTTTGTGAATTAATTAATTAAGTCCAATTATCGATATATAGGAACATGCAGATAATTAGGGTTTGGCCTTAATTAATTACATCACCGTCATAAAAACTCCTAAGTCTAAGGGCTAAATTCTTCGAAAATCAGATAAGAAGTGAATAAATCGATGAAAACCAAAACCGATGAAAAACCACGGTGAGGTTCCCGGAGCACACCGGTGCTCGGCAAAACAAACCTCGAAGCATTCACCAAGTCTGAGAGTCTCTCTCCTGTATTATTACAATAATAATGTGCAGGAATAAAATCTAAGCTAACTAAACTATACTACAGCTCCCCACACTCCTGCTCCGGCTCTCCTACACTCTCTTGTGGCTCTATGCAAAAACGAGCCGCCTCCAAGTCCCGCGGGTGCCTCGGCTCTCCGAAGAAAGCCGCCCTCGATTGTTGGGCCCTCGCAAGAAAGTCAAAAACAAAAAATGTGTCAATCCATCTGTTATTATAAAATAAACTAGGATGGAATGGAAATAAATGCAGAAGAGAAATGCAAGTAAAAATAAAAGCCGAAAAAGAAAGGGAAAACCCGACTACTAAGCCGTGCTCCCCAACAACGGCGCCATATGATGACCCAAAAAACCCGAGCGACTAAGGGTAAAAATATGTCACTGGTCGTTGTGACCTCAACCACTCGGATCGGAATCGATCAAGAAAAAGAAAGACCACCAAGGATAAAAATCAACAAGTCAAGCAAACAATAGCGGTCGAGCTATTTATTTTACCTGGTATAGCTACCAAGGTCGAACTCAAGGAGCACGGTATGCCTAGGCTACGAAGAATTCAGAAATTCAAGAAGCAAATATTTTTGGGGGATTTTATGTTTTTCAAATTTTTTAGAATTTTTAATATGAGGAAAACCAGAAAAACACTCACAAATTCACAAACCAACAATTATTTAACTCGTCAAAAATGCACAGAAAATTCAAATAAAAATATTTTGGGTTTTAGAAATTTGTTAATTTTTTGAATTTTTCTGATTTTTAGTTGATTTTCTAAAAATGAAAACAACTGAGATCTAAAGGCAAGTTAAAAATACTTAAAATGCTTGTAAAATCCCAATAGCAATTTTATGTAAAACTATAGACTAAAAACTAACTACAAGAGAAGAAAACATATTTTTTGATTTTTTCCTTAATTTTTAATATTTTTTATAAGATTTTCAATGTTTTTCAATTTTTATGGCTTTTATATATGCAAATGCGGCAAAAATTGGACACAAGCAAAAACAAATCAAAACCAACACATCAATTTTTTAAAGGGTTTTTAATTTTTTTAGTGGATTTTCAAAGACCAACAGTAGCAATTTTTAAGGTTTTTGAATTTTTAAAAATACTAAATGCAAACAAAACAAACCCAAAAATTTGCAGGAGCCATGTGTCGAAATTTCATAAATTTTGGATAAAGTTTGCTATTTATTCAAACTAACATAAAGCATACAGCACAAAGGGACTAACTTGCAAGCAAAACCAAGTCCAAGGCTAAATAAAAACAAGCACAGAAACTATAAGGGCCCTACTGCAATTTTCGCACACATTTTAGCCCATGACAATATCAGCATGCACGGGGGTATGGATGCAAATATTAAAACTAAAACATCACAGCATAACATCCACTAAATCCAGGGTCATACACGCAAATATCCCATCAATACACGTGGCAATGCACGTGCAACCACAAAGGAATGACTAAACTGTAAATATGAAAAACTGCAGGATCACAAGTGCAAATTACCCTACTGTGTACTTTTTGTTTTACAGACTAAACGGCAAATAAAGTAAAGACAGGGGTAGAGGAGCAAATTACCCAAGTGGCTCGTCCTACGCACGTGGGTGACATATGGCGTGCTCTGACTAGATGGCTATGCGCGGCTCTGGCGTTGACAGCTGGTGCATCCAACGGCCCAACGACAAAAAGAATGTGGGGCGTACGGGGGCCGTTAGATGTCAGATCTAACGGCCTGACAATGCCAGGCTCTGGACGTCTGGGATCGAATCTGGGCGACGGGGATAATCCAACGACAGAGGGAGATGCTGGACAAACTCCGCCTCGACGAAGTTCATCGGAGCACCGAAGGCAATCCGGCACTTCGATGGATGATCGGACGACGGTGGTTGAATCGCAAGGCCCCTCTGCGTCAGGTGGCGGGGTCGGATGAAGTCGTCAACGGTCGGATCTCTTGAAAGGGTGCTGGGACCTGGACGAGCTCCAACGTGGCTGGATGAAGGTGAACCGGGACATAACCACGCGCATGAAGACCTGTGGGATAAAGCTCCAACTCAGAGGAGTATTCCGGTCAATGTTATTTGACTGAAAATAAAGGGAAGCGACGGTGGGTGGAATCAGGGGTTTCCGACGAATGGAGGAGGAAACCGATGACTTGATATAGGCTTGTGCAGCCCAGCTTCTGGTGATCAGGGTACGCAAGAAGGGTGACGATGGTCGGAGGGGTCGATCTGAATGGCTAAGTGTGGTTGGTGATGCTCCGACCGGCGGAGCGGCAGATGAATGATTCGAAGTAAAAGGAACTAGGATCGAAGGTTCCTAAAGAGATACTGAGCTCCAGAGGGTGAAGTTGGACAGGGTCTTAGCCTTGACCTCGCTGCGGGAGGCAGGGGAGGCTCATCGCGGAGGAAGTCTGGCCACGAAGGGTGAGTGTCGGCTGCAGCTGCCTTCTCTGACCACCAAAGGCTCCGACCGAAAGCTGTCATCAAGGGGAAGAAGTCTAGGGTAGAAGGAGAGTGTGCGGCGTGAGCTGAGGGTCTGGGGAAAGGAATGAATCTTTTATAACAAGTGCCAGGTGGCGAAGAAGAATCGGATGGAGCACGCGATCCAAGAAGAATCCACGACTCCCTAGGGATCCGCAAAGGTCGTTGATCCATGGGGGAGAAGTGGGCAGCGAAATCGGTATTGGAGGCAATCAGATCTGATCGATAAAAATGGGAGAAGTCAAGGCAAAAATCAGATCCGGGCATATATTGGTCCGGGAGGGGGAGTTGGCAGGGGTCAACATCCCTCCGGGACCATTCAGAAAATTCCAAGGTCAAAATTATTTGCAAAATAAATTAAAAATCGAAATCGATTTTATTTTAAAATATGTTCAACATGAAAAATGTCCCTTATTTTCCAAACTATTTTTTTCGTGATTTTTATTTATTTTTATGAAAAATAAATTAAGGTATATACATTATATTACATTATATTCATGTATAAAATACTTATTTATTTTATTTTATTTTTTATTTTAGTTATTTTTGAACAAATGCTCCAATTTTATATTTTATTTATTTATAACATAAAATTTGGAGTATAAAATAATTTTTATTTAATTTTTATGAGTTATTTACAAATGTTAAATAAATAGGGATGTGATACATATATACATGTAATGTGTACAATGTTGTAGAGAGAGAAATTATTTTATTTTTATTTTTCTAATTTTTGTTTTATTTTTAGGAATATATATAAGGTAATATAAACACATTTTTATTTTGATTTTTGTGAAAATAAAATATCTATATACATAGAGGGAATATGTACAAGGTAGAGTTGCCCTATCTCTCTCTACTTATTTTATTTGGCGATCAGGCCCATATTGGGCCCTCTCTTGGGATTAGGTCACTCAATATTTATTCTAAATATTTCCCTCTTTTTCTTTTATTCTTTATTCTTTTAATTTTGCACAGATACATGCTAATTATTAATATTTAACAAATGTGTGCTTATTGATAACTTATTGTATTTACAACTATATACATGGTGTTTTTCCAAGATATTTAGCTAAAATAAAAAATAAAGAGTGATGAATGGGGATTCATCGGAGTATATACAAAATTATCGCATTTCATACTCCTATTGTATTCCCTATTTTATTATTTTATTAAAAATAAAAAATTATATTAATGTGTAATTAATTTTCTTATATTTTATCATATTTTTTCTATAATTTTTATCCTCCTTTAATACCACCAAAAAACTGCAAAATCCCAAAAAGCTGGTTTTCTACACATATAGACCGCCAAAAATGTCACTTTATACAGATGACCTCTTTTGCTCCCGAATTCATCATAAAAGTTGTATATATCGTCGAGACAAACAACTTTTGTGAAGAAATTTCTTCTATCTGAGGTTTCCTTTTATTTCTTTTTTAATTTTCTCACTCTTTATTTTTGAAGTTTTTTGGGGTGACACATGGCAGCCCCTAGGCATGCCATGTGGCATCCCACCTTCTCTCTCATCTCTTTCTCCTCGTGTCACGTGCAAGGCATGTGACCACGCCTCCAGACAGGTCATGTGCAAGGCACGTGACCCGCCCCCCTCTCCTGCCCTGCAATGCTTGACTCCCCGCCGTTACAATTGCTCCACCTCCTATAACGACCACCGCCCTCCTCGCCGCAGCCGTTACCTGCCATAAAATCCCCTCGTCGTTACACCTTCAAACCTCCCCATCGTTACACCCTCCCTCCTATAAAGCATCGTTGCTCGACAACCTTCAAGGTATCTGCCATCAGCATGAGCTCTGCGGAAGTCCTGGTGACAGCAGCTCCTCCGCATCACCGAGCCTCGCGGCGAGATCCAAGGCCGGACATATGACCTTGCGCAGCTGCTTCGTCCAGTAGCAAAGCTTCACCTCTTCGCCGGGTGTTGAGTGAACCGAGGAGGCGTTATCCCCTCCACCTCTCCCAGTCATTCCTCCACCTTCCGGGTGACCCATCTTCCGCTCGTCGTCAATCTCAGTTCCCCTGCTTTACCCACAGTTTCCCTCACGAGAACCACTCCAACAACCACATCCCTTCCTCCCCCTATCCGCTTCTCCCCTTCCTCCTTGCACCCCCTCTCCGACTTCACAAAGGATGGAGCATCAAAGCTCCATCTCTACCACCTCCACCAGGAGCTCTAACCCATTTCCCTTGGTTTCGTCTAACCCCCTGCAAGTGCCTCTCTATCATTCGCCTTCGTCGCAGATGACCACGCTTCGCCGTCGATCTCATCAACACTAGTCTCCACCACCCCTTACGTTGTGTGTCGACCAAGGGGTCGAGCTTCCTCAACGTCGCCTTCTGCTTTGCATCTTCACCTTCGCCCCTACTACACCTCCCACCGCATGTAGCCTACCCACACACCACTTGTGCGCCCATCAACTCTGCCGCAGCACCCAGCCGTCGTCGCAGCCACCATTGGATCAGGGCCAAACCCATGATCTAACGAACCTCATCATGCCACCAAGCCGCACCGAGCCTTGGCCCCAGCCTCGAGGCTACCCAATCCTTCATCAGTCCCCACCAGAGCTCGGGAGCCGAGCCTCCGCTTTGGACTCCTAACCAAAGGGTTGTTACTCGAACCTTGCTGCACACGTGCCCCGTACGTGTTGCGGGAAAAAATTACAAAGAGGCCCCTGTTCATTCTACTAAATTACAAAGAGACTCTAACTAGCAGGAGCACGTGTAGTGCACATGTTATGGCGGACTAATTGCGCTTATACTCCCGGATTTACAGAATATTGTAAAATCACCCTCGCCCTCAAGCACCATGTGTAACACATGTGAGATCTGGAAAAACATTGCACCAAACCTCCTGTGGATTTTACAATTTACAGATAAGTCCTCCAGAGACCAGTTTGAAAAAGAAATGATTATTTGTATCGCATCTCAATCCCTAAAACTTGTTTATTGCATAACTTTCTCATTCAAACTCTAATTTTAGCATATAATATGTCATTTTGAATCTTATTTCGTACTTTATGATTTTGCATAATTTGTGGACAAATCTTAGGCTAATTTTTTAGATTTATTATGTGAGGATCCGTATTGACAAATGCAGGCTGATTTCTGATGTTTTGTGTAGTATTTGATTGAGAAGATCGTCGGATTAATTTGTAGAACTCCGATTGAACATATTTTGAAATAAAATCATTCTATTACACATTTTTCCAGGAATACTACAGTGGAGGAGGAGTTAATTCCTTGTTGATTGATATTTCATGAATCCTCTCATAATTTGTGTTGAGTATTATCGAGGAATTCAATCTATTGCAAAATCTCAATTAGGATTTTGATCTATCTTTGAGGATTTAATATTTGTAAGTTAATATATTCCATTTGATTAATTGATTCAAGGATTAAATCACAGAGAATTTTGAGGTCAAAATATTCTTCGATAAAATCATTTCTTGCAACCTGAAGCGAAACATATAAACATTTATTGACATTATTTCCTTTGGTTTGTGATTAAATTTTGAGTATATTGATTAATATTTTATTGGATTTAAAAATCATAAAATCACAGATCTAGTGCTGATTCATTCTCTCTGTGATTTTTTGCATTACATCATCATATTTTCCATTTTAATTTCTGACATAGAAATTAACCTCACGTTTAATTTAAAACCACACAACTAAAAACCACCATTCCGTGTGTTCAACCTTGGTACACTTGCCAAGTAAAAATATTCCACAACATTCAAAGATTGTGTTTTTCTATTGAAGCATTTTTTGCCTCGTATACTACAATTTAAGATACTTAAAGAGGTGAAATTTGCATTCATCAAGTACCTGCAAGAAAATATTAATGCTCGATCCTCTGTGGAATCAGCCAAGGAATTCGTAGGTGATTTTGCATTTCATAATATGGGTCAAGAATGGGTGATTTCAGATGAAAATGATCATGATTTTAACACAATTGAGAAATAATTTTGATCAAGGATTAACAATGGATGATCAACTGACTTAATTATATGATTAACAATGCTAATTGGGTGTGGAATTCGATGAAACAAAAAGGAAAAAGGGAGAAGGAAATCACAGGTCGCCGGAGTATATCATATCCTCATGATCTTCACTTGACGGATGGTGAACCAGATCTCAACGTTTGTGGTGGTGCAATGCAAGACCAATGAAGGCATAGACCTTCTCCTCAGAAGATCATTCATCCACGCGGAGAGGTCCTCTGGCCTTGTCATTGTCGGGAAGAGGTGGAGAAGTTGGGTCGACGGTGATGAACAAGGATTTCACCTCTTTAATAATCTAGAATTATCAAAGTATAGGAGGTGAATTTGGTTTAGCAAAATCAACAAACTTTGTATGTTTATACTTGGCAAGTCTACCAAGGTTGAACATATGGACACGAGATCCTTTTAATCTATTTATCGAATTTGTCAATTAATGAGTGATTATCTTCTCATTTTCAGGTTTTCATGGGATGTGCACACTAAAATGCAGAACAATGTAATTATATGATGCATGTAATTTTTAGTTGATTTTTTAATGCAATTGTGAAGTGATTCATGAACATAATATGTGAATGGGTGCAAGGTATAAACATGTCAATAATGGATTGCAAATATGCCTTATTGAAGTGAACATAAAATATGAATCAAAATCAGAGTCAAATTGAGCGTCAAAATTAAGAGCAATGATTTATTAATGGCTGAAATTATAAAGTAAAGGACATTTTATAAATATATCTTTCAGGTATATTTATTTTATTGTACATAACAATCTACCTTCTTTTTTTGTTTTCTTTAATTTATTCTTTTATTCATCTACATATTTTGAATTCTTAAAAGTGCATTTTTATTCATGAATATTATTTTGTTAAAAGATGGAAATTAATTAATGTTTACATGGGTTTTAAGATAAGAGGAAGAAAGAATGTTAATGAATCATGGACCCATCAACCCCCTATAATTAAACTTTGCTAGTCCCTTAGCAAACACTTATTTGAAAATTAAAGGAAAATGAAATAAAGTTAGGCTGAATTTGTTTTCCTAAACCAATTCATGCATACAACAAAATATTGATTACTAATATTCATATTACTGATCTTGTTTTGATTATTATTGATATTATGATTAACAAGTACTATGTTCATAGTACTCACTTAAACATTTTACTGAAATTATAATTAGTTACTGATGTGAGTTTATATGTTACTGATATTATTTTTTTGTGTTTGAAATTTGTTAGTTAATTTTTGTACTAGCTATAGATTAGTTTTTATTTGGAGTTTATGAGTTACTGGTGATTAGTTCTTAATAATATTGTCCAAGATTTTCTCCTCACCTCTCCACTTCCGAAGCAATGTATTGATCATCAATGTCTCATTTTTTCACACCTTAATTCGAGAAACATAAGAAGTATTCAGACATCCGACATACCTAGAATAAAATTGAATTAGTAAACCATTAGATGTGAATTGTAATAATTTAAGTGTAAGCAGTAACATAAGGAGACACTTCTAGTATATAAAGTTGAAATGTAACTACCACAAAGGTATTTCAAATTAAACACATGGTCAGCAACAATTCTGTAACCAGTAGTAAACTATAAGGCATTGCCAGTAAAAAAAATAACGCATCAGCAACTCAATATATTTAAAAATACTTTGGTTAGTAACATAGAGCATATTATAAGTAAATTACTTATATTCATCAATAACTAAGAAAGTTCGCAATGTTAGTAATACTTGAATAGCCTTTAGTAACAATTCCATAATAAGTAGTAAACTATAAAGTTTTGTCAGTAACTAAGAAAAATACATCCGTAACTCAGTATATTCGAAAAAATGCTTTGATAAGTAACTTTTTTAGTAATAGTAACATAAAGCATAATATAAATAAATTAATTAAATACATTAGTAATACTCGAATATGCTATAGTAATAAAAATGGATTTTTTGATAAGAATATTGCTCTATTTCAAATAAGAACTTCTGCATTTAAGAAAATGATATGAATACAAAATCAAAATTATGACAAATAAGAGATTCTTCTCGGATGCGCGTTGGAAATCAAAACTGTTGCAAATAAGAGATTCTTGTCAAATAATGATATGAATTCGAAATCAAAATGTGTTTGTAAATTCTTCTCAAACAATATTCATGTATATAAGCAACAAAAAAACTTACAAATCGAAGAACTTGAAGATGATTTTTTATCATCGCTGGAGATCTTGAGAGTCTGTAGCAAAAGGAAGACAGAGATAATTTTAGAAATTTCAGAAATAAATACAATGTAATATCAGCGACACTTAATTACGAATCAAAAAATAAAATCAATCATGAGGAGAATATGGAGGGAGTTTGTTATGGTATAGAATTGAAGCTAAAAAGGAAATGGATGAAAAAAATATGATCGTTGGATTAAGATATGAAGGATGAAAGCATGAGCTCATCTGATCTCAAATGGGCATAGGGCCCATTAGATAAAAATCATATATATATATATATATGGATTTTTAACCGAAAAACCATATAATATTTATCAATTACCTCCACGACCTTTGAAACAACTTAATTCTTTCCTCGACCCCGTAAACTTACTAACCCTTACCCCGACAGACCTTGTGGTTAACCCCATACATTTGTTGTTAGATGTAACTAGATTCTATTAAAAAGATGCCACCCCTCCCCTTCCACCTCCCATGGGTCGTCCCCGACCTCCGCCGTGCCGCCCTCAACCTCCCCTGCACCGTCACCGACCTGCACCTCCTTCAGGCCGCTGTCGATATGCACCCACGTCAGGCAGAGATCGTCGATGTCCTCTGATCATCAACAACCCCATGCGAAAATCACTCACAGCCAACTTCTATCTTAATCCAAAATCATGAGAATATGACATAGAACAATCACCATCACCTCCATTCTCTTTGTTTCTTTCTATCTTCCAGAACCTATCCCCTCATATGAAGTCATCGTCGAAGACTTAAGCTCCAATTTCCTCCACATCTGTAGGAGCTTTCGCCCATTTCTTTTTCCCTAACCACTTGCAGGTGTCTAGAACTGGACCTTCAAGCTTTTCCATCCCCATTCACGGGCTGAGGTCTGGATCCACAGTGCTGATACAAGATGTAAAGGAGACTCCTTATCATCAGCAGTCATCTGCCATGATTCAAGAAAAAAATCAGAGTCCTTAACCGGTCCACCTTGAACACGTTCAGTCTATGCCAACCTCCAGCTCTACCTTGAAGCGTGTGTGCGTGCGTGCGTGCATGAGTGTATGCGTGCGTGCGCATGTGAGCGTGCGCGTGTGTGCGGGGGTGTGCGCGCATGTGCGGGCATGCGTGCGGGCATGCGCGTGCATGTGTGTGCGTGTGCGTGCATGCTGTGTGTGTGTGCGCGCGCGCGCACGTGCTTGCGTGTGTGTGTGAGCGCGTGTGGATCATAGCAAACGTCGATGTCCCAATAAAACTTCTCAACCCCTTCATCTACAACACAACCCGGTAGTGCTGGCAGAAACAAAAATAAGTCTTGATTGTGCAGACAAGAAGGGCAAAATAAAAGCGAATGTCATGGTCATAGTGAGTATGAATATTTAACCTAAAATTTCCTTTGTTGAAACAATTTAATGGAATGCTCTCTTATGTTTTTGACTTTGCTGGTTATTTTTTTTCCATTACAGGTTTTGTTTATTTCTTCATTGCCTAATATATATAATGTAAAATTTAATTACAAATGGATCCAGGACCGGTTTACACTTCTGCACTAAACCACCACCTAACATATATGATATGGATTTAATTGGGGGGTGGGGGGATGCCGACTGAAGAGAAAGACATGACATTCACATAGTCGCATGGATGTCATGCCACCATCGACTTGGAGCAGTAGACCAATCCAAGAGGTTCGTGGGCAGGCCTGATGCAACACCGGTATACAATTCAAAGTTTTCAGATTCTCATAATCCAATAAGCTTATAACTTGCCTTATCTACGTAGTCAAAAGATTTTATTTAATCTACGTTTGTCTAGATGGGACCTCATCGTCAAGATGGGAGATAGGATTGTTGGTCAGGACAGGATAGAAATTGAGCAGTAGTTGACGTTCCAATATGCAAATGCAATGAGCATACATGAGGATAATGCAGAGCAACTCGGGCGCAAGGGAAAGGAAGAGGAAGATGAAGAGGTTGTGCTTGTGCTCGAGGATAGGGCCATCGACGACGCCATGGACGGGGCAATCAAGCTGCAACTGTAGATATTGAAGCGGAGGTAGATAGTCTAGAGATGGATCTTGTTCCAACTGCTGCCCTCGAGGGTCACCATGTGCCCAACTTTATGATGGGTACGCTATTTGCTATGCATGTCGTCAAGCTGCATGTTGATGAAATGCAGACACTAACTAATGGAGGAAGACGATATGTTGCAGCGAATGTATGCTTCACTAAACCCCCCCCCCCCCCCCCTGTGTCGATCTTAGACGACATGAGGGTGCCAAGAGTTAGTTGATACAAATAATTGATCATGGAGTGCGCCTAATGTCCTTTGTACATGTAGAGATTTCAAGAACATATCTGAGAAGGAGGAAGGGATAGATACTTTTTGGTAATCTTCGTGTAGCCAAACAATTATATTTTTATTTGTAATATATCACCACAGTGACAGAGCATATGTAATCCATTTTGGTCTTTAATGTTCACTGTTCGACTATTGTTCGTTCAATTATAAAAATGATTGATGAGAATAGTTGAATGAAAGTATGTCAGTGTCATTGTTGGCAAGCTAAACGTATTGATGATAACATGTGGTGTTCTGCTTGTAGGATTAACATATTGATGAATACATGTGTCTCGCATATAAAATTCATGTCCATTACACGTACATAAAGCATGTTGGCTGCTCAATCTTTTTTCCAGGGGTATTAGTGTAGGGAAATTGAGAGGTTCCCTCCTGTAATTACAGGATGATCGGAAGTAGAACGTTCCCCACAAGGAAACCAAGCACAATAATTGTAGCACAATAATCAAGCAACCACAAGAGACACGCTAATTTAACGTGGGAAAACCATTCTCGATGTGAGGGGAAAAACCCACGGGGCATGACCCGCAACAAATCCACAAAGTCGAAAAAGAGAGGGCACAATTTCTTCTCAATTTTGTTGCCCAACAAAACTACGGCTCAGCTACAAGAATAAAATCAGATAGCTGCCACCTTGTACTTGGAGAACACGATACCGATGCTTCTCCTCATCATGTGTTGCCCCTCCTCATGTGTGCTTCTTCCTCGCGTGATTCCTCTTCACACGTTGGCTGAGAGCCAATAGTGGTTGATCCCAGATACGCCGACCTTACACTATGGTAGTTCTACGTACACTATCCTCATGTGGTTCTTGCCCCGTGTGGATGGCTGGTCCACTCCAAGCGCTCCTAGAGCGGATGGCCAAGCCCCTCGTGTGTGACCAAGGGAGAACGAACCCCATGTAGGCTACTCCTCGTGCTCCTACGGGCTGCTCTTGGAGCCTCCGACTTCTCGCCTAGCATGAGAGAGAACTGAGAGAAAGAGAGAGAGGGTGCTCATTTTGGTGTAGCGATCTGCCTCGCGCGGGCTGCTATTTATATAGTAACTCTCGCCACCTCTCTCTCTCCTATTCCTACTCCAAAAAGGATTCAAACTTGCATGTCCCACGCATGTCGCCTCTCCTCAATCGTGCCTCCCAATTATCCTCGGGTCATTTACAAGGATGCCCCCAAGGATTGGGACCGTACCTTAAATACCCAGCAACCTCCCCCTATGGTCCCAATGGGGAGGTATTGCCAAGAAGATGATCACTGAGAGGTAACACCACTCAGCACTCTACAGAGTTGCATCTTGCCACGAGTCACAGTCTCCGTCAGCATATCTAATGGATTTTCATCTGTGTGGACCTTCTTCAGAATGATATGCTTCTTGTCAATAGCATCGCTCAGTCAATGATATCGCATGTCTATATGCTTTGTGCGAGCATGGTGCACCGTGTTCTTGCTTAGATCAATGGTGCTCTGGCTATCATAGAAGACAATCAGCTCACTGTCTTCACATCCAAGTTCATCAAGAAATCGTTGTAACCACAACACATATTTTCTTTCTTCTGTTGCTGCAATGTACTCGACTTCATTCATTAAGAGTGCAATACATTTTTGCAACCTGGATTGCCATAAAATCGCTCCCCCTATGAAAGTGAAAATGTACTCGGAAGTTGATTTTTTTGATCCACATCTCCGGCCATGCCATTATCCGTGTATCCAGAGAGTTTGAGATTTGACCTCCCAAACATCAGACATGTACTTGAGGTCCATCTCAAGTATCTCAGAATCCACTTCACCGCTTCCTAGTGATACTTCCATGTGTTCTTGTCTGGTGCAATCCATGGTATACATAAGGGTGCGGACTGGTAAGGAATCTTGATCATCTCAACTTTCTCCTCAGAAGTAGATGGACATGTCTCTTTCATAACTTGAAATGAACGATAAGGGGTGTGCTGACAGGTTTTGCATTCTTCGTATTCAACTTCTCCAAAATGCGTTCAACATACTTCTCTTGTGACAACCACAACCTATGTTTCTTCCTATCGCGAGTGATCTGCATCCCAAGCATGTTGCTTTCCTTCTCTAAATCCTTCTTCGCAAATTCCCTGAAGAGTTCCTTTTTGAGCTTTGCAATCAACCCGGGATCGTGACCAACTATCAGCATGTCATCCCCATAGATCAACGGAATAATGAACTTCTCATTGGGAAGATATCGAACGTACACACATGGACCCGTTGTTGTCCTCTTGAAGTTTTATGTCATCATGAAGGCATCAGACTTCAAGTACCACTATTTAGGGGCCTGCTTCAAGCCATAAAGACTCTTCCTCATCCTACAAACCATGTGCTCTCTCCCCTTCTCCTGGTATCCATGTGGTTGTTCCATGTAGATCTCTTCCTTCGGGTCACCGTGAAGAAAAGCCATCTTCATGTACATCTGTTCTAGCTCAAGGTATAGGCTTGTAACAAGGCCTAGCACCACTCTCACAGAATTCATCTTCACAACTGGTGAGAAGATCTCATCATAGTCCACGCCCTCTTTCTGGTTGAATCCTTTCACAACCAATCTGGCCTTGTACTTCAGTTTCTTGCCACCATCAGCTGACTTCAACTTGTAGACCCACTTGTTCTTCAATGTTCTCTTTCCTGTAGGAAGCTCTACAAGATCATAGGTATGATTTTTATTTAGAGACTACATCTCTTTATTCATTGCATTGCATCAATGATATCTCTCCTTATGCTCTTATGCCTCCTCAAAAGTGCATGGCTCGTCATGATCAATCAGCATCACATACTGTGAAGTAGGATAGTGGGATGATGGCTGGTGTGCCCTCCCATATCTTCTGACCGGAGGCTCTGCTGCATCTGCTTGTTGATGAGGCCACTCCCCCTACCCAAGATCCCATGGACCTGCATTAGCGGAGTCTGCATCTGGCTCATGCTTTTCTGGCTGTGCATGTTCTCAATTTGTAACCTATACTGGAGAAGATTCTGAGTCCTCATCGTTATCATCCATAGCAATCTCATATGAGTCACCATCACCATTGTCGTCCTTAACCAAAGTCTGGTTCTCATAGAAAATCACATTTATGTCTGGTGATGGTCTTCTTCCTTGGATCCCAAAGTCGGTATTTGAACTCATGATCTCCATAGCCAACAAAAATGCAGGGCACTATGTTGTCATCAAGCTTCTTCCTATGTTCCTTTGGTATAAATGCGTAAGCTTTGCATTCGAAAACCCTCATATGAGCATACGAGGGATCGTTTCTAGATCAAATGCGCTTAGGGTCCTAAAAATTCAAGGGAATAGATGGAGATCGATTATTCAAGTAGCCAGTGGTCTGAACGGACTTAATCAAAAAGGTCTTGGGGCAGCTTTGGTGTCTTCTGCATGCAACAAACTCTCTCCACAATGGTCATATTCGTTTGTTCAGCGACACCATTGTGCTAGGGTGTGTCAGGCTTTATTCTTTCATGCATGATCCCGTGCTCTGCACAGTAGTTTTGGAAGTTGTGAGAGGTGTACTACCCTCCATTTTTCGTGGGAAGACACTTCAACACTTTGCATGTCTAGAGCTCCACCATGGCATGAAATTTCCTAAAGCAATCAAAGACTTGATCTTTTATCCTCAGCATACAAACCCACACTTTCCTTGATGCATCATCAATGAAGGTCAGAAAATACTTGTTTCCTTCTAAAAACATTGTGTCCATGGGACCACACACATCATAGTGAATCAAATGTAGAATGTCTTCATTCACCTCTGATCTGGCCTTGAAAGGTGTACTCCTATTCTTTCGAATCTCACATGAATCACAAGGTGTCAGTGTTAGTGTGGCATGGAATCAGCTCCATCCTGCTCAGAAGCTAAAAGACCTTTTGGCTCATGTGTCCGAGTCGACGATACCAAAGATCTGAGGTACCAGCCTCACTAGCATGTAGGTTGTCATCCATGACCTTCATCCTAGTTTTGTAGAGCATGCAACACAACCTGCCCCTAGCCTTGATAAGAGATTCCTTGCTGATCTTGCACATGTTGTTGCCAAACCTCAGATGGTAGCCTTCCCTAACCAATTGAGAACAAGATATGAGGCTAAGCTGCAAGTCAGGAATGTGCCTAACATCCTGTAGAGTCATTGCACATTGAATATCAGTTTGAACTGATATGGTGCTCGTGCCAACAATCTTAGAGCAACTGTTGTTCCCCATTTTGACTCTCCCAAATCTCCCTCTATATAGGAAGAGGAAAACTCCCCATACTGAGTCTTGTGGTAGGAGGTGGCCATATCAACGACCCACTCAGAGTCATCCCATGCATGTAGACACTGATCTTGAATAGGAAGAATCAATTGATCTTCATTGTCTTCAGTCACTGCTGCAGCAATGTTCTCATCTTCATCTTTCGTCTGATTCTAATTGGCTTTTTCTTGCTCTATTTTTTAGACTCTAGAGTCTCTCTTCCAATGACCAGGCTTGTTGCAATGATGGAATTTTCTTATGTCATTGGATTTCTCCCCAGATTTCTGTCACTCTTGTGATTTTTCCCGACTGTTGGACCTACCTTTTCTCTCAACTGCGGACATATGTGAAGAATAAGACTCTCTGAATGATCGTAATCGGATTTCTTCATTTAAGAAAATGCTCTTAACCATAGGGATGGTTAGTAGGGATGAGCATGGGTCGGGCTGGGCCGGGCCCTAAAGGACCCAAGCCCAAGCCCATCTAACAAATCGGCCTTGGGATGGGCCTAAAGCCCGTATTTTTCTATTTGGTCAGCCCAAGCCCTGCCCAATTCTTACGGGTCGGGCCTGGGCCGGGATGGCCCATGTGAACATATCTTGAGATACTAGCATGAATTTTCCGTTTATGAAATTTAAAAGCAGGTGGATACTAAAATTAAACGTATATATGAACTTCTCATGTTTATATTATATTAAATCAATGACAAGTAAAAAGTCAAAAATGCATAGCCGTTTTTAAAAAATCATCCACGATATTTAAAGATTTTTTGACAATAGATAGAGCTACAAGAATTCTAGAATGATGGACATCATGAATGTTTATGAATTTTTAAAATTATAATGATATTACAAAGTTATCAAGGTAATCTTGAAAATATTAGTGTCATCAAGTGCCTGTGTTGGAATGATTAAAATGAAGATGATCAAGGGGTTTTATATCTCCAATTGAGAGGGTAAATGGAGTCATGTTGACAATCATTTAGATGAAATTTATGGCATGACATTGACATGAAGCTGAACATAATTGAGAAGACAAAGTAACACAAAGGATGGATTAAATCATTGAGAAGACAAAATAACACAAAGGACAGATTGAATCATGTTGCAGATCATATATGCTCTCAACAAGGCAAAAACTTTTGACGAGCGGCACCAATTAACCACTACTACTTCAACCACAATGGCATCGATCAATCAAAAGATTGGATTTAACTTGGTATCTCAAATTTCTAGTATCTCAAATTTCTAAGGCTTTGGTAAAAGGTAGAAATGATAATATAATTATAACAAATGTGCATTTAGGTTTGGTGCAAGTAATAAAAAAAGTAAAACAAAAAATAGCCTCTCAATACTCAAGGCTCATACATTGGGTTCTGCAACGTGGAGAGACCAGACACAGGGGGTGTGGCTCGCAGTCGCGGACTCGCAGCAGGTGGTCAACGAAGTTGTGGTGGAGCCCCGATCGATTGAGCACAATCGCAACTCGTAAGGGGCGATTTAGGGCTTCCGTGAAGACCTACAGTTGGGGAACGAAAGGAAAGGGAGGGGCACGCGAAGGGGTGGGGGTTGTGCAATGCTAGATTTTAATTTTAGGGGTGACCTAATCAATCTCCCTGTCTAAGGCCTATTCAAGCCATGGCATTGGACCCTATTCGGGCCGGGCAACATACCTATTCGGGCCAAAACATTGACCCTTATTCGGGTTTGGCTTCGGGATGGGCCGGGATGGGTCGAGCAAAGCCAGAGCTCGTCCAATAAAAAAATGAGCTTATATCTTGGGCCCAAGCCCGGCCCAATGTTCGCTTGGGCTTGGGTTGGGCTAGGCTTTTCAGGCCAAGCTCCGGGTCGGGCTAGGCCGGCCCAGCCCAATGCGCATCCCTAATGGTTAGCTTGTCATCCGTAGTAGAGTTTCTCATGGTAATCACCAGGGTTTCCCAACTTTCTGGCAGGGAACCCAGTAGAAGAAGCACATGTAATTCATCATCTAACACCATGTCTATGGTATTCAGTTGATTGATGAGACTCTGGAACTCATTCAAGTGCTCAACAACTTTCATTCTATCCTTGTACTTTAGAGTCACCAACTTCCGAATCAAGAACGCCTTGTTAGTGTCCTTCTTCTACTCGTAAAGTCTACTAATTTCTTCCACAGTTTCTTTGCATCTGTCGCTTCTACGATATAGTGGAATACAGAAAAGTCCAACCACTTCCTGATGGTGTAGACTGCTTTCCTGTTCCGCTCCGTCCAGTCACATGTGGACATGCCCTCGGGCTTAGTTGTATCCTTCCACTGGATCATGGAGGTCCTTGCAATATAAGATGTCCTCCATCTTGATCTTTCAGATTTACCAATTTGTGCTTGTCAACTTGATCATCATTCCTTTGTCATCCTTCCCCATCTCGACAATGTGAGCTCTGACACCACTTGTAGGGAACTTCGAAGGTTCCCTTAACCTGTCCTGCAAAGGATGGTCACGGAATGTTCCCCACATAAGAACCAAGCATAGTAGTTGTAGCACGATAATCAAGCAACCATAGGAGACACGAGAATTTAACATGGGAAAACCCTCCTTGATGTAAGAGAGGAGAGAACCCATGAGGCATGACCTGCGACAAATCCACTAAGTAGAAAATGAGATATCACAATGTCTTCTTAGTTTTGTTGCCCAACAAAATGGAGGCTCAATTACAAGAATAAAATCAAATAACTATCACCTTGTACTTGGAGAACACGATACCGGTGCCTCTCCTCGTCATATGCTATCCCTCCTCGTACACGCTTCTTCCTCGTGTTTCTTCCTTTTCGCACGTGGGCCGAGAACCAACTGTGGGTGATACTGAACACGCTACCCTTACACAATGGTGTTCTGTGTACACTATCCTCATGTGGTTGTTGTCGTACACGGGTGACTGATCCACCCCGCGCTCCTAGCGCGGGTGGCCGGTCCCCTCATGTGTGGCTGAGGGAGAACAAACCCCCATCAGGATGCTCATCATGCCTATGTGGGTTGCTCTTGGAGCCTCCGACCTCTCGCCTTGCACGGGGAGAGAAATGAGAGAGAGAGAGAGAGGGTGATTGTTTTGGTGTAGCAATCAGCCTTGTGCATGCTGCTAATTATATAGCTGCTCCCGTCGCCTCTCTCTCTCTCTTATTCCTACTCCAAATAAGATTCTAACTTGCATATCCCATGCACATCGCCTCTTATCAACCGTGCCTCCCAATTATCATCGGGTCATTTGCAAAGGCACCCCTAAGGATTGGGACCTAACCTTAAATACACAATAATTAGAATATAAAGCAGGATGTCCATGTGCTAGTATGTCGCATTCACTGAATGTGCTACCTATAGCTCATTCAGAAAATGCGCTATGTAGATCACGATTTTAGGCGACGTTAACTATGATGCATCCTTTGCATGCAACATAATAACAATATTTGAAGGAAAAAAATTATTATCCTCCTTGCATACTTTTCTTTTCTAGTTGCACTAGCAAGGAATTTGCCTCGACGGTAGCATTTTCAGGTTGGATCTCACGGTATTCAGGTTGGGGTGGTACATAAAAGGTGACCATGCTTCCTCTCATCAATTCAAAGTTATTCCTTCCATGGCATTCCAACCAGCTTCACAACAAATGCATTCTCAGTATGTCAAATATAAAATCATTTATAATTATTTCAAAAAACAACTAATTATAGGTGTGGAGAAGAGAGACAAATGGGATACCTATTCCATAAGGCTAAGGTCTCTTATATAGAGAGAAAACCCTAGAGAGTACAAGGGGAAAAATACATAAATACCCTTGAGGGGTTACGAAATCCGAAGGGTTAAAGGTTACGGAACTTGAAGGGTTAAGGGTTACGGTATCCGAAAGGTTACAACCATAATTGTAATATAATAATTCTAACACTTCCCCTCAAGTTGGAGCATATCTGTCGATCATGCCCAACTTGGATACTAAGTACATGAGGCGCTTCCTTGGAAGAGCCTTTGTGAGGATGTCTGCAAGTTGAAGTTCAGTGGAGATGCGAGGAATGTTGATTCGTCCTCCTCGTACTGCATCACGAATAAAATGGCGATCAACTTCAATGTGTTTTGTCCGCTCATGAAAAACTATATTGATGGCGATATACGTGGCAGACTTGTTGTAGCAGTATAAGGGTACATGAGTGGAGACTGACATACCAAGTTCTGTTAGAAAAGAAATAAGCCATGTGATCTCACATGTGGCCTGAGCGATTACTCTATATTCTGCTTCTGCACTGGATCTGGAGACCAATGTCTGCTTCTTGCTTCGCCAAGTGACAAGGTTATCCCCAACAAACATGGCATATCCTGTAGTGGATCGGCGGTTCTCGAGAGAGCTAGCATAGTCAGAATCTGTATAGGTAGAGATATTAGTGTGCCCAATCACCCCATAGAAGAGTCCACGTCCGGGAGATTCCTTCAAATATCAAAGGATCAAAAGAGCATCCTGCCAGTGGTTGTAAAGAGGCTTCTCCATATGCTGACTGGCTTTCTCGCAACATATGATATACCTGGCCTAGTAACAATGAGATAGAGTAATTTTTCCACTAAGCTTATACATCGTGTTGCATCTTCAAAAACTGGACCAATAAATGTTGAATATTTTCTCGCTTCTGCAGGGATGCCAGATGGCTTGCATCCAAGAAGTCCTTCCTCAGTTAGAATATCGAGGAAATACTTTCTCTGTGAAAGATGAAGCCCCTCTATTGCGCGTATTACTTTGATGACAAGAAAATAACGAAGTTGGCCAAGATCTTTCGTGACAAAGACCTTCTGGATGAAGGTCTTGGTCTCTTGAATACCATTTATACCATCTCATGTGATAACCATATCATCAACATGGATAACAAGGATGATCGTGCTAGTAGACCGTCGTCTAACAAAGACAGAGTAGTCAGATGTTGTCCTCTGGAAATCAAGTGTGTTAATCTCCATAGTGAGCATGTCAAACAATGTCTTTGGGCTCTGCTTCAGACCATAAATGGCCTTGTGTAGTCGACATACATGCTTCCCCTCGACTACATCATGTAGGCCTCCTCCTCAAGATCACCATAAAGAAAGGCATTCTTCACCTCAAGTTGATAAATGGGCCAAGCCTTGTTGGAAGCAACAGAGAGAATGGTAACATATCGACCCCGATCTGGCAACAGGCGAGAAGGTCTCAAAATAATCAACTCCAAAGGTTTTTGTGAAACCTTTGGCAACAAGTCTGGCTTTCAACCTTTCAATAGAACTATCAGGCGACTGTTTGGTCGTGAAGACCCATCGACAAGCCACAGGGCGAACTCCCAGGGGGCGCGTCACAAGATCCTACGTGCCCCGGGAGGTAAGTGCCTCCATCTCCTCATCCATGGCTTGTCGCCAACCATGATCCTGCATTGCACTGAAATGATCTCTTGGAATAGAAATATCATTCAGAGCATCTGCAAATCTCTTGTCACAACTAGATAAACTATCTGTAGAAGTAAAATGTGACATGTGATACGTACATTGCCTTTTTTCTTATGTAGAGCTAAAGGAAGCTCCCCAGGTACATCCGGGATAGCAGTGGTAGGAGCACTCGAAGTGGTCATATCATCCTGCATAAAAGGGACGGACAAAGGTACAAACACTAGTGTAGAAGGTATAGAGGTACGCTGGTGAGTATAGACGATTGGAGGAGGAGGGAGGTCCAGAGGAATGTCCCTCACAGTCTGTGTGAAATAACTTGTTTGCTCAAAGAAGGTGACATCAGCAAACACATAGTATCGACGTCCAACAGGATCATAGCACTGATAACCTTTCTCGGTACGAGAGTACCCAAGAAAGATGCATTTGATGGCACGAGAGGATAATTTTCCAGCTGCATGAAAGTTTGAACAAAGGCAATACAACTAAAAATTCGCAGAGGTATGGGAAAAGAAGACTTAATAGAATAAAGTAAGGAAAATGGAGTTGCCCCATTGAGAACATATGAAGGAACACGGTTGACGAGATACAGTGCAGTAAGGATAGCATCTCCCCAATATTGTTTAGGGATACTCATTTGACTAAGAAGAGATCTGGCAACATTAAACAAGTGTCGGAGTTTCCTCTCAGCTATACCATTCTGTTGTGAGGTATATGGACATGATGTTTGGTGAACAGTTCCCTGGGATGCAAAGAAAGAGGTTAAGTCATGTTGGGTTAACTCAAGAGCATTGTCAATACGAATGATCTTAACAATTCTAGAAAAGTAAGTTTTAACATATTGAAAGAAATTTCTGATAATTTAATTAATCTCTGAACGCTCCTTTATTAGATATACCTAAGAAGATCAACTATAATCATCAACAAAAACTATAAAATAATGATAACCACTTAATGTGTGGATCGAACAAGGTCCCCAAACATCACAATGAACAAGATGAAAAGTAGCAGTACTATGAGACTCAGTACGAATAGGAAATGAAGCTCGATGGTATTTTCCGAACTCACACGCCTCGCACTGAAAGGGCTTCAGTGCAGAGAGTTCAGGAAACATCACAGAGATAGCCTTGGCTAAGGGATGCCCAAGGCACACATGCCATAGGAGCAGATCTTCGGAGATGGACACAACACCAACAAAATTGGAGTATGAGGGTATGTCAAGATAATATAGGTCATTCCTCTCATGAACCCCACCAAAAATGTGCCTCGCCCGAATGTCCTAAAAATAACGACAAGACTCATCAAATATCACGCGACAACGAAGCTCAATACAAAGCTTGTGAACTGACATCAAGCTAAGAGGAAAATCAGGAGCACAATGAACCCCTGAAAGTTGGACCTTGGAAGATAAATCCATAGTTCCGATACTAGTAATCTGTGATTGAGTCCCATTAGCGACTTGAACTGACTTCAAAGAAGTAGATGGTATGGAAGAGGTGAGTAGACTACCTTCTCTAGTGAGATGAGTAGAGGCACTGGAATCAATAATCCAAGCTGGAGTAAGAGTGATAGCAGAGTTGGCTATTGTACCTAAAGGAGTATCCAGAGCAGCACTTGTAGTGTTACTAGTGGTGGTAGGCCCTGGAGTCTGAAGGATCTGCATTAGGAGGGAGTAATCTGCATCATTAAGATGAACAATCTTGCCACTGGAGGTAGACGATGCCTTTTCCACATCATACGCATCCTCATAAGCATTATTGGCGTAATAAGAAGGTACATCAAACTTCCTCCATCATCGTTCAGCTGAGTGGTTCCACCTACCACAGTTAGTGCATGGGGAAGTAGAGTCTCGTCCACGACCACGACCAAAGTCACGACCTCGTCCACATTCCTGTCCACGGTCATGACTTGGATCACGATCGCGTCCTCCTCGCAAGTCGTATCTGCCTCCTCGCCCAGATGAGGTGATGTGTGCAAAGTTCTTTGTTGAAGATAAGACGGGAGACCGAACAACGGATGTCTCGAGCTCCTCAAGTCGGCCAAAGATGACCTTCATTGTTGGCAGGGTGTCTGATATAAGAATTGTTGCATGGTATCTAGAACGTAGGCCATCAAGGAAGCGGTATACATGCCAATCAGAACGTTCTTGTATCTGTTTAGTGCAACATGGGGTTGGAATAATGCAAGCTCCTCATACATGCTGGAGAGATGCATGTAGGAATTGCCCTGAGATGCCGACCAGATTCGCTTGTAAATGTCTGCAAGGCGTGACTTTGTCTTCTTTTGGGAGTATGTTTGCTCGAGATCCTCCCACATTTCCTTGGCCGTATTTTTGTAAAGAAGATTTTAGGCAATGTGAGCCTCAACACTATTAGCCATCCAGTTGATAACTAAATAGTTGTCAGTCTTCTAGTTGTTGTACTCTTTTTCCTTTTCATCTAAAGGATCTTTAGTCAAAATATAGAGTTTCCTCTGACCACTAGTGAACATCATAAAAGATCGAGATCAGAGCATGTAATTTTATGTGCCCTTGAGTTTGATAGTAGTGCCTTGTGTCATAATATCCGTGGCAAAGGGCTTTGTCTCGATAGAAGAAGGTGTCATGGTGGTCTTAAAATAGAAAGAAGATCATGATCAACTAAGGATGCATATAAAAGCTGAAAAATGCTCTAGAACTCACTTTTGCCCTTGAAGGGCTGAAAACCCTCAATGGACAGTAAATTTGGATTCTTGACAGCAGTCCGTTATGAGTTTTGGATCTCCAAAGAGTCCTACTGTACCCGTAGAGGGTAGTTGTGGGGCTAACAATCTTCGTAGGAGGTTCAGAAAGCGCAGGGTAGCGCTAGCGGGAGGGTTGTATGCCACTTGACAGCATCGGTAGGTGTTGGAGATGCTCCTTTGGGATCGAGCTGCTACACTAGAGGCGATTGAAGGGCCTTGTGCGGGGCCCTAATTCAAGGAAGAGGGCTCGAGCAGGATTTTGACAGGCTTGAAGGTGGTGGTAGGAATTTTATGTCAGAACCCCGATTTAGGACCGTAGCTCTGATACCATGTGGAGAAGAGAGACAAATGGGATCTCTATGAAGGATATTGTGAATCCTCAAGCGCATCACGGAAGCGTGTCGATCGCATCATATGCAATCGGAGCAACTAGTCGCACTAGTCGCTAGATGCAGCGGAAAT
Organism: Ottelia alismoides; assembly: GCA_037367405.1. Taxonomy (NCBI): domain Eukaryota; kingdom Viridiplantae; phylum Streptophyta; class Magnoliopsida; order Alismatales; family Hydrocharitaceae; genus Ottelia; species Ottelia alismoides. Next base: position 940,585 of record JAZKJV010001634.1, on the reverse strand, counting down.
TAAAATTTTTAACTTTAAAGATGAAACCACATGATCACGAGAACACTTCTCGGATCGTTTCATCAAACCACAAAGTATTAGGAATACCTCTTGAAGCGTGGTTGTGATCGCGAGATCCCAAAGTAGAGATCCTCCTATCTTAAGTCCGACCCACGGAGAATGCGCTTGCGGGCACGATGATGAGTCGCGTCCTTCCCGCAATCCTTTGACGAAGATCCAAGCGAAGCCGAAATGCTCTCCTTCCTAATACACAAAGTGGACGACCACTTGAATATTAAGGAGAGCCCACACGAGAATAAGAGAGAGAGGGAGAGAGTAGAGTTCTTCAACTCTTGATTGTTGTTGTAACTTGGAAAGGCTACCCTAGCCCTCCTTTTATACTAGTTTAGGGTCCAATGGATCTCAATCCATGGGACACATGGATCCAAGGGCTATGCTTGGTCCATGCTAAATCAATGGCTATGATTGTTGTTGGTTAAAACCAACAACATTAATTTAAATTAAAATATGTTGCAACATTATCAACATAATTTAATTTAACTAATTAAGAGATAATGTGACAACAAAAAGGGAGTCAACCAACCACCCTAAATTATAGGGTGTTATTTTGTCTCCTTTTATTTTATCTTATTATTTCTTAATAAATTGCAATAACTATTATTGCAATAATATCCACCAAATTAATTCCAAATTAATTTGTGAATATTTCAATCATGCCATTGATCATTATGTGAATCATATTCACAACCCAAACTAATTTGTAAATTACATTTCCAATTAATTAATTAATGTGAATCCAATCCACACAATTAATTAACAAATGCTATTTACATAGATTCTCTCTCTTATATATGTATATTATAAATCATATTTATAACACACATATATCATGGATAGTGTTATCCACATTATCTTAATCTTTGATAATTAAATCCCATTTAATTATCTTAGATAATCATTTTCACAATATGAATTATATTCATATTAAGCTTGATAATTAAATCTCATTTAATCATCAAGTCCTTGCTTGGATATTTCATCAAAAGAATTATTCTTGAACCCTTTCATGAATAATGTGCTTTCTCCGCAGATACTTGGAGATAAGGACAGGGCGATTGTATTATTCCACGTATAGTGACTTGGATATTGAGATCTTATCTCAAATCCAGATCTTACGAACCTCCCACAGATGCTTGATTAAATCAAGACCGCAAATCTAATCTTCTCATTGAATTTGAATCTCATTCAGACCAATGTCCAATATTTGGACTAAGATCAGATTGCTTCTCTACTGAGAGGAGTCACTAAAATCTAGACCTGTTTCATCACTCCCTCGGAATGGAAGCGTCATGGATATACAATCGTTTATGATCACATCACCCTCAGGTATTCCCAATATCTGTACATCCTGCATACTGGAAGACCCATGGTCAACCCGAAGATCAAGATCAATTTTTCCACTGTCTTCTTCAGGGTTTGATCACTAAGTTTCTCATTTGATCATTGGGATTTGGTATCGATCATATACTTTCCAAAAGCATATATCATACCTAGGTCTTGATCATATACTTTCCAAAAGTATATATCAAACCTACAAATTCAGTCAAGCTTCCAAAGCAAGACGACCGTGCACGGAATTTGATTCTTCCCAATATCTCATGAGTGAGCTCATGTCTTCCGGTTCAGTAGTGAACCTGTATGATCCCTTTGAGAGATCGTATTACTCATATGCCCTTATATGCACACCAGCGCGCCGGTGTATAGACCTTGGTTAGGTCATCAACCTATTGGTCTGCCAAATGTACATACTCAGACATATAGCAATACATCTGTCTCCGGTCAGAGGATGCGTGCCTATGCTGTGACAGCATTCAACATAGGACTTAGGTTATCTCGATCTCATTAAGTCAACTCTTTGACCTAACTAATCTGACACCTCCGAATCTCTATTCCTATGCAGAGGACCTGCATCAAGAGGTCGGTCAGATATCAGCCTATGTGAGAAAGGATTGCCATCTCCTACTCAGGCTGGAGATCACATCTTAATAATCATTTGACGGTGCTTGATGAGTCCTCAATCTAACCCTTTAGATATTCATCCAAACACCAGCCTCTATGATTCAATAATTGAATCAACAGCTGTATGATCATTAAGACAGCCATGGTACATAACCCTAATTGTACAGAGGGACCTATTATGCAAATTATTTATTCTTCATTTCAGATCAGGGAATGATATTCGCAATAACATTTATAGCATAATGGCTCGCCGTGGGCTCACATGTCCAACACTCTATTCCATAATGCTAGGATCTCTTATATAGAGAGAGCCCTATAGAGTACAAGGGGAAAAATACATAAATACCCCTGAGGGGTTACTGAACCCGAAGAATTAAAGGTTACGGAACCCGAAGGGTTAAGGGTTACGGAACCCAAAAGATTACAACCATAATTGTAATATAATAATTCTAACAATAGGGCGAGATCTAAAGTTGAAGTGCTGGTGATGTTAGAATTTGCGGTTTCTCAAAAAAAAGTTAAAAATAATAGTTTATATGGTTTCTAAAAATAAATACCAGGGCACTTACGATGCATGTGCTGGAAATTACGTGTAAGAAACTGCTTAATCCACCGAAGTACTAGAGATTCAGAGAATCCCCTTAGTCCAACAGTATACAGATACTGAGCTGCCCTAAATGTTCACATACAACTGGAATTTCTCTGAGACAATCATGAGTATAATATATAACAAATGACAGCCATCAACATTCTTAACTGCTTCTAAACCACAATAGTGTCCTAATCTAAAGCTAACCTACGGAATCACATTAGTTTGGTCGTGTAACATAGCCATGTTAAGGTCAGAAATAACATAGAGAGCTCCGTGTTATTCTCCGTGCAGGCAAATGTTGATATCTGGCGAATGCCTGTGTCCAGATGGGGGCAACGTTCTTTCTAGAATATAGGCGGAGCCAGAATGGACTGTGCCTTTCCCCGCATTTTGTTGTCCTTGACATGTAATGACTTCGTATCTGGGTGTCACATGCTCACTATCAGGAGATGCCTGCAGTAGAGGATTTTCTGTGGTTGGAGTGTCTGCTCCTACTGGATTTAGAGAGAAAGCTGGAAGTTGAGGCTTCAACTTCCTTCTACTGTCCTTGAGGATGTTTGGCATGAAACTTCCCACAACAACCTGTTCCAGAAAATCTTCTTAAGTGTCTTGTATACCACCAAGCAATCTTCATGGATTAGAAAAATTCCAATATTCATAGTCGATTTGGTGTGTCAGCTAGCTATTATTATTGTGAAATACCACCAGTGGTCAAATATATACAGAAAAATGTTTGAGATGTCAAAAGAAATGTGAAATCAGTCTTACTTGGATAGGACTTGCAGCTAGCAGTAGGCCAGCAACGCCACCACCCAGGACACGCCCATCAGGGCCCGCCAGAGAAATGCTTATTCCTCCAGTCCTACTTCGTACCCCCTCATTTTTGGTGAAAGTGAAAGATCCTGATAAGGATAATATCTCAAAGAGCCCCTGTAAAAGATTACAAGTTAAGAATAACAGAAAAATAGTTGCACTTCATCCGAGAATTATTGGTGGCACAAGATGGTCATGGCAGGATTAATGACTTCTAACAAAACTGACTGAAAATTATTTAAATAAGCAACAAAGGTCGCAGCTAATGGAAACTTCAACATGATTTTCTCCCCTCGTTTTTAATGAAACTGAATGAACCCGATAAGGACAATATCTCAAAACAACCCTCAATAGATAAATTGCAAGTTGAGAACAGCAGAAACATAATTACAGATAACAAAACTGCTGCACGGTTCTCTCAATTCACACACCCAAGAATTACAGATGTGTGTGTAGATTCTCTCAGCATTTTACAGCACGTGTACAAACATAAAGAAAAGTCGGCAGCTGCTACGTCTAGAAATTTAATTAACCATGAAATATGGCATCACTAATGCCTCATGAGAGCTATGTAATTGAATGTTTCTTTTCGTCGGAGATTTGACATGTTAACAGTGTAATGGAATGTTAACTACTCACTGACGAATTAGTTTGCATAGGAAAAATAGAACACATACACACAAATAAGTAAGCAAGAAAACAACCACAGCATCCCAACGGGGCTACGTCCTTGACGGGTGGTTGTGGTTCTTAATATGATGGAAGAACTTAATACAAAGAGTAATCCAAAACACTAATCCTAAGAGGACTTATATAAACTCCCCCCCCCCCCCCCCACACACACACAAAAACAAATATAGCTGAAAGACCTGATATCAGACAAATAGGATCCTAAAATGAATATGATTTAAATCCTAAAGCAAATAGGCTCCAAATCCCAATACAAATAGGCTGTGAATTCTTATACATATGGGATAGGTTAGAAGTATATCAACAATATCTACATTAAATTGAAATCTTGGATGACATAAAAGCAACAACTAAACCATTTCCGCCTTCCCCTTTATAAAACATAAGGCATACTCATTCAAACAAGAACACCACTTCAAATATGAAGACCTCTCTTGGCAAAAATTTCGTATCTAAAAAATGTAAAGAGAGAAATGTGAGATTTGAGAGAGATTCAGAAATACTGTAACCACATCTAATTTTAAATAAGAGTAAGGAAAAAGCACAAAGCAACTCAGGTTATTGCGCATCTTCTTCCATCTAACATGGATATTTGCGGATATCAATCCGAAGTACATATTACAAAGAAACTGTTGGGAAACGGGCAACAAGCTGCGCCGCCAATCCCTTTTAGATGGCAAATCCAATCCTTCGGAACACAACATCCATAGACCTGGAAACTATAACATTACTATGCATAATTTTCTGGACCCTCTTAAGGAACTCTACAACTTCAGACGCCAAGAACCCAAAGGTATCAAACCCGAAAGGAATGAAGACATGTTGATTGTCAATATAAGCCTTCTCATGTTTAACATGGTATTTAGAGCCAAAACAAACCCTACGCACCAACCCTTTTTCTTCTACCTGAATCACCAACACCCACCTTTCATACCCGAACATCACAACCTTCCGGTGCCATAAATCCCGTCCAGCCGACTTGAGCAATTTCATCATCACTGTCACACCACACCTCAGATCCGTGAGAAAGAGGAGCAGTAGCAACCTCGCGACATACACCTCCTTCCCAAGTGGCACTAGCGTTCCCTCCGTGTGGCACTCAAGATTCGTGAGGAGGCAATGGCTGCCCAAAAACACCCATTTTTCATCTAAAAACCCTAAGAGGTGTTCGCTTAGGGAATAAGGTGGAATAAGGTTGGATGAATAAGGAGGGATAAGGTATTGTTTCTATTCATTTTGAGGAATAAAAAAATGTGGAATAAGGTAGAATAAGAGGCAGTTATTTGCTATTCTCCGTTTGGTTGGCACATGAGGGATAAGGTGGAATAAGGTTTGAAAGTTAAACAATTTTCTGAGTTATTCCACATGTATGCAATAAGAGACTGGAAACGTTGTTGCATCTATTATATGCAACTTGAATATTTATCTGTATGCTTGAATGTGTATACTCCATTCAATAAAAAGGTAGAACATTATTTTTGACCATGTATTTCATAGTCATTTGATAGTACAACAAGCTGACCGCTCATGCAGTATACCGCACAACACGAAATCTAGGACAGTACATGTTTATCACACAGGATCATCAACAGAGTCATGAGCTAGTGTCGATCCGTCGGTTAGGTGCAAGATAAGTCTATCCTTCTCACGAAGCAGCCGCTCTTGTTCTTCCAACTTCTCTAGATTGTAGTTTTCAACAAATTCGATAATGTACCCGTCAGGCAATAGCATTCACATCTGTGCATCCTCGCGAGATCGCACCTTATGAACATGACTTTTGAATATGTAATTAAGATGCATAGATTGTCAAAAAAATTGCATGTCCATTTTTTCAAGGTTTGGAAAAAACGGAAAAAAACTGAAAAAATGCTAAAATTGTGCTCAGAAAGCCATAAGTATCAGTCGTGGATGGGGTTCATTCCTGGTGGTTAAACCTCACCAGCTAGGTGGCTGCTCAACCAAGTCTGGGAACACCCACCCCCGTCGTTGTCAAGTAAAGTGGGCTTTCATCATTGCATTGTTCGTGCGTGAAACCAATAAAAGGACAAATTGGGAAAACTATGCTCAGAAAGCCAACGTGTCAGTCGTGGGATGGTTTCGATTATGACGGTCAAGCCTCGCCAACTAGTGGTTTCTCATCCAAATCCGGTAAAAGACACCCCAACACCGTCAGGTAGAGGGGTCTCTCATCATCGCGTGGAGGCGAAACCGATTCGAAAATGGGAGAAAACCAAAAGGATAAGTGATATGAAGAAGAGTATACCAAAAAGAAAACATAGAAAGAAAACAAAGAAATTACAAAATGTTGGAAAAGAAAACATATCGATCCGCACATCAACATGAACCATGAAAACACGACCAGAAATCGGCCATAAACTTAGCTACGATGCATTCCACATTGGGTTGCAATTGCATTTCACAGTCATTCCCCCACACGAATGCCTTCCTCGACTATGTGAACATCATCATCGTTGTCATCGATATCGAACACGTCCTCCTCATCCTCATCACTTCCTGACCCATCATTAGCAATAGGATGTTCCCACTGGTATGTTCGTGAAATTTGATCTTCTCCCTGGCCCTGGCATATGAAGTTGTGGATAATGCAACACACCACCGCCAATGATTGTTTCTGGAAACCGTAGAATGATCTCTCAATAATAGCTTTGAATCGATCCTTCACAATACTGAAAGTCCGCTCCACATAGGATCGCAACTACAAGTGACGGTAGTTGTACGGCTCCCCTCTGGTACAACGTATACTCGACCCCTCTTCGCTCTGAACTGCGAAAGATGCACGATCACGCCACGGTATGGTATCATGAATGTATCGGTATTCGCATACTCGCAGTCTACGAGGAACTTTCTCCCATGTGGAACATTGAATCCTCCTTCATCCAACGCCCATTGCAAGACCTTCATGTCTACAGTGGAACCCTCCCATCCCACCGCTATATATAGGAAGCGGTATTGGAAATCCATGTAGCCATAACATTTTGGGAAAGGAATTGGTGTCGGTTGCAAAATTTAGGGACGACATCGACTAATACCTTTGCGAGAACGATTGTTCCATCAATAGCAACTATGATGTCCTGTAAATACGATGTTCTCAATCACGCATTACTAAAAGGCATGTCACGTGTATGGAGTCCACGAGTTACAATGATTAATTAAAAGTACGGGTAGAAGTTGCGGCTTCTACAAATCACATCGGGAACAGGGCTATCATGCGAGGGCATGTGTATGAAATTATCTTTGAGTGACATGATGTGTGTTAGAGTTACAATGATTAGTTAAAAGTACGGGTAGAAGTTGCGGCTTCTACAGATCACATCGGGAACAGGGCTATCATGCGAGGGCATGTGTATGAAATTATCTTTGAGCGACATGATGTTTGTTAGCACATCATCGAGATGTTGTGAGATCGTGTCGCCTGAATGCTGGAAATGCTCGCATAAAACTCTATTTTTGGCATGTCGTTGATCGTCTCACGTTGCAGGCGAATCATTTCCTTTACCAGGCGAATTATCTCTTGCCCAAGGATTTGAGACGTGGGGTTGTCCCCATCGTTGCATGGCTGCTTCAAGTTCAACGACTGACCTCCAGACTCACGACGTCATCACCTCCTACTGTATTGCCGGTGGTGACAACGATCTCGGTCAGGACCTCCACTTCGTGGTCCTTCGTACCCTCTTCGACCTTATCCACGAATGCGCTGAGTAGACAGATCACCGTGGAAAAATGCTGCAAACAAACCGGGAGGGATGTCTGCGATGAGAAGGCAGACATACCGCGGGTAGTGGATCTGTCGATCATGTCGTCGACAACGTCATAGTATAGGAAGGTCTTCCTCTATACATTTTGTATGTCTTGTTGATCTGCATTCGAAGTACAAATCAAACCAGGAAGTTCAAAATTGATGTTAGAAATGCAAATCTTACCGAGTCCCACACTCCATCGTCTGGTGCAACTACGGTGCGACCCAACCACTCTTCGTCGTGAGGTAGGCAAAGCCATTGTACTCATTGATGGTTTTCCATCGATTCTGGAGCTTCTCCTTATCAAGTTGCATCCCCGTATGCATTGTGAAGTGCACGGTAATCGTCCTCCACGCAAGCGAGGTAAACGAGCTTCCTACTCAATCACCAATGTCGAATGGTTAAGTGCAAGAGGCACTCATCCATGACAAGGGTCCATGTTTCACATATTCTATCGGATTGATTTTCCTGTTCATCTACCCTTGATGAAGAAGCACGATTTCATGACATTTTGTACTCGTCATGAACATTGATTAGTGGTTGTGTCACAGAAGGCAGAGTGTAGGTAGTGGTAGATAGTTGCTCATCATTGTACTACGACGAGATTAGTATTATGGCATTTTTAAAGCAGACCCACATTCGGAAATCAAAATGCACTCATAAATTTTCTTTCATTCCCCAAAACTAGCATCGGTATTGACAAGAGCAAAATCAGCAGCATCAACATCAAGAAATGTATATCAACAAATGTAAATCAACACTAAACATCAACAAATGTAAATCAACATGAACAGAAAGTCAGATCATCAGCAAATGATTAGCAGTATCGACATCAACAAATGTAAATCAAAACAATGACACATAGTATCAACATTATACAAAGGAGCAGTTCATTTACCTCAAACAGAGCAACAGAGTGGCATCAAACAAAGGAGCAGTTACATCAAGCAATGACCAGTAGTATGAGCAGTATTGACATAAGCATAATAAAATGTAATCTTACTTGTAGTTCTCCATAGTGCTATTACTAAAAAAACAATCCATTTTAGGCATTGCTTGCAAATGAAAGGGTGAAATGTACAAATGAAAAACAACTGATTTACATTTCAGTTCATGCAGAGTATGCCATCATTAAAACAGAGAGTATATACTGCCAAAATGCAGGGACTAAGAAATTATATTGAACGGTACCTCGAATCATCAATGATCACCAAGTGTGGTTCAAGAGTAGAAGAATGGATACTAATCTTAATAGGAGTTCATCATATACAATTATAGGAGAAGATTCGATTTCAAGTTGTTAGGAGTATATATGTTGAGAGAATATTCTATATGGCAGGAGTATATGTTAAGAGAATATTCTATGTAACAAGAATATATGTTAAGAGAATATTTTATGTGGTAGGAGTATATGTTAAGATAACATCCTGTGGCAGGAATATTCTATGAGGCATTTATGTATTTTCTCCGTTGAGCTCTCTAGGGTTTTGTCATGGCTTCAAATTTCAGCGACATTCAGTCGAATTTCTGTTGAATATCGACATCCAGTTGAAATTGAAATTCGATCGAAATGGCCGAAATGACCGAAATATGGGGGGCCCAGTACAAAAATGACTTAATGACCAAAATTTCGATCGAATTTCGATCTAAATTTGATCAAAATTCTGTTTCGGTCGATCACTGAAATGGTGACCGAAACCGACATTTAGGGTCTTGGGTTTTATCCTATACAAGGACCCCTAGACCTATAGAATAAAACAAGCCTTTCTCTTCTTTCATCCTTTTTCCACATGGTATCAGAGCAGCGGTCCTAGACCGATGTTCTGACCTAAATCCCTCAGCTACTACCAGCCCAAGTCCTCCCTAAGCAGCCGTCGCCTACCTGCGACGACTCCAAGCGCCTGCAGCGCAGCCCGCGCCATCGCTCGCTGCTCCTGGAAGCCCAACGTCGCCCCAGGCGCTCGCCCGTACCATCCCAGGCACCCTGCGCCTCCGCTAGCGCCCTAGGTGCCGCCCAGTGCTGCCAGACGCCAGCCCAAGCTTCCTATGCCACCCTAGGTGCTCGCCAGCGCCGTCCCAGATACACGCGCTCTTCCCCGCACATCAACTACCTCTCTCTCCTTTGTTGATAATATAGGGTATCATCACTTGATGCCGATTACCTAATCGATGCACTGCTAGGTCTCCGTGATGCTTGAATAAGACTGCAAGAACTAACTAGATCACTTTTTCTTGACCTACTCGACCACCATGGCGTCTGCAGAGCCCAAGCCCATGTACCCGACTTCTTGGTACAGGGCACTTCTATAAAGCTAAAAGGCTCTGAGAACTATGTACTATGGTCCAGATCCATCAAGGTCTTTATTGGTGGTCAGCGAAAGAACTATGTTCTCACAAAAGATCCGCCCAAGGAGACGAACAAAGACTACGATACTTAGTACGTGGACAACTGCCTTTATTAGTGGGCTCTTATGTCGAATCATGAAAATGGTCGAGACAATCTGTAAAGTCATGTCTGACTCAATGATAGCTTCGGATCATGAGTCCTCCTTAGAAGTTGTCACGATGATGGTCCAAGCAATTGGTGAAGCGGAGTTGTGGGGAGTCTCCAAACCAATGGTCCTATGGACAATTGGTATCTCAGGTGCAGTAAAGAGACGGGACCCATCTATCTCCCGGTGGTAACGACTGTTTGCGGCTGTGCGGGTTACATTAGCGAAAGGTGTGTCAAAGAATGGGTGAGGTCGGAGTGCTCCCAATGTAGTAAAATCGATCTCCCGAGTCTCGCACTCTATGGTCGCCTTAGCCGAGGCTAAGAACGGCTTCCCGAGAATAATCGGAGACTAGGTACACTCTCTTCGGTGCTCAATGTCAATGATCGTGAAGTCTATCTGAAGTAGAGCACAGTAGAGCACATTGGAAAGTAATGATGACTAAAATGGTTCCTTTCGATCGTTTTATGGATCGGTCAACCAACTGCACAATCTCTCTCGATTTCCTAAGTGGTCCGGCTTTGAGCTTGTTAAATACGGAGGTCAGGAGGATATTTATCGATGAGTCATCATCGATTCTCGCATGGGTAAAAATGGTGTCTTTGATTTCACACTCAACTCGGGGCAACCTCTTTACTTTACGGCTCTTAGTCTTTCTCCCCATCATCAAGGAGGTGGCCATAGACACCAAGTGTCTTTCTGTCCTTGTTCTCTTATTACCCGACCTCTTGGCACCAATTTACTCCTTACAAATCTCTTGAGGGCGTGGAAGTGATTTATGGCCTTTATTAAGGGAAGCCTAAGAATCAATTCCTTAGCAAGGACTATCCTCAAGGTAGGATCCCATTTTTTAGACCATTTTCATTTTCAAATTTTATGTGATTATATGATTTTTCATTTTTTGGTCTTTTTGAGATTTTCAATTTTTTTAGTATTTTTTATGGGCGAATGGTCAAACACTGGATTGGAGGGTAAGTTGTTAGTAGAAGAGGAAGGTAGAATAGAATCTAGTTGTACAGAGTGTGTGGGTTCCCTAATGTCAGCTCGAGTTTCAACATCAAATCCACTTATTTCATTTTTCCACTTTAATACCCAAGCTGGCATAAATTGAGTGCAATATGTCGATGACATCTCTCAACTTGGCACCAAATGATTCATTTTTCATGATAAGACTAGAAATGTCATCCTCCAAAAAATCATCGTGACAAATCATAGGAGAAGTTTGCACAATTGGAGGATATTGCTGAGAATTTGTGGTCATACTCAACATGCTTAGACTCTGGCATATAATGCTGGGTCGAGTATGGACCATCTGAATGGCAGATATTTGTCGGAGCCTTATGTGATGGAGTTAATAAAGAGGAGGCTCGTAGATTGAATTCATGAGTCCAATCCTATGAATGTGTAAGCTCTCCGAATGTGTGATATGAAGGCTGGTCAATGTAGGCTTGATTACTAGGGTCAATCAAGTCAGGAAGATCATAAGGTGCATACCCCTCCATTCAGTATGTTCGATCGACCATGTCATGTCCTAAGATCAAGTCGGGATGTGTATATATGAATTTTTGTTCGGTCCCTACTTGAGGTCAGAATGAGGTATGTGGGGGCACATAATTCTGCCAATTTTCTATCTCAGCAGTAGCTTGCTCTTCAAATGGTTCCTTGATTCCAGAAGGCATCCGACTAAAAGGTGAACCAACCCAAGGTAGAAGTGGATCCGATATGTAAGAAGGTGGGAGGATACATACACGGACAAACACAAAAATAAATGCAAGAGCAAACCCTAGTTTCACCAACTCAACACAATGATGGTCGGAAAGGTTCCACCGTTTATCTTTTCAGTTTTAGTTAGGTGGCAAAACAAGAAATCAATTCATTTACGCATGATGTAGATGTGGGTTTTGGGCACTATCGTAAGGATGTGTCCTCACCTCTCAACAATTAAGACAAAGTGCATACAATGATGGGGTTGTTCTCCCGAAGACAAGGGATAATTTTAGTCAATTTTTTTATCAATTCTATTAGCAATCCCGATTTTAAGTTAAATTACCACTGAATTAAATCCATCACACAAGGCATGCCTAATGAGCAGGTTCGATTTTCTTTTTATCTTAATTTTAAAACAAGGAGAAAGGAGACGAGAAAAGCCGATGCAATGAAAAAATCAATGATGCATGCCCAGTTTAGAAGACTTACAATGGTCCCCACTCTCTATATGCAGGATGCAACGGAATTTTTATACTATATGAAATACAAACGAGAAAACCGCTCCTAGACAGGCAATTCTATTAATGAGTGATGAACAAATTGATTTTGACTAATTGCTCTGTAGTCTAAGTGCGTCTCGTTAATTGTGATGTGTAGTCCTATAGAGTACGAGCACAAGTAAATTTAAAATAGAACGATTGGCTGCCTATCCTAATTTTGCCACTCAAGTCGAGCCCCACCTTCATCGAAGCATGAAACAGACCTGACACACCATAAAATAATATCCAAGTGTCCAATTACAGACGCGAGATCCCAAATAGAATTCATTGGAAATCAAATAATTATTAAAAATTAATTGTCAGAAAATAGAAAAAAATCTCTCTTCACATGAAAAAAATCTTCTTGGCATCTCAACAGACGTCTCATTCCACGAATCGCCGGCCCTCGATATACTTCGAGATGCGTCGTCTTCAAGAAAGCCGCTCCAAATCCATCGAGCCCTTGCACAAAAAGATAAAATTTATGTTAGAGAGGTAGACACAAAATGAAGAAAAAATGTTGAAACATAAATAGAGATATATTCACAAGAAAAATCGAGGTTCAGATTACTCAGGGGTGGAAAACCTAAAATCACTTCTAAAAATTATCCTAAGTTGTGCCTCCCCGACAACGGTGTCATCTGATGTATCCGAAAATTAACCTAATTAATCGTGTCATGTTGTTGTAGTCGGGCAATCAGGATCGATCAAAAATTAACCACACGAATCAATGAATCAAGAATTAATTAAAGTGTGGTTTTATATATTTTTAGCTTTGGCAAGCCCCAGGGTCGACTCAAAGAGGCAAATGAAGAACGTCGGATCAAGTTAGACAAATTAACTCACGATTTTCCAAGCGAGATTTTTTTGTATTTTTCATGCTAAATAAATGAAAATGCAACTATACGGATGAATTAGTTTATTAAGAAATCAAGTAACATAGCTAAAATAATATTAATGTAAAATTAATCAAAATTAGCCGAATTATATTTTTCTTGTAAACTTAATCCAATGATGAATGCAAAATGTATTTTTTGGAATTTTTGAAGTTAAAATGCAACAACAAAAATGCAAACTTTTTAGAGGTTTTATGCAGTTATTCATGCAAAGAGAGTGTAAAAAATTATGAAATTTTTACTAGAAGCGAAATATGATGAAATGAAGCTACCGTAATTTTTTTGGAATTTTCTGACAATATATAATTTCTAATGAAATTGTTAACGGAAACAGAAAGACTAAGACTGTAAGTATTTAATTTCTAATAAATTCACAAAATCAAATTATCCAGAATAAAAATAATTTTAAAAACATATTTAATAAATAATCCTGGAGTGTTGAAATTTCACAAAAATAATATTAATGGATTTAATTAAAAAGTAATTACAGAAATCACTCAACCACTTATTTTAGTTAGAAGACGCATCCATTTTTTATGAAATTTGGTCAGTAAATAAAGCATAACGAAAACCATCATCTCTGAGTTTTGCACAATTTTTGGAGTAATATTTAATTAAATATGAATTTCAAACCATGAATATGGTAAAATATCTGATTTTTCACCAAAATAATTTTAATTAATTATTTATTGCTCATAAAGTTCTATTTAAATATTCAAAAGGTAAAGAATTATATGCTTTACAATATGCAATTTTTTGATGTGAAATAGATTTCCAAATTAATACGTAAATGCAAGGGTATCTTTGCAAAACAGAAAATAGAACTGAATGAACTGAGATGTGCACAAGGACACTATTGCAATTAAAGAAACATGATGGAAAAAAATTGTAATTTTCATAAATAAAAAAATAAAATGACCATATGTGTGTATTATTCTTGGCACCCAAGTTAGGATACAAGAGGCGGGCCGTGCGCGGGAAGCAAGGGCTGGCACGGGCGGTTGTCGACGAGAAGTTGCATGCACGACGATGGCGTAGCGGGCGGCACGGCAGGAGCTTGACTGGGTGGAGCGGTCGTCCGACCGAGGTACGCGCGACTGCGACGTGGAGGCGGTCGCAGTTGATCGAGGTGCATGCGAGGGTGCAGTGGGCGGGGCGGCGCATAACCTGCGGTGGAGGAGGACTGGCAGGGGAGGCGATGCGGTGGCTTGCGCGTGATGTGTGTGGTGGTGGTGAGGACTGGATCGAGGGCAAGAGGGTGCTCTGGAGCACGACTGAACAGGGGCGCGGCAACGGCGCGTGCGGTGGTGGAAGGCTAGCAGTCGCTGGCACCGGTGACGTGTACGAGCTGCTGCAATGACAGGCTCCTGGTGGCCCTGGTGGCGCACAGGAGGAGAGGGGTCGGCCTGCTGCTACGCATGTAGGGAGGCATGTGGTACGACTGCAGGCCGACTGTAAGAGTGCAGGTGGTTGCACGGTGGGTGCGTGCAGGAGATGGGGCTGCGACGCACCACCATGCACGAAGGCAAAAGGGTGTCGACGGAGATTGTTCAGAGGCCACGCGTGCAAGGTGGCAGTGAGTGCTGACAACCGTGAAGGAGTTGAGGCATAGGCTACGAGGTCACGGGCGTGCGAGGAGCGGTTGACCTGCTACTGGTGGGTAGCGGAGGGATGGCCACGTAAGACTGCAATTTTCCCTTTTTTTCCTTTTTTTATTTTTTTAATGAGAGAATAGATATGAAGATGAATGAAGAGGAATTGATGTTATGATGAAGATGATGTACAAATAAAATAAAATAAATATGATTATGAGGTGGTGATGTTGTGATGATGACGGTGGTGGTGTTTGATGGCGATGAAAATGATTATGGTGATTTGTGATGATATGGTGTAAAAAAATACGACTATGAGGTGGTGTTTATGAAAATGATTTGGTGATGAAACAAGAAAAAATTTGTTAGATGAAATAAAATGAGAAGATGATAGAAGATTTACGTGTGAAGATCGCCGGATTTTGGAGGAGCTATGTTGCAACTCCGATCATCGCCTCAAGAAGGTCGGTGAAGATGGACCTTTGAAACTGAAGCAACTTCCTGCGAGGGATGGCTGCGACAAAGTGGTTGAGACCACCTCGGATCTCGCCTTGAGGTTTTCGTCGCTCAACTCGTCTCCTACAGCTGTCACCTGGAGGTTAAAGGGGCTCAACCTCTCTTTTCTCGAAATGGTGGATGACGTCTACTGGAGAGGTCAAGCTTCTTTTGAAGGCGATTGGGTCGTACAGGAGTTGTGGAGGTGGCCGAAGTGGAGGGTGGCGCGGGTGTGTTTAGCGTAGGTGGTTGGGATGGGAGATCGAGCGGGCCGTGCGCTGCGCGAGGAGGATGGGCGGGTCGCGCGGGGGCGATTGCAGGAGATCGTGAATTGCAAGCGGAGAGAGGGTGGCCGGCGGTTGCGTGGGGTAGAGAGAGAGAAAAGGATGGGGGGAGAGATAGAGAGAGAATAAGGGAGGAATGATCTGGACCGTTGATGAAGTACCCCTTCATCTAACGGCCCAAGATGAAGGAGCTTAAGTGGCATAAGTGGGGAAAGGAGGCGACATGTGATGGCTCCAGGAGCCGCCACATGTCGCTCCATGAAAAATCAGAGTTAAATCAAATGTAAAATCAATAAAAATTAACAAGTGAGCTCGAATCGAAAAACTTTCTTCATGAAAGTTGCTCGTCTCAGTGAGATCTACAACTTCATGAAGGAACCAAGACCAAAATACATCATATATACAAAGTGGTATTTTTGGGTGGTATCTTATAGGTATAAAACACCACATTTTTATCTTTTTGAATATTTTTTTGTCATAATTAAATAAGAGAAAAATAAAAATAAAATTAGGAAAAATATGAATAAATATTTACAACTTAAACTATTTTTTTATTTTTAATAGTTAAGAAAATAAAAAGATAAAATAAAGGGTATTATGGTCAATATGTATAATATACAATAGGGGCCCAAAACCCAAGTTTCGCATACAAAATCCGATTTTTATGAAATTGGTCTTGTTTTGAAGCTCTTTGAATGTATATAACTTTAAAAGTGAGTAGACCAAAATCGAATATTGTATGAGAGAGATATGCGCATTTTAAGGTCTTTCATCTCAAACTAGGTTTTGGATTTTATTAGTCAATTTTACAAGTTAGTATTTTTTGATATTTTCCTTATTGTTAGTAATATATAAACTATAGAGTTGATTTTATTGGATTTGGAGTTAGTCTAAATTAGATATAAATAAGTGATTTTAGCTAATATACATGTGAATATGTACAAGTAAATTTGCCTCCTTATTTAATGCAAATATGCATGCTAAAATGCGAACATTGATTCTAAATGCATGAATGTGAATAATGCATAATAAATGAAAATATACAGTTAATTGCTTGGGAACGAAGCTCTATTTTCAACTTTTAGAGTGATGAATCACAAATTCATCACCTAGGAAAGGCAATGTTCTTTTGTTGGAAGCCAAATAAGCTCAAAACAAATCATGTCGGATAGGATGGAAACATCTATCAAGGATCACATCCCCAACAAAAATTTTGTAAAATCGCATGAAACCAACTAAATCCCCAATATGCATATCATCAACAAGACCAAGATCAATCGTAAATCATCATCATAGGCCACACATCTTGGAAAGCCCCATTGGAAAAAGGTGCAGAAGCTAAAACCACAACAGAGATCGCAAGAAAACACAACAGCATGATATGATGATCGGAAAAGGGTTATCTCGCCCGCATAATCACCCACAACGAAGATTTTATGTGACGACAACAAACCAACAACAGAAGCTCAAAGAGGTGTTCTTGCCCACTCGACGCCCTCTTCCACCCCAATTTATAAACAAATCCAGGGGTCGAAGAAACCCTTGACACATGGTCCGAGGTCATGTAAGAGCGAAAGAGAATTAATGCACAGTTTTACAACCAGGATTTGTTATTTTATTTTTTGCAATAAAAATGCAAATGAAAATATGCAATTAAATTAGGATATTAAGAAAATAAGTAACTTAGCCAAGGTCGTACTCAGGGACACGAGCCTCTTAATTGTGAATCTAGATTCTTCCTATTTAGATTAAGTGTTCAATTAAAAACATCATAGGTCAATGCACACGAAAACACGAACAGACTTTTTTTTATTTGATTTTTTATCATGCGAGGAAATGCAATTGAGGACCAATGCAAGTGTACAATTATGCCCTAATTAGATAAAACAAACGAGCAGGAATTTTAGGTCAACTTTAGAATCAAATGATGAAGCAAGTTCCATTGAATATTAATTCAAGGCATAAAAATCATTACATAATGGACACTCCATAATAAAATTAATCATCAAACTCTGATGAGTCTCAATTCATCACTCTTTATTCCTTTATTTTAGCTAGAAACTTGAGCAAAACATCATGTAAATGTGTGTAAATATCATAAATTGCCAAAACACATGCATAGTGTAAATATGCATAATTAGCATGTTTTGTGCCAAAATAAAGGAATAAAGAAACACAAGAAAAAGAGGAAAATATTTAGAATAAATATTGAGTGACCTAATCCCAAGGGAGGGCCCAGCATGGGCCTGACCGCAAAAGAACCCAAGTAGAGAGAGATAAGGTCATTCATACATGTGCATATCCCCATGTATAAATAAAATTATTTTCCTCTAAATAAAAATAAAAATGTGTTCTTATTATTTGGTACATATTTGTAAAAATAAAACTAAAATAAAAATGGGAAAAACAAAAGAAAAATAAAAATAAACCAATAATTAATAAAAATTATTTATTTTCTCCTCGTAAATAATTAATAAAAATCCAATAAAAATATCTCTATATTCCATATTTCATGATGTAAATAAATAAATAAAAATCAGAAAAATAAAATACAAAGAAAAAGAATAAAAATCAATTTCCACCTTGTATATATACCATGTACATATGTATATAACCCTATTTATTTACTCCATCATAAAAATAAAATAAAAATACCTTATTATTCCAAATTTTATTTTGTAAATAAATAAAATGTAAAATTGGAATAATTATATAAAAATAAATAATTAAAAATAAAAATCAAAATTCCTTTTATGTATATACCTACATATAATAATAATATAATGTAAATACCTTATTTATTTTCAAAAAAATAAATAAAAATCACTAAAAAATAATTTGAAAATAAATAAACATTTTTCATGTTTGAACTTTTTCGAAATAAAGTCATTTACTATTTTTTATTGAATTTCCAAACATTTAATAAATGGCGATCTGTGATTGGTCCACGGGGGATTGTTGACCCCCGGTCAACTCTCCCCCGCGGACCTCTTTCACGCGGATCTTGCGTTCGACCCGACTTCTCTGATTTTTCTTCGTTCAATCCGACCTCCATTTACCCAAACCCCAGGTGATATTTGACCCTTGATGATCCGAGATTCTCGCCCGGAGTATTGCCTAGGGATCCAAGCTCCGACCATCTCGCCCGATCGTCATCTAGCCGGACCCTTCGTTGTATAAAGCTCCACCTCCGTCGCACATTCTAGGTCATCTTTGGCTCTGCTCCTTCGTCCCAGGACCTCTATTTTCTTCCCCAGAGTGACAGTTGTGCGAGGAGAGTGTCGAAGAGAGGAGGAGGTGCTTCCAGCCATCGATCCGACGACCTTCGTTGCCGTGCGCTGCCTCGAGGTACGCCAAGCCTCGGGACTCGACGAACCCTTGAGGCAATAACTCCCGGAGCTCCGCCAGCTCCAGCCCAGTCGACCACCTTCATCAGGTAACTTCGATATCCCCTAGATTCCTCTAATTTTCCATTTTGCCCAAATCGTTCCTCCGCCGTCGCCGATCGATTCCTATCGCCACGATCATCGATTCGATCATCGGACCACCCCATCACCTCCGTAAGACTTCTCTCCACATTCTTCGCCCATTCGCTCATCTTGATTCGCCCAAGAACCAAGAACCGGACCTCCCTCGTCGTCGCCTCGCCGGAGGTCATCCATCCGACGCACCCAACTCCCAATTTCGCCCACTGACGAGTCGAGGCAATTTGCCCTCGACCCAGGAGCTTGTCTGTGCCACTTTGCAGGTCAGAGGACCCCATCTGGGGGTCAAGTCGTTCGAAGCATAGGAGCTTCGCTCCTCCACCGTCGTTGGGCCGCTCCGGTGGTCCCTGGCTTCATCGGAGGATCCCATCAGCTGCGGAAGAGCTCGGCGATCACGTTCCACATCCCAGCAGCCCAGGAGGAGGTCTCCACCGCGCGCACGGAGCCGGCGAAGCTCGCCGGCGAGCTTTTCTTGGAATATCTTCCTTCACTGTCCGATCAGCTCCGACGCACCAGTTTAGATCCGGACCGTTCATCTTCGAGATACGCCCTCCGTTTGATCTTCATCAGGGCTCGATCTGGACCATCCCTCTCGCGAAGAGGCGCCAGCTACTTCTCACCCTCTGATTCTCCACGTGGCGCCTCTCCAGCTGTCGATTCAGCGAAGGGCTTCCCACAATCCAGCACCGTCCGATCCTCCACGTGGCGTCGTCTTCAGCCGTCTGCTTTTAATAAGGGGTAATATCACTTAGGCCCCTCTGTTTATTGCAATTAATATTTAGTCCTGTAAATATTTAGTTTAGTTGTTTTTATTTTGAATATTTTGCATTGTGGACCTTCATGTTTCTTCTATTAGCATTTAAGTCCCTGTGTATTGTGACCACGTGCATCGACACGTGAGGTTTTGGGAATTTTGCACTATTGATCCTGTGTGTACTGATTGATATTTTATAAATAGGATTTACACATATGCCCCTTCGTGCCTGATTCACGTGCATTGTGCGTGATTTTGTGGACTTTTTGCGCAAGGGTCCCTGAGTTTTATTTGCGTGTTAATGTTTGGTCCGTGGAAATAGTTTTCTTTGCATTTAGGTCCCTGTGTACTGTGTGCCCTGTTTTGATTGAATAAAATAGCAAATTAAATCCAAATTAGGTGAAATTTGGACATGTGGCTCTTTCCCCTGTGTAAAAATTTCCCTAAATTTTTGGTGTATTTTTTAAGCTTTTTGATATTTTTAAAAAATCAAAAACAGTGATTTTCGCTACTGTCTGACTTAGAAAATCAAAGAAAATATAAAAACTCTTTTAAAAATTATAAAAAAATTAGTGTAAGTTAGTTTTAGTGTCTTTTAATTTATGTCCAATTTTTGTGCTTTTTAGATTTGTAAAAACCCTAAAAATTGAAAAACCCTAAAAAAACTCATAAAAATTCTAAAAAAATCTAGAAAAATAAAAAAATACAAACTCTTTTTCTGAATCTTAGTTGTTGTTTATACTTTTCATAAAAATTACCTTCAGACTTTTATAGATCCATTTTATATTTTTAATGGACCTTTCAAGTCTGGCTGGACAATAGTTCCGTGTTTTTGTCTTTCTTGATTTTTAGAAAATTACATAAAAATTAGAAAATTCTGAAAAATTCACCAAAAACATTAAAAAACCTAAAAAATATAAAAAAAAAATTGTTCGAATTTTTAGAGCATTTTTGGTTGATTAAATAATTGGTTGTGTGTGCTTGTTTTTACATTTCCTTGGAAAATCAAAAATACATAAACATTAAAAAATTATAAAAAACCCACCAAAAATATGTTCTTCTCATTTTTGGATTTCTAACTACTTCGTAGGCCGCAAGGCCATCACGTGCTCCCTGAGTCCGACCCTAGTCGATATACCAGGTTAATAAAAGTAGCGAGGACCGCTTCTTTGTTTTCATTGATTTTATCTCTCTGATTGGTGGTTCCTTATTTTCTTGATCAATCGATTCTGCTCGATCCGGGTCGCAATGACCCTTGTTTCTACCTTTACCTGGATTTTGTGGGATTTTCGGTCATCAGAATGACGCCGTTGCTGGGGAGCACGACTTAGTAGTCATTTTCGATTTTTCTGCGGCTTTTCTTTTTCACGACTTTCTGTAGATATTTTTGTATATATTTTATCTGACTTGTTTATAGATATTTTTCTGGACTAACACTTTGGTTTCTCTTTCTTGCGAGGGCTCGAGGACCGAGGCGGCTTTTTCGGAAGCCGGAGCAACCGCGAGAGTCGGAGGCGGCTTCTTTCTTTACGAAGCCGCAGGAGGACGCGAGGAAGAAAAGCCGAAGTTCGGGAGCCGCGGAATAGCCGCGAGATTAGCCGTAGTTTAGTTAGTGTAGTTTACATTTATTTTCAGCTGAACCATTTCATTTGTAATAATACAGGGATGAACTTGGACACTTGTGACATTTTGGGGTCTGTTTCGCCGAGCACCGGTGTGCTCGGGGGACCTCACCGAGTTTTTCGCGGTTTTCGCGGCTTTTGACCGTTTATTTACTGCTTTGTGATTTACGCGGTTTTCAGCCTTAGCTTAGGATTTTTATTGATTGTGACGTAATTAATTAGGATCCAAACACCTAATTATCTGCTTGTACCTATAGTTCGAATAATTGGACCTAATTAATTAATTCACAAGAAAAAGCCGGATTATTAGAGCTCTGGTCCACGTGCCTTGAGGAGTCACATACAGCGCATGCAGGATCTGTTGTGGCACACACTGAGTGGCTCACAAGATAGGACTCAGAACCTAGGCTCGAGTACCCGGCTACTGTTCTCTCGTGTAGAAATTGCTCTGCTAGAGACGGTTTTCCACGTGCATCATATAGGTAGTTTATATTCAGTCTTTTATTTATGCGCGGATCACCCTGCATGTAGACTGCTGGAGTCAGGTACGCATCTCTTACTCTGCATGCATCATTGATTCCCGCGCATCGGCTTTTTCGTCTTCTCTCCCCGGTTTTTGGACTAAAAATCATCAGGAGAACCGAAAAATTCGTTAGGCGTTGTTTTTATCTGAAAAATACTTAAAAAAGAAAAACTATAAAATAGGGACTGCTAAACAAACTTGACCCTAAAAGACACTTCACCTAAAAAAATCTGTCTTGGGGAGAGCAACCCCCTCATTGTCTGGTTTGATTCCGCAAGAGAGTGACCCGCACACTAGGCTAGAGCCACATCCGAACCCCGATCAGACTACCGACTTTTATACGGGACAGTCTGATTGACGGATTGGATTCCTACCAGGTCACGTAACCGCTCTGATATACTAACATGATCACTTAAATAAAATTGACAAGATAATTGACCGAACTCTTACGGTCTTCAGCTCAGCTTGGAGTAGGTGAATTCGGAGTTTGTTTGCTCATCTTGTTTGTTTCCATATCTCATCCGCCAGACTCGCCAGATCGAGATGATGGGCAGGAGGTCCCTTAGGCAGCCTCTGGCTGCACCGCTTTTTAGCACCCCAGCCCGTTATCTAGGTTGGTTCGCGAGAGCTCAGACCCGCTCTCCGAACCCGAGTTCGATTCCGTCCTGTTCCCCCTTGACCACCCTTCTTCTATACCTGAGATGCCAGTGCCAGATGCGAGACAGCAGACTGATGATATTTCGGCACCTGAGTTTGGGTCTTTTGCCTTTGCAGAGACTATGGCCAGCAGCGAGGATCGCACCGAGGGTCAGAGGCCAGAGACGACCACACTTACGTACTGGACCAGGGTGCGATCAACACCACCATGCTAGCCTCCCTTGAGACGATGCAGAGACAGATACGAGACCAGGGGGCTTTCATGGTGGACATGAGGAGAGAGATGGAGAGACTGAGAGCCGCAGCAGACCAGCCACGAGCCGATGGACGCAGGCCAGATCAGCCAGACCAGCCGGTAGCAGCAGCAGCAGAGCCTATACCGATACGGGAGTTGCACAACCCCGGATCGACACTGACGCACCGGTGGGTGGTTCTTCCGACGATCGTGGGGGACTTCAAGTTCCCCTCGAACACACTGCAGCTTCTTCCCCGCTTCCACAGGCTCGCCACTGAGGAGCCCCATCTCCATCTCCAGGAGTTTCTGATGATCTGCAGCACCGTCCACGATCGACAGGTGGACGAGGACACCATCCGTATGATTGACTTCCCCTTTTCATTAGCAGATAGAGCGGCCACCTGGCTGAAGCATTTGGGGAAGTTTGTGTACACCTGGGAGCAGCTCCGTACCGAGTACTTGCACAAGTACTATCCACTCGGGCGGACGAATGCAACGAGGGCCCTGATCAGCAACTTCTCCATGCTCTCCAACGAACAGTTCCACGAGGCATGGGAGAGGTTCAGAGAGTTGACCGACAGATGCCCGCACCACGACATCACGAAGCCGAACCTAGTTAAGAGCTTCTTCTGCGGGTTGACACCAGAGCTGCAGGGCCTGGCGGTTCCTACTTCGTTAAGGATGAGGATCAGATCTGGGCCATCTACGAGGAGATGGTCGAGAACTACGTTGTGATGTCCCAGGCCCGACTCTACACCCAGGGACGCCCTCAGCCACAGACCGTGCAGTTTCAGAGGATAGCACGGGTCGACGCCGGTCCTTCCACTTCGTCAGCGGCAGCCGCACAGGCCGAGTCCACAGCCGCCGACATGGGCATTATCAGCGAGAAGCTGGACCGGATGGAGCTGATCGAGAAGAAGCAGTGCCAGAGCATATCGCAGATGGAGCATATGGCACAGTTGTTGAGTGTCCTGAAGACACATGTCATGTGTCTCCAGGAGGCACAAACGGCTTCTCAGCCCCGTCTTCAGGCTCGAGGAGATTCGAGAAGCAGCGACAGTTCGTCCCAGCGCTCCACGCAGCCTAGACAGGTTCACCTTGTACAGGCGGAGCCGTACCATGCCACAGCAGTACTACCAGCCACCACCATCTCCAGACACTCAGATGGTGGTCAACCAGCCGGATCAGCCTCTGGCAGTACTCCCTCCACCCCCTTACGAGCCGGAGCCGTTGATGGATGTCAACGGGATTTGGTACGACCGACCCCAGCCCGGTATCCGACGAGACCATCCCGGATTCCGTTGGTCAGCTGGAGGTGCCAGTTCCCAGCAGCAGCCTCCAGTTCAGGGTGGTCAGTACGGCCATCAGCGAGAGCAGCACCAGCAGCTAGGGTTGGGCATGGGCCGGGCTCGGGCCGGGTTCGCCTTGGCCCGGCCCAAGTCCATTTTAGAATATGGGCTAATGGGTCGGGCCTAGGCCCATTTTATTTTCAAAAATTAGGCCCAAGCCCAAACCCGGCCCAAATAAAATGGGTCGGGTTCGGGTCGGGCCGGCCCAATTTAACACCTATGTATACGAATATCATGTCTTCCATTCTTCTTGCATTTGTGTGGTTGTTTCTTATGCATGTGTGCATGTTTAAAACTATAAAGTATGCTAACTAATTTGTGATTTTAACATTAGTTGTATGTTGGAAATACAAATGTGGTAAAAATATGGCGACTTAAACCACCATTCAATTCACCATTACATATTCTATTGTAGATGCGGGCACTATGACCCAATACAAATTGGTTACTTACAGTTGTACATGCTGTAACACTTGAGGACACAGATTCCATTATTGCATATTAATGTAATAATCTTGTATATTAATGTAATAATATCCTCAATCCACTATTGGATATGATTATTAATGTATCTAAGCATTTATTCTACACTTGAATAAGGATAGTAAAGTTAGAACATGGTATTTGGAATGAACATGAATATAATTGATATAATTATACCGTACTGGATATAAATATACTTGCTTTAGAATGGATCGGGCTATCGGGCTAACGGGTTTGGGCCTTCTAAGGCCCAAACCCGGCCCGTTAATCAATATGGGCTCATTTTAGGGCCCACGGCCCGCCCATTAAATTTCGGGTTCGGGTTTGGGTCGGGTTATACGGGTCGGGTTTTTGGCCGGGTCGGGCCGGCCCAGCCCAATGCCCAACCCTACCAGCAGCCCCAGCCCCCAGTACAGCAACAGTCATCCCAGCCCCCACAGCAGTATGGTCCTCATCCCTATCAGTAGGGACATTCTTGGAGGCGTGATCAGCCTCACCAGCCGCAGCATCACCCACAGCAATACCCCTCTCACCCGCACCAGCCACAGCAGCAGCCTCATTACCAGCGAGGCTACGCGTCAGGTTCTCATGGGCCAGCCTATGAGAACCCCGCCCTAGACGACTTAGCCCGCCTCATAACTGAGCAGCATGCTACATTCAGACGGGAGATGGACGATTTCCGCCGGGAGATGCGGGAGATTGTGAGAGGGAAGGCCACCATTCCTGCACAGATAGAGCCGAACCCGAACAACCTGAAGAGGAAGTCTGAGCAGGTAGAGTTTACAGAGATTACCACTCCTAGTGATTCTTTTGGTGATTTGTCTGCATACATGTTTGATGCTGATTTTGTCACACTTAGGAGCGGTAGGATGCCAGCAGGCGGTGCCTCGTCTGAGCGACGATCCCACGCCACACCAGGAGCGCCAGACGAGGAGGAGCGCGGTACTGACGCCGCGAGAGATGATGACGGTGGTACTGATGCCACCATGGACGTTGATCCAGCTGACGGTACTGAGGCCGCCGCTTCACCAGTTCGAGGAGGTGGTACTGACGCCACCACAGCTGCTAAGCCAGAGCGCGGTACTGATGCTGCGAGATATGCTGAGGGTGGTACTGAGGCCACCATTACTTCTGCTGGTCCTGTAGTCTTTTCATTTGTACATGTATCTCAGGACGTTTCTGGAAATAAAGGAAAGGATATGTTATTTTTGGATCAACATGTGTTGATTGATGATGTTTGTGTGGATTCTGTTCTTCATGAGCATGCCAGACCCTCTCCTAGTCCTTCATCTGAGAAGGACCCCGTGATCCCCTTTCCACGAGCACTTCACATGGCAAAGGGGAAGAAAATAGAAAATCCCAAAAATAGTCATCAGATAGAGTTCAACCAGCAGATGATAGATCGATTTCATATTCAGCGGACTCTACAGGAGGCCTTGGAGCACATCCCTCTACTCCAGAGATCACTCAGAGACAGGACCACAGTTAGGATGAAGAGGAGGAACCATCAGTCTGAGATCCATGTGCTTACCAGAGCCACGTGTTTCGCGATACAGAACCGTCTGCCAGCCAAGAGGCCAGATGTAGGAGCCCCGTTTGTCAGATACCACATTCATGAGCAGAGGTTCGACCGCACTCTATTAGACAGCGGTTCTTCGATCAACCTACTTCCGGCAGCCCTTCTCGACCGCTTCGAGTTGGGCACTCTCCGACAGAGCAGGACGGTCCTTCAGTTTGCTGATCGATCAGTCAAGAGGCCGAAGGGGTTGCTGAAGGATGTTGTTGTCACGATTCATGGCCTGAAATTCCCCGTGGACTTCGTTGTGTTGGACATGGAGATCCCTGAGTCTGTGACCGATGCCCCCATCATTATAGGACGTCCGTTCTTGGCCACAGCCAAGGCAGTGTCCGACCATGATAGCGGGAAGGTGTACTTTCGCGTCGAGGGCGAGAGTATACAAATAGAGACGGTCGAGGAGACTAGAGCTAGAGATTCAGATTGCTCAGAGCCGACCACAGATACAGAGCAGATGACAGAGGCAGGGCGAGACATCCACCAGGACTGTGACTTCGTGATTATAGATGATGAAGCAGTTTGGGCAGATCTAGTCGCACAGGCCATCCTCTCACCTTCAGAGTTCGCTGATGCAGAGACGAGAGCAGAGGAGAGCTTGGAGAGCGCATTCCTGGTCCAGGATACATTTCAGGCCGCAAACCCGGTTCTTGATCGCGATACAGATTTTTGTGAGTATGATCCCTCGGAGTCAGATACCGATTGGGCAGAGTTTGATGATTTCACACCGTGTCTGACTTCCACTGAGCCTACAGCTAGAGAGGAGGTTGGTTCTGAGCAGAGCAGAGACAGACCAGTTGAGCAACCTTCTCTAGATCCAGTTTGCGAGCGAGAGTTCTCATTCTCCCGTGCAGATTTGGCAGCATACACTCGGATTCTTCAGAAGCCATATTTGTCAGCACCGACTTGTCCAGAGCTGAAGCCGCTACCAGCGTCGCTGAAGGATAGGTTCCTTGCGGGTGAGCATGAGATGTACCCAGTCATTATCTCCGCTGATTTGACTGGAGAGCAAGAATCCCGTCTAATGGGGGTTCTTGAAAAGAACCGCAAGGCTATAGGATGGAGTGTAGCAGATCTCCAGGGGATCAGTCCGGCTCTGTGCTCCCACCACATCTATTTTGAGGATGAGGCAGAGCCATCGCGTGAGTTCCAGCGACGGCTGAACCCGAATCTTAGAGATGTTGTCATGAAGGAGATCTCGAAGTAGCGGAGCGTCGATTTTATCTACCCCATCTCCGACTCCAAGTGGGTCAGTCCGCTGCATGTGGTGCCCAAGAAGACAGGCATCACTACAGTTGTCATGGAGTCTGGAGAGGAGATCGCTACCCGGGTACCCACTTCTTGGCGAGTCTGTGTGGATTACAGACGATTGAACCAAGCCACCAAGAAGGATCATTTCCCCTGCCCTTTATTGATCAGATTATTGAGAGGCTGGCAGGGAATAGCCATTATTATTTCTTGGATGGATACTCCGGCTATGATCAGGTGGCCATCGCGCCCGAGGACCAAGACAAGACCACCTTCACCTGTCCCTTCGGGATATATGCTTTCAGACGCATGCCTTTTGGATTGTGCAACGCTCTGGCGACATTCCAGAGATGCATGTTGTCCATCTTTTCGGACATGGTGGGGGAGTGCTTGAAGGTCTTCATGGATGATTTCTCGTTCTACGGCGACGGATTCGATTCTTGTCTTGACTGCCTAGACCGAGTCCTTCAGTGATGCATAGAGGTTCATCTAGTGTTGTCTTGGGAGAAGAGTCACTTCATGGTGACTCAAGGGACGGTGCTTGGCCACATCATCTCCAACAAAGGCATGGAGGTTGATCCGACCAATGTGGATGTCATTAGAAAACTCGATCCACCATTCAACTTGCGGCAGTTACAGTCTTTTCTGGGGCACGTCGGTTTCTATCGACGCTTCATTCATGGTTTCAGCAGGATTGCCCGACCATTGACTGATCTGTTGACGAAAGACACCGAGTTCCTTGTAGATGATAAGTGTCTATCGTCGTTTGAGACTTTCAAGAGCTGTGTTATAGAGGCTCTTGTTCTCCAGCCACCTGATTGGTCTCTCCCATTCGAGATCATGACGGACGCCTCCGATTTTGCCGTAGGGGCCGTACTGGGACAGAGGAGGGATGGAGTCCCATTTGCCATTCACTACGCTAGCTGTACATTGGATGTCGCGCAGCGGAACTATATTGTCACTGAGAAGGAGATGCTAGCCGTAGTTTTTGCCCTAGATAAGTTCAGATCTTACATCATTGGATCTAGAGTGACCATATACACTGATCACACCGCTATCAGATACCTCATAGCAAAGAAGGATGCCAAAGCTAGATTGACGAGATGGATCCTTCTTCTCCAGGAGTTTGATATAGAGATTAAGGATAAACCTGGAGTCAAGAATGTGGTGGCGGATTATCTCTCCCGATTGGAGTATCTTGACGATTCTGAGCAGATTGACCCTATTTGTGAGACCTTCCCAGATGAGGCGATCCTTGCTATCGCCTCGCTCCCATGGTATGCCGATATTGTGAACTACCTTGTCGCCAAGAAAGTTCCACAAGATTGGCCCAGACGGAAACTTGAGACCTTCCTCGCGAAGGCCAAGTTTTACCATTGGGAGGATCCCATCCTTTACCACGAGGGAGGGGATAGTATCTGGCGTAGGTGCATTCCTCAGGAGGAGCACCACAGCGTCTTTACTTACTGCCACAAGCTTGAGGCAGGAGGACATCACTCAGGGAGGAGAACGGCACAGAAAGTGCTCCAATCCGGCCTATGGTGGCCTACTCTCTTCAAGGACTCTGATGAGTTCGTGATGAGGTGTACTGACTGTCAGAGGATGGGCACTTGTTGACAGCGTGATATGATGCCGATGCAGCCCACACACTTTTCTGAGGTTTTTGACGCATAGGGCATCGATTTCATGGGTCCATTCCTTAAGAGTCAGGGACTTGAGTACATTCTGTTGGCCGTGGATTATGTGAGTCGTTGGGTTGAGGTCATCCCCGCTCGAACGCAGATGCTAGGACTGTTTGCATATTTTTTAGGAAGAATATCATTTCACGATTCGGGGTACCTCGAGTGTTGATATCTGATGGGGGTCTCGTTTCGTCAACGACAAGGTAAAGGCCCTTGCTAGCGAGTTCAGCATAAACCATCGAGTTGCCACTCCATACCATCCTCAGACGAATGGTCTTGTTGAAGTGTCGAACAGGAAGATCAAGACTATATTGCAGAAAGTCGTCCGCCCTGACCGAAATGATTGGTCACAGCTTTTGGACTCGGTCTTGTGGACATATCGGACGTCTTTCAAGACTCCTTTGGGTACATCTCCCTTTCGCCTCGTTTATGGCAAGCCGTGCCATTTACCTGTTGAGCTGAGACATAGGTTACTTTGGGCAATCACATATATACTTTTGGATCCAGAGAGTGTAGGAGATCAGAGGAGGGCAGAGTTAGCAGCCCTGGAGGAGCTTCGTGATACCGCCTTTTCAAACAGCCTACATTATAAGGAGAGAGGGAAGGAGTGACATGATTCTCATATCAGCCACAAGCAGTTTGAGCCAGGACAGAGAGTATGGCTGTTTGATGCTAGGCTTCGATTATTTCTAGGGAAGCTACAGAGCAAATGGAAGGGACCGTATTTGGTTAGAAAGGTGCATGACAATGGGAGTATTGACATATCTGAGTTGTCTTCTGATGCTACCTTTCGAGTGAACGGCCAGCGCTCAAGCCATATCTAGATCATGAGCCGCGGGTCGTTGATGTTGCTCCTATTCACTTTGCGTAAGATGTGGTCTCTTGACTCACGTCTATTGCATCTCACGCCTGATTTTCACTGTTCTTCCGACTTGTATAGATCCAGTTGTCCATATCACTTTATTCTTTAGTCACACATCCCTTTTTCTCATCTTATGATTATGTTATACTTAGGGTGTACTTTACCCTAAGTATAGGGGGGATGTAGGACTCTCTGGTATTCTGTTGATTCTTTCTACCTATGTTTTGCTGCATGTACTTAGGGATATTTCACCCTAAGTATAAGGGGGTAGACTCTGTACATCCGTCTACTTGGATTTCCCTTCATGTACAGCTTGCTATACTTAGGATTACTTGATCCTAAGTATAGGGGGGAAACACCGAGTTCTCTTCATTCGATTCTTTGATTCGTCTTTGTATATAGTCATTCCTTTTCACTTCCCTATACTAAGCACGAGTTATGTCTTCTTCATCGCTCTTGATCACTCTGAGGACATCGTTCGAGCTAAGTATAGGGGGGTGTATATATTTCATATATACTTTAGTCATAACTCGTACTTTGTGTGAGTGTGTGTTAATAAATATAAATGACTAAAAATCCATAAAATTTAAAAAATTTTCCCTTGTATATAAAATTCTTCTTGCACATACCTATTTATTTATCAAATTATTTTTGTACAAATGATTGTAAAATCTTTTTGTGCAAATAACTTGTAAATATTTTCATAGCAAAATTATGTATATAGTACAAAATTTTGTAAAAATGTTTGAAAAACAAAAAGTTTGCAAAAACCTTGTGTAAGTTTTTGTAAATATTTTGCAAAACTTCGCATTCATGCATACATCCATATTTTCAAACATTTTTCAAAAATTGTGCACAATTGTAAATATTGGTAAATAGCATCTTTGTAAATACATGCACAGTTTTTCCAAATTATAGTTGACATTTAAACTGGCCTGGAATTAAATTGACAAATGGAGCTTGGTTAAGACCTTAATCCACCTAATAATAAGAGGAACCTTATATGACTTAGGATTGAGACTTTTCAGGTCCATTGGGACTTAATTCTTTGAGTCCACTAGGCTATGAGCATATGTCATCTTGATGAGCCTAAGTAGAGCACTTAACAATACACGCATGACTCTCAGAGACAATGGCTTTACTTGCACCAGCACTTTACACATAGCTCTCCACAGATGAGGTGGTGAGGAGGCAGTTTCCTTTGGCTTGGGGTAGCATATGAGGGTAGTACTTCTAGGCGGAACCTCTCTTCTTCTTCTAGTGAAGGAAGTGCGCCTCAACTTGGTCTGGTGGTTATGAAGTCTAAAGACAGAAGCCGTGGGTTGCAATAAAGCTTCAAAAGAGGGACAGTCTACTGGCTCAAGAGGAAAAATTCCTTGTATATATGCTGCACCATGTAGATATGTTGTACAGATGCACATGAAAAAAATGTGCAAAAAGAAAAGAACTCCAAAAAAGTGGTGGGTCGGATTGAAAATTTAATAATCCCACCGGAGTGTACATAGTCAAATAAAGCAAAAGCTTATGGTATACATGGTCCATCTCATGAAGCTTGCAGCGGGAGACTCAGCTACACTGGTTAGAGCTCCCAAGGATACATGGCTACACTGGTCATGGTCCATTCTCTTCTTCTCCCCTCTTCTTGAGCCGGTTGCACTTGAACTTAGAAGGGAATACCCCGCTTCTCAAGGAAAGAGTTGCTAGACTGAGGCATTAGAGCTACCAGGTTGGGGGAGGTTGTTTCTTTGTTACTTCTGAGGTGGGGAGCTACATATCACTTACACCGTACAAGGAAAGATTCATGGTCATTAGAGTTTATGTATGTAGACTTGTTCTGATCTGGTTTATTGAGTCTTGACCATAGATTGGTGGAACTTAGAGGTTGTTAAGTTTTAAGCTTAAGTCCAAATAAGGTTCCGACAAATTAATAATCCAAAGGTCTGACCGAGCTCCATATTTCAATTTAATGAAGGAAAGTTTAATAATCAACCTTGATTTCGCCTCTTTTTCTTTTTCTTTCTCTTTTGCACTTCTTTTTCAAATAAGTGTTTGCTAAGGGACTAGCAAAAGTAAAGTATAGGGGGGTGATGAATCCCAATTCATCACTCTTTATTCCTTTATTTTAGCTAGAAACTTGAGCAAAACATCATGTAAATGTGTGTAAATATCATAAATTGCCAAAACACATGCATAGTGTAAATATGCATAATTAGCATATTTTTGTGCCAAAATAAAGGAATAAAGAAACACAAGAAAAAGAGGGAAATATTTAGAATAAATATTGAGCGACCTAATCCCAAGGGAGGGCCCAGCATGGGCCTGACCGCAAAAGAACTCAAGTAGAGAGAGATAAGGTCATTCATACATGTACATATCCCCATGTATTAATATTTGAGGATTAATCTTTACAGGGGCAAAATCGATGATAAATTTAATCCTATATTAACTTGTCTGATCAACGATTATTTTTAAGGAGCAAATTGAAGGGAATTCTGACAAGATTATTTATTGATCAATCTCTTGGTCTGCAACTTGAAAACTCATTTCCTGAATCTCTTTCGATCTGTGATCTCACATTGAAGATATTGATTAATTTCATTTAGATTTATAAATCATAAGTCACAGATTCGAGTTTCATTTCTGTTTACTTTATTTGCATCACATCTTCAGCTTTGCATTGCATCTTTTATTATTGCATTGTACATTTCTCAACACAAAAATTAAGCAAACATTAATTAATTAATTAATTAATTAATTTAAGACCACGCAACTAAGAATCACCGTTTCCTGTATTCGATCTAGGTAGACTTGTCAAGTAAAAATATTCCACAACATTCACAGATTGTGGAGTTTTGATCGACCGAAATTCGTTTCCTATACTACAATTCCTCATTTTTAAAGAGGTGAATTTCACGTTCATCAAATGGCGTCGTTGTCGGAGAACGGTGAATTTTTAGGATTTTAAATAATTTTTGTGATTGATTTTTGTGAAATTAATTTTTGTGTCATTTTTCTACATTTTATTATGCATTTCTCTCTTACTCCAGATACTAACCGCAATTTCTCTCTTTGCAGACTACTTGGAGCGGAATTTTGAGATTTAATCAAGGATCTGCAAGGACAGAAATTTGAATTTTGACTTTGACTTTTGTAAGAGAGATCTTAGTCTAGGTTTACTTTTCTACATTATTCTCAGGGTCCCTCTCTCCTTGTACCCTGTTAATTTGTAATATATAAAACTGGACTCTCTGTGTCATGACGTAAAATTTAGGAGCACATACGCTAGATTAGAGTTATTTGCTTGTGCTCGTAATTCTTAGGCCACACATTCACTAACTATATGCACTATAGATCGTTCAACATTAGCCAAATTTTTAAATCAATTCTTCTCGCTAATAGAACTATCTGCTTAGGGCGTCTTTCATCTGTGCATACCATTTAGTGTAATTTAAATCCCTTGTCTTGCATTCCGCATGAAGAACGCGAGGAGTCATTATAAGTCTTCTTCTTAAGCATGCATCATTGATTTACGTTTGCATCGGCTTTTTCGGTCTCCTTCCTCGAGTTTTACAACTTAGGAATTAACGGAATTGGGACTGCTCGTTAGGCGTGAATTGATGTGCTCACATAAACTTCAATGATAACCTCAATTTAAAACCGGGACTGTTAATCAAGATGACTGTAAATAAAATTGACCTAAAATAACCCTGTGTTTGGTGGAGAGAAACTCACTCATTGTTTGTAAGGACAAGATCACACACCTTAGGACAAAGCCAAAACTGAGAAATTTCACAAAGACTATTGTTTTTAAAAAACAATTAGCTACTTTTCAGTGAGGGTCTCGGGTAGCCGTTTTACGGTCCGACTTCCCTTAGCAGAGTAGGAGGTTTAGAAGACACCGCGGAAGGCTCCATCCTCAAGTAACATGGGTAGTCGTTTAAACGGTCTGTACTTACACCTATACTGGCTGAAAGTAGGTGCAACTAGTTGTACGAACACGGGACAGTCTTTGTGAAAGATTTCATACCTAACAGTTCCGCTTAATTTGCAAGATTGTTTTGTCATTAAATTAACATTGAAAAGATAAGCGGTCGAACCCTAACGTGCCTTCACCAGTGTTGAGTGGGTAAATTTACATGTTTGTTTTGTGTTTGATTTGTGTGCGTCAAAGACCTTGCAATCGCAAGCAAATCGTGGTTCGCTAATCATTCCAT
Organism: Ottelia alismoides; assembly: GCA_037367405.1. Classification (NCBI taxonomy): domain Eukaryota; kingdom Viridiplantae; phylum Streptophyta; class Magnoliopsida; order Alismatales; family Hydrocharitaceae; genus Ottelia; species Ottelia alismoides. The sequence goes on along the minus strand of JAZKJV010001634.1, from coordinate 906,021 downwards.
CCCTCTTAACAAGATGTCGGCACAGTAGTCCTATTTCCTGATCTCCACGACTATGTTCCGATATCCTTCTTCTTACACTCCTCAGGGGAGCCTGCTCTTCAAATCAAGTCCCCCTCAGCCATCATTCTCTTCCCGCCCATACATCTCACCCTATGACCACACTTCTTCTTGGAATAGCCCTCTCTCACATTATGACAATCTTATGGACATAAGAGAGAGACCCGAAATGAGGATGAACAATAGAGTGACCGATATCGACAGTAGAACACGATTTCCGGTTACTATGATCTCACAGCCTCTTGAACCATCCCCTACTCAAGATGACTATCCTCTTGAATACAATCAATTTTCCTTCGACAATCCACGAGAAAATCAAAGTCAAGGAAATATAACTCATGACCAGACCATAATGTTTATGAACAATCAATACTCTACTCGAGGTTCTCCAAAACCGAAATTTCGGTGAAATTTCGGGAAATTTCGACCGTTTCGGTGGAAATGTCGAAAATGACTCAAAAAGCCATTTTTCGATGATTTTTTAGAAATTAAGATCTTATGAGTTATTACAACAATAAATAGCTTACAAATACACACTTATATCACACATATTGCTTATATATGCCCCTTAGATCGCACATATCGGGCATATCGGTCATATCGATCAAATCGATGTTAATGTTGATTCTCGGCTGATATGTACTGGAAACTAATATCATCCAATCCAAGATCTTAAAACAACATCTTACAAATGCACACTTATATCACACGCATCTCTCATTCATGCGCCTTATATCACACCATATCGGTCATATCAGATATATTGTTGAGCAATCTGATAGATACTGGAAATGAAAATCAAAATAACTAAGTTAACAACACTTAGAAGACTTCTTTTGTTCATAAAAATAGAAAAGAATTTTTTATTTAAAAATATAGATAATGATTAATTAAACAACGTTTTATTTATACAAATAACCGTCACAGACAAAGTTCGAATGAATTACAGAATTAATTACATACTTACAATAAAGATGCATCTATTTACGAAGATAAATGACAAACAAATGAAAGGAAAAAGCTATATCAAATATATAGAAGCTATAGAGTTTTTTCATCTCCATTGCTTAAACCCAAAGGGGAAGAAGCTCCCCAAGTTGAATAATCGATGTATGTACCATCTTGTCTCAACACACCATGTATCCATGAATTTCAACCGAAATGGGTCGATATGTCGAAATATAACTAAAATTTCGGTCAAAATCCAGGAAATTTTGTACTGAGATCCATGAATTTCAATCGAAATGGGTCGAAATGGATAGAAATGTCGAAATATCACCAAAATTTCGGTCGAAATCCGAGAATCCGATATAGATATATATAGGAGTTTCGATACCCATGACCTTTCGAAACCGAAATTTCGCGAAATTTCATTCCATGCTCGAGGTTACATACCAGAAGCACGGCACGTGGAGAATGATTATTCAATCACTAGTCATGAGATATTTGAGGATGAGATTGCTCGGATTAATAATAGAGCAGACATTTTAACTGAGGGAATATATGATCTCATCCAGTCCATGCAGATTTCAGAAGAAGTGAGGCCACCACCATGCGAACCACTGGATTATCATGTGACTCACAATCAGACACGACCACTGATCTCTGACCTCCCTATTGACCATATCATAGAAAATACTAAAAAATTGAAAAAATTGAAAATTCAAAAAAATTGGACAATTCTGAAATGGAAGCATTTTGCAAGAGTCTGATTTTAGAGCTTCCATTGATCAAAGCCATAGAATATGTGCCCGATCTTAAGAGATTTGTAAAGAGTCGACTGAACCCCAAAAAGACGGGCAAGAAACGATCCAGGACTGAATATCATGTCATATCTATGGCTAGTTTTTTGGTAATGAATCATAAAATCAAAAGCCACGAAGTCAAGCGGTTGACTCGGATCACATGTGAAATTGAGGATTCTACATTCACTCATGTTCGGTTAGACGACGACTCCACATTAAACATCCTCCCCAAGTCCGTCTTTGACAAACTCAAACTCGGACAACTCAAAAAGACTAGGGTGATCATTCAATTACCCGATCGGTCTACCAAAAGACCGCGGGGGATCGTTTCTATCGTCGTAAATTTCCGAGGTAAAGAACATAAAGTGGACTTTATTGTCCTTGACATTGAGCACCACGGAAGGTTTTCTGAGTCTCCTATCATTTTAGGAAAGCCGTTCTTAGCTTCCGCTAAGGCGATCGTCGATTGTGAGACTCAGGAAATCAAATTCCCGAACTCGGACTACAATGAACAAACCTCCAATGACACAACCTTCTCTGAGGAAAACCAACTTGAAACCGACAGTTATGATCAGGAGAAAAATATTTCACATGATCAGACATCTCCGCATGACACACTGATACAAACCCTAGAAGAGTCACCTAAAAGACTGATTGTTGGACAAACTTCGGATTCTCACCACCCTATCACTGCTCCTAGGAAAAATCAAGATTTTGGAGCTTATGAAGAATTGGACCATATTATTGAAGATCACCATGATTATTTGAATGGTCCAATCTTAGAGTCGGCAGTAATTCATGAGATACTTGAACCATATAAGGAACTGACTCCGGAAACATCCGATGTCACCAAAATTCACTATCATCCGGAAGTGACATCAACACCCCTAGCCATAAACCACAAAATCACCAGGAACAATCTCCCTCGACCGAAGCAGCACATGGCCCTTCAAGAATTGATCGACTTTTACGGGGATTCATCTGTTGAGGAACTCACGAATGCCATAGCAGTTACTAAAAACAGGGAGATGAAGACTGTCCAACTTCCTCCCAATACTTCCCGAGGAGATAAACTGACCAAGAAAGTCACCTTTGACCCTAGACACCAGGTGATTTCTGAAGAGTCCTCGTCCGGTCCTGATGTGGCTCATCAGATAAGTGCAATAGGTACAGCTCTGATCCAAGGGCACTTACCTCTGATCGACAAAAGTTGGAGATCCTCTGCAGACGACTACTATTTTCCTGAGGTCGACTCCGACGATGGCTGGTCTTCTTCATCGCCCTCCACATCTCCATACTATCTCCCTCCACACTCCCGCAAGAAGGTCCATCACAAACCTCCTTGATCTTGTACATCCGCAAATCTACCGATTCCCCATCTGTATTTATCCGATTATATCCATACTGAGTACGAGCTATGTCAACATTTCACTTTGTGCCATGAGGACATAGCATAAGCTAAGTATAGGGGGTGTTTGTATATATTTTATCTACTTTATCCATAGCGCGTACTTTAATCGTTTTTATCGAACATCGGGGATGGGTACAAGTAGTGTATATTATGTGTATAATACTTGTTTTGCACTAAAAAAATAAAAAACAAAAACAAAAACAAAACAAAATAAAACAAAACAAAACAACTTTTTGCATTAAAAAAATCATCACTCATGGTCTGGCATTTCATCAAGCATTTCATGCATTCTTTGGTTGTTATATTCCTGACACATTCACCATCACTCAAGGCTTGAGGATTTTTTAGGACACTTGATTTATGAGATCTTGAGATTCTGAGTTAACCATCCTTAGTCATTAGGGTTTTTGAACTTAATTATCCACACTTCCCTAGTTTGAAAGATTTGAGCGCTATATTGCACTATTCATCTCTACCTTCAAAGAATATGATCAGCACAAATCACTTCCACAACTGCATGATTGATGAGATGAGTTGAGATATCACTTGAGGAACTAAGACTAGAGATTTGAGTTTAGAACTGATCTAATGATGCTCGAGGATGGGATAAAGTTAATGAAGGCTTCAGGAAGCCTGAGTGTCAGCAAAATCCTAGCCAGTATGTGAACAAGTTCATATGCTATCACTTTGATATTTACCCAAAGTGCCATGATGTGTTGAAACTTAATGAAAATTGTTGATCAATGTGCGCCAACTTTTGGTAAAAGCAGTGGAGCTAGCCAACAACAGAAAAGAAAATGAAATGTCAAAGAAAAGCTTTATCATCCAAGTCAAATTATAAATGAGCTTCCACCAATGGCGAGCGCTCCCAAACATTTTCAAAGTGTCGACTTGGACCAAGCGCTAATTAGGACCAAGTAGTCGGGGTGACACCAAAAAAATGGCTCTGCATCGTAAATGCTACAAGTCAGGGTGTCGAAGGTATCTTAGATAATCAAAAGAGACACCCCAGTGTACTCCCAGAAAAACAAGTGCAGACGACTCCAAATTCTCTTGACGGACACATTGATCAACAAAACAAAAAAACATACTTGTGTTGAGTAATAAGGCACTCGAGAGGCACCTTGTTCCAATGAAAGGGAGAGAAAATCAGACACAATCCTATGCCCTCCATCATCTGACCGTCCATATACACTTTCAAGTCTGACAAACTAATGAGACGGTTGACTGAAGCAAGAATAGATAGAGTCTCCTGGATTGGAACTTTGGGTGATGTCGTAACTTGACTCTCAAGAATGCAGTACACTAAAAATCATATCCTTATACTATATGTACGAGCAGAGAGTCTGAAAATTAGAGAAGTTGAATTCCTTTTGATTAAAGCATGGTTGAGCCCAGGATACAATCCGCACCCTCGTGAAATAGGTATGGATCCTCCCACTAGTAATAATGAATCTCCGACATAAATCTATCTACCTTGTACTTCGATCAATCTTGTGGAACATTCTTGGAGACAAGATAGTTCACAATATCAGCATACCATGGGAGTGAGTCCACAAATAAAATGGCCTCATCTGGAAAGGTTTCGAAAATAGGGATCATGTTCTACTTAGAGGTCTCTGCATCCGTGATATGGGAAAGGTGATCTGCCACTATATTTTTCACTCCAGGTTTATCTCAAATCTCTAAATCAAATTCCTGGAGAAGAATGATCTATCTGATAAGATGTGGTTTGGCATCCTTCTTTGCCTGCAAGTATCGTATGGCATTGTGATTCGTCTATAGAATAACATGGGAACCGATGAGGTAAGATCTGAACTTCTTTAGCCCAAACATAATTGCTAACATCTCCTTCTCTATAACTGTATAATTTTGTTGTGCATCATCCAGAGTCTTGCTAGCATAGTGTATAGAAAATGGTATCACATCCCTTCTCTGTCCTAAAACAGCTCTAACTGCGAAATATGAGGCATCTGTCATGATCTCAAAAGGAAGAGACCAATCAGGTGGTTGCAAGACAGGAGCACTAGTAACCATCTTTTTCATCTGATTGAATGCAATGAGGACTTTCTCATCGAAATCAAAATCAGTCTCCTTACACAAAAGCTCAGTCAAAGGTCTAACAATTTTGTTGAAGTCCTTTATGAATCGCCTATAGAATCCTACGTGTCCCAAAAATGACCTCAACTTCTTCAAATTCTGCGGTGGCTCTAACATGGAAATCATATCAATATTAGCCGGGTCAACCTCCATACCTATTTGGAGATAACATGGCCCAATACAATCCCATTACTCACCATAAAGTGGCTCTTCTCCTACGAGAGTACTAGGTTTACCTCACAACAACATTGAAGAACTCGATCTAAATGAGCAAGACATGTGTCAAAACTATCCCCGTAGATCGAGAAATCACCCACGAATACCTCAAGGAAACTACCCACCATGTCGGCAAAAACGGCCAACATACACCTTTGGAATGTAGCGAGCGCGTTACACAATCCAAAGGGCATCCGTCTAAAGGCGTAGATGCCGAACGAACAAGTGAAAATAGTTTCCTCTTGATCCTCAAGAGAGATAACAACTTTCAAGAAGCAAAAGAACTCTTTCCCTGCCAACCTCTCAATAATTTGATCAATATAGGGCAGTGGAAAGTGATCCTTCTTGGTATTTGAGTTCAAGCGTTGGTATTCTACACGCATACGCCATGAAGTAGGTACCCGGGTCGTAATCATCTCATCACGGTCATTCTTTATGATAGTAATTCCGGATTTCTTTGAGACCACATGTAAAGGGCTGACCCACTTGGAATCTGAAATGGGATATATAAAGCCACCATCACACCATTTTCTGATCTCCTTCATGACAACCTCCCTTAGATTTGGATTTAGACGGTGCTGACATTCACAGGAGGGTTTACAGTCATCCTTTAGGTAGATATGATGCGAGCACAAAGTTGGATTAATCCCACGGAGATCGGAGATATTCCATTATATGGCCTTGCGGTTTCTCTCAAAAACCTCTAGTACGCGAGATTCTTGTTCAGCAGTCAACTGCGAGCTGAGAATGATCGGAAACATTTGGGGGGCCCCGCAAAGAAGGTATATTTCAATGTTGATCGTAAAACCTTTAGCTCAGGTGGGGTCTGAATTGGCTCTACAATAACCTCTGATACTGCATTGGTGGACGGTATATGATATGTATTATGTGGACTGTCCACCTTGTCTACTAACAGCTCATCAAGTAAAATCTCTGATAGATCTGCAATAAATGATCTCTGCTCAAAAGGAGGGGTTCATCAGGGTGTTCAGCATTCTTATCAATTAATGGTTCAGATATCTCGGTAATAATCTCAAAAAGATGTCTATCATCTATGCATAAATCAGGAAATTTAACACATGACTCAGATATCTATCTGTACTTTAGAACTCTGAGAATGAGGCCTATCATCAATAATCTAAGAAAAGTGTATTAAAGGAATATCAGAAGGTACCTCTAAAACCCAGATTGATCCTCGAAAATCAGCTCAAACTGCAGCAACTAGCTCAATTGGACACCAAGGGAACTCATGTCGATTGTGCTTTCCATAGAGTCCTTTTGGGAAAGAAGCTCCTGGGTGTCTATAAAATCAGTGAAAAGATTTGTCTCTTTGAATTCAGTAAGAAAATCATAGTCATTAAGCTTTGATATAACTTTCTCGGTCTCATCTGCTGCAGGTGGCGGTGATGATCTAGGATCAGAGATCGTCTCAATTTTCACCTTGTCACTACGAGAGTGAAAGATGATCTCTCCAGTATCATAATCAATTGCTGCTTCGGCCGTTCGGAGGAACGGTCGACCAAGTATGATCGGGGTATGGAGTAACGGTGCAGGTGTATCCATATCCATGACAACAAAATCAACAGGGAATTTCATTCCCTACACCGTTACAATAACGTACTTTAAAATGCCTCTAGGCCTCTTAATCGATCTATCAGCAAACTGAAGGATCATCCTGACTGTTTTAAGAGGCCCTGACCGAAATCCAGTTAGTAAAGAGGAAAACATGAGATTAATGGAGGAACCGCTATCAAGAAGAGTATTATCAAATTCTTGATCAAAGATATGGCAACAGATGTGACGTGCTCCATTGTCTTTCTTTTTAGGCAGGAGGTTACTGATGGCATGAACTGTGGCCATGGTCAATATGTGTTTATGTATTTCCTTTCGTCTGTTCTTTCTTAGTTGACACTTTTGTATGCATGCCACTTTCATTCTCCTTTTTACTGTAGGCATGTATTCCATGGCCTTAAGGAGTGGCATCTTTAAAAAGATGTTCTGTAAGATCTCAACGACTCCAAGATCAGATGAGGCTATTTTTAATTTTTGAATTTTCTAATATTTGAGAGCAAAAGGAAATGACACTGAATCAGAATAAACATGCAAACGTTCATTTCCATTATTTAAAGTAGAATCCCCATATACAAAAGGACGACCAGAATCAGTCTGTACAGGTGTTGTCCAAATTAGGTGGAGGAAAAACATAATCTAAAACAGAACGGGATGTTGTTGCTGACGAACAGGAAGAATCTGCGACTGATATATTCTCCCTTGTTGATGGTGATTTACATTTGCCTTGTGAAGGTGGTGGTGAAGGCGGTGAAACTCCAGACTTGGGTACTGCTACGTTGGTCCTCTCGATTGCTGGTGAAGGAGATGATATAGAAGATGATGTTATCTCAGCTGTTCGATCTCCCAACCCCAAGTGGTGTGTAGGTGACTGCAATCTCCTACCACTCCTGATGAATGGCGTCAGATTAACATGTAAAATCAAGGGACATACCTGTCTCAGGAGTGGGTGGGCTATTGGCTACCTGCTCCTTACGTCTGAAGTTGTTGGGGTTGGCTTCGACCTGTGCTGGAATCAGTGTCTTGGTGGAGGTCAGGTCATCGATCTGCTGAGTCAGTCCATTCATGTTCTTTATGAGCAATGCAAGTTGGTCCAGTGCTGGGTTAACTGAAGAGGCCTCAGGTTGCTCATTGACTGGCTGTTGTTGAGACTGATAGTACGGAGGTTGTTGGTAACCATACGGATTCTGATAATGAGGAGGAGGGGGGAGATACTATTCATATGCAGTTTGTTGCTGATTAAGATGAGGAAAATACATAGACTATTGTTGTGGCTGGCCTTGTCTCCAATTTTGAAACTGTGGTGGAGACTGGAAATGAGGCTGGAACTGGTGGTGTTGGTACTGTTGTTGCCTACCTCCCTGAAGATGGTGGGCGGGTTTCTGACCCTGCTCTGAACCCAATTGGCCTTGCCCTGACGGACGAGGCTGGTTTCGCTCACGATCGAACTAGATATCGTTCACCTCATGAATGACAGGTGGAGGTGGAGACTGCTGCTCAGGAATGTAGGCTACTTCCTGTTGGTATGGAACTATCTAATGTGCATACTGCTGAACCTGATCAGGTGCCTGCACGTAGTAGACATGATGAACTATGGATGGTCCTCCACTACTCTGTTGGGTGGAAGAAGTCTGCTCCCTAGTAGAATTATCGGTTACTGCACTCATACTGTGAACTGCACTGATCTTACTCACAAGAAGCTCCAGGTGCTTTGATATCTCTTCCAGCTTATCTAGGTTCTTTGTCCTCTGCTCGATCACTTGAAGCTTCGCAAGCTCCTTGGATCGTTTCTTAATAATGTTCACTTTGGATAGGTAGTTTACAATAATGGTCAGGTCAGAGATGTCTACCGTATCCACTTCTTGTGATGCCGTCATATTGACATCCTTGTGGGGTACTGTAGGGACAGTGACAAGGTGCTTCTGAAAAGCACGTGAAGACGAAAGAGCTGCTGAACTCTCTGTCATCTCCTCAAAAATTTGATAAAGAACATCATCGTCCTTGTTGAAGTGGCTCCCCTCACAAGCGGCATCTACTAGTTTTTTATTCTCAATACTTAAACCCCCAAAGAAATTTTGTACAAGGTTGGTCTTTGGAATATCATGATGGGGGCATTTTTCCGTCTGATCTTTGAATCTTTCACATGCCTCGTGAATAGGCTCTTGACTTGAGCTGGGAGAAATTAGCAATCAAGGATCGTATTTGGTTGAGTCGTTCGAATGGATAATATTTGTTCAGAAATGCGGGCCTCAACTCTTCCCAAGTAGTGACAACCTTCCCCAAGTGATTTAGCTAATACAAAGCTTTGCCCATCAGACTGAATGGAAAGGCGGTTATCTGCTCTACCTCTAATGGGGCATCTGGATAGTGTATTGTTCCACAAAAGTGATCGAACTGCTGAAGGTGTATATAAAGTTTTCATTAATATTTTCATGGAGTATTGGGAGAAGAGGTAAAATAGTGGGCTTAAGCTCAAAATGCCCATGAACCACAGGGATTTGTATCTAAGAATTTGTCTGTCCTGCCCATGCATTATAAGCATCCTTTAATGTAGGCTTAGCCCCAAGTTCTATGTGAGGTTCTTTTCCTCCATTATCACCTCCAAGGTTTCCGTTATCTCATCCAGCTTGTCCAGGTTCTTCGTCCTCTGCTCCATCACTTGAAGCTTCTAAAGCTCCTTGGATCGTTTCTCAATAATGTCCACTTTGGATAGGTAATTCCCAATAATGGCCAGCTCCCTAGCAACGGTGCCATTTTGTTGACATAGAAATCTCGAGGGATCGATTATTAATGATATGCGGAGTCGTCGTTATCCCCAAAATTCCCGGATCAAATAAACAATTTTATTATTATTTTTCTTCTCAAGCTGTAAAATTAACTACAAGAGAATAATGAAGCAAGAGAAATTTTTGCTACTTATTTACATGTACAGTAGACAGGATCAAACTCAGGGAGGCTACAATTCCCGAGAGTTATTCAAATAATCGACGAAAAATCAATTAAGAGAAAAAGCAGGAATCTCAAAGGCAAACTATCCTTGATTTTTGTGGAATTTTTCTCTTTTTAATTTTTAAATTTTATTTTAAGCTTCTATTTTCTATTTTCTAATTTTAAAATTTTAAGTGATTTTAATTTTGCAATTTTTTAAATAAGGAACAATATGCACAAGGTAAGAAATACGCACACCACACTCTTTTTGTATTTTTCAATTATATCAAAAATGTTCAGAAAAATCCAAAGAAAATATTTTGGGGTTTTAAAGGCTTTGAAATGTTTTTGAGAATTTTTGTAGAATTTTCAGATGTTTTTGTATTTTTTTAAAAATCAAACAGTGGCAAAATTATAAATAGTGCACAGCCTGGAGTAATTTGCAACTTAAAAATATTTTAAATACCCAAAACTCCCGGCAACTATTTTATGCTAAAATATAAACAAATATCTACAAGCAGAAAGTGAAACCATGATTTTTTTATTTTTATAGATGTTTTTTTATTTTGTAAAGATGTTTAGTATTTTGTAATTTTTTGAATTTTATAAATAAGTAATAAGCAAAATTTGGATAGATATTAAAAGACAATATACGAAAACTAATCTATTTTTTTGGAATTTTTAAAGCAATATTCAATTTTTTATGAATTTTTGAATTTCAGTTAGAGAAAATGACATTGTTTTTGAATTTTTTATAATAACAAATGATGATAAAATGTAATGAAAATTTTACACAATGAACATGTAAATAACAGGAGTATACACAATGTTTTTAGAATTTTCAGAACAAATATCACATTTAATTTAATATAAAGAACATGCAAAATAAATAGTTTAGATAGCATGTATTAAAATGTAAATACTTAATGTTTTTGCATCAAATAAATAACAGAAATAAAAAAGAAGGCTTAAAGCAAAAATTACCCAAGATAAACGTGTTATGCACGTGCTTAATGCGGGAAGGGGCTTTTCTGCAATATCAAAAACCTTGGGGTCGATTTTGCAAATGTTCCAATACTTTTTAATATACCCCCAAGATAAACGTGTTGTGCACGTGTTTAATGCTGGAAGGGCTTTTTGCAATATCAAAAATCTTGGGGGTCGATTTTGCAAATTTTCCAATACTTTTTTTTTATATACCCTTAGGGTTATCTCTGTTTTTGTTGCTTCTTCCTTAGACCAAGAGGGGGCCAAGATGCGCCACCACCCTCACCCTTCTCTCTCTACCCACGAGGCGGCGCGGATTGGCGGAGATGGAGAGGACGGTGGAGATGCGGTTGACGGGCAGCGCTGGCGGAGGATGATGACGGGTGCCGATGTCGATGGTGATGGCACGTGCTGGCAACCGGACGTTTGTCAAGCAGAGATGGACTCGATGTCGATGGTTAAAGCAAGGGGCGGCAGGCATCTGAGCGGTGGTGGAGGCGGGCGGCCCAATGACGGTGGCTGGCGGTGGGCGCTGCGCGTGGCTAAAGAGGTGACGCTTGCCGCGGTAGTTTTTTTCTAAAGCAGAAACAGAGAAAAATATTTTTTTGAAAACAGTATAATTTTTTAAAGTTTTATTTATATATTTATTTTGTGTTTTTTTATTTATCCTGTAAAACAAATGTTAGAAAGAAAGAAAACATATATTTTGTTTTTTTGGTTTTTATTTCTTATTTATAAACAAATTAGGACGCAAACATGATGACTCGATCCCAAAATCAAAATGCAAGGCGTGACTGAGTGCGGTTCCGAGGAGAATGGCGATGGAAACGGATCTCTGATCACCATGCGTAGTCGGAGGTGAGAGATCGTGGAGGTAGAACGCGAAGCGATAGGATCAAGAAAATGAGATAAAAAAATCGAATCAGGTGAATCGGATCGTGATGATAGATTCTAAGATCGAAAGAAAAAAATGAAAACGAAATAAAAATACAACAAAATAAAACTACAACCCCAGATTAAAAACAAGAGAAAATGATGGATCTCACCTTAGGAGCGGAAAAGACCTTGATCACCTCGACGAAGGTCGGCTCGCTGTCACCGGACGGCTCGGAGGCTAGGCACCCTTCTGCGACAAGAAAACTCTCGTAGATCGGGCTCCTCTCACTAAAGATTGATCAAGTTAAAAAGAGGGATGAGGAGCCATATTAACAGATAGAAGAATGGAATTTGAATTTTAAAATTTTGAATAAAGATAAGAGATAAGAGAAAAGAAATTCGAAATGAGATAAAGATAAAAGAAATTAGTGTTTAAAAATATTTACAAAAGTTAACTAATTTTTTTGTATTTTCGTCACTTATTAATTTGAAAAATAAAGTTAAATTTTTTAAATTTTGTGGTAGTTATTTAAGAAAATTAACTATATACATAAACTATATACATATAGTACATTATTTACATGGTTAAATAAGGAAATTGGTTTTTTTTAAAAAAATATTTAATTTTTTATTTTTATTTTAAATAATTAGTAAAAATATTTACAAGTATTTACAAATACATTCAGAATACAATGGAAGTGAGTTTGGTTCAATTTGAGTTCATCTGGAGTCGGAATTGGTCTTTAATTTATCGCTTAATGGTTTTTTTCCAGATGTGTTATTTTTATTATATACATGATTTCATTGTGCAATTATTTTTATTATTTACCAAACATTTCTATTTACAACTATTGTTTTGAAAAGTATTTTATTTAAGGTCAATCTATGTACAAATAAAATAGTTTTAGTTTTATACAGATATATACAAAATAAGTGAGAAGTATTTACAACATACACATTTTTTGGATTTTCTGATTAAGGACCCTATCTCCCCCTACTTTATTCCTGGTCTACAGGTCAAGTCTTGACCTTCTCTCAAGATTCGAGTCAGCTTGTACATATATACAATCTTTTTCTTTTCTTTATTTTTCCTTTCTTTCTTTATTTATTTATTTTTGGTTAAAATAATATACAAATATACAATATTTACACACAGATATAAATTAGTAAGAATAAGGAATTAGTATTATATGCAAATGTTTTATAAAGGATTTCAAGCTAAAATAAATGAATAAAGATGATGAAATGCAGATTCATCGCCCACCTCACCCCAGATAGGAGCGAAAAATGCGGCAGCGAAAAACAGGTGGTCCAACGTCTCAATTTCAGTACCACATAGAAAACAACGATCATAGACAACCTCGAAAAGCCTAGAACAATGATCACGAGTCATAATGCGCTTCCTCCTAAACAACCACAGGAGAAAACCAGTTCTCTCAGGCAAGCCCAATGCCCAGATGAACTCACAATCGCAGATAATAAGGGTCGAGGGAGACGGAGGTGGACGACAAATCACACCATAAGCCTTCTGAATCAAGAAGGATGAGCCCTTCCATCTTTAATGATCCACCCTAGAAGTGGGCCTCCCAGCCTGACCGAGGACATCCAGAAGACGGAGAAACTCCTCCAGGCGCTAATCCGAGAAAGCACCTCTGAAAAGCGGCATCCAGTTACCATTATCCCAACAACCAACAACCCGGACCTCTTGGTCTGCAGTCAATGCAAACAGGCGCGGAAAACAGCTGGTGAGAAGTCCCTTACCTGTCCAGTCATCTACCCAGAAAACAAAAGTCATGCCATTCCCCAGCACAGGACAGAACAAATCACGAAATCACGGCAGGACCTTCAAGATCCCCTTCCATAATGCAAACCTCCTCTGACCCTGACGTTGCACATCCGGATTCTCAACGGAGATATCATAAATCTGACAGACCAGGCGATAACAAATTCCCTCATCCTTCCCCCAAATCCTGCCCACCCATTTAAGGTAAAGCCTCATTGGGTGTCTCCAAGCTCTTAATCCCAAGATCCTCTTTCTTTTTTGGCTGCACAACGGTCTCCCAATCTACCAGGTGAAACCCGTGCCTTTCCTGCCCCGATTTGCTCCACAAAAACCTACCGCTGCTGGGGACAGTCCATGCGAGGGTGTCGATGGGCTCTGCGGCTGGGGAACTCCACCTAGTTGGCGGAGGCGGGCAGCCAATGACGGTGGCTGGCGGCGGGCGCCGCGCGTGGCTGAAGAGGTGACGCTTGCCGCTGTAGTTTTTTCTAAAGCAGAAACAAAGAAAAATATTTTTTTTTGAAAATAGTATAATTTTTTAAAGTTTTATTTATATATTTATTTTGTGTTTTTTATTTATTCTGTAAAACAAATGTTAGAAAGAAAGAAAACATATATTTTGTTTTTTTTTTGTTTTTTATTTCTTATTTATAAACAAATTAGGACGCAAACATGATGACTCGATCCCAAAATCAAAACAGAAGACGTGACTGAGTGCGGTTCCGAGGAGAATGGCGATGGAATCGGATCTCTGACCACCGTGCGTAGTCGGAGGTGAGAGATCGTAGAGGTAGAACGTGAAGCGATAGGATCAAGAAAATGAGATAAAAAATCGAATCAGGTGAATCGGATCGTGATGATAGATTCTAAGGTCGAAACAAAAAAATGAAAACGAAATAAAAATGCAAAAAAATAAAACTACAACCCCAGATTAAAAACAAGAGAAAATGATGGATCTCACCTTAGGAGCGGAAAAGACCTTGATCACCTCGACGAAGGCCGGCTCGCTGTCACCGGACGGCTCGGAGGCTAGGCACCCTTCTGCGACAAGAAAACTCTCGGAGATCGGGCTCCTCTCACCAAAGATTGATCAAGTTGAAAAGAGGGATGAGGAGCAATATTAACAGATAGAAGAATGGAATTTGAATTTTAAAATTTTGATTAAAGATAAGAGATAAGAGAAAAGAAATTTGAAATGAGAAAAAGATAAAAGAAATTAGTGTTTAAAAATATTTACAAAAATTAACTAACTTTTTTGTATTTTAGTCACTTATTAATTTGAAAAATAAAGCTAAATTTTTTAAATTTTGTGGTAGTTATTTAAGAAAATTAACTATATACATAAACTATATACATATAGTACATTATTTACATGGTTAAATAAGGAAATTGGTTTTTAAAAAAAATTAATTTTTTATTTTTATTTTAAATAATTAGTAAAAGTATTTACAAGTATTTACAAATACAATATGTACAAATAAATGGTAAAATTACGCAAACCACCTCAGAAAATCAACTTTTCAACCGTAACTCCAAAATGAAATCACGATCATTTCAAAGATAATTTAATTCAGAATACAATGGAAGTGAGTTTGGTTCAATTTGAGTTCATCTGGAGTCGGAATTGGTGTTTCAATTATCGCTTAATGGTTTTTTTCCAGATGTGTTATTTTTATTATATACATGATTTCATTATGCAATTATTTTTATTATTTACCAAACATTTCTATTTACAACTTTTGTTTTGAAAAGTATTTTATTTAAGGTCAATCTATGTACAAATAAACTAGTTTTAGTTTTATACAGATATACACAAAATAAGTGAGAAGTATTTACAACATACACATTTTTTGGATTTTCTGATTAAGGACCCTATCTCCCCCTACTTTATTCCTGGTCGATCAGGTCAAGTCTTGACCTTCTCTCGAGGTTCGAGTCAGCTTGTACATATATACAATCTTTTTCTTTTCTTTATTTTTCCTTTCTTTCTTTATTTATTTATTTTTGGTTAAAATAATATACAAATATACAATATTTACACACAGATGTAAATTAGTAAGAATAAGGAATTAGTATTATATGCAAATGTTTTATAAAGGATTTCAAGCTAAAATAAATGAATAAAGATGATGAAATGCAGATTCATCACCCACCTCACCCCAGATAGGAGCGAAAAATGCGGCAGCGAAAAACAGGTGGTCCAACGTCTCAATTTCAATACCACATAGAAAACAACGATCAGAGACAGCCTCGAAAAGCCTAGAACAATGATCACGAGTCATAATGTGCTTCCTCCTAAACAGCCACAGGAGAAAACCAGTTCTCTCAAGCAAGCCCAATGCCCAGATGAACTCACAATCGCAGATAATAAGGGTCAAGGGAGACGGAGGTGGACGACAAATCACACCATTAGCCTTCTAAATCAAGAAGGATGAGCCCTTCCATCTCCAATGATCCACCCCAGAAGTGGGCCTCCTAGCCTGACCGAGGACATCCAGAAAACGGAGAAACTCCTCCAGGCGCTAATCCGAGAAAGCACCTCTGAAAGGCGGCATCCAGTTACCATTATCCCAACAACCAACAACCCGGACCTCTTGGTCTGCAGCCAAGGCAAACAGGCGCGGAAAACAGTTGCTGAGAAGTCCCTCGCCTGTCCAATCATCTACCCAGAAAACAAAAGTCATGCCATTCCCCAGCACAGGACAGAACAAATCACGAAAGCACGGCAGGACCTTTAAGATCCCCTTCCATAATGCAAACCTCCTCTGACCCTGACGCTGCACATACGGATTCTCAACGGAGATATCATAAATCTGACAGACCAGGCGATAACAAATTCCCTCATCCTTCCCCCAAATCCTGCCCACCCATTTAAGGATAAAGCCTCATTTGGTGTCTCCAAGCTCTTAATCCCAAGACCCTCTTTTTTTTGGCTGCACAACGGTCTCCCAATCTACCAGGTGAAACCCGTGCCTTTCCTGCCCCGATTTGCTCCACAAAAACCTACGCATCAGATGCTCCAGCCGCCTTACGATGCCCTTGGGCATCATACGGGAAGAGAAAAAGAAGACCGAGATCGCTGAGAGAACTGCCTTTATCAATACAAGCTTGCCACCATGCAGCAACAGAGCCGCCTTCCATCATGATAGTTTCATCTCCATATTCTCCACTAACGGCAGCCAGTCCGCGAGCTTGACTCTACCATCCGAAAAAGGGATACCAAGATAGCTGATGGGAAGGGAGCCACAAGTCGTACCCAGCACCGAGCTGTAGGCCCTAGTCATCTCATCAGACATGTCGAAAGGAACAACCTTGGACTTCTCAAGATTCAAATGAAGACCAGACATCTCAGCAAATATCTCAAGAGTAGTACCAATACCACCAGCCTCCTCTATCCCACCCTCGATGAAGAGGATAGTATCATCCGCATACTGCAACAGGGGGGATGGACACCTCGCCACAAGGAAATTCAGAAATAATCCCACTCCTTTGAGCACAACCGACCATGCAAGCTAGCACATCCGCAGCAATCACAAAAAGCAACGGGCCAATGGGCATCCTTGTCTAACCCCCCTATGCGGCTGAAAGAAGCCCCCTTTTGGACGCCCATTGACCAGAACCGAGAACGAGGACGTGGTGATGCACCGCTTCATCCACGAAATCCATATCTCCGGAAAGCCCCTCCTATACAATGTCACCCACAGAAAACTCCAATCAAGGGAGTCATAGGCTTTAGCAAAACTAACCTTCCAGAGCAATACTTTCTTGTCATTACATTTCCAATCACAAATGATTTCTGCCGCCAAAAGCAAATTGTCGCCAATTTGACGGCCTGGAATGAACGTCGTTTGAACCGTCCAGAAAAAATGGTCAAGGACGCGACTAAGACGAGTCGCCAGCACCTTTGCTACAATGAGATATATTCTGTTACAGATGGCTATCGGCCTGAAATCCTCAATCCTTTCATACGCCCTTGTTTTCGGAAGAAGGAAGATGAGAGCCTTATTCAACATTTTAAACCCTGCGTTGCATTGACAAAACTCCTGCATGGCCTCAAGAACCTCATCGCCGGCCACATCCCAGAATTCCTTGTAAAATGAAATTGGGAAACCATCAGGGCCTGGGGCCTGTCAGAGTTCAGACTCTAAACCACAACATCATCTCTTCCCTCGTGAACGAAAGGATCAGGTTGTCGGCATGCACATCGAAGAGACCCTGCACCCCGAGTAGCTCCAACGCCATGTCCTGGACGCAACCCTCCTAGAGAACTCAAAAAAGTGATCCGCAATTGCATTGCCAACTCTCTGTCCCCTTCAAATCTAACATCATTAACCACTATGGATCTGAATGTATTAATACGACGATGACCGCTAGCGACACGGTGGAAGAAGGTCGTGTTCAGACCCTTGATCTCTGCTTTCATTCGGCAACCTACTTCATGTCTTCCTCCATCACCACTCTCAGAGCTAGATCCCTTTGCCTCAACTCCTCTGCGTGCAACTACCTTGCATCTTCCAGGCCATAAAGGGACTAAATCTCCAGCTCAACGGCGACCCTCCTATCATCCCTAACGTCCTTCTTGTACTCACAAAGATGTTGACCTAGCCCGTGAGTTTTTCCGAAAATCTCCTCGTCGCTGAGCCAACCGCTGGCATGGACGACCAAAAAGAGGTTACCATAGTTCTGAAGGAATCTTCAAGCAGCCAGGCCCGCTCAAAATGGAAGAAGCCCCTTGGCATGATATTAGATCCCGATTCCCAAACCAAGGGAGTGTAGTCAGAGCATGTGCGAGGCCTAGAAGAGGCGAAAGAGCAGAGGAACACGCTCATCAGCTCGATGGACACGAAAAAGCGATCAATACGCGAGCGGGAACCAGAGCTCCTCCAAGTATACTCCGTATCAGCGGCATAAATTACCTCCAGTTGTAATTCATCTATCAACTCGGCAAAATCATCGGAACCAAGATCCCGACCACCCTGCAGGCGCGGGCGGTCAGAAGAGAGTAAGGACACATTGAAGTCACCACCAAGAAGCTAAGCACAATCAGGGAATGCACTTCGAGCAGCATAAATATCTGCCCACAACTCACTCCATGTGGTCGAGTGACAAGGCCCATACACGCAACTAAAAGCAAAGAGGGATCTCGTAGAGGCACAGTCCAGTAGAACCGTAAGCATGTGTGAACCTCTCAACTCAGCCCTAAACATAAAGGACATGTCCTTCCATGCAAGGATAAGACCCTCAGAAGCACCCAACGCATCCAGCGTCCTAAAATCATTGAGCATACCCATCCCGAAAGAGTTTGAAATAGCCCTACTGCGGGATCAAGCTTTGATTCCTGTAGTAGGATGGCATCGCACCCCCATTCCATGAACCTCGCCCCAAGGGCACGCCTTTTCTCCAGGTCACCCAGATCTCTGACATTCCATGTTAAAATCTTCATTGAGCATGAGTTTGACCACCCAAAGTGCTCACCGCCCCCACAATTTCCGCTACCAACGCCTTCCGACCGGACACCGTAAGTATCTCAATGCTCAAAGATCTTTGCTTCTTCATCCTTCTGTATATTTTACTGAAGCCTTTGCTGACTCTCGGATCTATCACCCGACCTATTATAGTGGGGTACCCATGAGAAGGTCCATCTACAGACAACATTACTCCTCCTTGCCCCCCCCCCCTCGCATGATGTTTCAAGAGAAATAGGGTTGACTAGAGAGGAGTCGGACTCCCTCAGTCAACGAGGAGGATGGGACTTGTGAGCAAACGCATCACCCAAATCTACCCACTGAAGGCTTGAAGACTGAAGCGGATGAAGAAGAATTTGGTATCCGCTACCCTCGATCGGGCCTGGAAGCACAACCGAACGAAGGACGTAACACTGGAAGGCCTTGGCGGATCTTGTGAAGTCGACCCGATTCCACGCTCCGACAGATCAAAACCCGAATGAAAAAGTCAGATCCCCCGCCCCAGATCTGGACACAATAGCTGTAAGAGGAAGGGAACCCGACCCAAGTAGCATGCGAAAGAGCAGAAGATGAAAGGCCCCTGGAGCGGTGAGCCTTTAGCCATCGTTCCAAATCCCCAAGATTGCACGAGCCGATTCGAATTGATTGGCAATAACTCATTGTGGTCCATTGTTCTCACGTAATCCGAGGCAACATCCTTCTGTGGAGAAACCGATGGTAATGGACCACAAAGCGGCGCCCTCAGCACTGGCTTAGACGGCAGAGGCTGAAGCAGTCGGACTGCAACCGTGAAGGCCACGCCTCCAACTCGCAACATCACATGATGACACCAGAAATCAATATCTTCACGACATTCCATGACAATGATAGTGGATTGACAGTCTGTCCCCGGTTGACTTCCGTCCGACAAAATTTTCTTAATACTGCCAACCTCCCTGAGCGTGGGCCCGGGGACTTCCATCCTTCGAGAAAAAAAGGGGACACCTTGGAGCTACAAAACACGATTGACTAGCTTCACCTCTCCCCCCTCTGCATAGCTCGGCCATCTCCAAGCTATGTCGCTCCTCCCCCTCGGCTATAAAAGTCGCCCCCCCTGTAGCATCGATAGACCATGAACACAACATTTGCAAGGGCCCAACAAACAAACATTGCCAAAAAATTCCTCCCCGAAAAGAAGAAGTAAACTGGCCCAAACCGATCTTAGCGACATGGAATCCTTGCTCCATTCTCCCACCAACCACTTGACTGCCTTCGTAGAAGGGTCCACACCATCCACAACAGAAACGAATGAACGAAGCATGCACGATCGGGACATATATTCCCGCACACCTACTCAATCAACATCCACCCGAGCATCGGTCTTCTTTGCGGCCAAAAAAGAACAGGCACCCCGATGATGTCCCATACTTCCGCAACCAAAACAGTGCGGGCTTCGCACACTCCGATGCCAGATGACCTGATAGCCCACACTTGTAACATGTCCTACCTCGCTTGCGATGTGTGACCCGTTCCATCCCTCATCCTTATCCAGAGCCACAAGAGTTTGGACAGTTGTTTCTCTCCTCCAGACGCGAACCCCCTCGGAAATCCTCATGGACGTTGCTTCACAATGTCGCCTCTCACCCCTCGCACTCGCCCCATGACGCACACACCCCATCCTCTCCTCCCTCAAGAAGGATCGGAAAAGGATCCCTTTTGAATATGGTGAGGTAGTCTCCTTGTCCCTAACATGTATGGCAGGGAAGGCGCCTCAAGTCGATTAGCCTTGTTGGCTAGGTTCTCAGTTTTGATGGCAGGGGAAGACTTCTTTTTGAGGGTATGCAGGTTAGCATTTTTATAGTTGTCCTTTTTCGGTGATTAGGTAGCTTGTTATATTATCATGAATACCATTCAACTCACGAAAAATTTTCCCTACAATGCGATCTACTGTGAATTAAGTGACGCGAACGTCGTGTAGACGGGTAACCCGGATCCCAGATACTATAGTTTAAGGAAGCATGATAAATACAACAATTAAATATAGTTTTGAATATGTAAACTATAGATTTACAAAGTTTTTTTTTGATAAAAGAGAAGGTGACCTCCCAATGTGAATCACCGTAACCACTGCTTCATTAATATCGTTTGAAGTACATTACTTGGTAACCTAGGAGTTATACAAAGCTTTACAGTGTGCTACAACATTTTCTGAGTAGAAACTCTGATTTTTTAATACCACATCATTCCTCTCTATCCAGATTGCCCATAGTATTGCACATGGAAGGCCGTATCGATATCGATATCGTTTCGGTCCGCCTGGAAATGGATATATCGGGATATATCAACGATACATCGACGATATCGGTGGAAATGTCGAAAATGGCTCAAAAAAGCCAAATTTTTGGCATTTTTTCAGAAATTAAGGTCATCCAAGATATTAAAACAACAAATAACGTACAAATACACACTTATATCACACATATCGGTCCATTTATAGACCATATATCGCACATATCGGTATCGCACATATCGGTCATATCGAACATATCGATATTAGTATTGATTCTTGACTTGTAAATATTGGAAATGGATTTCATTTAAGTTCTTATAACATGAAATAATACAAATATACACCTAGAAAATACATATAGATCATTTATGAGGACTATGATCCTTATAGTGCACATATCGGTCATATCGAACATATCGCTGATATTGTTAGTTGTTGACATACTATATATATATATATATTGAAAATGGAGTTCATCCAAGTACTTTGATCACTAAATAATTTACAGATGTACTCTTACTCTCTTAGATAACATATATCGATCATTTATGAACCTTATATCGCATATATCGATACGGTTGTATTGTTAGTTGTTGAACTATATATATATATATATATATCGAAAATGGAGTTTATCCAAGTTCTTAGATCACTAAATAACTTATAAATATACTCTTAGATAACACATATCGATCATTTATAAAGCTTATATTGCATATATCGATAATTTCGAACATATCGATATTAATGTTGATTCGTGACTTATAGATTTTTTTGAAGAATTGACTTATAGATATTGGAAATGGATTTCATTCGAGTTTTACAACATGAAATAAATTGTAAATATACACTAAGTTGAAGAACCAATGTATGCACCCTCCTGTCGCACCATACCCTAACAAAGTATATAAATTATATATTGTTTTAATACTAGGTGTAGCTAAATAGGTAGTGGAATCAAGCTTGCATGAGTAATAAGTTAATGACATTCATATATAGGGATACCGACGAAATATCGACGATATCGGTCGATATCTTGTATTTTTTGTACTGAATCCATTCATTTTTGACCGATATCAGCCGATACGGCGATATATCGCCGATATCCCTGTAAAAAGATATACAATCCAATTTCGATACCCCCAACCTCTCGATACTGATATATCGGCAATATATCGCCGATACGGCCTTCCATGGTATTGCAAATGGTTCGAAGCAATCGTTCAATGATTCGCTCCTTATCACTCTAACCAACCTCCAGAAAGGTTCCGCTCCGTCTGTCGCCACCCATTGGATACCCACCTCTTGCCAAACCTGTGCTGACATCGGCATCTGAAAAAAAGATGATCGAGGTCATCTTCTATCCCGTGGTAGCTGTCGCAGATGGTGTCTTCAGCACCAAAAATCCGCCCTCTCCTAGCTTTGTCACATAGGCGGACCTCTCAAGCACCACAAGAAGACGCTATCCTGCTCGGTAACTTCGCCACCCAAACTATCCTCATATCTTGGCACAGATCCGGATCATGGGCCTCTTTCCCGTTTAGCATTTCCTCGTATGCACACTTCACCGAAAACTATTTGCCCGTCCACATAAACTAATCCAAACCTTGTACCAGGGCGCCCGGCAAAGGGCAGTTCCTCCTGCAATCTAATATATTCCTCTAATCAATGATCTGACATGTCCGAGAGGAAGATCGACGACGATGTGCCAGAATCCGCTACTTGCACGAGGGAGCTCTCCCTAGACATCGCTAAAGCAAACAGCCTCAGATACCTATCTGCCAGGGTTCCCTCGCCCATCCCGTCGTCACGCTAGAACCTGAAAGTGCATCCGTCCCCTAATTTTGGGCGCAGTCTTTGGGTAAACAACGACAACACCTCCTATATCCTGGCCCAAAGAGGAGACTCAAAATGTGCTCTCCTCGCCATTAGTTCCCCCTCAATGTTATATATCTTCCTTATAAGCCTGACGGACAGTGAGTCAAATGGGCCCCATATTTGGATCACCCATTTTGTCAATAGAGCCTTGTTCATAGTCTCAACGTCGCGTATCCCCACGCTTGTAACACCCATACCCAAAAGATAGCCCCACATCTAAAACTCGCGAAGCGTGAGTGTGGGTTATAAGTAGTGGGGATTACTACTTGACAACTTGAGCTTAAGCATTTTGGGTGGTTGACAACGGGTCCAATTGGGCTCGAACCCAACAAGTTGTCAGGGCCAGTTTTCCTCGACTACGGGCTGGGGACCTAAGCCCATTCCGTTACAAATGGTATTAGAGCGGGTTCCCTCTGATAGTGGAAAGGGCTACCCCAGAGGTGGAGCCACCCCTATAAAAAGATAGGTGGAAATGATTACCCGGAGCGTGCAGCCGCCACTACTGGGAATAAAAGTGATGAGTCATGTCGCAACGAGGACGTTGCTTATATAAGTGAGGGAGGTTGTAACACCCATACCCCAAAGATAGTCAAGCATCTAATCACAAAGCGTGAGTGTGGATTATAAGTAGTGGGGATTATTACTTGACAACTCGGGTTTAAACATTTTGGGTGGTTGTCAACAAATCCAGTTGGAATTGAACCCAACAAGTTGTCAAGGCTAGTTTTCCTCGATAACAGATTGGGGACCTAAGCCCATTGCATTACAACTTGGATAGTAGCCTATTGGTAAGGAACACGATCTTAGATAGAGTGGGTTTCAAGTTCGAACCCACACAAAACACTTTGTTGTAACACCCATACCCCCAAAGATAGTCACATATCTAAAACTCACAAAGTGTGAGAGTAGGTTATAAGTTGTGGGAATTACTACTTAACAACTTGAGCTTAAGCATTTTGGGTGACTGTCAACGTATCCATTTGAGCCCAAATCCAACAAGTTGTCAAGGTTAGTTTTCCTCGAGAACAGACCGGGGACCTAAGTTCAGGACGATACAAATGGTATCAGAGAAGATTCCCTCTGATAGTGGAAAGGACTACCTGAAGGAACCTAAGACAGGAGCGTGCAACCACCACTATCACTGGGAATAAGTGATGGACCATGTCGCAACGAGGACATTGCGAATATAAGTGGGGGAGGTTGTAACACCTATACACTCAAAGATAGTCCCATATCTAAAACTCACAAAGTGAGAGAGTGGTTATAAGTGGTGAGGATTACTACTTGACAACTTGAGCTTAAGCATTTTGGTTGGTTGTTAACGGATCCATTTAAGCCCAAACCCAACAAGTTATCAGGGTCAGTTTGTTGGACATGCGAGCCCACGACGAGCCATTTTGCAATAAATGTTATTGCAAATATCATTCCCTGATTTGATATAAAGAATAAATAATTTGCATAATAGGTCCCTTAGTACAATTAGGGTTATGTACCATGGCCATCTTGATGATCATACAGTTGTTGATTCAACTGTTGGATCATAGAGGCTGGTGCTTGGATGAATATCTAAGGGGTTAGATTGAGGACTCATCAAGCACCGTCAAATGATTGTTAAGAGATAATCTACAGCCTGAGTAAGAGATGGCAATCCTTATCTCTAAAGGCTGATATCTGACTGACCTCTTGATGCAGGTCCTCTACATAGGAATAGAGATTCGGAGGTGTCAGATTAGTTAGGTCAAAGAGTTGACTTAATGAGATCGAGATAACCAAAGTCCTATATCGTATGTTGTCATGATATAGGCACGCATCCTCTGACCGAAGACAGATGTGTTACTATATGACTAAGTATGTACATTTGGTAGACCAATAGGTTGATGACCTAACCAAGGTCTATACACCGGCGAACTGGTGTGCATATAAGGGCATATGAGTAATACAATCTCTCAAAGGGATCATACAGGTTCATTTACTAAACCGGAAGGCATGAGCTCACTCATGATATATTGGGAAGAATCAAATTCTGTGCACGGTCGTCTCGCTTTGGAAGCTTGACTGAATTTGTAGGTTTGATATATACTTTTGGAAAGTATATGATCAAGACCTAGGTATGATATATGCTTTTGGAAAGTATATGATCGATACCAACTCCCAATGATCGAATGAGAAACTTACTGATAAAACCATGAAGTAGACAGTATAAAGTTGATCAAATACTTCGGGTTTAATCTGAGTCTTCCAGTATGCAGGATGTACAGGTATTAGGAATACCTGAGGGTGATGTGATCATAAACGATTGTATAACCATGACGCTTCCATTCCTAGGGAGTGATGAAACGGGTCTGGATTTTAGTGATTCCTCTCAGTAGAGAAGTGATCTAATCTTGGTCCAAATGTTGGACATTGATCTGAATGTGATTCAGATGTAATAAGAAGATTAGATTTGCGGTCTTGATTTAATCAAGCATCTATGATCTCAATATCCAAGTCACTATACGTGGAACAATACAATCGCCATGTCCTTATCTCCAAGTATCTGCGGAGAAAGCGCATTATCCTTGAAGGAGTTCATGGATAATTCTATTGTTGATATATGTATCCAAGCATTGAGAAAATGGATAATTAAATGTGATTTAATTATCATAAATAATATGAATTTGATTAATATTATAAAGAGAGTTATCTAAGATAATTAAATATGATTTAATTATCAAAGATGTAAATAATGTGAATGTGATTCACATTATTTGGACATAAGAGAAATGAGATCCAAGGTGATTAAATATGATTTAATTGTCATGGATAAGAATAATGTAGATAACAATATCCACATTAATCAAATATATTATAAATGTGATTTATAATATATAAGAGAGAGATGTTTGTAATTTACATTTGTTAATTAAATGTTAATGTGAATTGGATTCACATTGGATATTAAATTGAAAATGTAATTTACATTTTATTTTGGGTTGTGAATGTGATTCACAAATTTCCAATGGCATGATTGCAATGTTCACAAAATAAATTGGATTTAATTTTGTGAAATAATTTGCAACAAAAGTTGTTGCAAATATTGGAGAGAATCATGAGATAACGTAATCTCATGTAATAGGAAAAGGGCATCCACCTTCCATATAGGAAGAGTGGACGGCCACAATTCCTATAAGGAATTGGTGGCCGTCCACCCTTCTTATGGAAGGAGGCTTGCCTCCTTTCCTATTTCTCCAATGGAGATTGATTTGATATAAATCAAATTATATTTATTGTATATTTGATTTTTATTAAATTAATTGTTGTTGGATTTTTTCCAACAAAATCTAAGCCATTGAAAGAAACACAATTAATGAGGACCATTGGATTTGTGTTGTCCCATGGATTGAGATCCATGGATCCCAAAACCCTATAAAAGGAGAGGCACCCCATTGCTCTTCTTTACACACAATGCTTGAGAAGCACATCTCTCTCTCTCTTTTTCTCTCCCTCTCATGGCCGTCCACCATGGATGCCCTAGAGAGGTTCTCCATCGTCGCGGCGTCGTCGTTATACTGCCCGATGTTTTGCTCGTGGAACTCTGTCTAATTTGGCGTGCCTTGCTCGTGAAGAAGACGTCGGATCTCGTGATCAGGAGATCTACCTCTTGGATCATCAACATGGATTGCGAGAAGCACGGGGTTCATCCCCGCGCTCGCAAGCGTCTCCTCCGTCGGATCGGACTTGAGACAGGAGGTCTCTTTGTTTAGAGACTCGATCGCAACCACGCTTCAAGAGGTAACCCTAATACTTGTTTGTGGTTTAGAAGAAACGATCCGAGAAGCGTTCTTGGATCATGTGATTTCGTCACATGAAAATTTTTTAATTTCCGCTGCATAGAACAACTAGTGCGACTAGTCGTTCTTCGTCGTATCTAATACGACGATCACGCTTCCGTGATGCGCTTGAGGATCTAACCATATCCTTCACAGTTTTCCTCGATAACGAACCTGAGACCTAAGCTCAGGACGTTACAAGGCCACCCTCCCAACGCCCCTTTTTCACTTCTTCCCATTTGGCCAGGTGCATTCCCGATCTCTGTTGCATGGCGTCTTACCACAAGAATCTTCTCATTAGCGCCTCGGTCTTTTTCCGTATCCCCACCGACATCAAACGGACTAAGAAGAAGAAGATTGGGATGACCAAAAGAACATGCTTGAGAAGGGTCAGTTTCCATCCCCTCAACAGAGTGATGGTCTTCCACCCGGCTAGCCTTTGTTCCATCATGTGCAGTACCACTTCCCTGCCAGAATTCATCAACTTACCGACCACCAGCGGTAGTCCCAAGTACTAGATAGGAAAAGTCCCTACGGGACAGCCAGTCAGTTTTGAAATACTTGTGCTATCAGCCTCCTCCATCCCAAAAGAAATCACTACCGACTTATATCTGTTAATCTCCAAACCAGAGATGCTGCTGAAAATATCGACAAGTTGCGCCGCATTACCCATCTGCTCCTCCGTCCCATCCAAGAAGAGTATCGTGTCATCTGCATACTGTAGTATAGGAATATATATGTCCTCCATCCTGAAGCCAACGCACCAATAGTCCTCCACCGCCTGCCTAAACAAAACCGCCAAAGCATCCGCAACCAACACAAATAAAAGGGGGGCCAAAGGGCACCCTTGCCAGACTCCCCTTTGTGGTTGAAAGTGACCACCCTCAGGCTTTCTGTTCACCAAGACCGAGTAGGATGCGGTGGTGACACATCTCTTCATCCATGCCACCCAACGCTCCGGGAAGCCTCGCATCTACGTGGACGCCCATAGGAAGTTGTTATTAAGCTAGTAACATTAAACAGTGAAAATAATTACGTAGATTTACATTGTTAGCAATAAGGATGATAATAGTATACTTATATAAACTCAAAGTGAATTCACGATTCATTTATTGCTTTGAATAATCAACACATCACTAGAAAAACTACGATTCTTGATAAATGCACAGCATTGATTCGATGAATAACATTAAGTACCTGATTCCCAAAAAAACAGGGACAAGTTTCCATAATTATAGAAGTGGTTTTTTCAAAACAAAATAAAAGTGGTTTTGATCCAAAGTCCATTAATGATGGCCTTTTTGGAACAAGGAAAGACACGTATCATTTGAAGTTTTTCCAGTATTATATACACATATATTTACATATATGCGTGCATGATCTATGAATAGAACTTGAAAATGAATATCAGTTTTTCATGAATGAGACAATGAAAACTTGTGACTGTTAAATCAGAATATATGGGAACAAAAATACAGATTATGTGGTGGTGAAATTCTGAAATTCTGTGGTAGTTTATAAACAAAATGTTCGCCCTTATAAACCAGATTTATATAAATTGAGATCTCATACTAAATGCACGTATTGAACAGTGGACGTACATGATCGGTGCATAGTTATCCAATTCTTGAGTTAACTCCACGCTTTATGTTCGATTGGATCAAGGCATGATTACATGCCTATGATCATGTTGATGTATGAACTACATATATTATTACAGAAAGATATTGTTGTGTTTAGTTTTCATGTGATTGTTTTCTATGATTCATTGGATAGTCGCAAGGTGACCGAATGTGATTTGAATTGATCAGGTTGGGATGATACAAGTGAGCAGAAATATAGTGTACGACAGACACAATCAAGAATCCATGAAATATGTGAATATAATATCCTACATGATAAAACATAGAGCATTTAATCAAAGTTACAAGTGCACAGGTACCTCATAAGTGAAGGTGCCTCCAGAAGATCCGGGCAGTCTCAGAGTAACATTGGACACGGCCCCATTAGCAGAAAGTATGCAGATGCCACGTGGACCCTTGAGCGAGAAGCTCATTATCCTGGTAGCCACATCCTGCTCTCTCCCACCAAAACGCACAACATTATATACTGATCATTGTATATCGTCCCCCAAAGAAGAGCAGAAACCAATTTTAGAAGAACAAGGTCATGCCCCTATTTGTAATCATATCGCGGTTACCTCTCCTGCCGCAACAATGACAACGTGCGGAGTGAAGCTGCCACCGGCAGAGCAAGCGAACCATCCTCCTTCACAAAAACCCAAGCTTTGTTAAGTTTGACCATTAACGATAAGTATAATGCCTGTATTATTTGTTGTCCATAATGTCACGGAAACCAATTAAAGGTTATGCCGACAGGGCAATATTCAAATGAAAATAAATAATAAAACGGCTGCAAAATGCAATTTCCTGGTAAAACATGGAGAAGTATGTGGATGTTTATGCACCAAGTTAGCTGGGACATCCCGAAACCCAAGGACCTTGACCAGAACCTGTTCTTTTTTTTTTTTTGAAACAGAGAACCTGATTTTCTTTCTATATTTAGAAGAGTAATATTGTCGGTTCTTTACACGAAAATGCAGTGTGAGCAGGGAGGCCTTGCAGCTGTAAAGCAAAGTCTACAAAATATATTAAAATGCACAGAGAGAGAGAGAGAGACCGAGAGCAGCAATGAGTTGGCGAGGTCCTGACCCGGGGGGGCGTCCTCTGCCCCTTCTTGCCGTCGTAGTGGTGGTAGCGACCGAGAGAGGAACCATTGGAGGAGAACAATGGGAATCTTGGGCCTCTTGGTACTTGACACGTTTATTGTTGCTGTCAAAGAGCTCCTCCTCCTCCCCTTCTTCTTCTTCTTCCTCCTCGTCTTCAACTCTAGGATGGTGAGGGGGGAGGAGGTGGTGTTTGGGTTCCTCCATTGGAACTCCTTGGTTCGAGGCTGCCGCGTGCCTTGCTTCCTCCATGTACATGTAGTGGGCGTGTGGGTGAGAGAGAAGGGGAAGGAGGACTGAGGCTTTTGGTTGCTTCTTTTGGCCATGCTTTTGTTCTTTTTTAGGCTCTCGCTTCAGACAGAGGAGTGCTCCTCTAGGCAGCCAGGCCGCGTATTTTAGAGGAATTTTTTCATGTATGTCTTTCCTTGTAGAACCATTGCAAGTATGTCCTCACATGTATGCCTAATATGTTGTGATGGATATCGGGACTTTTTTTAAATATTATTAAAATAATCATAATTTATTAAATAAGTAGTATGTTAAGAAAATTTTAAAAAATGGCCTCTATCGATACTTTAGGTGTGAGGTGTCAATTTGGGAGGGGATAATTGACGAAAATGCCTGTTGGACCCCTCCTTTTTATCCCTATAGAATCCACCTTCCCCTCTCCATGTCCCCACATCTACTTCTCTTCCTCCTCATTTCTTCTTCTCAACCCTCTCATTTCTTCTTCTCAACCCTCTCGATCTCTCTCTTGTTGTTCTCTCATCTGCCTTTTATTAATCTTTTTTAGAGTAAGAGCGAATCGTGAGTTTCCTTTTTTTTCGTAACCATTTTTTGCATGTTTTTTCATAAAATATAGAAGTATATTTTTTGAATATTCTACTTTATCTCATTATATATTCGGATATATTTGCTCGCTTTGAAGATCATCTTTATTTCAGGTAATTTTTAAGTTATTCATATAATTTTGTTATTTCTAATTATTACTGAGTTGTGCAAATTTAGCTAATACTGCAAATAAATTTTGTTGTCGTTTGAATAAGAAATGATTTTTGTTTTATTTAGATATTCTAATGTCAAAATCAATTTCTCTCTTATGAATGGGATTAATTGTTAGCCAAAAAATGTAGATTACATCGTAGATCAAATGACAATTAATGTAGATTACATCATAGATCCAACTACAATTACATAATGTAAAAATGTAGATTAATTCTGTAGATCAAATTAGATATTAGATTGTGTATGCTTCTTTATGATCTTAAAGTAAAATGTACCAAAATTAAAAATAATTATACAGTTTTGAGAATAAATGTTAATATTGTATATTCAGTTTTAATAGTTACATTTAAGATAAAAATTAGAAGTTGATGTTTGAATAGCATATAAATATTGTGTGATTTAGATATTCTAATGTCAAAATCAATTACCTTCTTATGAATGTGATTAATTACTATATAAAATATAGATTACATCATAAATCAAAAAAAAATTACATAGTGTAAAAAATATATATTAACTTCGCAGGTCAAAATAAATATTAGATGGTGTATGCTTCTTTGTGTAATTTAACTATTTTCGTGAATGTTAGTGTCATATAAAGAAAATTACACCCAAATTAAAAATAATTACACAATTTTGAGAATAAATAATAATATTTTAGATTCAATTTTAATAGTTGCTTTTAAGATAAAAATGAGAAGTTTATGTTTGAATAAGAACTAATTTTTGTGTGATTAAGATATTCTAATGTCAAAATCAATTTCCCTCTTATGAATGTGATTCATTATTAGATAAAAATATAAATTACATCATAGATTAAGTTGTCCACGAAGAAATTAAGGATTGTAGTCTATGATAAGTAACATGTAAGTTAATGTTTTGCTAATTACAATACTATCACCATTTAATAAGCAATCTCTTTATCGATGTTGTTTAATTTGGTGTTTTTATTAACATAATATTTTGTTAAATGTAGATGGCACATATGGATAGAGTACTGGGTCCAATGGATGCGTCTATGTTGTACATGCAGAGTAAGCATCGGTCTTCACAACCTACCAGTTTGATTAGTATTTAAATTTATAAGACTATTTTTATGATTAACATAATGGCTTCTTATGTGACAAATTAACATAATTTTGTGTTGTAAATTCTGTGTAGATTCAATTTGTAGAACATAGTGAGATGCTCAATGAAATTCTTCAGAAGAAGAGTGTAGTGATGGAGAGACTGCTTGAACTATCATGATTCCCATGTGTAGTAAACATGGGACCCTTAGCTATTGACCTGTTTACTAGATCGATGGTGATATGAGATTCATACTTTTCACTTTCGATTTGGTGAGACGACCGTTGCATTACAAGACAAGGGATTGGTCAGTGGGTTGAAGGTCAATGGATTGCATGTTACTAGTCCAGATGTTCCGTGCGGGGGATGGGAAGCACTTTTGTTTAAGCTTGTTAGGTGCTATTCCCACTCCTATCAAGAGTGGTAAGGTGAAGCTATCATGGGTTTGAGAGATCTTCTTTGGAGATGCTGATCCACTAATGGATATTGAAGATGAAGTGGAAGCACGACGTAGTGTGAGGGCACTATTTTTATTAAATTAGGTATATTGTTCTCATAGATAACAATGGAGATATGGTGCCTCTTAGTTGAGCATATGCAATCCTTAATATTAAGCTCTCTATTGATTTACTACTGCTCATTAATAACGTTTCATTTTTTAAATAGGTACATGCTCCATTTACTTGAATTGGAAGAATGTGCTAAATTTGCTTGGGGGATATTGTTTTAACACACATGTATTTTGAGCTAAATGAGGGAGCAAAGATAGTCACATCCAGAATTTATGACTTTTTTACAGTTCTACAAGTGTGCACGTAGTACACTTCTTATTGTCTCAATTTATTTAGATTAACATTAATGAAACACAAATTTGGGTATTGGAGCGCGTGCACATAGGAATGCCAAATTGTGAGAGATTGTGTGAGGATCCAAGGAGGATCATTGGCCCTAAAATGGATCAGTGTCAAAGTTTCAAGGAAAATGTGTAGACTGCGACACTGGCGTTTTACCGTAACGAGTTGGGCATGCAGAAGACTCATCAGGTAGATATTGAAATAAATTACATGTTCATTATAACAATCCAATTAATGATTGCATGACTTTCTTCTTTACTGAATGTAGATAAATTGGATGCTCTACATCAATGAAGAAATCGCACAACTGCATGAGCTTTGTTAAAGTGGGCAGCCTGTTTGGATGAGTAGAGTACCATTGATGTGTTATGATGTTATAGCCATGCATTTATTGGATCATGTTACGCATCAATTCGGGATGCGACAACATATCCCAGCCTTTGTCAAGAGCATACGCGTTGTCTCTCGACGCAATAAATCACGAAGCATTGACATCTTAAATTGATCTATTCTACATCGACAATACATAGACAGATGGGAGGATAGAGAAGAATCGATAATCCTTGAGCATTCGGGTGCCAACAATGATGTGTGCATGTAGTGATAGTAGAGCATAACAAAAAGGCGGATTAAGATGTAGATTTCACCTCCTACAATATCTTACCAATCTCATGGGACAATAGGAAGATGTTTGGAAAGTTGCATGTAATTATCTTTAATTTTACTATATTCAAGTCAATTTGACTATGGACCCTCTCAACTCACACTACCAACTCAATACAATTTAGAAGGTCTTCAAGTTGGGATATTTGCCATGGTTCACCAAACTGAGACAACCGAGTTTGAGAGACAATTCTTTGATATTTCCATGATAATACCACAACAGCCTTCAGAGTCGCCTCGTTGACCATCGGTAGGAGTAAGTATCAATGAGCCTACACAGTTAGATCCAGCATGACAATCAACAAGTACGAGAAGCATAAGAGATCAAGTTACTCAAGCATATGAACCTTAAAAAAAGTCACCAGCTATGTTGCATCCTCTTGGGCATGAACCAACGCATTCAGCACAAAATATCAAGAATAAGACAAAAAGAATAACACACAAAGATAGTCATAAGACGACAGGATACAATGACAAAGAAATGACAGATGAGGTGAAGGATGAGAAATAGGAGGAAGCCTAAGAG
Source organism: Ottelia alismoides (assembly GCA_037367405.1). Classification (NCBI taxonomy): domain Eukaryota; kingdom Viridiplantae; phylum Streptophyta; class Magnoliopsida; order Alismatales; family Hydrocharitaceae; genus Ottelia; species Ottelia alismoides. The sequence goes on along the minus strand of JAZKJV010001634.1, from coordinate 872,090 downwards.
GAATTTTCAGGAAATAGATATCATAAAATATTGCAAATTATTTTTTATTATTTTTTGAAAAAATGTAAAACTTCTATGATTTTGATAGAATATCCATTTTTCTTCTAAATGGCTAGATGTTATAATATGGAATGTTGAGCTTATGAATATGGTATGATAAATGTATTGATATTTATTTTGAATTGATTATTTACATTATAAATTGCAGAGAACTTTATGAGATGTCGTATGAAATTTTAGCACTCATTTTGGAAAAAAGTACACTTCTATACATTAGAATTGAATAATACCATGCTATTTCCACACGAATTCGCATCATTATGAGAATTTGTAAGAATTTTGTAAAAAATGCAATTTAATCTATATGTGGCATCTTTTGGAATTTGCATATCATCCATTCTTAACTAGGGACTAATGCCCTTTAGGTTGCAATGGTCCAATCTATAGCACCTTGGAGTTCTTTCAACCCACAAGAAGGTCCAATGTGAGGTTAGAGAATATTGTCACGGATAAGGTATGGTTTGGACCTAATAAAACATGCTTGAATGAATTTAGGAGTGGTTCAATTCGATGATTTCACATTTGAAGAACATTTATACCCCAACTTTTTCGAGAATATTACAGCGAATATGGCTAGAGAATATTACGACGGATAAGTAAAAGATCACTACCATGACTTTTCTAAAAGTATAAGGGCACATATGTAATAGTAAAAAAAAGTTTTGGATACGATGTTATTGGAAAAACTTGAAAGGATAGTAAGTCTAAAAATCTCCAAAATATATAGTGCAAAATAACCGAATGTGCTAAGCTCAAATCGACACATGAAGTGCTGATTTGGCCACTACAACCCAAATCAATACCTCAGGTGCTAATAAATGGCTTTTTTAAAAAATACAAATCTATTATCTATTTAATTAAATTATAATATTTTAATAATTATTTTAAAAAGGTCTTGGATATCAATGGCAATAATTTATTTGGTAGTCATCGTGATTCCTAGGCCCCCTCACAAAACAACTCTTGTAAGTAAAATGAGGCGTTTTCCTTCACTCGAGGAGATTGGTTTCTCTCAACTCCGATGATGAGGAAAACCTTCGCCCTCATTGGGAGCTCTCCCTACCCTTTGAGCAAGAGCCTAGTTTTGAACTAGTTGGTCGAGATATACCAACAAATCGTATTACATTGTTAGCGAAATATTAGCTAGTTCTTCCAAATTGAGTTCTCTATAGATGTCCGAACTCGTGAGGGTGGAAAAAAGATCCTCCTCTAGGATGTTTACCCAACCAACTTTCATGTACTCGTGCGCTTTTCAAAAAGATGACTTAAGGTGGAACTCGTGTCAAAAATGCCATCTTTAACTCAACAATTATGGTACTAGGATTTGGTTCGACGAGTAACCTCTTGCTTCTTATGCAAAGGATTGAGGATATTATGGCATACTACAGAGCAATAACGTGTCTCTTCTTCTAACAAGTACCCTTATACTCAATAACACTGTCAAAGTTTTGAAAGTTTTTGGCCTTTGAAGTGTATCTCTTACCCACAACTGTAATGATGCATTTATGATCATAATTCATGGTGTATTTTCCTAATACAGATTATTCTTAATGGTATCGAGTTGCTTGTAGTTGACAGTGCCTTCAAAGACACCTTTCATATATCTCTTACAAAGTGGAGGTCACTTTTGCACACTACATATCTCCTCATCCCTAAAACAAATCCATGTCTCCCTTTAAAGAACCACATAATTGAAAGCCAAAAAAATCAATGTCACAAGTGGAATCGTGACGATTGGAGCTACATCAAGTCATTAGAGTTAATCCATGATAAATTAGACTTATGTCCAAGAGGAATATGTGGAACATGTCAATATCGCAATTGTATACCTTCCAATGCATACATGGCCTTGCCAATCTCGAGTATCATAAGTCAGGACGATCTAATCAAGAAAGCGACATCGAGCATTATTCCCCTATGCCAGGTTATAGGGTTTCTTTTTTACTTTGAGAATTGGAATTGATGTCGCCCTCCTATCCAAGGCAGTTACCGAAAGAACCAAGCAAACTATAAATGACTTGGTTATACTTGCAGCCAATTTGATCATGGTGGGATGGAAATTTCCCAGTACCTCGAATTCAAGCAAACCATAAATGACTTGGTTATACTTGCAGCCAATTCGATTATGGTGGAATGGAAATTTCCCAGTACCTCGAATTCGCTAATCGGTACTTCTCATAATCCTCATATATTGAAACATCTAGCAATCTCAAAGTATAAAAAGAACAACCTTGATGGAAGCATCCATGCAGTATTGATACTTGGTACGATGGGTTTTTGGTTGAATCCTTCTCCTTGGAAGCAAGGAATGAGGAAGGTGCACATCCCCCCTCCCACTATGAAACGTTTATCTAAAAAAAACCACCTCGAGTTCAATGAAAAGATGATACTCCTCCTATTGATTCAAGGGAAAAAATAATGCACCTAATATTTTGCTCTCTTTCTTCCAATACCCATAAGTGGACGTTGGATTCCAAAATAGAATATGTGAATGGCGCTCTTTAACTCTCCTCTCGATGACTCTCACAATCCCATGATCCCACTCCTTTGGGGACATCCCTCTTCAACCCCCCATACTCCAGTTGTTCTTTTAGAGTATGCAAGAAAAATCCAAGATCAAAGTATGTTTATATATTGTTTAGATCCAAAAATAGGTATAAACTTTTATGACATATTTTTTGTTAGCATCGAACTTCCGATTTGGATCTCTTTTTTAATATAATAAGAAAAGCTCGATGTTGAGAGCAAATTTTGATGCAATAAACTCAATCAAAACGGATTTTACTTGATAAGCTTATCAATTAGAAATCTCAAAAATATAAACATAGACTTTTAGATTCATTGCATGATGTGAAACCTCAAAGTGCTAATAGCATTCAAGCTCAATTAGCGACTTGATCTGATATTTAAATTGAACAAATAAGGATTTTATCTTATAGTACTCTTCGAGACCTTCCCAACGAATCCAAGAAAATTAAGAACGGACATCGTATGCAAAAGTTACTCACAAAATATAGTGGTTTATGGCTTTTGAGCTGTGAACCGAGCTTATATAATGCTAAGTGATTGAACCACTTAGACATTATATCAAGCCCAACACCAGAGCTCCTCCCCAAAGCTCGCCAAAGCTCCACCACTAGCAACTTTTCCGACCTCCGATCAATGATCCGAAGGAGCTATTTTGAAGAGGACAACAAGGTTCAATAGTGTTACCATGTGTTTCATGCTAGGAACCTCGAAATTGCAGATTTCAAGGTGGAGAAGATATCCAAGCAATGATTCCCTAAGGTGTGGATTTTGATTTTTTGCCTTGCTATTAAGTAACAAGTCTTTAGTACACTGTATGTTTGTAGTTTTTTCATCGATCTAGTGTTCAGATCATACATGATCGTGCATGCAAAGTCGGATTTCAGATTGTATCATTGACTTCATCACAATTTTCGAGAGATCTCATTATCTAAAAAAATATGAAACTTAGGTCAAAATTAACGTATTTGTGCAAAAATAAAATAATAAATAATAAAAGAAAAAGAAGGAAATATTTAGAATAAATATTGAGTGACCTGCACCCAAGAGAGGGTCCAGCATGGGCCTGATGACCAAATAAAATAAGTAGAGAGAGATAGGGCGCTCTACCTTGTACAAATTTACCACCTATATGTATATAATTTATTTTTACAAAAAACAAAAATAAAAAGGTGTTTTTATTCCCATGTAAATACTTGTAAAAAATAAAATAAAAACAAAATAAAATTCTCCCTTACATTGTATATAATACTGTATGTATATTTTATTACCTATTTAATTTATACTTGTAAATAAATAATAATAATAATAATAATAATAAAACAAAAATATTTCTATATTCCAAAAATTATGTTGTAAGTATATAAAATATAAAATTAGGGTATTTTTACAAAAATAAAAAAATAAAAAAAATTATACAAAAATACATAGGTATTTTATACATGTATATAATATAATATACTATGTATACCATAATTTATTTTTAATATAAATAAATAAAAATCACAAAAAATAGTTTAGAAAATAATTAATATTTTCATTTTGAACATTTTTTAATTTAAAATCATTTTTATATTTTTAATTGATTTTCCAATTATTTTTGGATTCCTAATGTCTGATTAATCCAGGAGGAATGTTGACCTCGGTCGACTACCCCTCCCGGACCTCTTCTCGCGTGGACCCGGTTCTTGCACTTGTCTCCAAATTATTTCAACCGGATCCTACACCCTCTTGCCCCAAATCTCTGCTCGTGTCTCCCCAATGGATTAGTGATCCTCGCGGATCTCTAGGGAATCGCGGATCACCCTCGATTCACATGCCCCGACCCATTCTTCCAGCTGCCTGGGAACGTTCTATAAATTCTTCACTCGCCTCCTTAGGTCAGTAGTGCGTGACGCACCCTTCGTTGATACCCTATATAGCTCCGCCTTGGTGACAACAACCGGAGGGACCCTTTGGTGATCAGAGAAGAGCCGTGTAGTCGTAGCTCCCCTCTTGTGGCTGGAACGCCGCTGCGACGAGCCTCCTCCGCCTGCCGCAGCGAGGTTGAGGCAACGACCACCACCGACCGCACCCCCTGGAGCTCAGGATTCCACTAGGACTTTCAGGTATCCATCTCGTAGTCCTTAGCTCCCGTATCTGTTCGATCTTTCATTTATCTTCTGCCGCACCTCCGCCGACTCTGACCAGATGGTCGGAGCCTCGTCAACCACTCCCATCCATTCCGATCGACGACCCAGTTAACCCTTCATCTTCTCATGCTATCTAATCACCCTAATCTTGGCTTGGATTGCCAGGATTAGGCCATCGGTCTCCTCTATCGCTTCGCCGGAGATCCCTCGCTCATCCACTGTCGCTTCTCTTTGATTTCAGACTAATAACTCTGATCGGAGTCTTGCTTCGAGTCCGAACTTTACCTTGCAGGGCTTTGTGTACATGGAATGACCCAGATACCCCTTTGACCAGCCTCGTGGAGCTCGCCTAGGTCCCAACCATTGTCCCAGAGATCTGACCGTCAGCGAGCCCATCTGCCCATTCACCCGACGCGGAGGGTCCCCATGAGTCAGTTGCCACCGTCTGAACGTTCATTGGAGCACCGGATCATCGCTGGCGCTCTGGTGAAACTCACCCAGGCGGAGTTCTTCCGGGGCCTCTTTCCACCGTCGGATTACGCCTCTCGCCCGGACGCTTTTGCAGTCGTTCAGTGCCTACAGCTGTCAGGCCGTTAGATCTGACATCTAACGGCCCCGTACCGCCCACATACGCACCTTCTGCCGACCATTGGATCTGACAGCTACCAGCGCCGAAGCCGCCTGCCTTCGCCCACTCAGAGCATGCCACCTGTCCACCCTATGCGCAACACACATGCTGCATGGGTAATTTGCTCAGCCACCCTTGCATTTATTTCAGTTTGTCGTTTAGTCTGTAAAATAAAAGTTATACAGTAGACCTTTTTGCATATTAGCCCCTACAGTTTCCTTTATTTGCATTTTAGTCCTTCTTGTGTGGCCTCGCGTGCTTCGTCACGTGTACTTGTGGGTTATTTGCATTAATTGCCCTGGACTTATTCTTTGTTATGATTTGAAGTTATAGTTTTGTTATTTGCAATTATACCCCTGTACGTACTGATTTGAGACATGTGCGAATTTTGATGTGAAAATTGCAGATAGGACCTTGTAGTTTTTATGCGTGTTATCATTTTGTCTAGAGACATGTTTTATTTGCAGATTGGTCGGTGTGTGATGTGTGTCTTACTTTTGATTTAATAAATAGCAAATATTGTACAAAATTCACGAAATTTTGAAACATGGCGGCTACCATGGTGTAGGAATTTTGATGAATTTTTAGTTGTGTTTTGTCTTTGTTTATTATTTTTAAAAATTCAAAAACCCTAAAAAGTGTCATTACTTTTTTATAAAATCAACTAAAAATATCAAAAAGTCTTGAAAAATTCTAAAAAACATTCTGTTTGTGTGTTTTGTTGTGTTTTAATGTCTACTCAAGATTGATCTCGTTCTCATTTATAAAACTCAAAAAAAATTTAAAAATACTCAAAACTTTAGAAAAATCAGTAAAAATTCATAAAAAATAAAAAAATGTGTTTTCTTCTTCTGTAGTTAGGTTTTTGCTTATAGTTTCACATAAAATTTATGCTCAAATTTTATAAGCATCTTAAGTATTTTTAGTCTGCCTTTAGATTCTAGTTGCACATTGTTTGCCATTTTTGGCCTTGTTTGTTTTTTAGAAATTAAAAATCAGAAAAATCTAAGAAAATTAACAAAAACACCTGAATATTTTAAAAACACAAAAAAAATTTTATTCTGCATTTTTGAGTATTTTTGGGCTCTTACATAATTGGTTGAGTGTTGATTTGTGTTTCCCGTTTAGCCTTTTCCTTATATTAAAAATCATAAAAAATATTGAAAAATTAAAAACCACCAAGTCTTTGCTTTTTCTGGATTTTTGACTACTTCGCGGCGTTAGCATCATGTAACTATACCAGGTAAAAATAAATAGCAATACCGCTTGCCACATTGATTGTTTGATTTTTAGTTTGGTGGTCTCTGATCTTTCTTGATGGAGCCCGATCCGAGTGGCTGAGATCGCAACGACCATTGATACCATTTACCCTTAGTCGCTCGGGTCGCCTCATCATGTTCTATTCCCAGTAACAGTGGCGGATTCACATCTTGGGCTACCCTTTCCTCCTACTCTATGGTAGGGTGGCTGCACCTCTTGGGCAACCGTTTCCACTATTAGAGGGAATCGGCTCCAATACCATTCTATAACATCATAGGCCTTAGGCCTGGTTTGTTATCGAGGATTCCTGACCTAGATAACCTGTTGAGCTTGGGACCAACTGGAGCCCTCAACCACAACCCAAAATACTAAAGCTCATGTTGTCTAGTAGTAACCCCAACTACTTATAAGATATTTAACACATTTTATGGTTACTAGATGTGGTAGTATGCTTGGAGTGCTACAGTTGAATATTCTTGCTGACACGTAGTGGTTTCCAAATGAGTTGCTTTGATTAGTCTCATTGTACTAGTGTTAGATTACTTGAAAGAGAATCATGTTGGACATCAGATCAATTTAGTTGAAATGTGATTAATTTTAGAAGACAGAGAACTATCAATGAAATAAAATGATAAGAAGGAAAGTGGAAAGGATAGTAAAGTAAAGTGTTAGAAACTTAGTTATGGTGTATCTACTTCCTGCATGCCTATTGAGGCCTTACATCATAGTGTGAGACCCTCGTGGTCAAGACCACAGACTATTTCCATTACTAGCAATTGTGTTGGAAAGATTTAAAAGAAAAGACTAACTTCAAACCTAATAGCAATCTGAGGGTAAGATTCCACTTGTAGCCTTCTACTTATGAGAGTGACACTCACATTCACGTGCACTTGCTTCAGTTCAGTATGTACATTGCTTGCTACTTTTACTTAGTTACATGTTGTTTTATATGTCATTTAAGTATATCCGTACCTGGAAACTTTGCTCATAACACACTCTTTTTCATATGATCCAATAGTTTTGCAGGATCCGCTTCAGTAGTAGGATGCGGTTTTGGTGTTTTGGAGCATTTCAATTTCAATTTGCACTTCCTAGGTGCACACTTGATGGTTCTTTTATGGCAGTTTTTATCACATGCTTTGTACTTGAGAGGCAGTTTTGTGCTTATGATGTAGTTGGACAATTACTTGTTTTACACAATTCAGTTGCTTATAAAAACAGTTTGGTATATATCATGTGGTGAATGAAATGAACCATGCTCATGTCATTACTTCACTAATTGTTTGTTTTCCTACAATGGATACATTTATATGATTATACATGTGCTTAATGTGAATGTGGTGTTTACATGACAATTGTTGAGTATCGTGATTAGTGGGATGTGAAGGTTTGGTATCAGATAGTTGCTACTTCATCCTTCTCATAAACAACAAATTCTTGTTGTTATCTAGAGCACGGGATAATGGCTATTGTCTTCTGACTTTGACACAAGTCCATAGAAAATAACATTAGTAACATAATATAACCATGTTTATGTCTCTCTAAGTATTTGAACCACTACTAATGTCATGGCTTGTTTGCATAACCATGCTGCCTCAAGTGGATTTAAATGTAGCCCAATAGTCAGCAAAATTGGTTGATGACGTACAAGACATGCAAACCCGTCAGGAGGAGATGGAGTAGAGACTTCAGCGTCAAGAGGACTCCACCTACCATCCATCTTAGGATGGCAAGAACACTTAACTCTCTAGAGATGGAAGGGGAGGACGATGTTGGTGCTTTACAGAGGCATCATACCGTGTATACTATTTACCAAAGATGTCAGATGTCATGCTTCTTTGGCACTACTACATTAGTTGATGTAGAGTTGTGGATGGACTACATGTCCAAGATGATATGGATCATACATGCTCTACCATATAGTTGGCTTATCTTTGTAGAGTTTTTACTATCTAGACATGCAAAGATATGGTGGCATGCCATCTAAGAGCACAGACTTCGTAGATGAGTTTCATGAGGAATTCTATCCCAACCACGGGGTAGAGGAACAAAGGAGAGAGTTTACAGAGAAAACACAAGGTTCCATGATAGCTCAGGAGTACATGATCCACTATACATAGTTTGCACACCACTCTCCATCCATTATACCATACCCACGAGAGAACCCACAAAAGTTCATGGAATGAGACAAGAAGTACATGATTGCTTCTCCGCCTTGGACCTTATCTCCATTAAGGAGGTGGCTAATGAATATGAGATTAATCATACTATATATTAATTATTATTCTCATGGATTAAATAATTTAATAAAATATATAACTAAGTAACCTTAATTAACAACTAATCCATTGCTAATAACTAACCGTAATTATTGAATATATTTAACACTTTTATTTTCTTTACTACAATTCCAAAAAATAGATAATTATATGTATATTTATTTCTTTTGGTTTTTATATAAATTAAAAATAAAAATATCAAAAGAATTAAAAAAAATATGTTTTTAATTCATTAAAAAATACTTCCAAAAATTTTAGGTTGTGCATCTGACTTCTTTTGAGTTTCTGTTCAACATGAAACTTGTACATCTCATTGAGACTATAACTTCATGTTTGAATTTTTCTTAGTTGGGCTTGTATTTATTTTATTTTGATTTTTCTTTCTTTTTGTATTTTCTAATGATCCTATTTGACCATGTGGCACCCCCAGGATAGCCCACGTGGCCCTCCTCTTCTTACGTCACGTGCTCGTTCCTTGCCCTTCAATTAGAAGACCCTAATCTAATCCAAAGCACCTCAGATGCCCGTTCGCGTCCCATTCTCTATCGTTATATCTTAATATCCAATGACTGCCCTTTCGTCTCCTACCTTCGTAACTACCACCTTACATCACACCCCATCTTTTTCCTCCATTTCTACTACTCACCCCTCCTACTCATTTCCATACCTGACCACCTCCCTACTCAGCCCTGACTCCCGATCTTATCATGTAGCCATCAATGTCCCGCGACCGATCTTTGAAGGATATGGAAAGATCCTTAAGAGCATCATACAAGAGTGAGGATCGCATCATATGTGATCGGGAGCGACTTGTCGCACTAGTTTCTCGAGGCAGCGGAATTTAAAAATTTTCATGCGAAGAAACCACATGATCCAAGAACACTACTCGGATCGTTTCGTCTAAACCACAAACAAGTATTAGGGTTACCTCTTGAAGCATGGTTGCGATCGAGTCTCTAAATGAAGAGACCTCTTGTTAAGGTCCGATCTAACGGAGGATACGCTTGCGAGCGTGTTGATGAAACATGCGCTTCTCGCAATCCATGTTGGCGATCCAAGCAACGAATCTCCTGATCTCGTCACACGAGATCTGATGTCTTCTTCATGAGCAAGGCACTAATGACATACTCAACAACTCAGGTTAAGTAAGCAAATAATCCAAGGTTGTTGCAACCCGTATCACCAATCTCGGTAAATCAAGAAGAAGAAAACCACTCAATCAAATAAATCAAGCAATCAAAATGTAAGCGGTCTCGCTATTTATTTTTACCTGGTATAGCAACCAGGGTCGAATACAAGGAGCATAGAAGTATACGAAGTAGTCACAATTCAGAAATGGAAGAACATATTTTTAGTGGATTTTTTATTTTTGCAAATTTTTATATTTTTAATGAAGGATCATAATCAACAAATAAGAAAACAAAGCAACACAAAACCCTTTTTGTATTTTCTTTTATTGCTAAAATGCTCAGAAAATTAATATAAAAATGTTTTTAGGTTTTTAATATTTTAAAGTGTCTTTGGTAATTTTACGGAGTTTTGCAAATGTTTTTTTGATTTTATAGAAATAAAACATTGAAGAATACTACAAATAATGCACAACCAGGACTAAATTGCAAATTAAAATTACTAAAAATGCTACAAACAAGAACTGAAATGAGGGTTTTTGGATTTTTCTTGGATTTTGTATGGTTTTTATAATAATTTAAGGGTTTTGTAGTTTTGAGGGTTGTTATAAGGGATCCTCAAGACAAAATAGTAAGGAGTTAAAAGACATTAAAAGACATATACATGAATTTTTATAGAATTTTTCAAGACCTTTTTCGAATTTTTATGGGTTTTTAAAGATAGACATGACAATTTCAAGGGTTTTTGATTTTTAGAAAATAATAAATGCGAAGCAATTAATCCAGGAAAATCAAAATAAGTACTACACAATAACATGAGTTAAAGGTAATTTTTATATTATTTTCCGAATTAATTAGCTATTTATTAAGCCTAAAATGCAACATGCAATTCATCACAGTTTACATGGACCATTTTGTAATTAAAATAAATCTCTAGGCCAAATAATAACACCTCTTAAAAGTTTAGGGCCGATATCATGCACATGCACAAAGCTGGACGCACAGGGGCATAAATGTAAATACTAGATACCTTTCATTCATTTCATAACGTCATAAAAGTTCAGACGATATTATGCAATTAACCCAGAAAACATGTGATCATGCATGTGACTTCAACTCAACATGACTAAAATGCAATAACATAAACTACGAGGTCCAAACTGTAAATGTTTTGAACTACACTTTTTATTTTCTAGACTAAAGGGAAATATTGAAATAAACAAGGACAGGAAGCAAATATACCCTTTGCAGGCATGCGAGGCACGTGGAGACACGTGGCAATCTCTCGTGAGGTGGACAACTGACGACTCTGATCTGCTCCTCTGTGGATCTGACGGTGCATGCACGTAGAACAGGTTTATGGGTCTGATCATTCTGACCTGATCAGATGGCGTACAGAAGTCAGCCTCAATGGCCATTAGTCATATATCCGACGCCTCTAAAAAGGGGGAGGGTGGATGGTCATGATTTAATATGTACTAGCATCTCGTGATCTGACGACGGCTAAAGGTAGAGGAAGAACTCCTCTCGGACGAACTTTGAGCGACTGTGGAGGAAGATCGATCCCCTGACGTCGCTAAGAGGCCCAATCCAAGCATGAGGCTCTTCCGCATGAGGTGGTGGTCTCTGATGAGACGGCGAACGTCGGGATAGGCGAGACGAGTGAGCTCCGCATGGAGCTGCTCTACTTGAGAAGTCGACGGCCTTAATCGCGTCTCCTGTGTGTGTGGGTACCTGCAAAGGGTAGAGTGCTCGAAGGCAAGGCTCCGACGGTCATTTATTGCATACAATGATAAGGGAAGCGCAGGGGAATGGGGTTCAACTTCCGACGACCGTGAAGGAGGGAAGTCTCGGCCTTAATCATACCCTAACAGGAAGGTCTAAGGGTGATCGGGTTGCAGATCGAGGTGGGGGGGGGTGAGACATAATGAAAATCGGAACGGGTAGATGGCGGGAATGGTGCCTCAACCAGTTGGTCGGAGCAGGTGGACGTCGGCGGAGGTGAAATGAAAGGATGAATTGAAACGAGAAGTGTAGTGGATGGAGGTGATACCTGAGGCTACTGATGGACTCGACAAGGTCAGGCGGGGGTGAGAAGTAGGGTTTTGGCCTCAACCTAGCTGCAGTAAGCGGGGAGGCTAAACGTGGCAGAGCAGTCTGATCACATGGTTGAGCTGCGGCTTTAGGCCACCAAACTCCAATCCAATGGCGTCTCCCAGCCGTTGTCACTCGTCTAGGCATGTATAGGGGTGAAGGAAGGGGCAAGGCACGAGTTGCGGCACTAGGAGGCGAAAGAGGATGATTTATACGCCAAGTGAGGGTCCACAAAGATCGATGTGGAGTGCGGAACCGTAAAGAGATTCAGATCATCCTAGGGATCCACGAGGATCGCGGAGTTTCGAGGAACCACATGTCCAAAAATCGAGGCAAATAGCGATCGGAGTTGGGGTGGGTTATTTGGAGAAAAGGCTCCACGATGAGGATTTGACTCGACCTGAGCTAGGAGGGGTTGTTGACCGGGGTCACCAAACCCTCCTGGACCAATCAGAAAATTCTAATTTATAAAATACTCACAAATTCAATAAAAAATAGTAAATGAATTTAAATAAAAAGTGTATAAAAATTATTTTTCAAACTATTTTATGTGATTTTAACTATTTTTATGAAAAATAATTTAATGTAATACACTATATATTATTATATACAGGTATATTATACCTATGTATTATGTACAACTATTTTTATTATTTTATTTTTGAAAAATTCCCTTATTTTATATTTTATTTATTTACAACATATTCTTAGGATTAGAAATAATTTTTTTATTTTTATAAATTATTTAATGCTATATAATAAATAGAGAAAGTAATATATATTAATGTATTTTGTATAAGTAAGTGATGAATTTATTTTTATTTTTATTTTATTTTTCTGATTTTTATTTTATTTTTATATAATTACTAACACTATGTACAAGGGTATAAAAGAATTTAGTTTAATAAATACATAAATAAATAAGTCATATGTACAAGTGTAGGAGATATATACACTACATAGTAGACCCCATCTCCCTCTACTATTTTTTTTTACAATCGGATCAAGGATTGACCTTCTCTTGAGGTTTGGGTCACTCTATATTTATTCTAAATACCTCATTCTTTATTTTTTCTCTTTATTATTTTATTTTACACCAATTAAGTGTTAATTACATAATATTAACAAATGCATGCAAAATACTAAGTTATCTTATTTACAGGTATTTACTTGATGTTTTGCTAAGAATAAGAGCTAAAATAAAAGAATAAAGAGTGAGAACCAGAGATTCATCACCTTTGCTAGTCCCTTAACAAACACATATTTGAAGAAGAAGTGAAAAGAGAAAGAAAAAGAATAAAGGTTGATTATTAAACTTATCTTGATTAATGAAGTGTGGAGCTCAGTCAGACCTTTGGATTATTAGTTTGTAGGAACCTTATTGAGATATAGGTTTAAAACTCAACATCCTCTAAGTTCCACTATTCTATGGTCAAGAGTCCTCAATAATCTAGATCAGGATAAGTCTACAAACGCAAAATCTCATGACTATGCATCCTTCCTTGTACTGTGTAAGTGATGTATAGCTGCCCACCTCAGAAATGACAAAGAAACAACCTCCCTCGAGAAGGTAACTCTAATTCCCTAGTCCAGTAATTCTTTCCTCGAGGAGCAGGGTATTCCCTTCTAAATTCAAGTTCAACCGGCTCGAGAAGAGGGGGAAAGAAGAGAATGGAGCGTGGCCAGTGTAGCCACATATCCCCGGGAGCTCAACCAATGTAGCTAAGTCTCTTACTGCAAGCTTCATGAGATGAGAAGGTGTAATACATAAGCTTTGCTTTATTTGGCTATATACACTATGGTAGGCTTTCAGTTTCTATCAGGCATGTCCACTTTTTTGGAGTTTTTCTTGATTTTGCACTTTTTTTAATGTACATATGCACAACATATCTACATGGTGCAACATATACATAAGGACTTTTTCTTCTTGAGCCAGTAGACTATCCCTCTTTTGAAGCTTAATTGCAACCCACAACTCCTGTCTTTAGACCTCAACACCGTCAAACCAAGTTGATGTGCACATCCTTCCCTAAAGGAAGATGAGAGGTTTTGCCTAGAAGTACTACCCTCGTATGCTACCCCAAGCCAAAGGATTTTGCCTCCTTACCACTTCATTCGTGTGGAGCTATGTGTATGGTGTTGGTCCAAGTAAAGCCATTGTTTATGAGATTCATGCGTGCGTTGTTAAGTGTTCTACTTAGGCTCAAGAGGACATGTGAATATAGCCTAGTGGACTCAAAGAATTAAGTCACGAATGGACGTGAAAAATCTTAACCTCAAATCCTATAAGGTTCCTCTGAGAGTTAGGTGGATTAAGGCCTTAACCAAGCTCCATTTTCCAATTTAATTCCAGACTAGTTTAAATGTCAACTATGATTCGGAAGAAGATACAAGCAAATATGTACAAAACCTCTTTTTGATGCAATTTTCAAAACATACAAAATTTTTGAAAATATTTGAATGCAAGGGATAGAGGAAAGTTTTGTAAACTCTTTATAAACATTTACACAGATTTTTACAAACTTTTATTTTTAAATAATTTTGTACTATATACATATTTTTGATACATAAATATTTACAAGCATTTAAAATCACAATAATTTTACAAATATTTGTACAAAAATAATTTTTACAAATAAGTTATTTACAAACATGTATGTGCGAGAAAGAATTTTATATGCAAGAAAAATTTTAATTTTTTATGGTTTTTATAAATGATTTTTAGCTATTTTATTTATTAACACACTCACACAAAGTTCGAGTTATGGATAAAGTATATATACAATATATACAACACCCCCATATACTTAGCTCGAACGATGTCCTTATAATGATCAGAGAGCGATGAAGAAGACATAACTCGTTCTTAGTATCAGGAAGTGAAAGCATGGATATACTAGAATGACGAATAAAATACTGTAATGAGTAGTACTCGGTGATCCACCTATACTTAGGATCAAATAAGCCTAAGTATAGAAAACTGTACACAAGGGGAAGACCGAGGGTTAGAATGTACATGGTCTAACTCCCCTATACTTAGGGTAAAATATCCCTAAGTATAGGCAACAAAACAGAGGTAAAAAGAATCAAAAGGATACTCAAAAATCTGACACCCCCTATACTGTGGGTAAAGTACCCCCTAAGTATAGCATAATCATAAGATAAAGGTGGGATGCTAGACAAAAGAATGTACGATATGGACAACTGGATCTATACAACTGTGGGAGAAAGTGATAATCAGGCATGAGATGCAAATGATGTGATTTAAAGACCACATCTCATGCAAAATGGATAGGGGCAACGTCAACGATCACCAGATCATGATCTAGATATGGCTTCAGGCGCTGACCGTTAACTCAAAAGATGGTATCAGATGAAAACTCAAATATATCAATTCTGCCATTGTCGTGCACCTTTCAGACTAAGTATGGTCCCTTCCACTTGCTCTGCAACTTTCCTGAAAATAATCTCAACCTAGCATAAAATAGCCATACCTTCTGGTTTGGCTCAGACTGCTTACGGCTAATATGAGAATCATGCCATATCCTCACTCTCTCCTTATATTGTAGGCTACTCGAAACGTTTGTATCTCTATGATCCTCCAAGGCTACCAACTCTGCCCTCCTCTGATCTCCTATGCTCTATGGATCCAATAATAACTCAATTACAACCCATAGAGACTTGTGCTTTATCTCCACAGGTAAATGGCATGGATTTCCATAAATGAGCCGAAAGGGAGATGTACCCAAAGGTGTCTTGAAGGATGTTCGATAGGCCCACAAGAATGAGTTCAAAAGTTGCAACCAGTCCTTTCGGTCTGGGCAGACGACCTTCTGTAAATGTAGTATTGATCTCCCTATTCGATACTTCAGCAATACCATTGGTCTGAGGATGATATAGAGTAGCTACTCAATGGTCAATGCTGAACTCGTTAGCAAGAGCCTTTACCTTGTCGTTGATAATGAGACCCCCCGTTAGACATCAACACTCTAGGAACCCCAAATTGTGAAATGATATTCTTCCTTAAAAATCGACAAATAGTCTTAGCATCTGCGATTCGGGCGGGGATGGCCTCAACTCAATGACTCACATAATCAACATCAAGCATAGTGTACTTGAATCCCTAATTCTTAGAGAATGGATCCATGAAATAAATGCCCCATGCATCAAAAATCTCACAGAAGTGAATGGGCTGCATTGGCATTGTGTCACGCTGTCCACAAGTTCCCATCCTATGACAGTAAGTACACCTCTTCATGAATTCATCAGAATCTTTGAAGAGGATAGGCCACTATAGGCCGGATTGGAGCACCTTTTGTGTTATTCTCCTCCCAGAATGATGTCCTCCGTCCTCAAGCTTGTGGCAGTATGTGAGGATGCTATGGTGCTCCTCCCGAGGAATGCACCAAATCTAGATGGAGTCTCCTCCTTCACTATAAAGGATGGGATCCTCCCAATGGTACGACTTGACCTTCGCAAGGAAGGTCTCGAGTCGCTGTCCGGGCCAACATTATGGAACATTTTTGGTGACAAGTTAGTTCACAATGTCGGCATACCATGGAAGCAAGGTGATAGCAAGGATCGCCTCATCCGGGAAGGTCTCTGTAATAGGTGCCATCTACTCTGATTCCTCAAGGTTCTCTAATCAGGTGAGATGATCCGCCACCACATTCCTGACTCCAGACTTATCGTTAATCTCAATATCAAACTCCTGGAGTAGAAGGATCCATCTGGTCAATCTCGCTTTGGCATCCTTCTTTGCCATGAGGTACCTGATGGCAATATGGTCAGTGAAAATCATCACTCTAAATCCAAAGGCAAAGACTACGACCATCATCTCCTTCTCTGTGATAGTGTAGTTCCACTGGGTAGCATCCAAAGTACGGCTAGTGTAGTGAAGCATACGGTAATCCATCCATCCTCTTTCCTAGCACAACCCCTATGGCAAAATCAAAATTATCTGTCATGATCTCGAATGGGAGAGACTAGTCAGACGTTTGAAGGAGAGGATCCTCAACAACTAATCCCTTGAGAGTCTTGAATGACGCTAGACACTTATCATCTATAATGAACTTGGTGTCTTTCGTCAGTAGGTCAGTAAGAGGTCGAGCAATCCGACTAAAATCCTGAATGAATCATCGGTAGAAATCAACATGCCCCAAAAACAATCGCAACTACCACAGATTGGATGATGGATTAAGTTTCCTGATGATATCCACTTTCAATGGATCGACCTCCATGCCCCTATTGTAGATGATAGGACTAAGCACCGTCCCCTGAATCACCATGAAGTAACTCTTCTCCCAAGATAAAATAAGATGGACCTCGATACAATGCTGAAGTACATAGTCTAGGTAGTCAAGTCAAGCATCAAACCCATCGTTGTAGATCGAGAAATCATCCATGAAGGCCTCTAAGCAATCACCCACCATATCCGAGAAGATGGACAACATGCACCTTTGGAATGTAGCTAGGGCATTATATAGACCAAAGGGCATCCGTATGAAACCATATGTCCCAAACGGACAGGTGAATGTCATTTTGTCCTGGTCTTGAGGCACTATCACCACATGATTATAGCTGGAGTATCCATCAAGAAAGCATTAATGACTCTTCTCAGCTAGCCTCTCAATAATCTGATCAATAAATGGTAGCGGAAAATGATCCTTCTTGGTGGCCTGATTCAATCGTCTGTAGTCCACACAGACCCTCCAAGAAGTGGGTAACCGTGTATCTATCTCCTCTCCAGACTCACTCACAACTATAGTGATGCCCGTCTTCTTGGGCACCACATGTAATGGAGTAATCGACTTGGATTTGGAGATGGGGTAGATAAAATCGACGCTCCGTCATTTTGATATCTCTTTCATGAACACATCTCGAAGATTCAGGTTCAACCGTCGTTGGAACTCATGCGATGGATTACCATCCTCTTCGAGATAAATATGGTGGGAGTACATGACCGGACTTAGTCCCTGGAGATCAGCTATGCTACTTCCAATCACCTTGCGGTTCCTTTCAAGAACCTCCATCAAACAAGATTTTTGCTCTCTAGTCAAATCTACTGAGATAATGACTGGGTACATCTCTAGCTCAGCCGCAAGGAATTTGTACTTCATCGACTATGGCAAGGGCTTCAATTCTGGGCAGTTGGGAGCTGGAAAATCTGACTTCTGGAATGTCTGCGTGAAAGCAACCAAATATGCATGGGAGAACTCTCACTATATATGTAAATCTGGTGAAGATGGCCTTGCTGGTGTGTCTATAATCTGCGCTGGCTCAATCTCCACCCTAGATGTCGGCTCTGTGAGAATCAGACAAGGTAAGAGATCATCGAAATCATACTAATAAATGTCTGAATCCGAGGGATCTGAATCAGAATCACACGAAATATTCTCTGCTTCGCTCTCCATAGCACGATCGTCAACCTCAAATGTGTCCTCGGCCAAGAGTGTGCTATCCGAACTCTCATCAGCTGGAATATGTGAATCTGCAGTGTCTGAAGGTGCAACAAGAGCTCATGAAATGGGGTCGGACCAAACTGCTTCATCATTTGTGATCACAAAATCACACTCCTGGTGGACGTCTTGCTCTGCATCTGTCATCTGCTCTGTATCGCTAAACTGCTCAGAGCTGAATCTCGTGCCTTGGTCTCGTCGATTGTCTCTTTTTGTACACTTTTGCCCTCGACACAAAAGTATATCTTCCCACTATCATGATCGAACATCGCCTTGGTTGTGTCCAAGAATGGACGTCCTAGTATGATGGGGGTATCTGTCACAGACCGAGCGATCTCCATGTCCAGTACAACAAAGTCCATGGGGAATTTCAAGCCTTGAATTGTGACGACCACGTCCTTCAATAATCCCTTCGGCCTCTTGACAGATCTATTAGGAAACTGAAGGGTTATCATGCTCTATCAAAGAGGGACAAACTCGAGTCGGTCGAGTAAGGCAGTCGGAAGAAGGTTGATGGAAGAGACACTGTCTAATAGAGTCCGATTGAACTGCTGCTCATGAATATGACATCTGACATATGGAGATCTTGCATTTGGCCTCTTGGCCGATAATCAATTCTGAATAGCGAAGCATGTGGCACAAGTGAGCACATGGATCTCTCCATTGTGTTTCCTTCTCTTTCTGCAGATGGTGGTCTTCTCTCTCAAGTTCTTTTAGAAGAGAGGGATATGCTCGAGTGCCTCCTATAGAATCAGTTGAATCTAAAATCTTAATCATGTGCTGACTGAACTCTAGCTGCTGTCTCTTTTTGGAATTTTCCATTTTATTCCACTTCTCTAAGTGGAGTACTTGAGGGAAGGGGATAGTTGGGCCCTCCTCAGATAGAGGGATATGAATAGGTTCCTGTGTCTGTGAGGGAATGAAGTCCATACCAAGATCACCATGCAACACATATGGACTCGAAGAAGATAAAGAAACCTTTCCTTTATTCATATTTTTGGTCTTTTCCATTTTTTAATTTTTGTATATTTCTAAAATTGTCCTGGGATACATGATGTGGCAACACAATAAAAAGAAAATTTGTGGCATCAACACCACCCACGGCATCTATCTTCACGACATCAGCACCGTGCTCTGAATCAACATCAGGTAGAATGGTGGCATCAGTACCCCCGACAACATCTGGAGGAATGACGACCTCAGTACCGTCAACTAGATCATCATCGATGGTGGCGTCAACACCAGCGCCATCAAAATCCTTAGTGGAATCATCAATGCTATCCTCCTCGTTTGGCACTCTTGAATCTCCATGTGGTCGTCGCTCAGATGAGGCGACGTCATCTGGCATCCTAACCCACCTAAGTGTCACAAAATCAACATCAAATATGTAGGAAGAAATATCACCCAAGGAATCATTAGGAGCGGTGGTCTCTGTGAGCTATAACTACTCAGACTTCCTCTTCAGATTGTTTGGATTCGACTCAATTTGAGAGAGTATGGCAGCCTTTCCCTTGATTATGTCCCTCATCTCTTGTCAGAACTCTTCCAACTCCTGCTGGAAGGATGCCTGCTAGTCTGAAAGTAGGTGGGAAAGATCGTTAAGAACTGGGTTCTCATATACGCGTCCATGAGAATCGAACAGGTTGCCTCGCTGGAAATGCGACTGGCTCTGCTGGTATTGGTGAGGGGGAGGCCGAGTGAACTGCTAAGGCTGCTGCTTCCTCCACTGTTGTCCTTGATGGTAGGGATGAGGACCCATCTGGAAGTGTTGCGATTTCTAGGAGTACTAGGGTTGCTGGTGCTGGCTTCTCTGTCCACCTGGAGATGGAGGCTGCTGTTGGGACGAGGTGCCTCCTGTAGACCACCTGAATCCGGGGTGATCATGACAGATCTCGAGCTGTTGTCGATCGTACCAAATCCTGTTTACTTCCATCAATGGCTCCTACTCATAAGGAGATAGGGGAAGAACTGCCAGGGGATGATCCGACTGATACACCACCATCTGAGTGTCCTGAGATGGAGGTAGCTGAGAGTAGTGCTGCAATGGGTAAATCGTCTCTGCCTGCATTTGGTGAACTTGGCGGTACTGGGCAGATAGATGGGAAGAGTTGCTGCTGCTATGATCAACCCATGACCTGAGACAGGGATAGGGAGCCATCTGTGCCTCGTAGAGACACATGATATGGGTCTTCAAGTCACTAAGCATCTGTGCTAACTAATCTATCTATGTGAGGCCCTGGTATTGTTTCTTCTCTATAATCTTGATGTGATCCAGCTTCTCGCTGATAATCCCCATATCAGTTGCGGGTGACTCTTCCTGTGCTGCTGCTGCTAACGAAGTAGAAGGACATGCACCAACCCGTGTCATCCTCTGATAAGACCCGGCCTATGGAAGGGTCTTCCCTTATATGTAGAACCGATTCTAGGACATCAGCGTGTAGTTTTCTACCATCTCCTTGTAGATGGTCCAGACTTGGTCCTCATCCTTGGCAAAATAGGACCCCCCACATGAGGCATTGACAAGACCTTACAGCTCCGATGTCAGCCCACAGAAAATACTCTGGACTAGATTGGGCATGGAAATCTCATGGTGTGGACATCGGTCAGTAAGCTCTCTAAAACGATCCCACGCCTCATGAAACTGCTCATTGGGGATCATAGTGAAGTTATTGATTAGAACTCTAGCTGCATTCGTCCGGCCGAGTAGATAGTACTTGTTCAAGTACTCAGTCTGAAGATGCTCCCAAGTGGTAACATATCTCCCCAAATGTTTCATCCAGTAGGCTACTCTGTCGACCCAGGAGAAAGGGAATGCCATCATCTGGACGATGTCCTCGTCTACGAATCTATCGTGGACTGTGCTGCAGATCATTTCAAACTCCTGCAAGTGCAGATGCGGCTCCTTGATGGCTAGCTGACAACCGGCCCCACACCCTATGTTAATTCGGTCAATTTAATGTCCAAATTAATTAAAGTGATTCGTTGCAGTCGGATACGAGGGGTTAATCAAAAACCACTTATCGATTAATGTGAAGTTAATTTTAAGCGGCAATATTTTTTTACTTGGTGGAAGTCCAAGGTCGATCTCAGGGAGGCATCTGTCTCCTTAGGTGAATTTAAGCAAGGATCCCAGTGTGTGATTTTCAAGGAGTAATTTTTTTGGTCTTTTTAATTTTTTTATGCAGACTTATGTAGATAATACAGGCCAATTTGATATTCAATTTAATTGGGGTATCAAATGAGGTCCAAAAATTATGAAAATTGGCCAGATGGTTAATGATGATGAAAATGAACTACACTAATTTTTTTGGAATTTTTCGACACTAAATAAATTTATTGTGAATTAAATGAACAGACAGGGTGATTTTCAGTATTTAATTTTTAATAAATATCAAACCACAATTTTTCCAAGAACTAAAATTCTCCTAGGTGTCTCTAATGAGAAGGGACCTAGGAAAATTAACAGAACTTAATTTCACTATGAAATGAATTAATTAAAATTAATCTCAGAAAATCACTCAACAATTTATTTAGGCCTCGATATGCGTGCACATGCTATGAAATTTTTATGGTATGTTAAAAATGATGTCCTTAAGCTACTGTGAATTTTTGATGAATTTTGGAAGCACAAAGAATTAACGATAAATCAAAAGGTGTCACTGGGCAAAATATGTCAAAAATTCACCAATTAATTCATTAATAATTCAAATGAACTTACAAAAAGATGACACGTGGACCAATAGACAAAGAACAAAATTTCCAACAAAATGTAATTTTTAGAATTTCAAAATGATGTAAAATGCAATCTAGGGATGCGTGCAAACACAGGGGTGTAAATGCAATACAGGAAATTAAAATTACAATAACCAAATATGCAGATAGGGACTAAAATGCAATTACCTATAATGTGGGGGACTCTTGTGCAAATTCTCCACAGGGCACGTGCTCCTCACGTGGGTCTGCTTCACAGGGACCTCTTTGCAATTTTGGAAAGCTCCTGGGCCTCGGTGCAATTTACCCAGGCCGCTCGTGCTCCTCACGTGGGCGGCCTAGGCTCGGATGGCTACGGCGGCTCGGAGCGAGGTTCGGGCGCTCTGGAGGTCCGGAGTAAGGCTCGGAGCAGGCTCGGGTTGTCCGAGCCTAGGCTTGGAGCCGAGGCTCGGTCTTCGTCGACGTGGCGGGATGCTGACCGTAGGATCGAAGAGAGATCCAACGGCGATGTACGGCTCCGGTCGTGGGCGACGTAACGGGCTAGGGACCGTTCGATCAAGATGATCGAACGATGGCTGGGGCTTCGTCCTCAACAGTCCTCCGCCACCTGCGGAGGAGTTGGTGGAGCTCCGGCGATGGTTGCTCTGCTCCGCCCGATCCTCCTAACGTCGGTGAAGCTCTCCGGGGGCTCAGATATATCCCGGAAGGTACGTGGCGGTGCGGCGAAGCTCCAGGTGGCTTCAGAAGCGGAAGAGGGGTGCTGGAGCACCGTGGCGATGAATCGCGAAAGTAGCTCCGATGAGCTTCCGACCGATGGTGGAATTGAGTACCTGCAGGTGTTAGGGGTAGCCGAAGCCCGTGGGGGAGTTCGTGGAGATGTGGGGAGTGACGGCGAGGCCTAATCGAAGTGAAGGGATGTCCGGCGATGGTGCTCCACCCAAGTGGCGGAGCTGGAGCTGATGGAAGGTGAAGTGACGTGTCGGAGGGCGATAAATTTACCGCGAAGGTCAGAGCTCCGTCGCAGAGCTCAGCGAGGTGAAAGCGGAGCGAAAGGATGAAGGTGGAGCGCGAATAAAATGGGAGAACTCAAAGGGAAAATTAAAATGAAGATCAAGGGAAGATGGAGGAGGTTACGTGGGGTTTGGAGCTCGTATTGGAGTTCCAGGTCGTCGCTTGAGGGATCGGTACGGTCCCGAGCTCAAGAAGCTTCACGGAGGAGGGCTGCGACACGACGGAGCTCGCCGTGGATCTCGCCGGAGAAGAAACCGATCGTCGCTCGAAGAGGCACTCGATTACTGTCACCAAAAGAACGCTCTGAGCTCAAGGAACTTCTCTGAGGTGGCGGATAGGGGTGCAGTCGGCCGGTGAGGGTGTATTTATAGGTTGAAGGTGGTGGGTTGGCTGGTGACGAGGCGAGGTTGGTGGTCGACGTGGGGCGACTCTGGTGGGGGTGGTGGAGCGTGAGGGAGCTGGCGAGGGAGAGGGATGAGTGGGTGACGTCGTGGGGGTGTCAGCGGTCGGAGAGGATGGCTGACGTGCGTCCAAGAATAGGAAGGGGGCGCCCCTCCCGCAAGGCAAGGGACGTGGGAGAGAGGGGCGCCCAGAGGTAGGAGACGAGGTCTCCACCGTTGGATCGTGTGATCCAACGGTGAGGATCAAGGGGGAGCTGGTCGGGTAGGATTAGATCTGGGGCGCGGAGATGATGGGCTGTGGTGTAGCCACGTGGCGCGTTGTGGGTGAATCGTGAGCAAGCGTCCTGGATAAGGAGATGGAGCTGATCGAAGGGCCAAGACTCGCTGGGAGAGGGGCAGCTACGATGGAGAGTTCAAGGGCCTGATCAAGCGGTGTAGATGCTGCCACGTGGAGGGCTCTGGTGAAGGCGCTAATGTGCGGTGCAGATCAAGGCAAGAGAAGATCTGATGGCTATGGATTTAAGCGAGCGTGGAAAAGGCTGGACCGTTGGATCTGAAGCGAGATCCAACGGCTGAGGATGCAGGCGGGTGAGGCGAGGGGAAGCGGGCCGCGTGGCGCAACCAGAGGGCGCCACGTGGCCTGCTGTGAGTGGTTGGAGAAAAATACACTTGTAGAGAGAAGAGGGGACCGAATTTGGAAAAACTCAAAACATGAAAGTTGTAGATCTCGATGAGATCTACAAGTTTCATGTTGACCAAAGACGGAGATGAGGTCAAATATGATACATAAATACAAGGATACATAAATATACATAGATAGTATACAAAGTGGCCCAAAAACCCATCTTTCTCATACAAGCTCCAAATTCAATGAAATCAGTCTCATTTTAAAGGTCTTTTAATGTGTAGTATTCTAAGAGTAAGTAGACCTAATTCGGAGTTTGCATGAGGGCTTTATTTGCATTCTAATGTACAAGGGGTTCTCAGGCTTTATTGGCTATTTTACAAAGGGGATTTTTGGCTTCTTATTTAAATGCAAAGGAGCTGCTAAACTGCATGAGTTATGAATATATGCATGAATGCTATTTATGCAATATAAAGGGAAATATGCCTCTATTTTCTCGGGAACAAGGCTCTATTTTTGACTTTTGAAGTGATGAATCACAGATTCATCAACCCCCTATACTTAAACCTTGCTCGTCCCCGAGCAACTAAATGAAATGCAAGAGTGAAATGAGATTGGGTTCCATACCAAGGTCATGAACAAAAGTTAAAAATAGAGCTTGACTCGACCTTTGGATTAATCATGTGTCGGAACCTTATTGGGATCTGAGTTTAAGACTTAACAGACTTCAAGTTCCACAAGTCTTCTATTCAAGACTCCTCAACTCACCTAATCAGAACAAGTCTACATACACAAACTCTAATGACCATGAATCTTTTCATGCAGTGTAAGTGATATATGACTCCCCACCTCAGAAGTAACAAAGAAACAACCTCCCCCAACCTGGTAACTCTAATGCCTCGGTCTAGCAACTCTTTCCTCGAGAAGCGGGGTATTCCCTTCTAAGTTCAAGTTCAACCGGCTCAAGAAGAGGGGGAAGAAGTATAGACTTTTGGGAGCTCAGCCAATGTAGCTAAGTCTCCCGCTGCAAGCTTCATGAGATGTAACATGGTGACCATAAGCTTTTGCTTTTCTTGACTACGTACACTCCGGTGGGGTTATTAAATTTTCAATCCGACCCACCACTTTTTTGGAGTTCTTTTTGGCATTTTTTTTTCAAAATGCCTCTGTACAACATATCTACATGGTGCAACATATATACAAGAAATTTCCTCTTGAGCCAGTAGACTATCCCTCTTTTGAAGCTTTATTGCAACCCACTGCTTCTGTCTTTAGCCTTCATCACCACTAGGCCAAGTTGAGACGCACTTCCTTCACTAGAAGAAGAAGAAGAGAGGTTCCGCCTAGAAGTACTACCCTCATATGCTACCCCAAGCTAAAGGAAACTGCCTCCTCATCACCTCATCCGTAGAGAGCCATGTGTAAAGTGCTGGTGCACGTCAAGCCATTGTCTCTAAGAGTCATGTGTGTGTTGTTAAGTGCTCTACTCAGGCTTGTCAAGATGACATATGAACATAGACTTGCAGACTTAAAGAATTAAGTCACCTGACCTGAAAAATCTTAACTCCAGTTCCTATAAGGTTCCTCTGAAATTAGGTGGATTAAGGTCAAATCATTTCCATCCTCAATATCTGCTCATAACTTGGTCCAGAACCCACTAGCTTTTCACTTTGCATATGCAAAGTATGCAGATGAGATGAGGTGTCATGCTATGAAAATGCAAGACTCTTTTTCTTTTTCTTGGATGCAGGTATAATATGCATGAGTAAATAAGAAGCCTCTTTTCATTATTTAATTATTATATATATATATATATATATATATTTCGATTTTTACCCACCCGTAACTATTGTAAGATATTTACAAAAATACGCGAAAGTACGAGCTATGGGTAAAGTATATATGTAATATATACACGCCCCCTATACTTAGCGTGTGCTATGTCCTCAGAGCACGAAGAGCGAGGAAAAAGACATAGCTCGTGCTAAGCGTAGGAGAGCCAAAAGGAACAAAAAGTATAGAAGTCGTCTCGCCCCCCCATACTTAGGCTCTGGCAGCCTAAGTGTAGAAGAAGATCAGAAATGGGGCGGACGAGGGAAAGATGGGAAGTGGATAAGTATCAATGCGGGCATCGGTACCCCCTATACTTAGGCTCAGGTCAGCCTAAGTATCGGTAGGAAATGAGTATGAAGACCAATGTGATCTGTAGAATGTACAGTGAATCGACTCGGGTGACCCTTCCCCCCTATACTTTGGATCTGGTTATCCTAAGTATAGTCCAAGATAATGGTTCGATGATGTGGGGATGGAATGGGTTACTAGAATCGTGAGGGTAAAGGATAGGATAACAGGAAGAATGATATATACGTATGAATCGGTCTGAATCTTTCGAAGATGCTGCTGATGGCTGGAGTTCATTGCTGCAAGGTTTCATACGCGGCTTGAGGTGTATCTGCTATATCTGTCTCGCGCATGAATACAATCTTCTCCACATGGACTAACTGTTCATTGGATTCAACAAAGTGCTTCAACAACTGCCCATTTACTAGGAATGTCGGTGCGTCATCTGCGAGATCCGAGATCTCGACACATCCACTATCATGCACCGTACGGACAACGAATGGTCCCGTCCACTTAGACTTTAATTTGCCTTGGAAAATCTTCAGCCTAGCATTGAACAACCATACCTTCTGTCCAGGAACAAAGGTCTTTCGTCTGATATATCTATCGTGCCAACGCTTCACCTTGTCCTTGTACACCACACTGTTGTCGTATGCTCGGTTTCTGACTTCCACAAGCTCACTCAGATCCATGTCTCTCTGTTTCTGACCCAGGTGTGTGTTCCAGTTGACCTTCTTTATTGCCCATTCTGATTTGTGCACTAACTCTGCGGGCAAATGGCACGGCTTTTCGAATACCATTCGGAATGGGGAGGTGCCTAACGGTGTCTTGTAAGCCGTCCTATACGCCCAGAGGAATTGATCTAAGATCTGAGACCAGTCCTTCCTGTCCGGGCGGACAAGCTTTTGCAATATGGTTTTCACCTCCCTATTCGACACCTCAGCCATACCATTGGTTTGTGGGTGGTAAGGACTCGCGACACGGTGTTCGATGCCGTAGTCCTTCAGGAGTTTCTTCACCTCCCGATTCACAAAATGGTACCCCCATCTGATATCATCATTTTGGGGATCCCGAACCTAGAGATTATGTTCTCTTTGATGAATTTACAGACAGTCCTGCTATCTGCGGCTCGGGTCGGGATAGCCTCCACCATCTGGACAGATAATCTACCGCAAGGAGGATATATTCGAACCCGTGGCTGACAGGGAACGGGCCCATGAAATCGATGCCCCAGGCGTCAAAGACATCGCAAATGATGACCGGCTGCATTGGCATCTCATCCTTGGAACCAACGGTTCCTCCCATTCTCTGGCAAACTGAGCACGACTTCGCGAAGGCAGTGGCATCGCGAAACAGAGTCGGCCAGTAAAAGCCACACTAAAGTACCTTCCATGCGGTCCTCTTCCCGGAGTGGTGTCCTCCTGCCTCTAAGCTATGGCATAAAGAAAGGACACTCTGGTATTCCTCCTGAGGAATACAACGTCTCCAGACACAATCCGGTCCTTCAAAGAAAAGGATCGGATCCTCCCAATGGTAGTGTCTAGCGTCCGACTTTAGTCGGTCAATTTGGCTCTTGGGCCAATCCTCGGGAACTTTCTTGGAGACAAGATAGTTCACGATATTGGCGTACAATCACTCTCTCTCTCTACAAACAAACCAATCAATGAGGGGGTTGTTGGACATAAGAGACCACGACGAGCCATTATGCAATAAATGTTATTGCAAATATCATTCCCTGATCTGAAATAAGAATGAATAATTTGCATAATAGGTCCCTTAGTACAATTAAGGTTATGTACCATGGCCATCATAATAATCATACAGTTGTTGATTCAACTATTAAATCATAGAGGCTAGTGCTTGGATGAATATCTAAAGGGTTAGATTGATGACTCATCAAGCACCATCAAATGATTGTTAAGAGATGATCTCCAGCCTGAATAGGAGATGGCAATCCTTATCTCTAAAGGCTGATATCTGACCGACCTCTTGATGCATGTCCTCTACATAGGAATAGAGATTCGGAGGTGTCAGATTAGTTAGGTCAAAGAGTTGACTTAACGAGATCGATATAACCAAAGTCCTATATCATATGCTGTCATGATATAGGCACGCATCCTCTGACCGGAGACAGATGTGTTACTATATGTCTGAGTATGTACATTTGGCAGACCAATAGGTTGATGACCTAACAAAGGTCTATACACCGGCACGCTGGTGTGCATATAAGGGCATATGAGTAATACGATCTCTCAAAGGGATCGTACAGGTTCATTAATGAACCGGAAGGCATGCGCTCATTCATGAGATATTGGGAAGAATCAAATTCCGTGCACGGTCGTCTCGCTTTGGAAGCTTGACTGAATTTGTAGGTTTGATATATACTTTTGGAAAGTATATGATCAAGACCTAGGTATGATATATGTTTTTTGGAAAGTATATGATCAATACCAACTCCCAATGACCGAATGAGAAACTTACTGATAAAGATCTGAAGTAGACAGTAAAAAGTTGATCTAATACTTCGGGTTTATTCTGAGTCTTTCAGTATGCAGGACGTACAGGTATTGGGAATACCTAAGGGTGATGTGATCATAAACGATTGTATAACCATGATGCTTCCATTCCTTGGGAGTGATGAACCGGGTCTGGATTTTAGTGACTCCTCTCAGTAGAAAAGTAATCTGATCTTAGTCCAAATGTTGGACATTGATCTGAATGTGATTCCGATGCAATGAGAAGATTAGATTTACGGTCTTGATCTAATCAAGCATCTTTGGGAGGCCCGCGATCTGGATTTGAGATATGATCTCAATATCCAAGTCACTATACGTGGAACAATACAATCGCCCTGTCCTTATCTCCAAATATCTGCGGAGAAAGCGCTTTATCCTTGAAGGAGTTCAAGGGTAATTCTATTGTTGATATATATATCCAAGCATTGAGAAAATGGATAATTAAATGAGATTTAATTATCATGAGTAATATGAATTTGATTCATATTATAAAGAGAGTTATCTGAGATAATTAAATGTGATTTAATTATCAAAGATGTAAGTAATATGAATGTGATTCATATTATTTGAGAACAAGAGAAATGAGATCCAAGGTGATTAAATATGATTTAATTATCATAGATCTGAATAATGTGGATAGAAATATCCATATTAGTCATATATATTATAAATGTGATAATAAATATAAGAGAGAGATATTTGTAATTTACATTTGTTAATTAAATGTTAATGTGAATTGGATTCACATTGGACATTAAATTGAAAATGTATTTTACATTTTATTTTGGGTTGTGAATGTGATTCACAAATTTCCAGTGGCATGATTGCAATGTTCACAAAATAAATTGGATTTATTTTTGTGAAAATTTGCAACAAAAGTTGTTGTAAAAATTAGAGAGAATCATGAGATAATGTAATCTCATGTAATAGGAAAAGGGCATCCACCTTCCATATAGGAAGAGTGGACGACCACAATTCCCATTGGGAATGTGGTGGCCGTCCACCCTCCTTATGGAAGGAGGCTTGCCTTCTTTCCTATTTCTTCAATGAAGATTGATTTGATATAAATAAAATTTTATTTATTATATATTTGATTTTTTATTAAATTAATTGTTGTTGGTTTTTTACCAACAAAATCTTAGCCATTGAAAGAAACACAATCAATGAGGACCATTGGATTTGTGTTGTCACATGGATTGGGATCCATGGATCCCAAAATGCAATAAAAGGAGAGGCACCCCTTTGCTCTTCTTTGACACATAGTTGAGAACACAAATCTCTCTCTCTCTCTCCCTCTCATGGTCGTCCACCATGGATGCCCTAGAGAGATTCTCCATCGCCGCAGCGTCGTCGTTATGCTGCCCGACTCTTTGCTCGTGGATCTCCGTCTCCTTCGGTGCATCTCGCTCATGAAGAAGATGTCGGATCTCGTGTGTCGAGATCAGGAGATCCGCCACTTGGATCATCAACATGGATTGCGAGAAGCACGCGATTCTTCCCCGCGCTCGCAAGCGTCTCCTCCGTCGGATCAGACTTGAGACAGGAAGTCTCTTCGTTTAGAGAGTCGATCACAACCACGCTTCAAGAGGTAACTCTAATACTTGTTTGTGGTTTAGAAGAAACGATACGAGAAGTGTTCTTGGATCATGTGGTTTCGTCACATGAAAATTTTTAATTTCCACTGCATAGAACAACTAGTACGACTAATCGTTCTTAGTCGTATCCGATACAATGATCACGCTTCCGTGATGCGCTTGAGGATCTAACCATATCCTTCAAGTGGTATCAGGGCCATATGTTGGTGTTTTTGGATACGATCCATAAACCGAGGACGACTTGGATTCATTAGGGCTTGCGAAAGTTTCCTTGCATTTCATTTTCGCATCTCTGTTTTGATATTATTTTCGGTACTGTTTAAATTACTTAAATACCAAAATAATAATTAGATTTTGTTCCTCATTAAATAAGGAAACCGTAGGATCTGAGTTTGTGTGATTTGGATTCCACATGCTCAAGTTATGTTCATTTTAGTGAACATGTATCCACTGTTTCGGGGACTGCGGATCATGACGTAATTTAAATATTAATTGCGGATTTGAAATGCCTTGAAATGCATACAAATTACTTAGGTTATGTTTTAAATCAAATTAACAAACTTTAAGAACTTACTTTGCTTAATTTGGATTTAAATTGATTGAGATATGGTATTTTTAGTAAGTGAGGGTCACTGCTGGAAATACTTTCCTAATCAAGAACCTAATGATTGTCATTTAATCAATTAGTGGAATTAAATTGTTTAATTTCCTGGAATAATTGTGCATAAATATTTGAGAATTGTTTGATAATAATTATTTCTTTAATTGACATTGCCTTAACCAATAATTGATTAGATGTGATCTAGATCACTAATTGGTTACATGATCCACATTCCAACAAACTTGTTGCTTGAATAGGACTTGGGATTTGTTTAGCAAATCTCATTATAATGTTAATAAAGATTATTTTGATTATTATTATATGGTATATTTTAGGTTGAAGAACCGATGATCATCTCAAGTACAAAGTGATCTATTTTGTATTATCCTTTCCCGAGGTGGATATGGTGTCTAGCCGGAGAGCATTGGGGTTGCGGGTTGCAACGCATGTGGTCCGTCCCACTCTCATCGGTACTGGCCATGACAGCGGGTAGAGTTAGTATAATGCTTAAGAAATCATGATGTATTTCTAATTATTAAAATTCGAAATAATATGTATCTGAGATAATACCATAATTCAAGTAACAATAAAATGTTTGTTGGATATTAATTGGATCATTAATTTAATATGATTAGATTAATTAGAATCCAATTAAAATTAAAACACTCTATTATGGATAGAGATGTTATTTCCCTTGGAAAAATTAATCATAATGAATATGATTCATAGTGATTAATTAGAATTTGAATATGATATGGAGGATCACATAAGTGACATCCATGGTCTCCCGTCAAGGCAGAGGGTTCCGTCACCAGGGATTGTATATAGGAGACGCCTGTCCGAAGTGATAGCTCCTGTGTACAAGCACATCTGGATCGGGCTCTTCTCTTCTCGAAAGAGCAAGGACATATGCATAGTGTCCCCAATATCGGGTCCTCGTATTATTGGGGCGATATTGGATTGCGCATAGCGAGTTGTATTCCTATTGACGGTTGGTTCAATTAATGACGGGTCAACATCGCCTTAGGGGTGGTGGGCCCGGGTGTTAAAGACCGAATTGCGAGATGCAAGTTGGACTTGCAAGGCAGAATGTGTTCCCGCTTCTTTTTATCCGAGTTGTAGGTTCTCATATTATTGGGATGCAACAAAGATAAGGAAGGAGATCTCAGATCTTGCCTGAGATATAATGGTAAGTATATATCTTATGTTGAAAGTAACTTTCAGTGTTGATAAGGCAAGACAACTTTGATATGAAAATTCTTAAATCAAAATAAAATATATATTCATATATTTATGCTAATTTCTTATTTCAGATAATCCTTCATTAAACCCACTCAATGTTATACTCAATAATAACCAGTATGATATCATGGATTGGACTCATGATCCAGATATTATACTTGCAGTTGGACACATAATGTATGTGGTTGCAATGTGCAAGTTTCCTCATAATAATGAGGAATGACAATTAAATTGACAATAGGACTACAACCCTAGGGATTGTATGTCTCTATAGTTTTGATTTCTCATCGAAAGTACTTTGGAAGTGACATGTCGATGATGATCGCAATTCTCAAATAATCCTTATAAAATCAATGAAGATTTTCTGGCATACATATGTGCTCTTGACATCTAATCATTAGTGACATGGTTCTCTGTATCATGTAGAATGGTAGCTCTATGAGAGATGATGTATTCAAACTGTTTGAGTACCTACCTGAACCTATGTTTTAAGAGTTTATATGGATGTAGATGATGAGTGTCATCATTCTACTATCTATACTCTAGTCATTCATGAAGCTTCATAATATTCATATTGTATGAATTTAATGAAGCATGTATAAATGTTGAAATGCGCTTACATTGAATTCTTTTGAATTTAACATAAGAGATCCTTAGTCTTAAGCAATGGTTGCTTATAGATAAAGGGAGCGCAGTTGAAGCATGGGTTGGACCCGAGTAAGAAGTATGGTCAAAGAGTTGACTGTACATCTACGACTTTCATATGTCATCCAAAGAGTTGGATGAATGCCAATACTGCAATAAGTTGATGTGTTGATAGTATGACTATCAAGTCTGTCTAGAACCCTTAGAGAAGGACTCGGATAGAGCATCAGAATAATCTACGTATAAATCATTGAAATTGACTTGCTTAAAGTCTTGTAATTGTATCTCAATCTTCTATAACACTTACAATGGGTTGCATATGTTTTAAGAAGACTGGAAAATTTGATCTTATGGTCTATAGTTATCCACATGGATATTGATGCAATTGTTGCAACAATATCTGTTGGATTGATAGACTTGTTAATTTCAGTGGGAGAGCCCTTAGTCTTACAGAATGTCTCTATGACCTAGATATAAGAATACACTCATTGTTTGTTTCTAACTGTTGGAAATAAACATGAATTCTATAATAAATTTATCATAAAGAGTTATGATGGAGATATTTCAGATAGTAATCTAAAATCTAGTGGACTCCACTAAATTAGAAAATTGATGAATGGTTCATTAACATTTCTAAATACTGAAATTGAACCTTAAGATCAATAGGAGGATGAAGATCATTTGACAATGATCTAGCATCAAGCCTTGGACATTTGTTTATTGATTTGATCAATAGACTAGAAAGAGATGAAACTTTAGAATGTCTATAATTTCAAAACTTACATACTTATGAATACTGTATTAAAAAAAATGTCCAATACACCCTTCTTTGGGAATGGTGTAAGATGTCAAGATATTCAGGATCTCATACATATTGATGTATGCAGATCATCTATATCATAGTAAATATTATGGATATGTGATATCTATTGATGATTATGTATGATATGAGATTTCTTCTCTTCACTTAGAAACCTTTGAAATGTTCAAAGATTTCACAATTTTGGTTTACAACCAAAGATTGAAGGAAGATAAAATGAATTTGATCTAATCTAGGTAGCTTGTACCTGTTAGATGAATTCAAAGGATACCTTATGGAGATATGAATATCATTTCCATCTCAATCCTCCTAACACACCTTAACTCAATAGAGTTATAGGGATATACAATTGGATCATGTGTGACATGATCTTATCAATGATGAATTTTAGCATAATTATCCCTTAGTTTCCAAGTATATATGTGTAGTAGAGACTACAATGTATATCCTTAATAAGGTTCCATGCAAGATGGAATCTAGCACTTGAGAGTGCTGCTTCATTAGGAAAATAAAGGATGGTATTGGATACCTACTTTATGACCTTGATATTCTTAAAATATTTCATCTCTGAGAATGTGATTCTTAGAGGTTGAGACTCTTGATAATCAAGATGAAAATGAAGTGTAGGAACTCATATGATCTTGAGAAGATAATGAGGCTCCTGAAATTGGAAACTAAAAGGACAATTAAAGATGAAACACTAAAACCTCTTCAAATGAGTTTGAGGAAGGATTCCATGTGTCGGAGAAATCTGACAATGATCGAACTTCATGTGATGAAGCTTCTGAAGATCATAGCATGGATATATGGATGTTAGCAAGTCTAATGTAGACTTCATATACAAGTGTTGTATATGGACCCTCGAGGATCCACCTATCTGGGTAAGACCTGTAAAGGTGTAAATGGATCTTCAAGAGAGAGGAAACCTGATGAGAAGTTAGAGACCTTCAAAGCACGGTTCGTAGCCATGAGCTACACACCGGAAGAGAAGACATTGCTTGCAATGAGGCTTGCTCTTCGGTGACCATGACTAAAATCATCAGAATATTGCTACCTTAGCTACACAACTTGACTATTGCATCTTCAAGAGGTAAGTCAATACTGCATTCCTCTATGAATACCTATCTGAGGATATTCACATGAAGTATCCCCAGGGCTTCATGGTTATGGAAAGCAAGGTGTGCAAGCTAAGGAATCCATCTATGGACTCAAATAAGCTTCTTGAAGTTGGAACATAAGATTTGATGAAATTATAAATGTTATGATTTCAGATAGAATCTTGATGAGCCATGTGAAGCTTAGTGGGAGTGTTCTTTGTGTTCATCGTGCTAAATATAGATGATATCCTAATCATTTAAAATGATATAAGGATAAGAATAAGTGTTTTCTAATCTGGTTGTTCCTTAACTTGAGATATGATCTCAAGGATACCTCTTGGACCTTAGTTCTAAAGGTGTTCAGAAGCAAAGAGAAGAGGGTATTGGGACTGTCACAATAATAGTACACCTTGAACATATTCCATTTTTTGGAAAATTTCAAGAAAGGCTTCCATCCCTTAAGATATGGTTCTGACCTGTCTAAAGGGATAACACCTCAAAGAGTTGAGGAAGTGAATGCTAGAACTACTTGCACTTGTGCATTAGTTACGAGAAGCTGAGTGCATGCTAGATATGTACAGAAGCCAGATATCTTCCATATAGTGGGAGTAGTAAAGTGTTACTAATTCTACTATGGAGATAAAACATTTGATTGCAGAAATAACATTATCTTCAAAGAAGACAATTTTTTTTGAGATAGTGATCTCAAAGTCTTCTCTTCAATAAATTAAGACTAATAGACAGTGATCTAAAAGGTCTTAACTTTTGATACCTTTGGAGATATAGATCTTCAGGAATAAGGATATTCTGATAAGGATTATGGAAATACTGGCTATAACAATTATTAAGCTATAATGTCAAGGACACTATAACAGCTTTAACAAGATTGAGTATTGGTTGCATGAAATGCAACATTCGCATTAGATGCGAGCACTGTTACTGGGGGATATGCAAGTGTCGTAAAACAACTTGGCGTAGTCTCGCAGGAACAGAGTGACTGATTAGCTTACCTAGCTATTTTCTAAATAGCCTATGATTGTCACATGAGTGCGGGTCTAAATGATTAGCCCATTAATGGCTCTTTGGGCTAGTGGGAGATTGTAGTACATGCGAGCCCACGGCGAGCCATTATGCAATAAATTTATTGCAATATCATTCCCGGATCTGAAATGAAGAATGAATAATTTATATGATAGGTCCCTTAGTACAATTAGGGTTATGTACCATGTCCATCTTAATAATCATACAGTTGTTGATTCAACTATTGAATCGTAGAGGCTGGTGCTTGGATGAATATCTAAAGGGTTAGATTGAGGACTCATCAAGCACCGTCAAATGATTGTTAAGAGATGATCTCCAGCCTGAGTAGGAGATGGCAATCCTTATCTCTAAAGGCTGATATCTGACCAACCTCTTGATGCAGGTCCTCTGCATAGGAATAGAGATTCAGAGGTGTCAGATTAGTTAGGTCAAAGAGTTGACTTAACGAGATCGGGATAACCAAAGTCCTATACCGTATGCTATCATGATATAGGCACGCATCCTCTGACCGGAGACAGATGTGTTACTATATGTCTGAGTATGTACATTTGGCAGACCAATAGGTTGATGACCTAACCAAGGTCTATACACCGGCGCGCTGGTGTGCATATAAGGGCATATGAGTAATACGATCTCTCAAAGGGATCATACAGGTTCATTACTGAACTGGAAGGCATGCGCTCATTCATGAGATATTGGGAAGAATCAAATTCCGTGCACGATCGTCTCGCTTTGGAAGCTTGACTGAATTTGTAGGTTTGATATATACTTTTGGAAAGTATATGATCAAGACCTAGGTATGATATATGTTTTTTGGAAAGTATATGATCAATACCAACTCCCAATGATCGAATGAGAAACTTATTGATAAAGCCCTGAAGTAGACAGTATAAAGTTGTTCTAATACTTCGGGTTTATTCTGAGTCTTTCAGTATGCAGGATGTACAGGTATTGGAAATACCTGAGGGTGATGTGATCATAAATGATTATATAACCATGATGCTTCCATTCCTAGGGAGTGATGAAATGGGTCTGGATTTTAGTGACTCCTCTCAGTAGAAAAGTAATCTGATCTTAGTCCAAATGTTGGACATTGATCTGAATGTGATTCAGATGCAATGAGAAGATTAGATTTACGGTCTTGATCTAATCAAGCATCTATGGGAGGCCCGCGATCTGGATTTGAGATATGATCTCAATATCCAAGTCACTATACGTGGAACAATACAATCGCCCTGTCCTTATCTCTAAGTATCTGCGGAGAGAGCGCATTATCCTTGAAGGAGTTCATGGGTAATTCTATTGTTGATATATGTATCCAAGCATTGAGAAAATGGATGATTAAATTAGATTTAATTATCATGAGTAATATGAATTTTATTCATATTATAAAGAGAGTTATATGAGATAATTAAATGTGATTTAATTATCAAAGATGTAAGTAATGTGAATGTGATTCATATTATTTGAGAACAAGAGAAATGAGATCCAAGGTTATTAAATATGATTTAATTATCATGGATATGAATAATGTGGATAGAAATATCCATATAGTCATATATATTATAAATGTGATATATAATATATAAGAGAGAGATATTTGTAATTTACATTTGTTAATTAAATGTTAATGTGAATTGGATTCACATTGGACATTAAATTGAAAATGTAATTTACATTTTATTTTGGGTTGTGAATGTGATTCACAAATTTCCAATGGCATGATTGCAATGTTCACAAAATAAATTGGATTTATTTTTGTGAAAATTTGCAACAAAAGTTGTTGCAAATATTGGAGAGAATCATGAGATAATGTAATCTCATGTAATAGGAAAAGGGCGTCCACCTTCTATCTAGGAAGAGTGGACGACCACCATTCTCATTGGGAATGTGGTGGCCGTCCACCCTCCTTATGGAAGGAGGCTTGCCTCCTTTCCTATTTCTTCAATGAAGATTGATTTGATACAAATCAAATTATATTTATTATATATTTGATTTTTTTATTAAATTAATTATTGTTGGTTTTTTACCAACAAAATCTTAGCCATTGAAAGAAACACAATCAATGAGGACAATTGGATTTGTGTTGTCCCATGGATTGAGATCCATGGATCCCAATATGCTATAAAAGGAGAGGCACCCCTTTGCTCTTCTTTGACACAATAGTTGAGACAACAAATCTCTCTCTCTCTCTCTCTATCTCTCTCCCCCTCATGGTCGTCGATCATTAATGCCCTAGAGAGATTCTCCATTGCCGCATCGTCATCGTTATGCTGCCCGACTCTTTGCTCGTGGATCTCCGTCTCCTTCGGTGCGCCTCGCTCGTGAAGAAGACGTCGGATCTCGTGTGTCGAGATCAGGAGATCCGCCGCTTGGATCATCAACATGGATTGCGAGAAGCACACGGTTCATCATCGCGCTCGCAAGCGTCTCCTCCGTCGGATCGGACTTGAGATAGGAGGTCTCTTCGTTTAGAGACTCGATCACAACCACACTTCAAGAGGTAACTCTAATACTTGTTTGTGGTTTAGACGAAATGATCCGAGAAGTGTTCTTGGATCATGTGGTTTCGTCACATGAAAAATTTTAATTTCCGCTGCATAGAACAACTAGTACGACTAGTCGTTCTTCGTCATATCCGATACGACGATCACGCTTCCGTGATGTGCTTGAGGATCTAACCATATCCTTCAGGGGTGACTCTCCCCAAAACAAAGATTTTTAAATGAGGTGAATTTTAGGGTCAAGTTTGAATTAGTCGTCCCAATTTATTGTTTTCACTATTTTAGGTATTTTTAAGATAAAGGCAATGGCTAACAAATTTTTCGATTTCCTTGGTTGTTTTGAGTCCAAAACTGGGGAAGGAAGTTGAAAAAGTCGATGCATGATCAAACACAATGATACATGCAAAGATAGAAATGTGTACCTATCTCTAGCACTCCACATGCAAGGTGATCCACACATAAATTTAAAGATAGAAAATAAACTAACTATAAGATGCACGAAGAAATCGACCTTAGACGAGCAACTTCTAATGACCGTGAAGAACTGATAGATAACTAATCAGAGAGAGAGAGAGAGAGGTCTGAGTCCGATCTCAGATGTCGATCGGTGTCCGCCACAACGGATCCTGCAAGCACTTTATACGATCTCTACAATGCGTGACCTCTCAATCGATTAAGTTAACTTTTTCTTATTAATTATTAGCAAGGTCCAATTACGATCTATAAGTACAAGCAAGCAATTAGGTGTTGGGCCTTACCTAATTACGTCACAATCAATAAAAATACAAAGTCTAGAGGCTAAAACTTTGTGAATCAAAATAAAATAAAAGGTGATAAAACAAAACTGTGGAAAA
Organism: Ottelia alismoides; assembly: GCA_037367405.1. Lineage (NCBI taxonomy): Eukaryota > Viridiplantae > Streptophyta > Magnoliopsida > Alismatales > Hydrocharitaceae > Ottelia > Ottelia alismoides. The sequence goes on along the minus strand of JAZKJV010001634.1, from coordinate 832,742 downwards.
TTCGGTGAGGTCCCTCGGGTACACCGGTACTCAGCAAAACATACCCCGAAATGTCCAAGTCCAACAAGTGTTCAAGAAGTCCAAATTTTACAATTTAGTCCAAATGTTCTCTAAAATAAAATAACTATCTTCTGTTATGCCGTAATCCTCCTCCTGTGCGGGTACTCCAAAAAGATTTTGAATCGTAGTTCGGTGGTACCTCGCACAAAATCAAATCAGGGATAGTTTAGAAAACCGTTATAATATATATAGAGAGAGAGACAAATAAAGCTGAAAAATGACTGCTAAGTCATGCTCCCCGACCAAGATGTCATTCTGATGACATACTCGACAACTTGGGTTAAGTAAACAAATAATCCAAGGTTGTTGCGACCCAAATCACCAAGCTCGGCCAATCAAGAAGAAGAAAACCACTCAAGTAATAAATCAAGCAATCAAAATGTAAGCTATCTCACTATTTATTTTTACCTGGTATAGCAACCAGGGTCGAACAAGGAGCACAAAAGTGTACGAAGTAGTCACAATTCAGAAATGGAAGAACATATTTTTAGTGGTTTTTTATTTTTGCAATTTTTTATATTTTTAGTGATGGAATATAATCAACAAATAAGAAAACAAAGCAACACACAAATCTTTTTATATTTTCTTTTATTGCTAAAATGCTCAGAAAATTAATACAAAAATGTTTTTAGGTTTTAATATTGTAAAGTGTTTTTGATGATTTTCTGAAGTTTTGCAAATATTTTTCTGACTATAAAAATCAGACAGTGAAGAATACTACAAACAATGCATAATCATGACTAAATTGCAAACTAAAATTACTTAAAATACCCCAAAGTCTCGGGGAGCAATTTTATTTCTAATTATATAAAAAGCTACAAATAGGAACTAGAATGAGGGTTCTTGGATTTTTCTTTGATTTTATATGGTTTTTATAACATTTTAAGGGTTTTGTAGTTTTAGGGTTTTTATAGTGGATCCTTAAGCCAAAACAATATAGTAATTAAAAGGCACTAAAAGACACATACATGAACTTTTATAGAATGTTTCAAGAGCATTTTCGATTTTTTATGGGTTTTTAAAGATAGACATGGAACTTTTTAGGGTTTTTTTTTTGATTTTTAGAAAATATTAAATGCAAAGCAATTAATCTAGGAAAATCACAATAAATACTACACAACAACAAGAGTTAAAGATAATTTTTATATTACTTTCCGAATTAGTTTGCTATTTATTAAGCCTAAAACACAACATGCAATTCATGATAGTTTACAGAGACCATTTTGCAATTAAAATAAATATCTATGCTAAATAATAACATCTCTTAAAAGTTTAGGGCCGATACTGCAAAGAGTCCAAATATATCACGTACATGCACAAAGCTAGACACACAGGAGCATAAGTGTAAATACTGGAAACCTTTCATTCATTTCATAACATCATAAATTAATGCGATATTAAGCAATTAACCCTGAACACACGTGATCATGCACGTGACTTCAACTCAACAGAAATAAAATTAACATAAACTACGAGATCCAAACTATAAATGTTTTGAACTACACTTTTTATTTTCTGGACTAAAGGGAGATACTGAAATAAACTAGGATTGGAAGCAAATATACCCTTCGTCGGTGTGCGAGGCATGTGGAGACACGTGATGATCTCTCGTGAGGGGGATTGCTGATGGCTATGATCTACTCCTCTATGGATCTGATGGTGCAGGCGCGTGGAGCAAGTCTGTGGGTCTGATCATTCTGACCTGATCAGATGGTGTAGAGAATGTCGACCATAATGGCCTTTAATCGTACATGTGACATCTTTGAAAAGGGGGAAGGTGGATGGTCGTGATTTAATATGGACTAGCAACTCTTGATCTGATGGCGGTTGAAGGTAGAGGAAGAACTCCTCTCGGGCGAACTTCGAGCGGCCGTGGAGGAAGATCCATGGATCCCCTGGCGTTGCTAAGAGGCCCAATCCAAGCGTGAGGCTCTTCCGCGTGAGGTGGTGGTCATCGATGAGGCGACGAACGACAGGATAGGTAGGACAAGTGAGCTCAGCATAGAGCTTCTCTGCCTAATAAGTTGATGGCCTTAATCACGTCTCCTGTGCGTGCAGGGTGCTTTAAAGGGTATAGTGCTCAAAGGCAAAGCTCTAGCGGTCGTTTATTGCATCCAATGATAAGGGAAGTGTAGGGGAATGAGGTTCAACTTTTGACGACTGTGAAGGAGGGAAGTCTCGGCCTTAATCCTACCCAAATAGGAAGGTCTAAGGGTGATCAGGTTGTGGACCAAGGTGCGGGGCGAGACGTAGTGGAAATCGGAATGGGTAGATGGAGTGTATGGTGCCCCGACAAGTTGGTTGGAGCAGATGGACGTCGGCGGAGGCGAAATGAAAGGATGAATTGAAACAAGAAGTGCAGTGGATGGAGGCGATACTTAAGGCTATTGATGGACTAAACAACATCAGGAGGGGGTGGGAAGTTGGGTTTTGGCCTCAACCTCTCTACGGCGGGCGGGGAGGATAAACACATGGGAGAAGTCCGACCATGTGGTTGAGCTGCGGCTTCATGCCACCAAACTCCAATCCAAAGGCATCTCCCAGCTGTTGTCACTCAGCTAGGGATGTCTATGAAGGATATGGGGAAATCCTTAAGCGCATCGCGGAAGCATGATGATCGCATCTAATGTGATCGGAGTGACTAGTTGCACTAGTCGCTTGGTGCATCGCAATTTAATTTTTTTTAAATCATATGATGAAACCACATGATCTCATGAACATTTCTTGTATCGTTTCATCTAACCACAAATCATTAGAAACACATCTTGAAGCGTGGTTGCGATTACTTGATCTCTAAAGCAAGAGATCCTCCTGACTCAAGTCTGATCCACGAAGATGGCACTTGCGGGTGCGATGATGAGACGCGTGTTGCCCTCTCTTATATAGTATTTTGGGAGTCCATGGATCACAATCCATTAGACACACAAAATCAACGGTTAGATTGGTTTGTGTTTTTAATCAATGGCCATGATCATTATTGTTTAATAAAGAAACAATTTATTAATTTATATTAAATTAAATATATGTTGCATTATTATCAACATAATTTAACTCAATCAAATTAATCAACAAAATATAATAAAGAGGATAATAGTCTCCTCCTAAAAAAGGGGGACGTCACCCTTGGCCAATTCAAGGGTGACATCACCTTTTTTTATTTGGTGATTTTTTATCTCCTTTATATTATCTCATTATCTCTTAATTATTTACAACAATATTTATTGCAAATATATTCACTATATTAATTCCAAATTAATTAGTGAATATTTCAATCATGCCATTGAAAAAATGTGAATCACATTCACAACCCAAACAAAAATATAAACTACATTTCCAATTAATTGCTTAATATGAATCCAATTGACATTAATAATCAATTAGTAAATATTATTTACAGTTGTGCTCTCTCCAATATATTATAAATCATATTTATAATATACATTTATATTATGGATAACATGGATAGTACTATCCATATTCTGCATTTCACTGATAATTAAATCTCATTTAATTATCTTGGATAATCATTCTCATAATATGAATCTCATTCATATTATTCTTGTTGCTTGGATACATAATTCATCAAAGGAATTATTCTTGAACTCTTTCAAGAATAGTGTGCTTTCTCAGCAGATACTGGGAGATAAGGACATGACGATTGTACTGTTCAACGTATAGTGGCTTGGATGTTGATATCATATCTCAAATCCAGATCTTACGGACCTCTCATAGATGCTTTATTAAATGAAGTCCATAAACATAATCTTCTCATTGCATCTGAATCTTATTCAGATCAATGTCCAACACTTGGACTAAGATCAAGTTACTTCTCTACTAAGAGGAGTCATTAAAATCCAGACCTGTTTCATCACTCCCCCGAAATGGAAGCGTCATGGTTATACAATCGTTTATGATCACATCATCCTCAGGTATTCCCAATACCTGTACATCCTACATACTGGAAGACCTTGAATAAACCCGAAGTTTTAGATCTCTTTTAGACTGTCACCTTCATGGTTTTATCATTAAGATTCTAATTTGATCATTGGGATTTGGTATCGATCATATGCTTTCTAAAAGTATATATATCACACTTCTAAATTCTGTCAAGCTTCATAAGCGAGACGACCATGCATGGAATTTATCGATCCCAATATCTCATGAGTGAGCTCATGTCTTCCGGTTGAGAAGTGAACCTGTATGATCCCTTTGAGAGATCGTATTACTCATATGCCCTTATATCGACACCAACTTGCCCATATATAGACCTTGATTAGGCGATAAACCTATTGGTCTACCAAATGTACATACTTAGACATACAGTAACACATCTGTCTCCGGTCAGAGGATGTGTGCCTATATCGTAACAACATACGATGTAGGACTTTGGTTATCTCGATCTCATTAAGTCAACTCTTTGACCTAACTAATCTAACAACTCTGAATCTCTATTCCTATGCAGAGGACCTGCATCAAGAGGTCGGTCAGATATAAACCTTTAGAGATAGGATTGTCATCTCCCACTCAGACTGGAGATCACATCTTGACAATCATTTGATGGTGCTTGATGAGTCCTATATCTAACTCTTTAGATATTCATCCAAGCACCATAGTCTATGAATCAACAATTGAATCAATAGCTTTATGATGTCAAGACAGCCATGGTACATAACCCTAATTGTACTAAGGGACCTATTATGCAAATTAGTTATTCTTCATTTCAGACCCGGGAATGATATTTGCAATAACATTTATTGCATAATGGCTCGCCGTGGGCTTGCATGTCCAACCGTCTATTGGTGAAAGAAGGGGTACAACACGAGCTGCGGTGCTAGGAGGCAGAAGAGGATGATATACGCCAAGTGAGGGTCCAAAATGATCAATACGGAGGCAGAACCCTAAAGAGATCCGAATCATCCTAGGGATCCGCGAGGATCATGGAGGTATGAGAAATCACAGATCCAAAAATCGAGGTAAATGGCTACCAGAGTCAGGCTAGGTAATTTGGAGAAAATGCTCCAGCAACGAGGATTCGACCCGACCTGAGCTGGGGGGGGCATTGATCGGGGTCAACAAACCCTCTTGGACCAATCAGAAAATCCGAATTTACAAAATACTTACAAATTCAATAAAAAATAGTAAATGAATTTAAAATAAAAAGCGTATAAAATAAAATGGTTAATATTTTTCAAACTTTTTTTCTGTGATTTTTAATTATTTTTATGAAAAATAATTAATGTATATACGCTATATAATATTATATACATGTATATTATAACTATGTATTATGTACAATTATTTTTATTATTTTATTTTTACACAAATTCCCTTATTTTATATTTTATTTATTTACAACATATTTTTAGGATTATAAATAAATTTTTATTTTATTTTTATAAATTAGTTAATGGTATATAACAAATAGAGAAAGTAATATATATATCAATGTATTTTATACAAGTAAGTGATGCTATTTATTTATTTATTTTTATTTTTCTGACTTTTATTTTATTTTATAATATTATTAACACTATATACAAGGGTGTAAAATAAATAAATAAATAAGTCACATGTACAAGTGTAGGAGATATATACACTACATACGACCCTATCTCCCTCTATTTATTTTATTTTGTGATCAGGTCAAGGATTGACTTTCTCTTGGGGATTGGATCTCTCTGTATTTATTCTAAATACCTCGTTCTTTTTCTTTTCTTTTATTTTATACCAATTAAGTGTTAGTTATGCAATATTAACAAATGCATGCAAAATACTAAGTTATCGTATTTACAGGTATTTACATGATGTTTTGTCAATAATAAGAGCTAAAATAAAAGAATAAAGAGCGAGAATCAGATATTCATCAGGCACACTGAAGGAAACATATATCCACGATCAATTAATACGGCAGTATAACGACGATGATGCGGCGAAGGCGACTCTCTCTAGGGCTCCATGGTGGATGGCTAGAATGAGAGAGGGAGAGAGAGGATTGACGTATAGAGAGATAGAACCTCATGTTGTAATGTTGTAACCTCTTGAAGAGCAAGGGTTGTCTCTTCTTATATAGTACTTTGGGAGTCTATGGATCACAATTCATGGATTACACAAAATCAATGGATGAGATTGATTTGTGTTTCTTTCAGTGGCCAAGATTTTGTTGGAAAAACATAACAATAACTAATATAATTTAGAGTAAAATGTATTGATAAATCAATATAATTCAATCCTAAAATTAAATTAATCAAATGTGGAGATATGGGAAAGGAGATTGCCTCCTTCCATAATGATATAGTGGACAACCACCTTTTCCTAATAGGAATTGGTGGTTGTCCCCCTCTCCTATTAGGAAGAGGACAATCTCCATGTATACTCTTAGATTACATTATTCCATGTATCTCCAATATTTACAACAACAATTATTGTAAATTATTCCACAAAAATAATTCATAATTATTTTATGAATGTTGTAATCTTGCCATTGGAAAATTGTCCATCACATTCACAACCCAAAATAAAATGTTAATTGCATTTTCAATTAATTATTCAATGTGAATCCAATTCATATCAACATTTCTCAAACATATGTAAAATACAAATATCTATCTCTTATATATTATAAATCACATTTATAATATATATGATTAATATGGATAGTGCTATCCACATTATTCATATCGACGATAATTAAATCACATTTAATCATCTTGGATCTCTATTCTCATATGGCCAAATAATATGAATCACATTCACATTATTCACATCTTTGTTAATTAAATCACATTTAATTATCTAAGATAAATCTCCTTATAATATGAATCAAATTCGTATTATTCATGACAATTAAATCATATTTAATTATCAATTTTCTCAATGCTTGGGTACATATATCAACAATGAAATTATCCTGAACTCTTTCAAGGATAATGCGCTTTCTCCGTGGATACTTGGACATAAGGACATGATGATTGTATTGTTCCACATATAGTGACCTTGGATATTGAGATCACAACTCAAATCCAGATCTTGCGGACCTCTCATAGATGCTTGATTAAATCAAGACCGCAAATCTAATCTTCTCATAGCATTTGAATCACATTCAGATCAATGTCCAATATATGGACCAAGATTAAATCATTTCTCTACTGATAGGAGTCACTAAAATCCAGACCTGTTTCATCACTCCCTACGAATGGAAGCGACATTGTTATACAATCATTTATGATCACATCACCATTAGGTATTTCTAATACTCGTACATCCTGCATACTGGAAGACCCATAATAAATCCGAAGTATTAGATCTATTTTACACTGTCTGCTTCAAGGTTTTATCATTAAGTTTCTCATTTGATAATTAGGAGTCGATATCGATCGTATACTTTCCAAAAAGCATATATCATACATAGGGCTTGATCATATACTTTACAAAAGTTTATATCAAACATACAAATTCAGTCAAGCTTCCAAAGAGAGTCGACTGTGCACGGAATTTGATTCTTCCCAATATCTCATGAGTGAGCTCATGTCTTCTAGTTCACAAGTGAACCTGTACGATCCCTTTGAGAGATCGTATTATTCATATGCCCTTGCATGCACACCAACGCGTCGGTGTATAGACCTTGGTTAGTTCATCAACCTATTGATATGCCAAATGTACATACTCAGACATATAGTAACACATCTATCTCCGGTCATAGCATGCGTGCCTATATGTTGAAAGCGTATTGAAGGATATGGGAAAAATCCTTAAGTGCATCATGGAAGCGTGATGATCGCATCGAATGCGATCGGGAGAGACTGGTCGCACTAGTTGCTCCGGGTAGCGGAAATTAAAATTTTTATGTGATGAAACCACATCATCCAAGAACACTTCTCGAACCACAAACAAGTAATAGGATTACCTTTTGAAGCGTGGTTGTGATCGAGTCTCTAAACGAAGAGACCTCGTGTCTCAAGTCCTATCCGTCAGAGGAGATGCTTGCAACGCATGTATGAATCGCGTGCTCCTCATAATTCATGTTGATGATCTAAGCAGCGAATCTCCTTATCTCGTCACACGAGATCCAACATCTTCTTCACGAGCGAGACACACCGAAGGAGATGGAGATCCATGAGTAGATGATCCGGCTGAAGGATACGGGTAAAATCCTCAAGCGCATCACGGAAGCGTGATTATCTCATTGAATGCGATCGGGAGCGACTAGTCACACTAGTTGCTCGATGCAGCGGAAATTATTTTTTTATGTGATGAAACCACATGATCCAATAACATTTCTCAGATCGTTTCATCTAAACCACAAACAATTAATAGGATTACCTCTTGAAGCGTGGTTGCGATCGAGTCTCTAAACCAAGAGACCTCCTGTCTCAAGTCCGATCCGTGGGAGGAGACGCTTGCGAGCGCAGGGATGAATCACATGCTCCTCACAATCCATGTTGATGATCCAAGTGGCGGACCTCCTGATATCATCATACGAGATCCAACATCTTCTTCACGAGGGAGATGCACCGAAGGAGATGGAGATCTACGAGTAAGAACTCCAGCAGCATAACGACGATGCTGCAGCGATGTCGATTCTCTCAAAGGCTCCATGGTGGACGGCCATAAGAGAGAGATGGAGAAAGGCACATGACGTGTAGAGAGAGAGAGAGAGAGAGAGAGAAGAGAGCATTCATTATAATCATCTAACATATCTCTTGAAGAGCAAGGGTGCCACTTCTTATATAGGGTTTTGGGAGTCCATGGATCTCAATCCATGGACAACACACAATCAATGGTTGATATTGATCTGTGTTTCTTTCAATGGCCATGATCTTGTTGTGAAAAATACAACAACAATTAATTTAATTTAATTTAATTTAATATATATCGATAAATCATTATATTTAAATTCAAATAAAATCAATTAGTTATCCTTGGAGATAATGAGGAGATAAACCATATCCCTTAAAAATAGGGAACGGCCACTCTTCTCATGAGATATCATTTATCTCATGAGATCTCATTGTCTCATGTGATCTCATTATCTCATATATATCTCCAAAATTTATAACAACAATTGTTGCAAATTATTTCACAAATATAATTCACAATTATCTTGTGAAATAATGCAATCATGCCATTAAAAAATGTGAATCACATTTACATCCCAAAACAAAAATGTAAATTATATTTTAATTAATCATCCAATGTGAATCCAATTCACATCAATAATTAATCAACAAATATAAATCACAAATAGCTCTCTCTTATATATTATAAATCACATTTATAATATATATGATTAATATGGATAATGCTATCCATATTATTCATATTCGTGATAATTAAATCGTATTTAATCATCTTCGATCTCTATTCTCATGTGCCAAAATAATATGAATCACATTCACATTATTCACATCTTTGATAATTTAAATCACATTTAATTATCTCAGATAACTCTCCTTATAATAAATCAAATTCATATTATCCATGATAATTAAATCACATTTAATTATAAATTTTCTCGATGCTCGGATACATATATCAACAATGAAATTATCCATGAACTCTTTCAAGGATAATGCGCTTTCTCCGCGGATACTTGGAGATCAGGACAGGGCGATTGTATTGTTCTACGTATAATGACATGGATATTGAGATCACATCTCAAATCCAGATCTCAGGCCTCCCGTAGATGCTTGATTAAATCAAGACCGCAAATCTAATCTTCTCATTGCATCTGAATCACATTTAGATCAATGCCCAACATTTGGACCAAGATCAGATTACTTCTCTACTGAGAGGAGTCACTAAAATCCAGACCCGCTTCATCACTCCCTAGGAATGGAAGCGTCATGGTTATACAATCGTTTATGATCACATCACCCTTAGGTATTCCCAATACCTGTACATCCTGCATACCGGAAGACCGAAAATAAACCCGAAGTATTAGATGAACTTTATACTGTCTAGTTCAAGGTTTTATCAGTAAGTTTCTCATTTGCTCATTGGGAGTTGGTATTGATCATATACTTTCCAAAAGCATATATCATACCTAGGTCTTGATCATATACTTTCCAAAACTATATATCAAACCTACAAATTCACTCAAGCTTCCAAAGCGAGACGACCGTGCACGGAATTTGATTCTTCCCAATATCTCATGAGTGAGCTCATGTCTTCCAGTTCAGTAGTGAACCTATATGATCCCATTGAGAGATCGTATTACACATATGCAATTATATGCCATACCTTGGTTAGGTCATCAACCTATTGGTCTGCCAAATGTACATACTCAGACATATAGTAACACATCTGTCTCTGGTCAGAGGATGCATGCCTATATCGTGATAGCATACGACATAGGACTTTGGTTATCTTGATCTCGTTAATTCAACTCTTTGACCTAACTAAATGACACCTCCGAATCTCTATTCCTATGCATAGGACCTGCATCAAGAGGTCGGTAAGATATCAACCTATACGAGAAAGGATTGACATCTCCTACTCAAGCTGGAGATCACATCTTAACAATCATTTGACGGTGCTTGATGAGTCCTCAATCTAACTCTTTAGATATTCATCCAAGCACCAAACTCTATGATTCAATAATTGAATCAATAGTTGTTTGATCATTAAGATAGTCATGGTACATAACCCTAATTGTACTAAGGGACCTATTATGCAAATGAGTTATTCTTCATTTCAGATCAGGGAATGATATTTGCAATAACATTTATTGCATAATGGCTCGCCGTGGGCTCGCATGTCCAACAATCTCCCACTAGCCCAAAGAGCCATTAATGGGCTAATCATTTAAACCCACACTCATGTCACAATCATAGGCTATTTAGAAAAATAGCTAGGTAAGTTGATCAGTCACTCTGTTCTCGCGAGACTACGCCAAGTTCTTTTACGGCACTTGTATATCCCCAGTAATAGTGCTCGCATCCAATGTGAATGTTGCGTCTTATGCAACCAATACTCTATCTTGATAAAGCAGTTACAGTGTCCTTGACACTATTGCTCAGTAATTATTATAACTAGTATTTCCACAATCCTTATCAGAATACCTTTATTCCTGGAGATCTCTATCTCCTAAGGTTTCTACAATAAAGACCCTTATAGATCACTATCTACAAGGTCTAAAACTTTTGAAGATAAGACTTTGAGATTACTATCTCAAAAAATATTGTCATCTATGAAGATTTTGTTATTACTGCAATCAAGTGTTTTCTCTCCATAATAGGATTAGAAACACTTTACTACTCCTACTGCATGGCAGATATCTATCTTTTGTACACATCTAGCATACACTCAGCTTCTCGTAATTGATGCACGAGTGCAAGCAGTTCTAGCATTCACTTCCTCAACTCTTTGAGGTGCTATCCCTTTAGATATGTTAGTACCAAATCTCAAGGGAAGGAAGCCTTTCTTGGAATTTCCAAGAATAGAATATGTCCAAGGTGTACTACAAATGTGAAGGTCCCAATAGCCTCTTCTATTTGCTTCTGAACACCTTCAGAACTAAGATCCAAGAGGCATCTTTTGAGATCATATCTCAAGTTATGGAATAACCATATAATAAAACACTTATTATTATCCTTATATCATTTTAAATGATTAGGATATTATCTACATTTATCACAATGAACACAAATGCACTCCCACTGAGCTTCATGTGGTTCATCAAGATTCTATCTGAAATCATAACATTTATAATTTCATCAAATCTTATGGTCTAACACCAAGAAGCTTATTTGAGTCCATAGATGGATTTCTTTAGCTTGCACATCTTGCTTTCCTCAACCATGAAGCCCTGGGTCTACTTCATGTGAATATTTTCAGAGAGGTATTCATAGAGGAATACAATCTTGACTTCCATCTCGAAGATGTCAAAGCCAAGTTGTGTATCTATAGTTAGCAATATTCTAATGAGTTTAAGCATGGTTACTGAAGATCGAGTCTCATGGCAAGCAATGTCTTCTCTTCTAGTGTGTAGCTCATGGCTGCGAACCGTGCTTTGAAGGTCTCTACCTTCTCATCAGATTCCCTTTCTCTTGAAGATCCATTTACACCTTTATGGGTCTTACCCATATAGGTGGGTCCTCGAGGGTCCATATACAACACTTGTATATGAAGTCTACTTTAGACTTTCATTGCTAAAATCCATCTTTTCATGTCTTGATCCTTAGGAGTTTCATCACATCAAGTGCGATCATTGTCAGACTTAACTGACACATGGAATACATCCTCAAACTCATTTGAAGAAGTATTAGTGTTTCATCTTTAATTGTCCTTTTAGTTCCCGATTTCAGGAGCCTTATTATCTTCTCAAGATTAAATGAGTTCCTATACTTCATTTTCATCTTGATTCTCAAGAGAGTCATCCTCTAAGAATCACATTCTCAGAGATGAGATCTTTTAAGAATCTCAAGGTCATAAAGTAGGTATCCCATACCATCCTTTATTTTCCTAATAAAGTAGCACTCTTTAGTACTCAATTCCAGCTTACTTGCATGGAATCTTATTAAGGATATATAATGTAGTCTCTACTACATATATACCTGGAAACTAAGTGGCAATTATGCTAAAATTCATCATTGATCAAATCATGTCACGCATGATCCAATTGTATCTCCCTACAACTCTATTGAGTTTAGGTGTGTTAGAGGATTGAGATAGAAATGATATTCATATCTCCATAAGGTATTCTTTGAATTTATCTAATAGGTACAAGCTACCTAGGTTAGATCAAATTCATTTCATCATTCTTCAAAATTGTGTTCTAAACAAAAATTATGAAATCTTTGAACATTTCAAAGCTTTCTCAGGTGAAGAGAAGAAATCTCATATCATACATAATCATCAATAGATATCGCATATCCATAATGTTCACTATGATATAGATGATTCACATACATCAATATGTATGAGATCATGAATACCTTGAATCTTACACCTTTCCTAAGAGAAGGGTGTATTGGACATTCTTTGAATACAATATTCACAAGTATGTAAGATTTGAAATTTTATACATTCTAAAGTTTCATATCCTACTAGTCTATTGATCTCATCAACAGACATATGTCCAAAACTTGATGCTAAATCATTGTCAAATGATCTTCATCCTCCTATTGATCTTTTAAGGTTTGATTTTCGGTATTAGAAATCTTAATGAACCATTCATTAATTTTCTAATTTTGTGGAGTCCACTAGATGTTAGGTTACTCTCTGAAATATATCCATCATAATTTTTTATGATAGGTTTATTTCAGAATTCATGTTTATTTCCAATATTTTGAAACAAACAATGAGTGTATTCTAATATCTAGGTCATAGATACATTCTCTAAGACTAAGGCTCTCCCACTGAAACTTAGAAGTCTATCAATCCAACAGAGATTATTGCAACATTGCATCAATATCCATGTGGATAATTATTAAACCTGAAGATCAAATTCTCCAGTCTTCTAAAACATATGCAACCCATTGCAAGTGTTGTTAGAAGATTGAGATACAATTATAAGTCTTTACCTTATTCAATAAACAAGTCAATATCAATGATTTATGTAGATTATTCTGATGCTCTATCCGAGTCCTTCTCTAAGGATTCTAGACAGACTTGATAGTCATACTATCAACACACCGACTTATTGCAGTATTGGCATTCATCCAATTCTTAGGATGTCATATGGAAGTCATAGAAGTGCGGTCAACTCTTTGACTATCCTTCTCATCTTGGGTCTGACCCATGCTTGCACTGTACTCCCTTTATCTACAAACAACCATTGCTTAAGACTAAGGATCTCTTACGTTAAGTTCAAAATAATTCAATGTAAGAGCATTTCAACATTTATACATGCTTCATTAAATTCATACAACATGAATATTATGAAGCTTCATGAATGACTAGAGTATAAATAGTAGAATGATGACACTCATCATGTTTACATCCATCTAGACTCTTAAAACATTGGTTTAGGTAGGTATTCAAACATTTTGAATACATCATCTCTTTAGAGATACCATTCCGCATAATGCATAGAACCATGTCATTCATGATTAAATGTCTAGAGCATATGTATGCCAAAACATCTTCTTTGATTTTTATAAGGATTATTTGACAATTACGATCACCATCAACATGTCACTTCCAAAGTACACTCGATGAAAGATCAAGACTATAGAGACATACGAACCCTAAGGCAATGTCTTATTGTCTTATTTAATTGTCATACCTCATTATGTTGAGGAAACTTGCACAATGCAACCACATGCATTATGTGTCCAATATGTGGATCATGAGTCTGATCCATGATATGTTACTGGTTATTATTGAGTATAACATTGAGTGGGTTTAATGAAGGATTATCTGAAATAAGGGCATAAGTGTATATATATATATATAAACATACATATTTTACTTTGATTTAGGAGTTTTTGTATCAAAGTTGTCTTGCCTTGTCAACACTGAAAGTTCATTCCCTTAACCACTTTCAATGTAAGAGATATACTTACCATTATATCTCAAGCAAGATCTGGGATCTCCTTCCTTATCTTTATCACATCCCAATAATATGAGAACTTGTAACTCCGATAAAAAGAAGCGGGAACACCTTCCACCTTGCAAGTCCAAATTGCATCTCCCAATTCGCTCTTTAACACTCGGGCCTACCACTCCTAAGGTGATGTTGACCCGTTGTTAATTGAACCAACTGTCAACATGATTAAAACTCACTATGCGCAATCCAATATCACCCCAATAATATGAGGACTCGATATTGGGGTCACTACGCATACAACCTTACTCTTTCAAGAAGCAAAGAGCCCGATCCAGATGCGCTTTCATACATGAGCTGTCACTTCGGACATGCGTCTCCTACATACAATCCCCGGCGACGGAACCCTTCGCCTTGACGGGAGACCATGGATGTCGCTTATGTGATCCTCCATATCATATTCAAATTCTAATCAATCATTATGAATCACATTCATTATGATCAATTCTTCCAATGGAAATAACCCATCTATTTATAATAGAGTGTCTTAAATTTAATTGACAATTAATCTAATCATATTAAATTAATGATCCAATTAATATACAACAAACATTCTTAGTTGTTACTTGAATTATGGTATTATCTCAAATACATATTATTTTGAATTTTAATAATTAGAAATACATCATGATTTCTTAAGCATTATACCAACCCTACCCACTGTCATGGCCAATACCGACGGGAGTGGGACAGACCATACACGGTGCAACCTGCTACCCCAACGCTCCCCGACTAGGCACCCTATCCACCTCGGGAAATGATAATGCAAAATAGATCACTTTGTACTTGAGATGATCATCGATTTTTCAACTGAAATTATACCATATAATAATAATAATCAAAACCATTTTGATTAGTATTATAATGAGATTTTTAAACAAATCCCAAATCCTATTCAACCAGTATATTTGTTGGAATGTAAATCATGTAATCAATTTGTGATCTAGATCACATCTAATCAATAATTGGTTAGGGCAATGTCATTTATGGAAATAATTATCATCAAATATTCCACAAATATTTATGCATAATTATTCCAGGAAATTAAACAATTTAATTTCACTAATTTCTTAAATGACAATTACTAAGTTCTTTATTAGGAAAGTAATTTCAACAGTGACCCTCACTTACTAAAATTACCATATCTCAATCAAATTAAATCCAAATTAAGCAAAATAAGTTCTAAAGTTGGCTAATTTGATTTATAACAAAACCTAAGTGATCTGTATGCATTTCAAGACATTTCAAATCCGTAATTAACATTTTAATTACGTCATGATCTGCAGTCCCCGAAACAGTGAATATATGGTTATTAAAAAAAATCATATCTTGAGTTATCAGATTCCAAATCACGCAAACTCAAATCCTACTGTTTCCTTAATTAATGGGGAACATTATCCAATTTAAAATTTTGTGTTTAAGCATTTTAAACAGGGCCGAAATTTTATCACAAGAAAGAGCTGCGAAAATTGAAATGCTAAAATCTTCACGAACTCTATCGAGCCCAAATCTGCGTAGGTTCATGGATATCATACAAAACCTTCGACAACCTGGCTCTAATACCACTTGAAGGATATGGGAAAAATACTCAAGCACATCACAAAAGCGTGATGATCGTATCGAATGCGATCGGGAGCGACTAGTCGCACTAGTTGCTTCGGGTAGCGAAAATTAAAATTTTTATGTGATGAAATCACATGATCCAAGAAAAATTCTCGGACCGTTTCATCTAAACCACAGATAAGTAATAGGATTACCACTTAAAGCGTGTTTGCAATCGAGTCTCTAAATGAAGAGACCTCCTGTCTCAAGTCTGATCCGTCGGAGGAGACACTTGCGAGCGCGGGGATGAATCGCGTGCTCCTCGCAATTCATGTTGATGATCCAAGCGGTATATCTCCTGACCTCGTCACACGAGATCCAACATCTTCTTCACGATCGAGATGCACCGAAGGAGATGGAGATCCACGTGTAGATGATCCGGCAGCATAACGACGATGCTGCGTCAATGACGACTCTCACAATGGCTCCATGGTGGACGATCATTATAAGAGAGAGATAGAGACTTGGCGTGTAGAGAAAAGAGAGAGAGAGCATTTATTAATCGTCTTGTTTCATGAAGAGCAATGGATGCCTCTTCTTATATAGGGTTTTGGGAGTCCATGGATCCCAATCCATGTACAAAACACAATCAATGGTTGAGAGTTATTTGTGTTTCTTTCAATGGCTATGATCTTGTTGTAAAAACACAATAACAATTAATTTAATTTAATTTAATATATATCGATAAAGCAATATATTAAAATTCGAATCAATTAATTATCATTGGAGATAATGAGGAGATAAACCATGTCCCCTAAAAAGGGGGCATGGCTACCAACATCTCATGAGATCTCATTATATCATGAGATACATTATCTCATGATATCTCCAGGATTTACTACAACAATTGTTGTAAATTATTTCACAAAAATAATTCATAATTATCTTGTGAAATATTGCAATCATGCCACTGGAAAATGTGAATCACATTCACATCCCAAAACAAAAATGTAAATTATATTTTAATTAATCATCCAATGTGAATCCAATTCACATCAATAATTAATCAACAAATATAAATCACAAATAGCTCTCTCTTATATATTATAAATCACATTTATAATACATATGATTAATATGGATAGTTCTATCCATATTATTCATATCCGTGATAATTAAATCGTATTTAATCACCTTCGATCTCTATTCTCATGTGCCGAAATAATATGAATCACATTCACATTATTCACATCCTTGATAATTTAAATCACATTTAATTATATCAGAAAACTCTCCTTATAATATGAATCAAATTCATATTATCCATGATAATTAAATCACATTTAATTATCAATTTTCTCGATGCTCGGATACATATATCAACAATGAAATTATCCATGAACTCTTTCAATGATAATGCGCTTTCTCCACGGATACTTGGAGATAGGGACACGACGATTGTATTGTTCCACATATAGTGACTTGGATATTGAGATCACATCTCAAATCCAGATCTCAGGCCTCCCATAGATGCTTGATTAACTCAAGACCGCAAATCTAATCTTCTCATTGCATATGAATCACATTCAGATCAATGTCCAACATTTGGACCAAGATCAGATTACTTCTCTACAGAGAGGAGTCACTAAAATCCAGACCCGTTTCATCACTCCCTAGTAATGGAAGCGTCATGGTTGTACAATCGTTTATGATCACATCATCCTCAAGTATTCCCAATACCCGTACATCCTACATACTGGAAGACCCAGAATAAACCCGAAGTATTAGATCAACTTTATACTGTCTACTTCAGGGTTTTATTAGTAAGTTTCTCATTTGATCATTGGGAGTTGGTATCGATCATATACTTTCCAAAAGCATATATCATACCTAGGTCTTGATCATATACTTTCCAAAAGTATATATCAAACCTATAAATTCAGTCAAGCTTCCAAAGTGAGACGATCGTGCACGGAACTTGATTCTTCCCAATATCTCATTAGTGAGTTCATGTCTTCCGATTTAGTAGTGAACCTGTATGATACCTTTGAGAGATCGTATTACTCATATGCCCTTATATGCACACCAGCATGCTGGTGTATAGACCATGGTTAGGTCATCAACCTATTGGTCTTACAAATGTACATACTCAGACATATAGTAACACATCTATCTCCGATCAGAGGATGCGTGCCTATATCGTGACAACATACGACATATTGGTTATCTCAATCTCGTTAAGTCAACTCTTTGACCTAACTAATAGACACATCCGAATCTCTATTCCTATGCAGAGGACCTGCATCAAGAGGTCGGTCAGATATCAGCCTATGTGAGAAAGTATTGCCATCTCCTACTCAGGCTGGAGATCACATCTTAACAATCATTTAACGATGCTTGATGAGTCCTCAGTCTAACTTATTAGATATTCTTCCAAGCACCAACCTCTATGATTCAATAATTGAATCAACAACTGTATGATCATTAAGATAGCCATGGTACATAACCCTAATTGTACTAAGGGACCTATTATGCAAATTAGTTATTCTTCATTTCAGATCAAGGAATGATATTTGCAATAACATTTATTGCATAATGGATCGTCGTGGGCTCGCATGTCCAACACGTATGACATTGGTCTTTGGTTATCGCGATCCCGTTAAGTCAACTCTTTGACCTAACTTATCTAACACCTCTGAATCTCTATTCTTATGCAGAGGACCTGCATCAAGAGATCGATCAGATATTAGCCTTAGATAAAGGATTTCCATCTCCTTCTCAGGCTGGAGATCATCTCTTAATAATCATTTAACAGTGCTTGATGAGTACGCAATCTAACTCTTTAGTAATCATTTAACAGTGTAGAATAACTTTACTGCAACTTTTAGGATTATAAAGAATTTTAAATCTTATTCTCTTCTAAAAATCAAAACAAAGTACTCAAAACTAAAACAACTTTACAAAAATCATATCAAGAAAAATTTATGATAAAAACCATGAAAAATAGCAAGAAATGTCGCTAGGCTAGTTGTGCAACTGCCCTAGAAAATTCGATGATAAATACAATAAAAAAGAGGTCCGAAATTACCCTATAGTATAGGGGTATAACTGCAAGAAAGATAAAAGAAATAGTTTGCAATTGTTCCTTGTATAGGGACTAAAATGAATAGAAAACCAAAGTTATTACATTTAGGTCCTTGCATAGGGACCTAAATGTAATTTCCTAGAAACTTTCCGGAGATAAATAATTTCTGGAAAGCACGTGGCTTCTTATGTAATTCTTCCACCAGTTCGCAGTCAACGACCAAGATTATAAGATGGCACACAATCCAGGCCGTCCAACGGGGACATGTGGCGTAAAATTGTGTGCCTAGAGTTTATTTGAGTTCTTCCCTTTCTTGCATTGATGACGATAGTGCCTTCTTCTCTTTATCTCCAGCGATCGGTTGAGTACTTTGGCCTCCTGTAGGGCCAGAAGGGTGTCTTGTACACTCCTCGAGCTTGCCTGCAGGTGAGCGAGCTCTGAGGCATAGGAAGGTGGTTGCTAATCATCGTCGAAGGTAGCGGTTAGGCTGTGATAGTCGACTAGAAGTTGTTCTATATCCCTTTGTATTATTTGTTGAAGAGGAAGCCCCAGATGAATAATTAAAGCTACATTAAAGAATTATATTCTTGATTCTAGTTTGAATCAGCCAAGAAGATATGTAATTTGCAGTTTATAAATTGTGTTTACAAAAAATGAAAATGAAAGACAAATGGAGAGTGAGATTGGTTGATTTGAATTGAATATGAAAGATGATTTGGGTGTGCGTCTAAGAGTGTGGCTTAGGGATCCGAATTACACACTTGAAGAGGCTAAACGCATCACGAGAATCAAGAAATTAAACGGTAAAGATGGATGAAATACCTGGGATAGCAGAGTATAGGACTCTGTTGGTCGTCGCTCGATGAGGCGGCTTCCCAGAGCTCTACGCACATGACAGTGGCAATACAAGGCAAGCTTGGCCTTGGAACCTCTCCTTCGATGGTCCACCTTCCACGCAGGAGCGACCTTACGTGCTGTTACCACCAACATTTGCCAGGAACATTATGTAGAACCTACGTGCTGGCGTGGATTAGGTTAGTTAGGAGGAGGAGTTGAAGGGTTTGGATTGGATGAAGAGGGTGGAAGATGGTGGGTAGAAATTGTTGAAGATAGGTTGTTATAACAGAAGCACCAGCCTGCCTTCTTGAAGAAGATGGCATCAAGTGTTGACACGTGTCAACACCTGGTTGGTCAGTTTCAATAAATTATTTATAAAATATATATTAAATAGTAAATAATGTTATCTATATATGTATAGAAGCACAAATTTTAAATAATTAATTTTTCTAAATTATGGTATAGATACTTTTTATAAATATAAATAAATTATGAAATATAAATATTACATTACTAAATAGGTATAAATAATACTTAATAAATATGTTTGGCATTTTCATTTAATAAATTAATAAATAGTACATTATTTTTATATTTATTAATTATTAGGTAATAAATAAAGTATGTATGATTTTTGTAGATTTTAATAAATCAATTTAACTATATTAAATATGGTTATAAGTTATATTGTTCAATTTTACTTATAAATTAGGGTTTTTGATTTATTTAAAAAAATAAATAACTCCAAAAATTATGAAATAAATTAGGGTTAAAATATAAGATAAAGAGAATAATTAGAACTTATAAAATCATTAAAACATTAAACAATGTGTTCTAGATAAAATAAATAGCCAGAAACCCAATCGTGGTTAGGTCTCAAACCCGACTTTTTGCAAACGGACTCCGATTTTAGTGAAATCACTTCATTAATTAGAAAAAATATTATTTTGTGAACTTTAAAGATGAGTAGAGTGAAATTGGAGTTCATATGAAGAAGTTATGATGTTCATAAGTTTGAAAATTTTTAAGTTGGATTTCTTGGCATACGTACACGTACCCTAAAAACTACAAACCCTTAAAATGTTATAAAAACCCAAGTCACCTCGGGTTGCCACGTGGCTTTCGGAACCTGTTGTGGCTCCAAAACTCTACCCAAGCCTCCACCCACGTGTGTGACGCCTTGGCTTGTAGAAAATTGCATCCACACCCAAAACTTATCCAAAATTACATCTTGCTCGCCGCACGTATGGCACACGTGAAGTGCATGGGATAATTGCATTTAGGCCCTGCCAACTTCAGGGGATTACAAATATGCTCCTGCACATTATGCAAATTATAGGGAAGGGCTGTCTCTTATTTGTAGTTACATTTATGCCCTTCCCATGACCTTTTTATTATATCTTTACATTTATTTTGCATGTTTTTCTTTCATTTATGCCCTTGAACTCTTTTGTTTATATATTGTGCATATGGATTCCAATTCTAGTGATTCCTATTTCATTATTTTTCTTATTTATTGCTCTATCTATTGGTACAATTTATTTTCTGGTTTGAGACTTAAATCAATATGCTAAAAATTAATGATTATTGTGTCACTTTCTCATCGATATTTAATGCCATTTGTTTATTAATTGATTAAATTTGATGCCTCAATGATCAATGAAATTGGTCTAACTTTTTGCTCAATTATCTAATGACACTAAGGATTTAGACGTACATTATTTCATGCGTGCATTCTATTTGCTTATCATGGCATATTATTGGATCACATATTTATTTTAATTTGCATAAAATCTAAATAACAAAAATGCATCTCATTCATTCATCATATGTTTGTATCACCTTGTGCATTTTTATGTATAGTATGTTTTTTGACCTAGAAGATTGAGAAATAATCGCTTAATATAAATATTAATATATGATTAATCATTGTAGAGGATTATGTCCCTATCTTTGACCTTGGTAGACTTGCCAAGTGAAATTCTCCACCTATTCAAAGGGATGGTTTCTGAATGCTCCGTTTTCGCCTCCTATACTACACCAACATATCAATATTAATAGAGGTGAAAATTGTCTCATCAGAGTGTCATTGCCAGGGACATGAATCATCTTAGTAATTGATTAGATTTTTAATGTTTTAATTGAATTGATTGTTGTCAACACTTAGGTCTACATGTTGTGCTTATTTCTGCATTGCTTTGTTGTCCTTTAAATTTCTTGATGTATATCGAATGATTCTCTTTTGTGTCTGGGCTCATTGAGATTGGGGAATCTTTATAAACATGGATGTGTTGAGTTGAAAGCTCCCGCTATGAAGAGCCGCAGAAGAACCTCTCAAGCGATCAAGAATTTTTTAGCATAATTTCATTCACTTGTGCATAATGTCTATAATAATTGCCATTCTAAAAGTCCTTGTTCAAGGACCATGTGGTGTATGAAGCCTGTTTCACCCCAGTCTAATTGGGGCTCCAATTGAGTGTTTGACCTAGATTAGGCACATGTCTCTCTAAGCTTCTCTTATTTCATATTTTCTCGTGTTTGATCATAGGTAGGACCCACTAATAAGAACATGAGAGATTCACTTCAGCTCCTCGGATTCATTGAGACTCATTTAAACATCTATCAACTTAGACAAAATAGATTCAATTATGCCTGTTAATTATGGCATGTTTAGGATGTGGTTTCACTCGACTTACATGCATGTAGTGTAAATTCTAAATTCAGTCTTGCACGTACATGGAGAATGTTGGAGGCACTACAAGTTTTTCTCCCAAGCATGCATCATAGTTTTTCCGTATGCATCGAAGTTTGTTGATTTCCCTCTTGATTTATCACATAGTATTAAATGAAATTGGGAGTGTACATTAGACGATGGATGTATAACTTGTATGCACATTAGTTCAGTGATAACCTAAGCATAAAATTAGGATTGACAATGCATGTAGACTTTAATAAAATGAAGTAAAATTTCACCTTAGTGAGAGCAATACCCACATTGTGCATAGGATGTGTTGAATGTTGAGAGGCGAGGGTGTATCCCTAGAATAGTGCCCAAAACATATCATTAAACCCTGCGTAAACGGACTTATATTTTGTATGATCACCAATAAAATCGATAATATAAAATGAATGACATTTGCTGGTCTTCATATGAGTAGGTGAAGACATGGGTATTTGCTTGATTTGAGCCATGGTTGTGTATTATGTCCAACCCTCCTATATCCCTATACATTCCATTCCATCTCCACAGATTTGCTCATCTCTGAAAATTCATCCATCTTGTAGATTCATTTCATTCTAACCCTAACTGATGTCTTGGTTTCCCATACTTAACTCCATATTCAACATACTTAGGCTACTGATGAATCTCCATTTCATCACCTTTATTCTTTCATTTTGGCCTTTAAATCCTAGCTAAATGAATGTAAATATCATTATTTTATACAGATTGACATTCATTATTTATTACAAAATTATTATATACATTATATTAATTAAAGTAAAAATAAAAAAAGAGAAAAGAAAAAGAAATAAAATACCTACCAAAGATATTTTATGACCATAAACCCGCTATCAAGTCAAAAATTGAATTGGTCGACAAGGAATAAACTAGGGGGAGATAAGGGCCAAATACGCAATAAAAATTCAATTCTTTTATTCATCAATACTTCATTTTTGGGACCTATTTTATTTCCTACCTTTTATACATCAAATAAAGAAACCTTGTACATGAAATTTGTAAATAATAATACATAGAAAAATATAAAATTGAGTTTACACAAAAATAATATATAGTGTACATTTTTTGCTCAAAATAAAAAGCCAAAACACAAAGTTCCCAAACCCATATATCCTAAATAAAAACTCAAAATGCATCAAAATCACAATTAATTGTATATAACTTTTTACTAGCTATTTAATGAAGGTAGTTTCACTCAATTTGGTGGTAAAGGTGTGAAAGATAGGTTTGGACACCTATTGTATAGTATCCTCGAATAAAATATTCATTTTATGTATTCTTTATTATTTTTTCAATTCTATGTTTTTATAATTTTGTAAATATAATTTATAATATATATACATTTTAGAATAGAATAAAACCATAAATAAAACACAATAATAAAATAGCATATATAAATACATAGATGAATACCTATACTTATATATAATATATACTCATATTTATTTAAGTATACAAAATACATTAGAAAATACAATAAAATTATATTTGTGTATATAAAAATAAGTTATAAATATATAAAATATGATAATAAAATAATAAATTCAAAAATATAAAAAAAATAAAAAATACAAAATATAAGTAAATGTACCTATAAATCATCATCAACAAGACCAAAGCCTTTTCCCACAAGTATGTAGAGTCGGCTACATGGATTCTTCACCTCCATTCAGATCTATCTTGGATCGTTACCGAGCTTATATACACAAAACTAAGATCCCATCGTTTAGTCTCTTTCCAACACTTCTTGTGTTGTCCTCGCCCTCTCTTAGTCGGCTCAACATCCTAACACTCGCATCTCCTAATTGGTGCATCAACTGATCGTCTTTGCAAATGACCAAAAACCATCATAAGAAGCTTTCTCACATCTTATCCTCGATTCAAGCTACACCGACTTTCTTTCTAATTGCATCATTCCGAATTCGATCTTTACTTGTGTGTGTACACACATCCAACTTATCATTTTCATTTCAGCTACAACCATAATCTGCATATGTCTATGGTTCATAGGATAACGTTTAGATCCATAGAGCATAGCAGGTCTCAAGGCTACTTTGTAAAACTTTTATTTAATCTTTAAAGGAATTTTCTTATCACATAGAACATCATAGGCTCCTCTCCACTTTAGCTATCCTGCATTTATTCTGTTAGTAACATCTCCATCAATTTCCCCATCATGTTGCAAAATAGATCCCACATATCTAAAAGAATCTCTCTTCAGAATGTTATCGTCACTAATATTCACATCGATTCCTTCACCATTGATTCCATCAAAGGTGTACTCCATATATTCCATCTTAGCCCTACTTATACGAAATTCTTTAGCCTCCAACTCTTGTATCCGGATCTTAAGATTCTCATTTACTCCATATCTAGTCTCATCAATCAACACAATATCATCATCAAATAACATACACCATGGTAACTCATCTTGAATGTGACTTGTCAACTCGTTCATAATCAAAGTAAAAAAGAAATGGACTCAAAGCTGAATCTTGATGTAAACCAATGTTGATGTCAAAATATCCAGTCTTCCCAGACGTGGTCCTTATACAAGATAAAGCCCTATCATACGTGTCCTTTATGAGGTTAATGTATAGGACATGTACTTGTCTTTTCTCCAAAACTCTCCACAATCTCTCTCGTGGGAAAGATTCATAAGCCTTCTTCAAATCAATAAAGATCATATGGAGGTTCTTCTTTTTATCTCTATAAATCTCCTTTGTTCTCCTTAGCATATGGATGACTTCAATAGTTGTGCGACCCGACACGAATCCTAATTGGTTTTCTCTTACGTTGGAAAATTTCCTCAACCTTCTTTCGATCATACGTTACCAAATTTTCATTATGTGACTCATCAACTTGATACCTTTGTAATTTGAACTATTTTTAATATTTCATTTATAAAATATACCTATAAGTACACTTGTAAAAAGTAGCTTGTAATATATGACCTCATAAAAATAAATAAAATTCATATTAAAATACTACTTAAAATAATAAACATTTTTTTATTCTATACCAAAAAAATAAATAAACTCATTTACTATTTTTTATTCATTTATTTTCATAAAATCTTTATTTTGTCGTGACTTGGTCCTACGTGGATCAATCATGTGGCAAGAAATGTTGACCAGAGTCAACTGGCTCCTCATGCATTCTGACTTATTAGAGGTGTCTGTCCCCTGATTTTTCACCATTTTTCCTGGGTACCTAATCCATATTTTTCGTCGATTCTTCATGCTAACCGCTAGTTCAATCAATCCCAATCCTCACCCAAATCCTAGATCTCTTGTACATAGCTTTGATTGATTTTAAATCAATGATCAATAAGGGTCCACACTATAAATAAGAACATCCTCTTTTCCATCTCTTCTTGACCCGTCTTAGAGCTTCTTTCCGTGTCTAGTGTGTGTGTGTGTCAAAGGTCAGGTGACAACTGCACCTTCCCCCGTGCTCGAAGACAATGGAATGAGGAGGAGACGATGATCCACAGTGGCTCTCCGGTCATCCTATTCCCTTCCCACCAACAGGTATAAGAGTTGCACCCTTTTTCATTTCTAGGTAGATTTTTATACTGCGACTTTAATTCCACATTTAAAGTAGCGTTTGATTCAGTAGATTAGCTAGGCTTACAATTAAAGAGTTGGTTGGAGCCGATAGGGCTCAACCATTTCGCTGCAATTACAACTAGCTCCGTCTCTAAAGAATCATGAAAATACCCTTGTTAATTTGTCAAAATTGTTAAAGTATGCAGGCAATTAAAGGTTGATAAAAAACCAATATTGTAATTATTATGTCAATTAAAGCAAGCGGTCAACTTTTTTTACTTGGTAAGTCCAAGGTCGAACTCAGGGAGGCAACTGTCTTCTTAGGTTAATTTATAGTCATCTTGAGGTTTTGGTTTTAAGGAGGGATTTTTTTAATTTTTTAATGCAATAGATGATGTAAATACAATTTTGGCGAGGTTTAGGGGCTAAATTGCAATGCTCAAATGAATTCCAAAATCCTCAAACTTGGTCAGAATGCAAAATATGGTGAAATTAGGCTACTATATTTTTTGTAATGTCGGATGCTGTATGAATATTATATGATTAAATGAATGCACACAATGAGATTTTCAATAATTAATTATAATAAATATTAAATATAACTATTCCAGGAAATAAAATTATCCAAAGTAAATGATCTATCTAAGAAAAATCTTAAACCCTAAAAGTATTGAATATAATACTAATTAAAAATTAATTACTAAAATGCACAAAGTGAATTTTATTAAGCAAACTATGCATGTAAATACAATTCTTTTTGATACAATGTTACTAACAATTAGTTCTACTATCGTTGAATTTTTGGCAATTTTTCCAGCAATGGTTTGTTTATTATGAAATTCTAAGCATAGAGTGGGCAAAGTATGCAAGATTCCATAACAATAAATATTATTAAATAACCACGAGCGATAAAAATATCACGCACATGTCATACTGTAGAGCATTAATTGTAGAACAAAATGCTATTTTTGAATAATAAAAATGATGCAAATGTAGGTTCAAAATAAGTCCAACCATAGGGGCCTTAATACAAATACAGAAATAAAATTGACAAATAAACACGCTGACAGGACTTAGATGCATTTACCTAGACTTGTGAGGGTCTCGATGTAATTTTCCAGTCGAGGAGTGTGTACCTCATGTGATGTCCAACTGGCAAGGGCATTAGTGTATATCTCTAGGAAGGCAGGGGTGCAAATGCAGAATGTCCAACAGGGGGTCCTTTACGTGAGGAGTATTTCCCCCTTTTCTTCTTCCCAAGGACGACGAATCAAGGTGTGCGGCTTAGTTGGGACACACCACCTAAGGCGAGCGGCGGATCCGTGTTTTGGATGCTGAAGTATAGGCGGCCACATGTGGCGGCATGCTGCTGCTCTGGGGGTGGGGGGGGGGGGGGGGGAGCAGGTGCGCACTGGAGGGGGTTGTGTGGCTGAAGAAATGTGCGTGTGGGAGCAACATTTGCGTGCAAGAGGCCGCGGGCTGGCGCAAGGTGGTGGATGTTGGTGTATAGTAGAGTGATGCGGTGGGTGTTGTTGCTGGAAGCGATGAAAGCAAAGCATACACATGTTGAAGAGAAGGATTTCGAAGAACAGTAGAAATATTGGAAAACAGACTAATGGAGAAAAAGAATAATAAGCAGAAGGATTTCGTCTGGGATTGGAGTGGCCGATGGCCCTCCTCCTGCCGTTTCCTCGAGTCGCATGAAAAATGCTAGAATTGCTAATCGAATTGAATACCTTCGAATCTACGAGGATTCTAATTCAATTCATTGTAAAAATTTCGAATCCAAACTTGAGTCAAACTTCAAACGATTTTGCTAACTTAAATTCAGATTCAATTCATTTAAAGTTTTGAATATTCAAATTCGATTCATTTTATTTCGAATTTGAAATGTTAATTGATGCGTTAGATCTTATATAAATAATATTATATGGAGAATAATATAATATAAATATTTTATTATATGAATATAATTTTGAAAGTATATTGTTAAGTCATGTTGAAAAATATAAAATCGAGGAAAATATCAAACCAATACAACATAGTGGATAAAACTGCCTAAATTTTATAATTATTATGTCTTTTACAATCTAAATATACTCTTCTTTAAATGATAAATAAATGTATATATACAATATAATTATATGAGTCTATCAAGGAGATATAATATCATTGATGAAAAAGCTGAACATATTATAATTATCATTGCTTGTTAAAGCAGGGCAAGATGAGACTTATATAGAAAGTTGATACAAATTAATATTATTATTTGAAATAAAAAACAATGAAGCACGATAACACCTCTTCATTAATCGTGAGGATCTTCATTATCAAAAATTGAACCATGAAATGAAATATATGAATTTTTGATGTACAATGGAACAACTTACATTATTGTGAGAACAACCTGTATATTACTCATGTGATGACACATGTCACTTTGACAATGATAATCATCATGGATTGCCATGTCAGGAATCAAAACAACAAAGAAGCAAAGGGGAATAGGGGATATATCTTGATAAATTTCGAATGACGACAAATGTTAAGGAGGAACACAAAGTAGCAAAATCATCATTTTCACATGCTAGGAGAAAGGCCACCATAATCTATCGTGGGTAGTTAGGGTCTTTGGTAGATAATGGAAGGGAACATAGAAAAGGCAATGTAAGGAATGTGGGAACATGAAAATAAATGTGTAGGTGAGGATTTAACATAACAATCAACATTTGATCTTTCCTATTAGATTTCAAGACTAATATTTTTTACTCTTTTTTATATTTGATATTTAGTCTTTAACTAATAGGATTATAAATACACACACACACAAACACACACACACATGCACACACACACACACATACACATATATGCATATAAGATTTGGTATGGCTTAGAGTTCTTTATATATTCTTAATGCCTCAAAATTTCTGAATAGTATGCTAAGACTGATTATTGTACTTATACAAAGTAAGTCATACCGAAGCTACTATCACTAGGCTAAAATGATAAGTAAAGACATGAACTTAGATATGTTGTATAATCGACGCATGAAGGACCCACATTTCGAACTCATAATATTTTTCAGCCAAACCACTTGAACTTAGTTATAAAGAGGAAAGGATAGAGATTTGATCTCATTAGGGGACCTAATGTTGCATAAACACGTCTTGCATTGACAGGTCACGTCGGTATAACGTGATACTATGAGTATGGAAATCATAACGGTGAAGGGTGAACATGATAAATCATATCAAAGGAGCCTAGATATGATTATAAGTTTAAAATTAATCATTTAATAGTTGTAGTAATTTGATTTGAAAGTATCTTTAGTTGCTTGTACATGTTATGCTTAGTGATATAATGCAAATGCTAAATCTTTCAATGTAAATGAAATGTAGTAGATTTTTAGTACGTATTCATATGCTCTTTTCTACATCTATTTACTTACAAATGAATTCTAATAGATGCATGTCAACCTTTTGATGTAATTATGCTACAGTTACTTGCACAAGAATATTCATAAAAGATCCCAATCAGCCCAGACTGGTTGTTGCATGCATATATGTAAATATGTATGTATTATATGCATGTATATGTATGTACTATGTATATATAAATAAATTGTTTCATATATACATGTATGTATGGATATAAAATATCGAATCGTATCGAATTATTAACGAATGAATTCAAGTAAATTCAGATTCGATTCATTTGGGAATCGAATCCTCAAGTTAAATTCAAATTCAGTTCATTTGTTTTCGAATCAAACTTTTTTTTCGATTTTTTATTGAAGAAATCCTGGTCGAATTCAAATGACTCAGTTCAATTAGTATCCCTAGCGGATGTGATGAAGTTTTGAACGATCACGCCTAGATGGGGTCCTCGTCAGAGTTGGATTCAATGTCACTGACCCAACTCCAAGCTTTCTCTCTATAGCATGGATTGGCGGATGATGATCGGGGGGGGGGGGGGGTGATGAAGCGTTTAAATAGGATTTGGGAGGAGTCGAGTCATGGATGTAGATCATAGAGATGGTAGTTGTGTTTTCGGTCGTTGGAGATGATAGAGGTAGTTGTGCGATCATGGGGATAGAGGGTGCGATGCATTGATGGCGGCTTGACTGGGAGAAAGCGGAAAGCATGTGCTGGGCACGTGTGCAACACATGCAGATTTTTTTAAAATGAAATATAAAAGTCTAAAAAAATGAGTAACACGTGGCGGCTCCAAGAGCTGCCAAGTGTCAAGTCAAGAAAATTCAAGAATAAAAAGACAAAGATAATTCTAAAAGAAATAACAAACGACCTCATATCGAAAAATTTTCTTCACAAACTTGCTCATCTCAATGAGATCTACACTTTCATGAAGGGATCAAGAGAAATAAGATCATATGTACAAGCTGATATTTTTGGGGTACTCGATGTACATAGAATACCTTATTTTTTGGGTTTTGTAATTTTTTGGGATTTTTAATTAATAGAAAAATCGAGAACAATTATGATAAAATCAAAGACAAATACTTAGACATTAATATATTTTTTGGATTTTTAGTAAATAAAAAAAGATGAAAATAAAATAAAGTGGGAAAACATGGGAAAATTGTATAAACTTACAAGGGACACTCAGACTTGGTCAGTTTCTTTGATTTCAACCTAATTTTGAACTTGGATTTTTGTGCATTTTAATAAAACTTTCATCATAGAATATAAATGACAAAGAAATAAAATAAAAAGAGTTAACTATGTACACAATATAATAAATCAAAATCAGGTAAAACACAAAATACACAAAAGAGGCCCAGAACCCAACTTTCACATACGAGCTCCGACTTTTATGAAATTGATCTTGTTTAGAATGTCTTTGAATATATATTACTTTAAAAATGAGTAAACCTAAATCGAATACTACATGCATAAGATGTGTGCATTTTAGTCTGTCTATTCTGGAATTTGAGTTTTGTCTCACGGGTCAATTATTTGAGTTAGCAATTTTTTTTTGTAATTTTCCTTTAAATCTTGTTAGTAATATGTACACAATGAAGGTGGTTTGAGGTCAATTTGAGTTAGCATGAATTAATTAAAAATGCATGAATTTAGGTACATTTGTGGAGATGATTACGAATGCAATTTTGAGTGATAAAATACAGATATTAATTCTAAGTACATGAATGGTAAAAATGTAGAGTAAATGATGAAATGCAACTAATTACTCAGAAAAGGAGCTCTGTTTTCAACTTTTAGTATGATTCATCACATATTCATCAACCCCCTATGCTTAAACCTTCCTCATCCTCGAGCAACTTAATTGAAATGCAAAAGTGAAATGATTTTGGGTTCCATACCAATGTCATGAATAAAAGGTGAAAATGGAGCTAGATTCGACCTTTGGATTAATAGTGTGGCAGAACTTATATGAGAATTAGAGTTTTAAAATCAACATCCCTTGAGTTCTACATATCATTGTAACATAGTAGGCTCAGAAGTCATCTTGATCAATCCTTCTCCCAAAGCATATCCCATGAACATTGAACAACTGTCTCATGTGTGTGAGAGGTTTAGCTCTTCCCATCATGAATGCCAGGTTACCATGCAAACCTCCCTCCCAATAACTCGTCCACGGGGAGTCATGTATTTCCTTCTAAGGTCTGTCGTGTTGTGTTCACAATAGAAAAAGGGGACAAATGAGAAGAAGGGGAAAAGATCTGGAGGGTGACCAGTGTAGTCACCTATCCTTGTAAAGCCGACCAGTTTAGCGAAGTCTCCACCAAGATCTGCTGATTTTTTGAAGCTAGGATCTTTTTGATCAAATATTTATTTGATAGTTTGGCTTCTTTTTGATATGGATTTTTGGTAACTCTGCATGGATTTTTTGTGCCCATACAAATATGGAATCTTTTCTTCGTACATGTTTTGAGGTCTTAGAAAAAATTATGCCCAGCCATCCATCTCTTGTCTGAAGCTTTATTTCAACCCATACTCCAGTTTTTAGATGTCCATGCTACCGGGAAGAGACTCACACAGTCTTCCAGCACCCTATCTGAGTTGAGCTAAGTGCATAGTGCGAGAGAACATATTAATTCCCTATTCAAATGTTATACACAAAATTAGGCAACCAGGTTAGACAATAAGAGTCAAAGGTTGCACATTGTCATGTGGAACTTGAAGAATTAAGTCTAAGACCTGAAGCTTCTAAAACCCTCTTTCTTGGTGAAGTTCCTACGAAAATTTGGTAGATTAAGGCCAAGTCAAGATCACTTTCCACTTCTACTCATAACTCAGTTCAGAACCCAATAACTTTTCACTTTACATATGCTAGATATGTAAATGAGATGCATATGAGGTGCAAATGAGATGAAAGATGATTTCCTATTGTTTTTTGTTTGAATGCAAGAATGATATGCAAGAGTAAAGAGATTTTTTTGTGTATTTATTATTATTATTTTTCTTTTACCAATCTTAATTATATAAGAAAATACATGAAAGTACGAGCTATGGGTAAAGTATATATGTAATATATGCACACCCCCTTATACATAGCATGTGCTATGTCCTTAGAGCACAAGAAGTGATGAAAAGACATAGCTCATGCTAAGCATAAGAGAGTTAAAAATAAAATGGAGTATAGAAGTCGATTTTCCCCTATACTTAGGCTATGGACAACCTAAGTATAGAAGAAGGTCAAAAAGTGCAGCAGTCGAGGTCAAGATGAGAAATGGGTGAATATATAGGGTGGGAATCAATCCCCCCTATAATTATTCTTTGGTCAACCTAAGTATATGACATGAGTGTGCATGAGAATCGATGTGATCTTGAGAATATACATATCGAATGGGCACAAGAATGATGAGTAAATACATATGGCAACGACCCCCCCCCCCATACTTAGGCCTTGGCCTAAGTCTAGGAAGAAAATATACAAGGGAATCGATGGGGGCAGGGGAAAGGGTGGTTGATGATCAAGGAGATTACGATCGATCTTTTTAAAGAAATATAGCGGAAGTGAATATTGATAGAAATAAGATGAATTAGAAGATTCCCATCCATTATCAGAGCTGTCATCAGAATAATAATTAAAGGTCATGTTACACAAACTCTTTTTATTTTGAGTTACTTTCTCATATTTTGCTCAGTTTTCGGGTCAACATGTTCTTCCTCTGAATAGTTATATGAATAAGTATCAGTAATGTATTGAATGGGATTAGGGGAGTTGGCCTTAGATGAATAGTAGAGAGGGATAGGGGAAAGTACAAAGTGGGTCGACATATGACTGCTTGTTCTGATCAGGCTCCAGATTCTTTGAATTGAGATCTCTCATACTTCTCACATACTCCAAACTTTATGAGTAATCCTCAGGACATACTTTTTTTGAATTGTTGAAAGTGACATTCTTAGTCAGTACAAGAGGTATTCTTTGTGAGGTATTAACCATAGGTTCTTTATCAGATGAGTCTCCATATAACTTGTAATATTCTTGTAAGGTCAGCATACTCTTGAGTATTTTTTCTCTGTTGGCATTGTGTGTGTGTACTCAAGGAGATCTGAAATATCCTTGTGGTGAATCATATGTATCTTGGTTTATTTTTATCATTGTTGTAGCCTCGTCAACCGTTACATAAGATGTCTCTCCATTTGTATATGTGATAAGTGGAGAGGTTTGGGTATATGATGATTCCTCTATGTCACGACTACCGATTTCTGGTTCGGTTGTCTCAGGGTTTGATGTATCCTCGAGAATTTGATCAATTCAGTTTGAATTTGGGAATATGATGTCTTGAGTCTCGCAGTTAATACTTGCTATGTCGGAAGCCAGAAATGGCTTTCCTAAAATAATGGGATACTCAGAGAAATCTCCTCGATGTTCAATGTCTAGGAGAATAAAGTCCACTCTATGTACGATACATTGGAAATTAACGACGACAACAAAAAAATTCTCTGGTCCTTTTGTGGATCGATCGGGAAATTGAACAAATACTCAGTTTTTTCTTAGTAGTTCGAGTTCGAGTCTGTCAAACACAGACTTCGAGAGGATATTTAGTGTCGAATTCTCATCAATCCGACATTATTAAACTCAATATTCTCAATTTCACAGGTCACCTTAGTCAACTGCAAGATTATATTGAGAAATTACAACTTTTAGTTACATGTAATAACATGAAAAATGCAAACAATTAGTATCTAGATATATCCATGGACAACATGTAACATCCAAGGTGAGCCTTCCCAAACTTACCATGGATCGCTGGTGGTGAATTTAGCGTAACCTTGTTTGCTTCAGATCGCCCCAATGAGAGTGGGGGACAAGATCTTGGATCAGTGGAGTTCATGTCATGGGTTGCAGAGATGGTGTTAAAAGAACCTTCCTTGTTTAGGTCAGCACCATTGAACTGGCCATAATAACTAAATGACATTCAGTTCAAGATCTTTTCTTTCCCATCTTCTTAGGTGATAATCGACTCTTCACAAATCTCTGAAGTTTGGGTACATATTCTATGGCCTTGATTAATGGAAGATCTAAGACCAAGCTTTTATAAAATGCTTCCATATTGATGTTGTCCGATTTTTTTGAATTTTATGCTTTTCTTTACTTTTTTTGGAATTTTCAATAGAGTCAGTAGGATGGTCAGTGGACTAGTCAGGTGTTTGTGGTGTTTGCATGTGGACATCCGTTACATGATGTGTTTCAGGTTTGCTATATGATTGATCCGAGCTATGTCATCCACTATCATCTCATGACTTAGAGATGAGTAACTATACTCAGTATGTTGTGAAATTGACATTTTCTCCTGAACCAAGATGTAGTCAGTCTCTGTGATCAGTGTCTGATCATGAGTCCTATTTCCTTGACTTTGGGTGTCATATGCGTGGTCAAAGGAAAAGTGATCATACTCAGGTTGTGAATCATCCCGAGTAGAGGATGGTTTAAATAATGAATTATCATACTATTTGGGAATCGTGTTTCTCTATCAAAGTCGGTTACATCTATATTCATCCTCGAATCTTCTTGCTCCATATAGTACATATTCGGTTCTGTGAGAGACTTGTATCTTAAAGTTTTAACAAAGGTGGGTGGGTGAAAAGAATGATGACTGGAGAGAAACTACCTCAAAGAGAGGGTTTCTCAGAAAAGAAGATGGAAAAGAAGATTGAGAATTTGTCATGTGAGCATGACCCATGGAGTCTGGGTATAAATGCCAACATTCTGTCATGTTCGAATGGAATGGAAAATAGATTTGCAAAACCACAATCTGTGTGTCCAAGTGTCCTATCACACAATTCAATACACAAATGCAAAACCCAAAATCATCAACTCAATTCAATGAAGGTTGTGAAGGTTCTGCCAAATTATATTGTCTATTTGATGATAAATGCAAAGTTGGAAAGAGTTAATGAGCTGTTAGGTGCATGTATTTCCTTACATATTGTCCTGACTCTTACGACTAGTTGCACCCACTTTCACAGTTACACATTACTTGAGGACGGAGCTTTACATGGTGTCCTTTAAACCTTCAACTATGCTAAGGAAATCCGGACCGTTTATCGGCTACTCGTAGATCCTCACTGAGAAGTGGCTAATAGCTTTTGTAGAATGAGTAGTCAATATGAAAACCCTAGCTTGGCACTATCCTAGTGTTTGGCCTTCTCTCACTTGCAAGTAAAATAAAACAATGAGGGGATTACTCTCCCAAGACAATTTCAGTTTTAATACAATTTTTTTGGTTCAAGTTGTATTAGCTATCCCGATTTTAATGTTAATTTTCACTGAGTTTAGTTCACCATACAAAGCATACCTAATAGACAATCCTAATTTCCTTTCATCTTAAGTGATAAAACCAAGGGAGAATAAAGGAAAGCGAATGCACAATAAAATCAATGTTGCATGCTCAGTTCAGAAAACTTACAATGATCCTCGCGCTCTTCATGTGGGATGCAACAAAGAATTGAAAATTTTATACTATATGAAATGCAATTAATGAAACCACACCTAGCAGATAGTTCTACTTAGTAGGAAGAAGTGAATTGAATTTGAATAAGTGAAAACGATCTAAGGTGCATACGATTATAATGTTAGTGTGGTCCTAAATTGAAGGGTACAAACAAGTTTGAAATTACACTACCATGTGTCTATCTTAATTTCACCACTCAAGTCGGACCCCACCCTCTCGGAGAGTGAAACAAGCCGACACAACATAGAAAAAGTTCAATCTTTTTACACATGTGAGAACCCGACCAGGAACCGCTGAAAATTAGCAATTAATTACCAAATTAAAGAAGAATACTCTCTGTTTCTCCAAAAATAAAATTATCCATGCGTCTGGTCGCTTCGGGTTGTGTTGGCTTCCATGAGAGCCGCTCCAAGTCCACCGAGTACCTCGCACGAAAAATAAAAGATCAAATATTAGAGAGATTCACATGAAAAATATACAAAATAAAATAAAAATGATGAGGAAAAATGGAGAAAAAAATAAAGAAAACCAGGGGCCAGATTACTCGGGGGTGGAAAATCTAAAAACTTGATTTTCTAAAAACAACTTAAGCCGTGCCTCCTCGGCAATAACACCATTTGAAGAACCACGAAAATTCCCTTATTAATTTGTTGAAATTATTGTAGCATTTGGGCAATTAAGGGTTGATAAAAAACCACTATTTTAATTATTATGTCAATTAAAGTTTGCAGTCAATTTTTTTACTTAGTAGGACCAAGGTCGAACTCATGGAGGAAATTGTCTCCTTAGGTTGATTTATAGTCGATCTCCAGGTTACGTTTTCAAAGAGAAATTTTTTACTTTTTAAAATGCAATAGATGATGCAAATGTAATTTTAGCGAAGTTAAGGGGCTAAATTGCATTCGATCAAATGAATTCCAGAAATCCTCAAACTTAATCAAAATACGAAATATGATGAAATTAGGCTACTGTAATATTTTTGGAATTTTTGGATGCAATTTAAATATCTATGATTACATGAATGCATACAATGGGGTTTTCAATAATTAATTATAATAAATAATAAATCTAGTTATATTTAGAAAGTAAAATTATACAAGATATATCATAAGTGATCTATCTCAAAAAAATCTTAAACCCTAAAAATATCAAAATTAAATACTTATAGAAAATAATTATTTAAATACACAAAATGATTTTTAAAAAGCAAATTATGCATTTAAATGCATTTCTTTTTGGGCACAATGTTAGTAACAATTAGTTCTACTGTCAACGAATTTTTGGTAATTTTTCGAGTAATGGATAATTTAATATGAAATTCTAAGCGTAGATTGGGCAAAGTATGCAAGATTCCAGAACAATTAATATTATTAAATAACCATAGATGATAAAAATATCATGCATATGTCACACTATAGAGAATTAATTGTAGAAAAAAATTGATATTTTTGAATAAATAAATGATGCAAATTGAGGTTCAAAATAAGTCCAAATAAATGGTCCTACATGCAAATTTTAATACAGAAATAAAATAGATAAATATACATTCTGATAAGACTTAGATGCATATACCTAGACACATGAGGGTCTTAATGTAATTTTCCATTCGAAAAGTGTGCGCCTCATGTGATGTCCAACTGGTAAGGCTTCAATGTATATCTCCAAGAAGATAGGGGCATAAATGCAAAATATCCAATTGGGGGTTCCCTTCATGTAAGGAGTATTTCTCCCTTTTCTTCTTCCCAGGGATGATGAATCAAGGTGTGTGTCTTGATGTGTGTATGGGGGGGGGAGGGGGGCACCACTCGAGGGGAGTGGCAGATCAATGGTACGAGCATTGGAGTGGAGGCATGCACGCGTGGTGGCGTGCTACTGCTTAGCGCAGGGGGGAGCAGGTGTGACAGGTGTGTGCTGGAGGTGGTTGTGCTGGTGAAGGAATATGTGCATGGGAGCAGCAGGTGCACATGAGAGGCTGCGGGCTGTCGCAAGGTGGTTGGCGTAGGTGTAAGGTGGAGTGATGCAGTGGGTGCTGTCAGAGAAAGCAATGAAGGTGGAGCAGACACAGGTTAAAGAGAGGGACTTCAAAGAACATGGGAAATAGGGGAAAACAGAGTACCAAAGAAAAAGAAGAATATGCAGAAGGAGGTCGAATGGGATTGGAGTGGCCGATGGCCCTCCTCCTGTAGTTGCCTAGAGTCACATGGCAGATGTGACGAAGCTATGAATGATCACACCTAGATGAGGTCGTCGTTGGAGTTGAGTTCACTATCACCGATCCAACTCTAAGCTTCCTCTCTATAGTATGGATATGGTGGATGATGATCGAGGGGGGTGAGAAAGTGTGTAAATTGGATGAGGCAGGAGTCGAGTCGCAACCGTAGATCACGGAGATAGTGGTTGTGCTTCCATCCATTGGAGATGATAAAACTAGTTGTGCGATCATGGGTATAAAGGGTGCGATGCGTTGAAGGTAGGTTGACCGTGAGAAAGGGGAAAGCACGTGATGGGCATGTGTGCAGGGGCACATGCACAACACATGCAGATTTTTTTTAAATGAAATATAATAGGCTAAAAAAACGAGTGACACGTGGTGGCTTCAGGAGCAGCCACGTGTCAACTCTAGAAAATTCAAGGATAAAAAGACAAAGATAAATAAAAAAGAAATAGAAAATGACCTTTAATTGAAAAAATCTTTTTACAAAAGTTGATCGTGTCGATGAGATCTGCAACTTTCATGAATGGACTAAGAGCAAATAAGGTCATGTGTACAAAGTGATATTTTTGGGGTACTCGATGTACACAAAATACCTTGATTTTTAGGAATTGTAATTTTTTGTAATTTTAAATTAAGAGAAAAATCGGGAAAATTTATGGTAAAATCGAAGATAAATATTTACACATTAATCTATTTTTTGGATTTTTAGTAAATAAGGAAATAGGAAAATAAAATAAAGTGGGAAAACATGGGAAAATTGTACAAACTTACAAGGGACACTCAGACTTGGTCAGTTTCTTTGATTTCAGTCTCATTTTGAATTTGGATTTTTATGCATTTTAATAAAACTTTCATCAAAGAATATAAATAAAAAAAATAAAATAAAAAGATATAATTATTTACATAAAATAATAAATCAAAATCATGTAAAACACAAAACGTGCAAAAGATGCCCAAGACCCAACTTTCACATATGAGCTCCGTTTTTTTTATGAAATTGGTATTGTTTTGAAGATCTTTGAATATATATATATATATATATATTACTTAAAAGTGAGTAGGCCTAAATAGGACACTGTATGCGGAAGATATGTGCTCTTTAGTCTGTCTATTTTATAATTTGAGTATTGTCTCACGAACCAATTATTTGAGTTAGCATTTTTTGTAATTTTCTTTTAAACTTGCTAGCAATGAGGTCAATTGGACTTAGCATGAATTAATAAAAAATACACAAAGTTAGGTGCATTTGTGAAGATGATTATAAATGCAATTATGAGTGTTAAAATGCAGATATTAATTCTAAGTGCATGAATGGTAAAATGGCGGAATAAATAATGAAATGCAAATAATTACTCAGGAGCGAAGCTCTATTTTCAACTTCTATATGATGACTCACAGATTCATAAACCTATGCTTCCCATCTCATTTCATTCCTCAACGTGTTCTCCATCTGATTAACTCATTTAGA
Source organism: Ottelia alismoides (assembly GCA_037367405.1). Taxonomy (NCBI): domain Eukaryota; kingdom Viridiplantae; phylum Streptophyta; class Magnoliopsida; order Alismatales; family Hydrocharitaceae; genus Ottelia; species Ottelia alismoides. The sequence continues at coordinate 792,750 of JAZKJV010001634.1, read as the reverse complement.
CCCCCCATCCTCGCTGAATCGAGGTTCCTCCACCGCCTATCACCGGAACCTCTCTATCCTTCTCATCCATCATGCATTTTAGCTTCAATCCAGGCTGAGGACCATCGCCTTGTGCCTAGCAGTGTCTCCATGTAGGTCCTAGCTTCCAAGGACCCTTCTCGGGTCGATTTCAAGCCTGCAAGAGATGTTCCAGGTGCTCCGGGTTCCACGACGTGTCAGGACCCCATCGATGGGTCCTAGAACCTCTCGAGCACCTTAGTCATTACGGAAGGACCTCATGATGTGGATAGTCAAAGAACAACACCGGAGACCCTAGGAGGAGCAAGGAAATGTTGACCGAAGGTCAGGGGTAGACATTTTTTTCTCTTCTTCCCGAGCAGCAGATGCCGTAAGATCAATGGTCTCACCCAATTGTAATCCTAGCTATTGATCGAGCAATGAAATGAAGCGAACCTTTACCGTTGATGCAGTTAAATGACTCGATCTCAGATGCTACTTCGCGCGTAATAAGGATAAATTCTATAGAGCCCCCTCGCTTTTTTAAATTTTCTATTAGTACAATAAATGTCATTTGGAGTGTAAAATAGGTAGGATAAATTGAAATAAACCCTTTCCAGATGTTTAGTATATTTGCCTATCTGTTCGTAGGTACTACGTGAGGTTGGGCATTTTGTATGCATACCCTTCCCTTTTTCTTTATTTACATTTAAAACAAGAATTCGTTTTTACCGTGTATATTTTTGTGAGAAATTTATATAAAGGACCTGAACCTTTGTATATTTGTACTTATTCCCCTTCCAGGAATGTACAATTTAATATATTACGTGAAATTTTCATGTATGCCATAGACTTTGGAATGTTGCTCTGAAATGCAAGAATATTAAATTTTAATTGCACAATGGTCCATGCCAAGCAACTTTAACAATATTTTATTGGGATTTTGTTAAAAATATCCCTGTTCCATTTTTATTTTGCAAAAATTATCCAGTGTGCCTTGGATGATGTATTTAATTGGTATAACTTTTAATTTCGATTTTAAGGCATTTATATATCTATTAAATTCAAACAATGACTTAATTTCCTTGTTTAACTATAAAAATCGTAAAAAAAAACATCTTTAAAAATTCCAAAAAAATTTATTATATATATTATGTTATGTTTTCACTCCAGACTAAAAAAATTACATAAAATTATAAAAAGAAAAGCATTAAAATTAAAATTCTCCAAAATTCCAGTAAAAAAGGAAAATCTCAAAAATCTCCAAAATATTTATTTTTATTTTTGAATTTTATTTATTTTATTATATATCTATTAAATTTGATTTGGAGGATTTTGGACTTTATTTGATATTTTTAATCTCCAATTTAATCCAACTTATTTACTGAATCCCTGATTTAAGATATTTTTGACTTTAAAAACCCATAAAATATACAAAAATATAAAAATCACAAAAACATTAGCAAACTATAAAAATGTATGAAAAAATATTTTCCTATATTTTTAAAATCTTTATATCTATATCTATATTTATGTATTATATATATAGCTATGTATACATATATATATACCATATACCTTATATTATTATATACTATATTATAAATTAATTATTTTATTTTAAAATATTCAAAAGAAGCTAAAAATTTGCGAAAAATGAAAACCTTTAGAAAGGATTGCCATGTAGATATTTTCCTATATAGTAAAAAATGAAAACCTTTAAAAAATGAAAACCTTTAAAAAATGAAAACCTTTATATATTTTCCTATATAAATCAACTCTTTGACCTAACTAATCTGACACCTCTGAATCTCTATTCCCATGTAGAGTACCTGCATCAAGAGGTCGGTCAAATATTAGCCTATGTGAGAAAGGATTGCCATCTCCTACTCAGGATGGAGATCATCTCTTAACAATCATTTGACGGTGCTCGATGAGTCCTCAATATAACCCTTTAGATATTCATCCAAGCACCAACCTCTATGATTCAGTTTTTGAATCAACAGCTGTATGATTATTAAGATGGCCATGGTACATAACCCTAATTAAGGGACCTATTATGCAAATTATTTATTCTTCATTTCAACTCAGAGAATGATATGTTCAATAAATTTATTGCATAATGGCTCATCGTGGGCTCGCATGTCCAATAGTATTTTCTATTTTCTGCTCTATTTTCCTCATTCATTACTTAGGATATACTTCATCCTAAGTATTGGGGATGAGTGACTTCACAGGTTCATTCCTTATCTCAACACCTATCTCCTCTCTTGTTGATACAAATACCTATACTTAGGGATATCATACCCTACGTATAGGGGGAGAGAGGTCGAATCGATGAGTTCTTCATTTCAACCCTCAACCCTCCCTACCTTGCATACAATCTGCTATACTTAGGATTATTTGATTCTATGTATAGTGGGGATGATCGAATTCTCATTCTTTTATTCATTATTCTGTCATTATAATATAGGTCTTTTATATACTTAGTATGAGTTATGTCTTTTCTCCTCTCTTCGATCTATGAGGACATAACTCAAGCGAAGTATAGAGGGTCGTATATACTTTGTATATACTTTATCCATAACTCATACTTTCATATTTTTGAATAATGTGGCTACAATACTTTATATATACATATACAATTCATTAAATCAATTAATAAAAAGATGCAATCATTCCTCAAATTCTTTTTTGTATATACTGATTAATAAATCAGGTAAAAAATGTTTTGCAAAATGTTTGAGAAATAGTTTGAAAATCTTTTGAAAATTGTTTGAAAAATATTTTGTAAAATGCTTTCAACCTTTGTAAAATGTTTTGCTTGTAAAAGTTTATTTTTTATGTGAAATAAAATATTTTGAAAACTATTTGCAAATGGTTTTGAAAATGGTTGCAAAAATATTTGGAAAGATCTATATATATTGTTTGAAAAACCTCTACAAAATGATTTTCAAATGCTTGTAAATATTTGTAAAAATTAATTGCTAAAATTATTTTGGACTATAATTTTAAAAAATGTTTGTAAAATTATTTTCAAATAAGTTTTAGGAATATATACATGACTCCAACAAATTCTCTACAAATATAGATACATATCTATAAAAGATACTAACATTCCATCCATAAATCCTTTAAACCTCAATCCTGGTAAATAAAAAGAGGCACGTCCATGTAAATATATGTATATACTCCCTTTTATTCCAAGAATCTTTTGTTTTGAAAAAACCTTAAAATTTTGCAAAATCCAAAAATTCCAAAAGCATTTGCAAAAAGTTTTTTCAAAAAGTGCATAAAAATTTAAAAACTTTTTCAAAATTTCATAAAAAGATCAAAACCGGAAAATTGCATCACAAAAATATTTTCTTGCATTGTACAAAGTATTTGCATTTTTCAGAATAACCTATACAATTGAAAAAGTCCAAATATAGTCTAAAGATTAGAGCTTGTAATGGACCTTAATACACAAAATTTCAGAGGAACCCATTGAAGACTGGACGGGGAGATATTTCAAGTCACCTTGACTTAATTATTTAGGTTCCATTAGATTATGTTCATGAGTCAATTCAATGATCTTAAATAGCACCCTTCATATCATCCGTATGACTCTTGAGACAGTGACTTGACTGGAAACCTCGCACCAAGAACTTAGCACAACTTAGAAGGATTGTTGAAAAATTGTGGGGTCTAAGCCAGGATGATGCAAGGCCGCTTCTTCAAGGGTGGCTTACGAACCATTCTTAGGGATTGCCGACACCGTTACTCTTACCCCCTCTTATGGTATCAATGATATCTAAAGACTGGATACAGATTGAGATAATGCTTCGGATGAGAAATGGTCTACCGGCGCAACTTTTCCAAGATCCCAAAATAATGGGTGGAAAAAAAGATGCTATATCCACCAGACAAAAATAAGAATGCAGAAGCTATGACAAGTCAAATAAAATATTCAAAGAAGACTATACAAAAAATTCCACAAAAAAATGAGCTTCAGAACAAGCGTGCTTCTTGGTGAAGAATCGGTTACACTGATCGACTTCACATGGGAATGAAAACTACACTGGTCCATTCCCACTTCTTTTCCCATTCTTCTAACTTCTCCCCCATTCAGTTTTAAATATCAGGAGTACCTGACCTTAGAAGGGAATATCTGTCTCCACGAGGATGAGTTACCAGAAGAGCAAACACCTTGATGGTTCAATGGTTTTGTCTGGGAAGAGATGAACAAATTCACACACATGGTTATATCATTTCAAGGTAGCAAGATCATGCGACTGAGAGGATGGTTCTGACCCGGCCGTGAATTGGATTGGATGATAGGAGTACATAATCTAAGGGTTGTTGTGTCACACTTTCTGACTTGCATGTAGTTCCGAACACACCATTAATCCAAAGATCTACTCTGAGCTCCAAACTTTGACTTTATTAAGACAAGTTAAAAAGTCGACAATTATTCCAAGTTTTTTGTTTTTCTTTTGTTTATTTTTATTTTTCTGCACTCATTGCATAAGCGTTTGCTAAGGACTAGCAAAGGCAAGTATAAGGGGGAGGGGTGATGATTCTCCATTTCATCACCTTTATTCTTTCATTTTGGCCATTAAACCAAATCTAAATGCTTGTAAATATCATTATTTTATACAAATTAACATTCATCATTTATTATTTAATTATTGTATAAATTACATTAATTAAAGACAAAATAAAAGAATAAAGAGAGAAAAGAAAAAGAAATAAAATACCAAAGGTATTTTATGACCTAAACCATGAGACCAAGTCAAAAATTGAATTGGTCGACAAGGAATAAAGTAAGGGGAGACAAGAGCCAAATACACACTGAAAATTCCATTCTTTTATTCAACAATAATTTATTTTGGGACCTATTTTATTTTCTATCTTTTATACCTCAAATAAGGAAATTGTATACATGAAAGTTGTAGATAATAATACATAGAAAATTATAAAATTGAGTTTATACAAAAATATACAATATCTATTTTATGCTCAAAATAAAAGCCAAAACCCAAACATCCCAGACCCGCATTCTCCTAAATAAAAACTCAAAATGCATAAAAATCATCTTTAATTGTTTATAACTTTTTATTAGCTATTTAATGAAGGTGATTTCACTCAATTTGGAGTTAAGGTGTGAAAGTTAGGTGTTGGACCTCTATTGTATAATATCCCTGAATAAAATATTCATTTTATTTGTTCTTTATTATTTTTTCAATTCTATATTTTATAATTTTTCAAATATTATTTATAATATATTTATATATTTAGAATAGAATAAAACCATAAAATAGCCTATATAAATACATAGACGAAATACCTATACTTATACCTATATAATATATATCCCTATTTATTTAATTATACAAAATACATCAAAAATAAAATAAAATATATTTATGTATATAAAAATAGGTTATAAATATATAAAATATGATAATAAATATTAAAATTCAAAATACAAAATAAAAATAAAATGTACAAAATATAGGTAAGTATACCTATTGATAAATCCTAGATTTATCATCATTAATTGCTAATATTTATCTCCCTTCATTAAGTAAATCAACAATATTCATTGGCAATTAACATTTATTATTAATGTGTGGTTTGTATATAATTGACACTGATAAATATATATAATATAACTCTATTATTGCGCTTTATTTTATACATTTACTTCTCATTAAAATCAAATAAAAATTAGTATAATATTGTAAATAAATAAATTAACATAAAATAATATCATAATACAAAAAAATAAACAAAAGAAAATGAAATTAAATTATTTTATCTTGGTTTAATATGTATTTAATTTTTATCGATGTATAGACGACCTCTGATCTCTTTGACTTCTACATGTGTTTTCGATTTTCCAATTCTTCCTCTAACTAATTCTTTTCGAATTATTTCTTATTTTTTAAATCTCTTTATTTCTATTGGACCACGTGGTGCTTCCACATTCGCCCATGTGGCTGCATCTTATCACTGAATCCGCCCCGCTGTTGGAATGTTGGATCTTGATCCAACGGTACTTAGTCGTCGTCAACCTCTAGCACATATCCTCTAAATGTCGCATCCCTTCGTCGGTCGTAACTTCTCCATTTTTCTCCATCCGCCACCTACATCCTCATACCTCAAAACCTCCACCAAATGCTTCATCGTTCAACTCTAACCTTCTCCAGTTGTCGAAGTCCCCAACATTATCTCTCCTAATCCCGTAGGTGGTGGTTGAAACCATAATCTTTGATCGATAATCATCGAACTACTTCCTTATAAAAACCCCTTCCCCGCCTCCATAAACCGCCATATGCCTTCATGCGAGGAACCTCCTAGCCCACCTTCTCAATATGTCATAGAGTTAGAGAGAGAGATCGAGCGTACATAGAGTGTATCTTCGGCTAGACCCTCGACCACCTGAAGCCGTGTTGCTGCCCTCTTATCAAGCTGCTCGAGCTCTACTTCTAGCCAAAGTATCGAGTGAAGGCTTGAGGTTAATTTGAACCTCTGCACATGCTGAATCATCAACAATCTTCTTCAAATCACCAATCCACATTTCATCTACCAGGTAAGATTTTTTTACTCAATCTTATTTTTATTAGTTGTTCACTTATTTTCATGGTATACACTTCTTAGTCTAGACATGAACTGAACATATTTATTCGCATCTAATCGTACATCTGATGCGACTCAGATCTGATTGCGGTTAATTGATTGCGTTGTCGGTGTAGAAAACCGCAAAGAGACCCGAGTTTACATCGAACAAAAATTCGGTTTTTAAAATAGGAGAGAGAGAAAGAAAAGGTGAATTAATATACTTCTCTCCTATTTTAAACCTTACACTATTTTATTTAGCCAGGTAAGTGTGCCTGGGTCAAACACAAGGAGGCAAAATAGAGGCACTTTGATTTTTTAAGTGAAAGGATATTTTTGTGATTTTTTATCTCTTTTCAAAACAAATTGATTTTAAAGTTTTTATTTGATTTTATATTTTTCCAATTTTTATCTATTTTTCAAAGTGATATTTTTCAAACAATTTACCTCCAATATAATATACGAAGAATAGGTGAAATATATGTCATATTATATAGTAGGTAAATCAATCGAGCAACGCGCTCGATGAATACTCGAAAACAAATCAAAACGGAGTTGAGATTCGACGAATCAAAACATGACGAGGAAGCGACGAAAACACACAAGGAATACTGAAAAACGTCACTGGGGTAGTTGCGTAACTACCCTAAAAAAATCTACAAAAAATAATGTCAAAAATATGTCCAAACTCCCCCTACAAGTCAAGGGTAGAAATGTAAAAACAAGAAAGAAAAGTTCTGCAGTTCACTCCTCTATCAGGGACTAGAATATAAGAAAAAAATGTTATGGCAATTAGGTGCCTGCACGAGGACCTAATCACAATATCTGGAAAACTTGGAAAAGCTTTTGAATTCTGGAGGTCTTCTGGTTGTGACCCCAATCAATCGGTCAAATCAACAAAAAATTAAAACTCCTTACGAAATCAATCAAGTAATGAAAGCGGTCTCGCTATTTTTATTTACCTCGTATGGCCACCAGGTCGAACACAAGGATCATGATTTAAAAACTTAGTCAAATTTAGAAAATAAAGTATTTTTAATAGTTTTTTATAATTTTTTCAAATTTTAATTTTTTAATAAAGAGTAAACATGCATAAAATACAATGCACATACACCACACCCTTTTTGGTTTTTCCAAAATGGCTAAAAATTCTCAGAAATTTACACTAAAAATATTTTTGAGTTTTCAGTTTTTGAAATATTTTTGGTAATTTTTCTAAATTTTTCCAATGCTCTTGTGAATATTTAAAAATCAAACAGTGACAAATATGCAAAACACTGAACCACGAGGACCAATTTGCAAATTAAAAATATCTAAAGTGGCCAAAGATCACGGATAGCGATTTTATGATAAACTAGAAATAAAAGGCTACAAATAAAATCTGAAATCATATTTTTTGGAGTTTTCTTTGATTTAATATGGTTTTATGGGTTTTTGGGTGTTTCGTGATTTTTAGAGATTTTACACAAATTTTTCAAACAAAATTTTTATTGAAGTTAAAACACAACAAAAGACAACTCCAGAAAATTTGGAGGAATTTTTAGAAGATTTTTCAATTTTTTTAATAATTTTTCTAATGTAAATAAGACTCTTTTTGGCAGTTTTTTTAATTTTTAAAAATATAAAATGCAACAAAATTAACATACCAAAATACCACAAAAACTACACCCTAACAAGAGCTATTATAATTTTTAGACAATTTTTAGGATTAATTTAATATTTATTAAGTCCAATTAAAGACATGCAATTAAACACAGCTCATAGGGACCCAAACATAATTATTTTAACTCTACGGACTAAACGATAACACATGATAGAATCACATGGGTCAAACAAGCAATTTGTCTAATCAACACACACGTAACACGTGATCCATGCTCAGAGGGGAATAAATGCAAACTCTAAAAACATTCCATTCATTCAATAACAACAAAAAAGAATCAGGACATGAAATGCAAATGCCCCAGATAAGCACATGGGGACATACGTGACTCCAACTCGAAAAGACTAAATTGTAAATACTAAAAGTATGAGGTCAAAACTGTAAATGTTTTTAACTACTCAATTTATTTAAAGGACTGAAGCTAGATACTGAAATGAGAGAGGTAGAAAATGAAATATACCCAAAGGTGGCACATGACACACACGGAGGGGGCACTGACGTACGACCCTAATCAAGGATCAGAGGATCTGACAACCTGAAGGGGATGTCGTGAACATGCATGTCGTATGCATAAGGGGGATTTGATCTAACGACACAAAAGCTGCAGTTGTTGGGAAGTCGTGATCTACAATGGTAAAGAGAGGGTCTGCAAGAACACACCCCCAGCGAACTACAAGCAAGCGAAGGAGGGGATCCGACGCTCCGATGAAGAGATGGAGATGTCAAGTAGTATCGTGAAAGTTCTCCACGTCTAGTGGAGGGTTCCGATGAAGGAGACAATGGTCGGATGGTCATGTAGGTGCAGCTCATCCCGGAGCTGCTCAGCTAGAGCAGCTGGGGGTCCAAATGATGCTCCAGGTGCATGTTAGTACCGTCAAGGGGTAGAGGGGACTCGAGGCGATGCTTCAGTCCGAGTTATTGCTTAATAAGATAAGGGAAGCGACTGGAGATGGTGTTCGACCTCTGGCGATGGCGGGGGAGCGAGGTCTAAACCTTAATCTCGCTTTGACGGGTAAGGTTGAGGGTGATCAGGGTGCAAAGGAAGGTATGGGTTGAGTCGAGGGAGCGATCGATGTGGGAGATGACGGGTATCGGGGCGCCCGACCCGGCAGTCGGAGCACGTGAGATATAGTGGAGATGAAATGGTTATATGGATTGAATGCGGAAATAGGGGAGATAAAGGCTATACCTGAATTTTCATATGAACTCAGAAGCTCCAGGCGAAGGTGGACAGATGGGTCTTGGCCTCAACCGAGCTGCGACTGGTTGGGAGGCTACTCGCGGTGGATCTCCCTCCATGAAGCGAGCTACGAGCCTCCAAGCATCTCCACAGGGGCCTAATCCACTCCTATGATTATTGTCACTCTACAGAAGGTAACTAGGGGTCTCAGGTGGCGCGAGGGACGAGCTGGAGAGAACAAGAGGCAGAAGAGAAGTTTAATAGGGTTCCCCAGGGTCCAAAAAGATCGAAAGAGGGTGCTCAACCCTAGAATTATCCGATCCTTCCTAGGAATCTGCTAGGATCATGGATCCGAGGAGAGGAATCAAGCAAAGAATCGATGGGAAAGGATGTCTGAGTCGAGAAATGGAGAAGAAGCTCCAATGAGACAAGGCACGATCCGACTCGGACTGGAAGGGGACGTTGACTGAGGTCAACGTTCTGACGTGGCTCAATGAAAAATCAGAATGTACAAAAATAAAAGAAAACTAAATTGGAAATAGTAAATTATTTTAAATTAAAAAGTATATAAAATAAAAAAGGTTTATTTTTATGAACTATTTTTTGTGAGTTTTAGTTATTTTTATAAAAAATAAAATAATGTATATACAATATATAATATTATATACATGTGTAATATATCTATGTATCATGTATACATATTTTTATTTTATTATTTTAACAAAAATTATTTTATTTATATTTTATTTATTTACAAAATAATTTTTTGAGTATAAAATAATTTTTTTATAAATTATTTAAGGGTGTAAAATAGATATTTAATGTAGTGTATACATGTGTTTGGATGGATTTGTTGATTTTATTTATATTTTTATTTTATTTTATATTTTTATATTTTATTTTTATATTATTTCTAGATCTATATATAACGGTGTAAAAAGAAGGAAATAATTTTGTTTTGTCCAAAATAAATAAGTAAAATTTTGTACAAGTATAGGTGATATGTACAATACATAGTGTACCCTTATCTCTCTCTACTTATTTTTTTTGCTATCAGGTCAATGCTTGGCCTCCTCTTGGGGTTTGGGTCAGTCTGTATTTATTCTAAGTACATCATTCTTTTTCTTTTCTCTTTATTCTTTTATTTTTTTCAAAATAAATGCTAAATGTGTCGATAATGACATGAAAAATGCTAAGTTACTATATTTATAGTTATTTACAGGTAGTTTTGCTAAAAAGAAGATCTAAAATAAAATAATAAAGAATGGAAATCATATATTCATCATCCCCCTATATTTTACCTTTGATAGTCCCTTAGCAAATACTTATTTGAAAAAGAAGTGAAAACACAAAGAAAAGAAAAATAATGAAGATTTATTATTAAACTTATCAGTCAGACCTTTAGATTATTCATTTGGCGGAACCTTATCGGGAAATAGGTTTAAGACTCAACATCCTTCAAGTTCCACAACTCTTTGGTCAAGACTCCTTAATAACAAAGTCAGAACAAGTCTACACACGCAAACTCTAATCACTATGAATCTTTCCTTGTACCGTGTAAGTGATATGCAGCTCCCCACCTTAGAAATGACAAAGAAACAACCTCCATCAACAAGGTAACTCTAGTCCCCTAGTCTAGCAACTCTTTCCTCGAGGAGCAGAGTATTCACTTCTAAGTTCGAGTTCAACCAACTAAAGAAGGGGGGGAAAGAAGAGACTGGACCGTAACGAATGTAGGCATGTATCCGTTGGAGATTAAGAAGTGTATCTAAGTCTCCAGCTGCAAGCTTCAAGAGATGAGAAGGTGAAATACATAAGCTTTGCTTTATTCAATATTTATAAGCCCACATGCATTTTATTTTCAATCAGGCATTCCCCTTTTTGGAGATTTTCTTGTTTTGCACATTTTTTGATGTGCATATATGCAACATATTTACATGGTGAATCATATACATAAGGAGTTTTTCTTCTTGAGTCAGTAGACTATTTCTCTTTTGAAGCATTATTGCAACCCACAAACTCATGTCTTTAGACCTCAATGCCCCTAGACCAGGTTGAGGTGCACATCCCTCCCTATAGGAAGATGAGAGGTTCTGGCTAGCAGTACTACCCTCGTATGCCAAAGAATTCAGCTCCTCACTGCCTCATCCATGTTGAGCTATGTGTAAGGTGTGTGTCCAAGTCAAGCCATTGTCTTTGAGAGTCATTCATGAGTTGTTAAGTGCTCTACTTAGGCCCATCAAGATGACATGTGATCATAGCCTAATGGACTAAAGAATTAAGTCACTAATGGACTTGAAAAGTCTTAACCCCAAATCCTATAAGGTTCCTCTGAAGTTAAGTGGATTAAGATCTCAACCAGGCTCCATTTTTCAATTTAGTTCCAGACTAGTTTAAATGTCAACTATAATTCAGAAGAATATACAAGCGGGAATGTACAAAAAGTCTTTTTGAAAAGTTTTTCTAAAATATGCAAATTTTTATGAGATTTTTGAATGCAAGAAGAAAAAAGGTTTTTGAAAAATATTTTTACAAACCTTTACAAACAAAATTTTGCAAACTTTTATTTTTCAAACAATTTTCAAATTTTGTACTATATACATACTTTTGATACAAAAATATTGACAAACATTTTACAATCAAAGCATTTTTACAAATATTTGTACAAAAATAGTTGTTATAAAGGGTTTTTATAAACAATTTGTGCAAAATGTTTTATAAGAGAATTTACAGAGAATTATGTACAAAAAAATTAAAATTTTTGTGATTTTTAGCCACATTATTTATGTACACAAAATGCTCAAAGTACGAGTTATGGCTAAAGTACATATATAATATATACGACCTATACTTAGCTCGAACGATGTCCTCCGAGTGATCAAAGAATGATGAAAGGAAAACATAACTTGTGTTGAGTATTGGGAAGTGAAAAGAATTCTATACTACAACGACAAATAAAAGAATGTAAAGAATAGAGATTGGTGATCCTCCTATATTAGGATCAAATAATCCAAGATATAGAAGACTGTACATAAGGGAAAAATTGAGGAATGGGATGTACAAGTTATTACCTCCCTTATAATTAGGGTAGAATATCCCTAAGTATAAGCAACAAAAATAGAGGTAAGAAGAATCAAATGAATAATCATCGATCTGATACCCCCGTATACTTAGGGTAAAGTGCACCCTAAGTATAGAATAATCATAAGATGAAAATGGGGTATCAGACTAAAAGAACGTATGATATGTACAATCTGGATCTATACAACTATGGAGGAAAAGTGATAATGAAGTATGAGATGCTCATGATGTGAGTCAAAGACGACATCTCATACAAAATGAATAGGGGCAACGTCACGATCAACGGATCATTATCAAGATATGGCTTCAGGCGCTGACCATTAACCCGAAAGGTGCAATCAGATGACAACTCATATATATATCGATGCTTCCATTGTCATGCACCTTTATGACCAAGTATGGTCCCTTACATTTGCTTTGTAATTTCCATGGAAGTAATCTCAACCGAGCATCAAATAGCCATACTTTCTGATTCGTCTCAAGCTATTTATGGCAGATTGATGAATACCCATTCATCACTCTTTATTCATTTATTTTAGCTAGTTATTTTGGCAAAAACACCATGCATATAAGTGTAAATATACTAAATTATCAAAAGGGCATGCATTTGTTAATATTGAACAATTAGCATGTTTTTGTGCATAAATAAAAGAATAAAGAGACTCAGAAAAAGAGGGAAATATTTAGAATAAATATTGAGCGACCTAATCCCATGAGAGGGCCAAGCATTGGCCTGACCGCAAAAGAAACCAAGTAGAGGGAGATAGGGTCAATCATGATTGTAGTTACACCTATATATAAATAATTTTATTTTCCTCAAAATTAAAATAAAAATGTGTTTTTGATTAATGTATATATATTTATAAAAATAAAATAAAAATGGGAAAAATAAAATACAAATAAAAATAAATACTTTCTCTCTCATCAGTGTACATATACCATGTACATAAAATAAAAGATGTATTTATTTCACCTTTGTAAATAATTAATAAAAATCAAATAAGAAATCTTTTTATATTTCATATTTTATGGTGCAATTAAATGAAATATAAAATAGGGATAATTGTAGCAAAATAAATAAATAAAAATAAAAAATACATTTGTAAACATACTTATATATAATAATAATAATATAATGTATATACGTATTTTATTTTTCAAAAAAATAAATAAAAACCAAAAAAATACTTTGAAAATAAATAAACTTTTTTCATGGTTGAAAATATTTTCAAATAAAATCATTTTCTATTTTATTGTGAATTTCTAAATCATTTTGAAATGGATTTTTCTCATTGGTCCAAAGGGGGATTGTTGACCGCCCCCCTGGACCACTTCTCCCGGATCCGCATTCGAGTGCCCGATTTCTCCCATTTTCTAGACGCGATCTGACCGCCATCCACCCAAACCCCGTGCCCCAATTATTCACGACATATCCATGATCCGCGCCCGTTATTCCTCCTAGAGATCCGTGCACCAAGAATCGCTCCTAACTCCCATCTTATTGGACCCTTCTCCAGTATATAGCGTAGCCTCTGCACACCATTTCACACACCATCGACCACCATCTTCGATCCCTATGACCTCCATCTTCTTCCTCGAGTGATAGTGAGTGCGGAGGGTAATTGAGAGAGCGGTTGGAAGTGTGTACCCCAGGTCCAGCGACCCTTGTCGTCGAGCTCCGCCGCCAGCGAAGACCAAGCCTCTGGAGGCGACGCTCCATTGAGGCAAAGACCATAGGAGATCCAGCATCTCCTCCACAATCGATTCAGACCATAAGGTAGCTTCTTTAGCATCTAGATCATAGTGTAACTTCGATTGTTCCATCTTGCTCCGCCAGCTCCGCCCCAGTGGCCGGAGCCCCGACACCTCATTCTCATCGTATCGATCAACTCCTCAACCCATCGTCTTCCTTCTCCCACGATCTGATCACCTCAATCTTGTCTAGCCGAGCCAAGATCGGGCTTGGTCCCATCAGCCACCTCCGCCGTGACCCCTTTGCCTACCCAACTCGCTTTCCTTGTCTTTTTCTTCAATAACCTATGTTGGAGTCTTCTTCTGAGCACGATCTCTCTTTTGCAGGTTAATAAGCGCGAGATACCTCCCTCAGTTGCATCGTCCACCCATCGCCGGAGAAGCCTAGGTCTTTCCTCCCTCGTCGGAGGATCTGACCGTTGGGGGCTTCATCGGCCACCACCATCCGACGTGGAACGTCATTGCGAGGAGAACCCCCCTCTCCGATATTCCATCGGACGCTCGGAGCACCACCAGCACGCCGGAGAAGCTCGCCTAGGAGGAGTTCTTCCATACCATCTCTCGACCGTCGGATAGCACCCACACCTCCAGTTTTCATCGGAGCCGCTCGTCGCCTTCCACTGTCAGACCATTAGATCTATGATCTGACGGCCACGTGCGCCCCACATTCGACGCCTCGTTAGCGCTGTTGGATCATCCAGGAGTTGTCATCACAGCCGCATACCGTCAGCCACTCACCGACCGACACCTGGCACTCACGCGCTTCGCACGCGCTTTGGCAGGGTAACTTGCGCCATACTCCCTGCTGTTTACTTTAGTTATTGTTTAGTCTCATTAGAAAATAGCACACTTGGGATATTTGCAGAGTAGGACCTATAGTCATGCTATTTACATTTTCATCCTTACTGTGTGTATGTACGTGCTTCGTCACGTAAGAACCTGAGCTTTTTGCATATGTGGGGTCAGATTTTATGAATGTTATGGAATGAAGTCTATGTTTCAGATATTGCATATATGCCACTGTGTGTGAGATATTTGGCATGTATAAAAATTGACGTGAATTTTACATTGATGCCCTTATAGTTTCTGTGCGTGTTTCTATTTAGCCCTGAAACTTCGTTTCTTTGCAAATAGGTCCCCGTGTGCTGTTGCTTTTGTATGGATTGAATAAAATATAAAATTAATTCCAAATCAAGTGAAATTCGGATGCGTGGCTCCTGCCACGGTGTAAAAATTTCACTCAATTTTTGGGACATTTTTGAGTTGTTTTGCTATTTTTAAAATTCAAAAACATGTATTTTAGTTACTATTTGAATTGAAAAATCAATTAAAATATAAAAACTCATCTAAAAATTACAAAAAATTAAGACTTGTTTGTTTTAGTGTATTCTCTCTTCTATCCAATATTTGTTAAATTTGGATTCATAAAACCCATAAAAATACAAAACACCAAAAACCTTATAAAAATTGTTAAAAATTTATAAAAGTAAAAAAAAAACAAATTTGGTTTCTGTAGTTTAGTTTTTATTCATGCTTATCATAAGAGTTACCTCTAGATTTTTATAGGCTAAATATCTATTTTTAATTTGCCTTTCAAATCTGACTGCACATTTCTTCATTGTTTTTACCTTTTTCGATTTTTATAAAATCAAATAAAGTTATAAAATTCTAAAAAAATCACCAAAAACACTTAAAGATATAAAAAACACAAAAATAATTTTATTTGAATTTTCCGAGGTATTTTGATGTATTGAATAAATTGTTGAATATGTCCTCTTTAGCCTTTTCTTACATTTTCTTTAGAATTAAAAATACAAAAAAATTAAAATACATAAAATCCACCAAAAATACATTTTATCTTTTTATTCTTTTTGACTACTTCATAGGCTCTTTTGAGCCAATCCGTGCTCCTTGAGTTCGACCCTGGTCGCTATACCAGGTTAAATAAACAGAGAGACCGCTATTCGTGCTTTCTTGATTTATCTTCTGATTGGTGGTCTATTTTTCTTGTTGAGTCCGATCTGCGAGATCTGGGTCGCAATGACCCTTGATTGATTTTATCCTTACCTGGATTTTGTGGGATTTTTTGGCTCATCCGAATGGCGCCGTTGATGGGGAGCACAACTTAGTAGTCATTTAGATTTTTCGCGGTTTTCTTTTTCGCTGCTTTTCTGTAGATACTTGTAGATATTTTTTGTCTGATATTATTTGCTTATTTTTATAATAATCTGGTCTGACACATTTATGTCTTGTTTTCTTGCGAGGGCTCGAGGACCGAGGTGGCTTTTTCGGAAGCCGAAGCAACCGCGATAGTCGGAGGCAACTCTTTTCTGCATAGAGCCACATGAGAGCGCGAGGAGCCGAGCCGGAGTGCGGAAGCTGCGGAATAGCTGCTAGATAGTTTAGATTTATTTTCTACAACACTTTATTTGTAATAATACATGGACTCAGACTTGGACTCTATCGTTGATTACCGGGGTCTGCTTCGTCGAGCACCGGTATGCTCGGGGAACCTCACCGCGTTTTTCGCCGGTTTTGGTTTTACCGTATTTTATTATAACTGCTTGTCTGATTCACGCGGTTTTGGCCTTAGCTTAGGATTTTCTCTGATTGTGATGTAATTGATTAGGATCCAAACCCTAATTATCTACATGCACCTATTAGATCGTAATTGGACCTAATTAATTAAATCACAATAAAAAGTCAGATTACTTAGACTCTAGTCCACGTGCCTTGAGGAGTCACATACAACACGTGCAGGATCCGGTGTGGCGGACATCGAGTGGCTCCCAAGATAGGACTTCGGACTTAGGTTTGAGTACCCAGCTATTGTGCTTATCATGTAGAAATTACTATGCTTAAGGCCAATTTCTCGTACATCATATAGGTAGTTTACTTTCAGTCTTTACATTTATGCACGGATCATTTTGCATGTAGATTGCTGGAGTCAGGTACGCATCACTTACTCTGCATGCATCATTGATTTTATTGTGCATCGGCTTTTTCGTCTTCTCTCCCTATTTTCGTACTTAAATAATCGGGAGAACCGAAAAATTCGTTAGGCGTTGCTTGTATTGAAAAATACATAAAAAGAAAAACTATAAAATTGGGACTGCTAAACACACTTTATCCTAAAAGACACCTCACTTAAAAACTTATCTTGGGGAGAGAAACTCCCTCATTGTCTGGTTTGGATGAGCGAGAGAGCGACCCATACACTAGGCTAGAGCCATATTCGAACCCCGATCAGACTACCGGCCTTTTATACAAGACAATCTGGTTGGAGGATTGGATTCCCATCAGCTCACGTAACCGCTCTGATAGACTGACATTGTCACCTAAATAAAAATTGACATGATAATTGATTGATCTCTTACGGTCTTCAGCTATGTATTGAGTAGGCGAACCTGGGGTTTGTTTGCTCATCTTGTGTGTTTCCAGATCTCATCCGCCCAACTCGCCAGATCAAGATGATGGGCAGGAGGTCTCTTAGGCAGCCTCTGGCTGCACCGCTTTTTAGCACTCCGGCCCGTTCATCTAGGTTGGTTCGTGAGAGCCGAGACCCGTTCTCCGAACCCGAGTTCGATTCCGCCCTGTTCCCCCTTGACCACCCTTCTACCAGTCCAGAGATACCGGTGCCAAATGAGAAACAACAAACAGATGATTTATCAGCACCTGAGTTTGGGCCTTTTGCCTTTGCAGAGACCATGGCCAACAGTGAGGAGCGCATCGAGGGTCAGCGGCCAGAGACGACCGCATACGTATTGGACCAGGGTGCGATCAACAACACCCTGTTGGCTTCCCTTGAGACGATGCAGCGCCAGATACGAGATCAGGGAGCATTCATGGTGGAGATGAGGAGAGAGATGGAGAGGCTGAGGACAACGCGAGAGCAGCCACAAGCCGTAGGGGAGAGAGATCCAGATCAGCCAGAGGAGCCAGTTCAGCCGGCAGAGCAGCCAAGACTGATGCGGGAGTTGCACAACCCCGGATCAACAATTACACACCGGTGGGTGGTACTTCTGACGATCGTGGGGGACTTCAAGTTCCCCCCACAGACACTTCAGATTCTTCCCCGCTTCCACGGGATCTCCACCGAGGAGCCCCATCTACATCTCCAGGAATTTGAGATGATCTGCGGCACCGTCCACGATCGACAGGTGGACGAGAACACTATTCGGATGATTGCCTTCCCCGTCTTCCTTGCTGACAGAGCAGCCAACTGGCTGAAGCATTTGGGGACATTTGAGTACACCTGGGAGCAGCTCCGCACCGAATACTTGAACAAGTACTATCCACTCGGGCAGATCAATGCAGCGAGGGCCCTGATCAGCAACTTCTCCATGCTCCCCAACAAGCAGTTTCACGAGGCATAGGAGAGGATTCGAGAGCTCACCGATAGATGCCCGCACCACGGCATCACGAAGCCGAACGTAGTTCAGAGCTTCTTTTGTGGATTGACACCAAAGCTGCAGGGCCTGGTGAATGCTTCTTGTTGCAGTTCCTACTTCGCCAAGGATGAGGATCGGGTCTGGGCCATTTATGAGGAGATGGTCGAGAACTACACTGTGATGTCCCAGACCCACCTCTACACTCAGGGACGCCCCCAGTCACAGATCGTGCAGTTTCAGCGGATAGCACAGGTCGATGCCAGTCCTTCTACTTCATTCACGGTTGCCGCACAGGCCGAGTCTACAGCCACAGACATGGGCATTATCAGCGAGAAGCTGGACTAGATCGAGTTGATCGAGAAGAAGTAGTGCTAGGGCATCACGCAGATGGATTAGATGGCACAGACGCTGAGTGACCCGAAGACACAACTCATGTGTCTCCAGGAGGCACAGACGGCTTCTCAGCCCTGTCTTCGGTCACGAGGAGATCCGAGCAGCAGTGGTAGCTCGTCCTAGCACTCCAGTCAGCCTAGACAGGTTCACCTTGTACATGCGAAGTCGTACTAGCAACCTCTACAGTTTTACCAGCCACCACCATCCCAGGACACTCAGATGATGGTGTATCAGCCGGATCAGCCCTGACAGTACTCCCTCCACCCACCTACGAGCCGGAGCCGTTGATGGATGTCAATGGGACTTGGTACGACCGACCCCTGCTCGGTATCCGATGATACCATCTCAGATTCCGCTGGTCGATCGGAGGCACCAGTTCCCAGCAACAGCCTCCAGTTCAAGGTGGCCAGTACGGCCAGTAGCGTGAGCAGCAGCAGCAGCCCCAACCCCTAGTACACCAGCAGCAACATCCATCCCATCATCAACATTATGGTCCTCGTCCCTATCAGTAGGGATAGTCTTGGAGGCATGAGCAGCCTCAGCAGCAGTAGTATCATCAGCAGTATCCTTCTCACCCGCACCAGCAGCGGCAACCTCACTACCAGCGAAGCCACCCATCAGGTTCTCATGGGACCACCTATGAGAACCCCGCCATGGATGATCTAGCCCGTCTCATGACCGAGCAGCAGACTTCTTTTCGACGGGAGATGGATGAGTTCCGCTAGGAGATGCGGGAGATTGTGAGAGGGAAGGCCGCCATCCCTGCCCAGATCGAGCTGAACCCGAAAAACCTCAAGAGGAAATCTGAGCAGGTAGAGTTCATTGAGATTACCACTCCTAGTGCTTCACTTGGTGATATGTCTGCATACATGTTTGCTGATTTTGTTACACTTAGGAGCGGTAGGATGCCAGCAGGTGGCGCCTCATCTGAGCGACGATCCCACGCCACTTTAGGAGCGCCAGGCGAGGAGGAGAGCGGTGCTGATGCTGCGAGAGATGATGACGGTGGTGCTGAAGCCACCATGGATGTTGATCCCACCGACGGTACTGAGGCCGTCGCTTCACCAGTTGGAGGAGGTGGTACTGACGCCACCATTACAGTTGCTGAGCCAGAAGGACCCTGTAGTCCCCTTTCCCAGAGTACTCTATTTGGCTAAGGGACAAATAAAAAAAAATCCAAAAAAGAACCATCAGATAGAGTTCAGCCAGTAGATGATAGAGAGATTTCACATACAACTGACTCTACAAGAGGCCTTGGAGCACATACCTCTACTCCAGAGATCACTCAGAGATAGGACTACAATTAGGAGGAAGAGGTGGAACCATCAGTCATAGATCCATGTGCTTAGTCGTGTCACGTGTTTCGCGATTCAAAACCGTCTGCCAGCCACGAGGCCAGATGCAGGAGCCCCGTATGTCAGATGCCACATCCATGAGAAGAATTCAACCCACTCTATTAGAGAACGGTTCTTCGATCAACCTACTTTCGGCAACCCTTCTCAACCGCTTCGAGTTGGACCCTCTCCGACAGAGCAGGACGGTCCTTCAGTTTGCTGATCGATCTGTCAAGAGGCCGAAGGGGTTGTTGAAGGACATTTTTATCACGATTCAGGGCCTGAAATTCCCCGTGGACTTCGTTGTGTCGGACATGGAGATCCCTGAGTCCGTGACCGATACCCCGATCATTCTAGGATGCTCGTTCTTGGCCACAGCCAATGAAGTGTCCGACCATGATAGCGGGAAGGTATACTTTCGCATCGAGGGAGAGAGTATACAAATAGAGACAGTCGAGGAGACTAGAGCCAGAGATTCAACTTGCTCAAAGCTGACTTCCGATTCAGAGCAGATGACAGAGGCAGGGTGAGACATCCACCAGGACTGCGATTTTGTAATCACAGACGACGAGGCAGTTTGGGAAGATCCAGTCACATAGGCCATCCTCTCACCTCCAGAGTTTGCTGATGCAGATACGCTAGTAGAGGAGAGCTTGGAGAGCGCATTCCTGGTCTAGGATATATCTCAGGCAGAAGAGCCGGTTCCCGATCGCGAGACATATTTTTGTGAGTCTGATACAGATCCCTTGGAGTCAGATATTGATTGGGCAGAGTTTGATGATTTGATATCGTGTCTGACTTCTACTGAGCCTACAGCTGGCGAGGAGGATGATTCCATACAGATCAGAGACAGTCCAGCAGAGCAGCCTCCGCCAGATTCAGATTGCGAGCAAGAGTTCTCATTCTCCCATGCAAATTTGGCAGCATTCACTCAGACTTTTCAGAGGCCAGATCCGCCAGCACCTACTTGTCCAGAGCTTAAGACGCTACCCTCGTCGCTGAAGTATAGGTTCCTTGCAGATGAGCATGAGATGTACCCAGTAATTATCTCCGCTGATTTGACTGGAGAGCAGGAATCCCGTCTGATGGGGGTTCTTGAAAAGAACTGCAAGGCGATAGGATGGAGTGTAGCCAATCTCCAGAGGATAACTCCGGCCCTGTGCTCCCACCATATCTATCTCGAGGAGGATGCGAAGCCGTCACGTGAGTTCCAGCGGCGGCTGAACCCGAATCTTCGAGATGTTGTCATGAAGGAAATCTCGAAATGATGGAGCGTCGATTTTACCTTCCCCATCTCCGACACCAAATGGGTCAGTCCGTTGCATGTGGTGCCCAAGAAGACGGGCATCACCACAGTTGTTAGTGAGTCTAGAGAGGAGATCGCTACCCGGCTACCCACTTCTTGGCGGGTCTGTGTGGACTACAGATAATTGAACCAGGCCACCAATAAGGATCATTTCCCCTACCCTTTATTGATCAGATTATAGAGAGGCTGGCAAGGAAGAGCCATTATTGTTTCTTGGATGGGTACTCTGGCTATAATCAGGTGGCCATTGCGCCCGAGGACCAAGACAAGACCACCTTCACCTGTCCCTTCGGGACATATGCTTTCAGACGCATGCCATTTGGATTGTGCAACGCTCCGGCGACATTCCAGAGATGCATGTTGTCCATCTTTTCAGACATGGTGGGGGAGTGCTTAGAGGTCTTCATGGATGATTTCTCGGTTTACGGCGACAGATTCGATTCTTGTCTTGACTGCCTAGACCGAGTCCTTCAGCGATGCATTGAGGATTACCTTATGTTGTCTTGGCAGAAGAGTCACTTCATGGTGACTCAGGGGATGGTGCTTGGTCATATCACCTCCAATAGGGGCATGGAGGTTGATCCAGCCAAGGTGGGTGTCATTAGAAAAATCAATCCACCGTCCAACTTGCGGCAGTTACGGTCTTTTCTGGGGTACGTCGGTTTCTACAGGCGCTTCATTTATGATTTCAATAGGACTGCCCGACTGTTGACTGATCTGCTGACGAAAGACACTGAGTTCCTTGTTGATGATAAGTGTTTATCGTCATTTGAGACTCTCAAGAGTCGTGTTGTAGAGGCTCCTGTTCTCCAGCCACCTGATTGGTCTCTCCCATTCGAGATCATGACAAATGCCTCCGATTTTGCCATGAGGGCCATGCTGGGACAGAGGAGGGATGGAGTCCACTTTGCTATTCACTACACTAGCCGTACATTGGATGCCGCGCAGTGGAACTATACCGTCACTGAGAAGGAGATTCTAGCCGTAGTTTTCACCTTAGATAAGTTCAGATCTTACATCATTGGATATAGAGTTGCCATCTATATTGATCATACCGCCATCAGGTACCTCATGGCAAAGAAGGATGCCAAATCCAGATTGACCAGATGGATCCTTCTACTCCAGGAGTTTGATATAGAGATTAAGGGTAAGCCTGGAGTCAATAATGTGGTGGCGGATCATCTCTCCCGATTGGAGTATCTTGAGGATTCTGAGCAGATTGAACCTATATGTGAGACCTTTCCAGATGAGGCAATCCTTGCTATCACCTCTCTCCCATGGTATGCAGGTATTGTGAACTATCTTGTCGCCAAGAAAGTTCCACAAGATTGGCCCAGGCAAAAACTTGAGACCTTTCTTGCGAAGGTCGAGTTTTACCATTGGGAGGATCCCGTCCTTTATCATGAAGGAAGGGATAGCATCTGGCATCGGTGCATACCTCAGGAGGAGTACCACAACGTCCTTACTTACTACCACAAGCTTGAGGCAGGAGGACATCACTCTGGGAGGAGAATGACACAGAAAGTGCTTCAAACCAGCCTATGCTGGCCTACTTTCTTCAAGGACTCTGATGAGTTCGTGAAGAGATGTACTGACTGTCAGAGGATGGGCACGTGTGGACAACATGATATGATGCTGATGCAGCCCATACATTTCTGTGAGGTTTTTGATGCATGGGGCATCGATTTCATGGGTCCATTCCCTAGGAGTCAAGGATTTGAGTACATTCTGTTGGCCGTGGATTATGTGAGTCGTTGGGTTGAGGCTATCCCCGCCCGAACCGCAAATGCTAGGACTGTTTGCAGATTTTTGAGGAAGAATATCATTTCACGGTTCGGGGTACCTTGAGTGTTGATTTCTGATGGGGGGTCTCATTTCGTCAACGACAAGGTAAAGGCCCTTGCTAGCGAGTTCAGTATAGACAATCGAGTTGCCACTCCATACCACCCACAGACGAATGGTCTTGCTGAAGTGCCGAACAGGGAGATCAAGACTATATTGCAGAAAGTCGTCCGCACTGACCGAAAGGATTGGTCACAGCTTTTGGACTCGGTCTTGTGGGCATATAGGACATCTTTCAAGACTCCTTTGGGTACATCTCCCTTTCGCCTCGTTTATGGCAAGACCTGCCATTTACCTGTTGAGCTGAGACATAGGTCACTTTGGGCTATTACTGATATACTTTTGGATCCAGAGAGTGTAGAGATCAGAGGAGGGTAGAGTTAGCAACCCTGGAGGAGCTTCGTGATACAACCTTTTCGAACAGTCTACAATATAAGGAGAGAGTGAAGGAGTGGCATGATTCTCATATAAACCACAAGCAGTTTGAGTCAGGACAGAGAGTATGGTTGTTTGATGCTAGGCTTCATTTATTGCCAGGGAAGCTATAGAGCAAATGGAAGGGACCCTCCTATTTGGTTATAAAGGTACATGACAATGGGAGTATTGATATATCTGAGTTGTCTTCTGATGTTACCTTTCGTGTTAACGGCCAGAGGCTCAAGCCATATCTAGATCATGAGCCGCAGGTCGTTGACATTGATTCGATTCACATTGCGTGATGTGGTCTCTTGACTCACATCTATTGCATCCCACGCCTGATTATCATTGTTCTCCCGACTTGTATAGATCCAGCTGTCCATATCACTCTATTCTTTAGTCCCACACCCCTTTTCTCATCTTATGATTATGCTATACTTAGGGTGTACTTTACCCTAAGTATGGGGGTGTAGGACTCTAGGGTATTCTATTCATTCTTTCTACCTCTGTTTTTCTCCCTCTACTTAGGGATATTTTACCCTAAGTATGGGGGGGGGGGGTAGACCCTGTACATCCTTCCACTCGGATTTCCCTCCATGTACAACTTTCTATACTTAGGATTACTTTATCCTTAGTATAGGGGGAACACCGAGTCTTCTTTATTCTATTCTTTGATTCGTCTTTGTATATACCATTCCTTTTCACTTCCCTATACTAAGCACGAGTTATGTCTTCTTCATCGCTCTTGATCACTCTGAGGACATCATTCGAGCTAAGTATAGGGGGTGTCGTATATATGTCATATATACTTTAGCCATAACTCGTAATTTGTGTGAGTGTGTTAATAAATAAAATGGCTACAAATCCTTAAAAATTTAAAAAATTTCCTTGTACATAAAATACTTCTTCCACATACCTATCTATTTATAAAAATTATTTTTGTACAAATGTTTGTAAAAATGATTTGTGTAAATCGTTTGTAAATATTTTGATAACAAAATTATGTAGATAGTGCCAAAATTTTTGTAAAATGTTTGAAAAATAAAAAGTTTGCAAAAACCTTGTGTAAAATTTTGTAAATATTTTGCAAAACTTCACATTCATGCATACATCCATGTTTTTAAACATTTTTCAAAAATTTTGCACATTTGTAAAAATTTGTAAAATTACATCTTTGTAATTACTTGTACAGTTTTTCCAAATCATTGTTGACATTTAAATTGGCCTGGAATTAAATTGGAAAATGGAGCTTGGATAAGACCTTAATCCACCTAATTATAAGAGGAACCTCATAGGGCTTAGAATTGAGACTTTTCAGGTCCATTGGGACTTAATTCTTTGAATCCACTAGGCTATGAGCACATGTCATCTTGATGAGCCTAAGTAGAGCACTTAACAACACACGCATGACTCTCAGAGACAATGGCTTTACTTGCATCAACATTACACATAGCTCTCCACATATGAGGTGGTGAGGAGGCAGTTTCCTTTGGCTTGGGTAGCATATGAGGGTAGTACTTCTAGGAGGAACCTCTCTTCTTCTTATAGTGAAGGAAGTGCGTCTCAACTTAGTCTGGTGGATATGAAGTCTAAAGACAGGAGTTGAGAGTTGCAATAAAGCTTCAAAAGAGGGATAGTCTCCTGGCTCAAGAGGAAAAACTCCTTATGTATATATGTTGCACCATGTAGATATGTTGTACATATGCACATGAAAAAAATGTGCAAAGAAAGAAAAAACTCCAAAAAAGTGGTGGGTCGGATTGAATATTTAATAATCCCACCGGAGTGTATATAGTCAAATAAAGCAAACCTTATGTTACACATGACCATCTCATGAAGATTGCAGCGGGAAACTCAGCTACACTGGTTAGAGCTCCCTAGGATACATGGCTACACTGGTCATGGTCCATTCTCTACTTCCCCCTCTTCTTGAGCCGGTTGTACTTGAACTTAGAAGGGAATACCCCGTTCCTCGAGGAAAGAGTTGCTAGACCGAGACATTAGAGTTACTAGGTTGAGGGAGGTTGTTTCTTTATCACTTTTGAGGTGGGGAGCTACATATCACTTACACAGTACAAGGAAAGATTCATGGTCATTAGAGTTTGTGTATGTAGACTTGTTCTGATATGGTTTAATGAGGATTCTTGACCATAGATTTGTGGAACTTAGAGGCTGTTAAGTTTTAAGCTTAAGTCCAAATAAGGTTCCGACAAAGTAATAATCCAAAGGTTTGACTGAGCTCCATATTTCAATTTAATGAAGGCAAGTTTAATACTCAACATTGATTTCCCGTCTTTTTCTTTTTCTTCTCTCTTTTTCACTTCTTTTTCAAATAAGTTTTTGCTAAGGGGCTAGAAAATTTAAGTATAGGGGGGTGATGAATACCCATTCATCACCCTTTATTCTTTCATTTTAGCTAGTTATTTTGGCAAAAACACCATGCATATAAGTGTAAATATACTAAATTATCAAAAGGGCATGCATTTGTTAATATTGAATAATTAGCATGTTTTTGTGCATAAATAAATGAATAAAGAGGCACAGAAAAAGAGGGAAATATTTAGAATAAATATTGAGTGACCTAATCCCAAGGGAGGGCCAAGCATTGGCCTGACCGCAAAAGAAACCAAGTAGAGGGAGATAGGGTTAATCATGATTGTACTTACACCTATATATAAATAATTTAATTTTCCTCAAAATAAAAATAAAAATGTGTTTTTGATAAATGTGTATATATTTATAAAAATAAAATAAAAATGGGAAAAATAAAATAAAAATAAAAATAAAAATAAATACTTTCTCTCTCATCAGTGTAAATATACCATGTACATAAAATAAAAGATGTATTTATTTCACCTTTGTAAATAATTAATAAAAATCAAATAAAAATCTTTTTATATTCCATATTTTATGGTGTAATTAAATGAAATATGAAATAGGGATAATTTTACAAAAATAAACAATTAAAAATAAAAATAAAAATACATATGTAAATATACCTATATATGATAATAATATAATGTATATACATAATTTATTTTTCAAAAAAATAAATAAAAATCACAAAAAATACTTTGAAAACAAATAAACAACTTTCATGTTGAAAATATTTTCAAATAAAATCATTTTCTATTTTATTGTGAATTTCTAAATCATTTTGAAATGGATTTTTCCCATTGGTCCACGGGGGATTGTTGACCCCAGGTCAACTCCCCCCTGGACCACTTCTCCTGGATCCGCGTTCGAGTGCTTGATTTCTCCCATTTTTCTAGACGCGATCCGACCACCATCCACCCAAACCGAGCCTTGATTATTCACGACATATCCATGATCCACGCCCGTTATTCCTCCCAGGGATCCGTGCACCTAGAATCGCTCCCGACTCCCATCTTATCGGACCCTTCTCCAGTATATAGCGTCACCTCCACCCACCATCTCACACACCTTCGGCCACCATCTTCGATCCCTGTGACCTCCATCTTCTTTCTCGAGTGACAGCGAGTGCGGAGGGTGCTTGAGAGAGCGGTTGGAGGTGTGTACCCCAGGTCCGGCGACCCTTGTCGTCGAGGTCCGCCACCGGCATAGCTCGAGCCTCTGGAAGCGACGCTCCATCAAGGCAAAGACCACCGGAGATCCAGCATCTCCTCCACAGTCGATTCAGACCATCAGGTAGCTTTTTTAGCCTCTAGATCATAGTGTAACTTCGATTGTTCCATCTTGCTCCGCCAGCTCCGCCTTAGTGGCCAGAGCCCCAACACCTCATTCTCACCGTATCGATCGACTCTCGACCCATCGTCACCCTTCTCCCACGATCTGATCACCTCGATCTTGGCTAGCCGAGCCAAGATCGGGCTTGGTCCCATCCGCCACCTCTGCCGGGACCCCCTTCGCCTACCCACCTCGCTTTCCTTGTCTTTTTCTTCAATAACCTATGCTGGAGTCTTCCTCCGAGAACGAGCTCTCTTTTGTAGGTTAATAAGCGCGAGATACCTCCCTCAGTTGCATCGTCCACCCATCGCCGGAGAAGCCCAGGTCTCTCCCTCACGGGAGGATCTGACCGTTGGGGGCTTCATCGGCCACCACCATCCGACGCGGAACGTCATCGCGAGGAGAACCCCCCTCTCCAATCTTTCATCGAACGCTCAGAGCACCACAAGCATGCCGGAGAAGCTCGTCCAGGAGGAGTTCTTCCAGACATCTCTCGACTGTCGGATAACACCCACACCTCCAGTTTTCATCTGAGCCGCTCGTCGCCTGCCACTGTCAGACCGTTAGATCCATGATCTAACGGCCACGTGCACCCCACGTTGGACGCCTCGTCAGCGCCATTGGATGGTCCAGGAGTCACCATCACAACCACATACCGTCAGCCACTCACCGACCGACACCTAGCACTCGCTTCGCACGCGCTTTGGCTGGGTAAATTGCGCGATACTCCCTGCTGTTTACTTAGTTTTTGTTTAGTCTCATAAATGAAATAGCATACTTGGGATATTTGCAAAGTAGGGCCTATAGTTCATGCTATTTACATTTTCGTCCTTACTGTGTGTATGCACAAGCTTCGTTACGTGAGAACCTGGGCTTTTTGCATATGTGGGGTCAGATTTTATGAATGTTATGGAATGAAGTTTATGTTTCAGATATTGCATATATGCCCCTGTACGTGAGATATTTGAGCATGTGTGAAAATTGATGTGAATTTTACATTGATGCCCTTATAGTTTTTGTGCATGTTTCTATTTAGCCCTGAAACTTTGTTTCTTTGCATATAGGTCCCTGTGTGCTGTAGATTTTGTATGGGTTGAATAAAATATAAAATTAATTCCAAACCAAATGAAATTTGGATATGTGGCTTCTGTCACGGTGTAAAAAATTCACTCAATTTTTGGGACATTTTTGAGTTGTTTTGCTATTTTTTAAAATTCAAAAACACGCATTTAGTTACTATTTGGATTGAAAAATCAATTAAAAATATAAAAACTCATCTAAAAATTACAAACAAATTAGGACTTGTTTTTTTAGTATTTTCTCGCTTCTATCCAATTTTTGTTAAATTTGGATTAATAAAACCCATAAAAAATACAAAACACCAAAAACATTATAAAAACTGTTAAAAATTAAATAAAAATTTTAAAAATATAATTTTGGTTTCTGTTGTTTAGTTTTTATTCATACTTATCATAAAAATTGCCTCCAGATTTTTATTGGCTAATTATATATTTTAATTAGCCTTTCAAATCTGACTGTTCATTTCTTCACTATTTTTGCCTTTTTCGATTTTATAAAATCAATTAAAAATTAGAAAATTCTAAAAAAATCACCAAAAATACTTAAAAATATCAAAACACAAAAATAATTTTATTTGAATTTTTTGAGTTAATTTGATGTATTGAATAAATTGTTGAATGTGTCCTCTTTAGTCTTTTCTTAAATTTTCTTTAGAATTAAAAATACAAAAAAAACTAAAATACATAAAATCCACCAAAAATACATTTTATCTTTTTATTCTTTTTGACCACTTCGTAAGCTCTTTTGAGCCAATCTGTGCTCCTTGAGTTCGACCCTGGTCGCTATACTAGGTTAAATAAATAATGAGACCGCTATTCGTGCTTTC
This sequence comes from Ottelia alismoides, assembly GCA_037367405.1. Lineage (NCBI taxonomy): Eukaryota > Viridiplantae > Streptophyta > Magnoliopsida > Alismatales > Hydrocharitaceae > Ottelia > Ottelia alismoides. The sequence goes on along the minus strand of JAZKJV010001634.1, from coordinate 763,177 downwards.
TTGATTTATCTTCTGATTGGTGGTCTATTTTTCTTGTTGAGTCCGATCTACGAGATCTGGGTCACAACGACCCTTGATTGATTTTATCCTTACCCGGATTTTGCGAGATTTTTCGGCTCATTACTGATATGAGAATCATGCCATATCTTCACTCTATCCTTGTATTGTAGGCTACTCGAAAAGGTTGTATCTCTCAACTCCTCCAAGGATGCGAACTTTACTTTCCTCTGATCTCCTACACTCTTGGGATCCAATAATAACTCTGTAACTTCCCAAAGTGACTTATGCTTGATCTCTACATGCAAGTAGCTTGGCTTGCCATCAACGAGATAAAAGGGAGATGTATCCAAAGATGTCTTGAAGGAAGTCCGATAGACCCACGAGAGTCCAAAAGTTGCGACCAATCCTTTCGATCTGAGCGAACAACCTTATGCAATATCATCTTGATCTCCCTGTTCGATACTTCAGCAAGACCATTGATTCGAGGGTGATGTGGAGTGGCAATTTGATGGTCGGCCCTTACCTTGCCGTTGATAAAGTGAGCCCCCCCGTATGATATCAAATCTCTAGGTATCATGAACCGTGAAATGATATTTTTTCTCAAAAACTTTCGTACAATCTTAGCATCTACGGCTCTGGCGGGGATGGCCTCAACCCAATGACTCACATAATATACAACAAGAAGAATGTACTCAAATCCCTGACTCTTAGGGAATGGACCCATGAAATCGATGCCCCATTTGCCAAAAACCTCACAGAAGTGAACGGGCTTCATCAGCATCATATCGTACTATCCACAATTGCCCATCCTCTGACAGTCAGTGCATCTCTTCATGAACTCTCTAAATCCTTAGGACACCAAAGGTCAGATTGGAGAACTTTCTGTACTTTCCTCCTCCCAGAATGATGTCCTCCTACCTGAAGCTTGTGTCAGTAAGTGAGGAAGATATGGTGATCATCCCGAGGAATACACCGATGCCAGACACTATCCCCCTTCATGGTAAAGGATGGGATCCTTCCATTGGTACGACTTGGCCTTCACAAGGAATGTCGCAAGTCATTGTCTGGGCCAACCTTGTAGAACTTTCTTGGTAAAAAGATAGTTCACACTGTCAGCGTACCATGCAAGGGAGGTGATGGAAAGAATCACCTCGTTTAGAAATGTCTCTGTAATAGGTGTAATCTGATTAGAATCCTTAAGGTTCTCTAAACAGGAGAGGTGATCCACAACCTCATTCTTGACTCCAGGCTTATCCTTAATATCTGTATCAAAATCCTAGAGAAGAAGAGTCTATCTAGTCAATCCGTCTTTGGCATACTTCTTTCCCACAGGGTACCGGATGGCAGTGTGATCTGTATATATAGTCACTCTAGATCCAAGGATGTAAGATATGAACTTATCCAAAGCAAAGACTACGGCTAGCATCTCCTTCTCAGTCACAGTATAATTCTGCTAATCACCATCCAATGTACGACTAGCGTAGTGAATGGAATCCGACAATCCATCCCTCCTCTATCCTAGCCCAACCTCTATGGCCAAATCAGAAGCATCCATCATGATCTCAAATGGGAGAGACCAATCCAGTGGCTGAAGGATAGGAGCCGGGATAATTAGTCCCTTGAGAGTCTCAAATGACACGAGACACTTATCATCTACAATGAACTCAGTGTCTTTGGTCAGAAAATCAATGAGCGATCGTGCAATACGACTAAAGTCCTGAATGAACCGCTGATAGAAACTGACATGCCCTAGAAAAGAATACAACTGTCACAAATTGGACGGTGGATTGAGTTTCTTGATGATACCCACATTGGCCAGATCGTCCTACATGCCCCTCTTGGAGATGATGTAGCCAAAGTCCATCCCCTAAGTCATCATGAAATTACTCTTCTCACAAGATAATACAAGGTTGACCTCTATGTAGCGCTGGAGTACCCGGTCTAGGCAATCAATACAAGCATCAAACCCATCACCACAGACCGAAAAGTCATCCATGAAGACCTCTAAACAGTCACCCACCATGTCCGAGAAGATGGAAAGAATGCACCTTTGGAATGTAGCCAGGGCATTACATAAACCAAAGGACATCCATCTAAAATCATACGTCCTAAATGGGTAGGTGAATGTCATTTTCTCCTGGTCTTCGTACGCAATGGCCACCTGATTGTACTTTGAGTATCCGTCAAGGAAACAGTAATGACTCCAAGCCAGCCTCTCAATAATCTGATACATAAATGGTAGCGAGAAATGATCTTTCTTCGTGGTATTATTCAATCATTTGTATTCCACACAGACCCTCCAAGAAGTGGGTACCCGAGTAGCTATGTCCTCTCCTGATTCACTCAAAACTGTGGTGATACCCGTCTTCTTTGGTATTATATGCAATGGAATAACCCACTTGGAGTCGGAGATGGGGTAGATAAAATCGACACTTCACCACTTTGATATTTCTTTCATGACCACATCTCGAAGATTCGGGTTCAACTGTCACGGGAACTCATGTGATGGCTTGGCGTCCTATTCGAGTGGGAGCAAAGGGGCAAACTTATCCCCTGGAGATTAGCTACATTCCATTCGATTACCTTGCAGTTTCTTTCAAGAACCTCCATCAAACCATATTCTTGGTCTTTAGTCAAAGCTGCTGAGATAATGACTGGGAACATATCTGGCTTACTCGTAAGGAATCTGTACTTCATGCTCTGCGGTAAGGTCTTCAGTTCTAGACAAGTGGAAACTGGAAAATCTGACTTCTGAAATGTCTGAGTGAAGGCTACCAGATCTGCATGTGAGAACTCTCACTACAGTGATGAATCTGATGAAGGCGACCCTACTGGTATCTCTATTATATGTCTTGGCTCGCTCTCCATCCTTGCTGTCAGCTCTGAAGGCACAAGACATTGTAAATAGTCATCGAAATCGTGCCAATCGAAGTTGGTGTCTATGTCTGAGGGATCTGAATCTGAAGCACATGAGATGAAATCTGCCTCGCTATCCTGACCACGATCATCAACCTCTACGGTATCCTCTTCCATGAGGGTGCTCTCCGAACTCTCATCTGCTATCATCTAGGTATCTGCAGTGTCTGTAGGCGTGACAAGAGCTCGTGATACGGGATCTTCTCAAACTGCTTTATCGTCTACAATCTCAAAGTCGCACTCCTGGTGGGCGTCTAGCTCTGCATGTGTCATTTTCTTTGAGTTTGTAGCCCTCTCTGAGCACGTTCAATCTCTAGCTCTGGTCTCCTCGATCGTCTCTATTTGTACACTTTCGCCCTCGATGTGAAAGTAAACCTTCCTGCTACATGATCTGACATTGCCGTGGCTATGACAAAGATGGGTCATCCTAAAATTATGGGGGTATCAGTCACCAACTCAGGGATCTCCATGTCTAGTATAACAAAGTCCAAAGGGAAATTTTGGCCCTGAATTATGATGACAACACCCTTATGTAACCCCTTCGACTCCTGACAGACCTATCAGCAAACTGAAGGACTGTCCTGCTCTATCTAAGAGGGCCAAACTCGAATCGGTCGAGTATGGCTGCCGGGAGAAGTTAATTGAAGAACCATTTTCTAATAGGGTACAATCAAACCATTGCTCTTGGATGTGGCATCTGACATGTGGAGCTCCTGTATTTGGTCTCTTGGCTGGCAATCGGTTCTGAATGGTGAAGCAAGTGGCACGAGTAAGTACATGGATATCTGCATTGTGGTTCCTCTTCTTCCTGTGGATGGTGGTCTTCTCTCTCAAATTCTTCTAGAAGAGGGGGATGTTCTCTAGTGACTCATGTAGAGTCAGTTGTATCTGAAATTTGTCTATCATATGCTAGCTGAACTCTATCTGATGTCTCTTCTTGGGATTTTCCTTTTTAGTCCCCTTTCCTAAGCGGAGTGCTTGAGGGAAGGGGATGAAGGAACCCTCTCCAGAGAGATGAGAGTCGGGAGTAGGTTGCTGTCCATGCAAAGATCTAGAATCCATAGAATGATCATCATGTAAAGTAGATGGAGTCACAGGAGATACAAAACCCTTTCCTTTATTCATATTTTTTATTTTTGTTTTCCATTTTTTTTATATTTTTCTATAATTGTCCTCAGGTACAGAATTATACAACACAACAAAAGATAACTTGGTGGCATCAGTACCACCCACAACATCTGACTTTGTGGCATCAACACCGCACTCTGGCCAATCATCTGGAATCATGGTGGCATCACTACCACCGTCTACAATTGGAATCATGATTACCTCGATACCGTCAGCTGGATCAACATCCTTGGTGGCTTCAGCACCACCGTCATCATCCTCATCCTCCTCCTCCTCCTCATCATCATCATGAGCAGCATTAACACCACTTCCATCCTTGTCTGGCACCCTGGAATCTGAATGGGTACGTCACTCAAACGAGTCTCCGTTGGTTGGCATCCTACCTCTCCTATGGCTCACAAAATCAACATCAAAGAGAGTGGAAGAAGTATCATGCAAAACATCACTAGGAGTAGCAGTCTGTAAACTGTACCTGCTCAGATTTTTTCTTCAGATTGTTCGGATTTGGTTCTGAGCTGGTATGGCATCCTTTACCACGATAATCTCCCTCATTTCCTACCAAAACTCATACATATCTCGTCGGAAGGATGCATGTTGGTCTGATAGTAAGCGAGCGAGGTCGTCAAGGGCTGGGTTCTTCTAAATAGGTACATGAGAACTGGATGAGTTGCTTTGCTAGAAATGAGGTTGAGACTGCTGTTTCTAGTGGTGGTAGTGAGGAGGAGGATGGTAATACTGCTAAGGCTGCTGCTGTTGCCTCCACTGATGTCCCTGATAGTGGGTATGAGGACCCTACTACTGATATTGCTAGGAGTGAAGGGGCTGCTACTGCTAGATGCCCTACCCTGCTTGAGCTAGAGGCTGCTACTGGGAAGACGTGCCTATGGTCGACCATCAAAAGCTGGGATGGTCACGACGAATCCTGGGTTGAGGTTGGTACTAGGAGTACCATATCCCATTGACTTCCATCAACGGCTCCTACTGCTCGAGGTGTGGCAGGGGAAGGGTTTCCAGGGGCTGATTCGATTGGTAGACAACCATTTGGGTATCTGGAGATGGTGGTGGCTGTTGGAAGTGTTGGAGCTGTTGAACCAACTCTACCTGGATATGGTGAATCTGTCTGTATGAGGCATATGGATGGGTAGAGCTGCTCCCTGGATTGGCCTGTGACCTGAGACAGGGCTGAGAAGTTGTCTGTGCCTCCTACAGACACATGATCTGGGTCTTCAGGTCACTCAAGGTCTTGGCAAGCTCGTCAAGACCTTGGATCTGTTTATTCTCTATGATCTCGATGCAATCCATCTTCTGACTGATGTTGCCCATGTCAGCAGCAGAAGACTCAGTAAGTGCGACCGCTTATGAAGAAGTAAAAGGACCGACATCAATGTATGCAATCGTCTGATAGGAAACAACATGTGAGAGGGGCTTAACCCGAGTGTAGATGTGGGTCTGAGACATCACAATATAGTTCTCTGTCATCTCCTCATAGATGGCCCAGACCTGGTCTTCGTACTTGGCAAAGTATGACCTGATGAATCCCCATTCATCACTCTTTATTCCTTTATTTTAGATAGAAATCTTGTCAAAATACCTTGCAATTATTTGTAAATATATCAAAATGCATGCATTGTGTAAATGGTAATAATTAGCATGTTTTTGTGTAAAAATAAAGGAATAAAGAAATAAAGAAAAAGATGGATATATTTAGAATATATATTGAGTGACCTGAACCCACGGGAGGGATCAACAAGGGCCTGACCACAAAATAAAATAAGTAGAGAGAGATAGGGTAACTTAACCTTGCACATAATCTCCTCTTAGTGTATATATTTTATTTTCCAAAAATAAAATTATATATGGGTTTCCCATAATGTGTATAGATTTATAAAAGTAAATTAAGAATGGTAAAAATAAAAGAAAAATAAAAATAAATACTTTCTCTCTCATCAGTGTACATATACCATGTACATAAAATAAAAGCTGTATTTATTTCACCTTTGTAAATAATTAATAAAAATCAAATTAAAATCTTGTTATATTCCATATTTTATGGTGAAAATAAATAAAATGTAATATTGGAATATTTATACATAAATAAAATAATAAAATTAAAATTCAAAAATACATAGGTATTTATACATGGACATAATAATAATATAATGTAAATACATAATTTATTTTTCAAAAAAATAAAAAAATCAGTAAAAATTACTTTGAAAATAAATAAAGTCTTTTTCTAATATATTTTGAATTTTTAAATCTTTTTCCAATGAATTTTTCTCATTGGTCCTCGGGGGTTGTTGACCCTCTCCCCCCAGGACCACATGCCTCGCGGATCTGGACGCCGACCCGATTTCTCCACTTTTTCACGCCTCGATCCGCCAACCATTTCCTTAATCCCCAGGACCTGATTATCCATGAGACATCCCTAATCCACGCCCGATCATCTTTTTAAGGGTCCGAGCATTGGATTGCGCGCCCGACTCCATTCTTGCTGGACCCTCGCACTATATAGTTGCTCCTCCTCCCGCCATGTCACGCACCTTCGGCCACCATTTCATATTCCCAGGACCTCCGTCTTCTAGACTTGAGTGACAGCAAGCCCTAGGAGGTATTGCAGCGAGGATTGGAGTGCTCTAGCCCCTGGTCTGGCGGCCACACCATCGAGCTCCGCCACCGGCGAGCACGAGCCTATGGAGGCGTCGCTCCATCGAGGCAAGGACTCCAGGAGACGCACCATCTCCCCCACAAACGTGTCCGAACATCATGTATCCTTGTTAGCCCTTAGTTTACTTCCATTCCCATTTTTGATTTTTGCGTCGTTGGGCTTCGTCGGCCGTTTCGCTCCGCTCCGATCGACCATCTTCCCATCCGACCATCGCATCATATTCACGAGACTTTGTTCCACCTTTTATGCCCCTTCGATTATCTTGGTTCGCCTCGGAACCAAGAAGTAGGTCTCTTCCACCGTCGATTCGTCGGAGACTCCCGCTCCCCCTCACCAGACCACCTACTTCGCCCATAATCGGGTCGAGTCACTTTGCCCTCGTCCCAGTTTTCTTTCTGTGCAGGGTTCATCGAAGAAAGACCCCATCTGGTGGTCCAACCGTTTAGACACAGGTGCTCCTGCTCCCCTCCCTCGCCGGAGCTTCTCTGACGTCTCTGGTCCCATATGAGCACACCCACCGCTGTGGACAAGCTCCCTCGTTGATTCACCCACCTCTACAACATCTGAGGAGGTCCCCCACACACACATTTGGCCGGCGAAACTCGCCGGCGACTGGTTCTTCGAGGGTCTTCCGGAGCCATTAGATCGAGCACCTCGCTCTAGGTCTATCACAACCGTCCATCTTTGGAGAGTACTCAGCCGTTCGATCACCTGAGGGGCTCATCTCGAGCGTCCATCGCGAAGGGGTATCCACGCACCATAGCCATCCGATCTTCCACGTGGCACTCCTTCAGCCGTGGATCGTAATAAAGGGGTAATTTGCATTTAGGCCCTCTTTCATTTTTATATTTTAGTTTAGTCCTGTAAATATTAGTTTTATTTGTTTTTATTTTGGAACATTTGCATCTTGGACCATGCGTTTATTTTATTTGAAATTAGTCCCTGTTTGTGTGGAACACGTGCTTCGACACGTAATTTTGTGGATCAAATTGCATATTATATCCTGTAGTTTTGGGGTGTTACTATTTGATATTTTATAAATAGGAATGACCTAAATAACCCTTTGTGTTCTCATCACGTGCATGTCTCATGCTTATTTGGATTTTTTTGCAATATAGGCCTTGTGGGTTTTGTATGTGTTATCTGTTTGGCCCTAGAACTTTCTTTCTTTGCACTTTGGTCCCTGTGTGTTGTAGATCTTCTATTGGTTGAATAAAATATTAAATAAAATCCAAATCGTGTGGAATTTGGAAACGTGACTCCTGCCACTATGTAAAAATTTCACTAAATTTTTGAGATATTTTTGAGTTGTTTTAATATTTTTAAAAATTAAAAAACACGCATTTTTGTTATTGTTTGAATTGAAAATCAACTAAAAATATAAAAAATCATCTAAAAATTATTGTTTCTTTTAGTGTCTTTTAACTTCAGTCCAAATTTGGTTGAATTTGGATTTACAAAACACCTAAAAACACAAAACCTTAAAAATCTTATAAAAGTTCTTGAAAATTCCATAAAATAAAAAATGCAATTTTGGTTTCTGTAACTTAGTTTTTATTTCTACTTTTCATAAGCATTGCCTTCAGATTTTTATATGCTAATTATCTATTTTTAATTATCCTTTCAAATCTAGCTGCACATTAGTTCATTATTTTCGCCTTTTTCTATTTTTATAAAATAAATTAAAAATTATAAAATTATGAAAAAATCAGTATAAATTCTTAGAAATATAAAAAACACAAAAACAATTTTATTTGAATTTTCTGAGTTCTTTTGATACATTAAATAAATTGTTGAATGTGTTCTTTCTAGCCTTTTCTTACTTTTTCTTCATAATTAAAAATACAAAAAATTAAAAAAATACATAAACTCCACCAAAAATATTTTAATCTTTATTTATAATTTTTTGACTACTTCGTAGGCCGATTCGTCCAACCCGTGCTCCTTGAGTTCAACCCTGGTCGCTATACCAGGTTAAATAAATAGCGGGACCACTATTCGGATTTCATTTCTGATTACTTTTATTTGGTGGTCAATTTTTCTTGATCGGTCGATTTCCGAGAACCAGGTCGCAACGAACCTTGTTTTTACCTTTACCCGGATCTTGGTGATTTTTCGGTCATCAGAATGGTGCCATTGCCGGGGAGCACGGCTTAGTAGTCATTTTAGATTTTTCGCGGTTTTCATTTTTCGCGGCTTTTCTGTTGATACTTGTAGATATTTTTTTGTCTGATATTAGTTGCTTATTTTTATAATAATCTGGTCTGCCACATTTCTGTCTTGTTTTCTTGCGAGGGTCCGAGGACTGAGGCGGATTTTTCGGAAGCCGAAGCAACCGCGGGAGTCGGAGGCGACTCTTTTCTGCATAGAGCTGCATGAGAGCGTGAGAAGCCGAGCAGGAGTGCGGGAGCCATGGAATAGCCACGAAAATAACCGTAGATAGCCGTAGAATAGTTTAGATTTATTTTCAGCAAACTTTCAAGTGTAATAATACATAGACTCAAACTTGGACTCTACCGGTGACTACCGAGGTCTGTTTTACCGAGCACCGGTGTACTCGTGGGACCTCACTGCATTTTTCGTTGTTTTTTTGATTTTTGTTGCATTTTATTATAACTTCTTGTCTGATTTACGTGGTTTTGGCCTTAGCTTAGGATTTTCTTTGGTTGTGACGTAATTGATTAGGATCCAAACCCTAATTATCTGCCTGCACCTATTAGATCGTAATTGGACCTAATTAATTAAATAACAATAAAAAGCCGTATTATTTAGACTCTAGTCCACGTGTCTTGAGTAATCACATACAACGCGTGCAGAGTGGCTCCCAAGATTGACTCCGAACATAGGTTTGAGTACCCGGCTACTATTCTTATCGTGTAGAAATTGCTCTGCTTAAGGCCAGTTTCTCGTGCATCATATAGGTTGTTTACTTTCAGTCTTTACTTTATGCGCGGATCACTCTGCATGTAGATTGTTGGAGTCAGGTACGCATCTCTTACTTTGCATGCATCATTGATTTTATCGCGCATCGTTTTTTCATCTTCTCCCCCTATTTTCAGACTTAAATAATTAGGAGAAACGAAAAATTCATTAGGCGTTGCTTGTATTGAAAAACACATAAAAAGAAAAACTATAAAATTGGGATTGCTAAACACACTTTACCCTAAAAGAAACCTCACATAAAAACTTGTCTTGGGGAGAGCAACCCCCTCATTGTTTGGTTTGGATGAGCGAGAGAGCGACCCGCACCCTAGGCTAGAGCCATATCCAAAATTCGATCAGACTACCGGCCTTTTATACGGGTCAGCCTGGTAGGAGGATTGGATTCCCATCAGCTCGCATAACCACTCTAATAGACTGACATTATCACTTAAAATAAAAATTGACAAGATAATTGACCGAACCTTTACGGTCTTCATCTCTGTGTTGAGTAGGTGAACTTAAGATTTGTTTACTTATCTTGTGTGTTTCCATATCTCATCCGCTCGACTCGCCAGATCAAGATGACAGGCAGGAGGTCTCTTAGGCAACCTCTAGCTGCACCACGTTTTAGCACTCCGGCCTGTTCATTTAGGTTGGTTCGTGAGGGCCATGACCCGCTCTCCGAACCCGAGTTCGATTCCGCCCTGTTCCTCCTTGACCACCCTTCTACTAGTCCAGAGATACCAGTGCCAGATGAGAGGCAGCAAACAGATGATTTATCGACACCTGAGTTTGGGTCTTTTGCCTTTGCAGAGACCATGGACAGCAGTGAGGAGCGCACCGAGGGTCAGAGGCCAGAGACGACTACATACGTATTGGATCAGGGTGCGATCAACAACACCCTGTTGGCTTCCCTTGAGACAATGCAACGCTAGATACGGGATCGGGGAGCCTTCATGTTGGAGATGAGGAGAGAGATGGAGAGGCTGAGGACAACACGAGAGCAGCCGAGAGCAGCGGGAGAGAGGGATCCATATCAGCCAGAGGAGCCAGTCCAGCCGGTAGAGCAGCCGGGATCGATGCGGGAGTTGCACAACCCCGGATTGACACTTACACACCGGTGAGTGGTACTTCTGACGATCGTGGGGGACTTCAAGTTCCCCCCACAGACACTTCAGATTCTTCCCCACTTCCATGGGCTCGCCACTGAGGAGCCCCTCCAGGAGTTTGAGATGATCTGCAGCACCGTCCATGATCGGTAGGTGGACGAGGACACTATTCGGATGATTGCCTTCCCCTTCTCCCTTGCTGACAGAGCAGCCAACTGGCTGAAGCATTTGGGGAGATTTGTGTACACCTGGGAGCAGCTCTGCACTGAGTACTTGAACAAGTACTATCCACTCGGGCGGACCAATGCAGCGAGGGCCCTGATCAGCAACTTCTCCATGCTCTCCAATGAGCAGTTTCACGAGGCATGGGAGGGGTTTCGAGAGCTCACCGACAGATGCCCGCACCACGACATCATGAAGCCGAACCTAGTTCAGAAATTTTTTTGCAGACTGACACCAGATCTACAATGCCTGGTGAATGCTTCTTGTGGCGGTTCCTACTTCGCCAAGGATGAGGATCAGGTCTGGGCTATCTATGAGGAGATGGTCGAGAACTACACTTTGATGTCCCAGACCCGCCTCTACACTCAAGAACACCCCCAGCCACAAATCGTGCAATACCAGAAGATAGCACGGGTCGATGCCGATCCTTCTACTTCATCTGCGGCAGCCGCACAGGCTGAGTCTACAGCCGCATACATGGGCATCATCAGCGAGAAGCTAGACTGGATCAAGTTGATCGAGAAGAAGCAGTGCCAGAGCCTATCGCAGATGGATCAGATGGCACAGACGTTGAGTGACCTGAAGACACAACTCATGTGTCTCCAGGAGGCACAGATGACTTCTCAGCCCCGTCTTCGGTCACGAGGAGATCTGAGCAGCAGTGGCAGCTCGTCCCAGCACTCCAGTCAGCCTAGACAGGTTTACCTTGTATAGGCGGAGTCGTACCAGTGATAAGCGTCCTGCACCCTATGTTAATTCGGTCAAATCAAGGGTCCAAATTAAGTTTAAGTGTTCGTTGCAGTCGGACACGAGAGGCTAATCAAAAACCACTATTAATTAATGTCAAGTTAATTTCAAGCGGCAGCTTTTTTTACTTGGTGGAAGTCCAAGGTCGAACTCAGGGAGGCATCTGTCTCCTTAGGTCAACTTTTAGTAAAATCCAAGTGTGAGATTTTCGGAGGGAATATTTTTGGTCTTTTTCGGTTTTTATGCAATACACATGCAAAATCAGGCCAAATTAAATGTTAATTCAGAAAGATGGTCAAATTAATTCCAAAAATTATGAAACTTGGCCACATTATGAAATGGGATGAAATTAAGCTACTCTAATTTTTTTTGTAATTTTTAGACACTAAATGAATTTACTGTGAATTAAATATGCAGACAGGGTGATTTTCACTATTTAATTTTTAATAAATAACAAATAACAATTTCTTCAAGCGATAAAATTATCCTAGATAGCACTAATGATAAGGAATCTAGGAAAATTGACAGATCTTAATTTCAATGTGAAATGAATTAACTAAAATTAAATTGAGAAAATCACTCAACAATTTATTTAGGCCTCGATATGTGTTCAAATGACATGAAATTTTTATGGCATGTTAAGTTCACTGTCCTAAATCTATTGTGAATTTTTGAGGATTTTTGCAATCACAGAGAATAATCTAGAAATTAAAAGGTGTCACTGGGCAAAATATTCCACAAATCAACCAATTAATTCATTTAAAACTCCACTGAAATTACAAACATGACACGTGGACCAATAGACAGAGGACAAGTTTCTCAACAAAATGCAACTTTTAGAATTGAAAAATAAAGTAAAATGCAACCTAGGGATGCGTGTAAACACAGGGGTGTAAATGCAATACTGGAAAATAAAAATACATAAAGTAAATATGCTGACAGGGACTTAAGTGCAATTACCTATTATGATGGGGACTCGAGTGCAATTTCTCCACAAGGCACGTGCTCCTCACGTGGGGTCTGCTTCACAAAGACCTTTTTGCAATATTGAAAAGTTCCAGGGGCCTCAATGTAAATTTCCCAGGCCGCACGTGCTCCTCACGTGGGCAGCCTAGGTTCGGATAACTGCGGAGGCTCGATGCTAGGCTCGGGCGCTTCTGGAGGTCTGGAGTGAGGCTCGGCGAAGCTTCGGGTGGTCCGAGCCTAGAGGTCGGGGACGGGGCTCGGATCGGGGCGACGTGGCGCGATCACGACCATGCGATCTTGGTGAAGATCGACGGTCGTTGTTGACTCCGTCTGCTGTCGACGTGGATGATCAACAACCGTCAGATCTAAGCTGATCCAACGGTGGTTGACGCTCCTTGAAGATGTCGACGTGGCATGCTCATGTCCGTGGGATCACTGATCGATCCTACGGTGCCTGGAAATCGAGGAAGGGGGCGACGTGGCTGGCTCGGGACCGTTCGATCAAGGTGATCGAACGATGGCTGTACTTCTTCTCCACCGGCCCTCCGCCACCTGCGGAGGAGTTGGCGGGGCTCCGGCGAAGGGGGGTTTGCTCCGCCTCGGTCGCTAGGCGTCGCAGAAGCTCTCCGGAGGCTCTGAAATAGCTCGGAAGACGAGGGTTGAAGTGGCGACGCGTCCGATGGTCCCTGGAGTGAGGGAGGCGTACCGGAGCTCGATGGCGATGAAGCTCGAGGGGAGCTCCGATGATGGTTCCGGCCAATCCAAGGAATGTGTACCTGCAAGGGTTATAGGTATACTCGGAGCACGCGTGTGTTCGTGGAGGTGTGCTGAACGGAACGAGAGGCCTATGGCGGAATGGGGTGACCGACGAGTGAGCTCCGCCGAGGTGGCGGAGCAGGAGTCGATTGAAGGTGAAGTGCGGAGTTTGTGGGTATAAAAGGGTGCGCGAGGATCGGAGCTCCGTCGCAGAGCTCGGAGGGATGAAGGTGGAGCGATAAGATGACCGGGGAATGCTAATTAGATTGGAGAAGTCAAGAAGCAAAACAAGGATAAGATCAGAAGAGAATGAAGGAGGTTACCTGGGTATTGGAGCTCAGATTGGAGCTCCAGGTCTTCGCTCTAGGGATAGGTAGGGTCTCGAGCTCAAGCAGTTTCGCGGAGGAGGGCTGCGACACGGCGGAGCTCGCCGTGGATCTCGCCGGAGAAGAAACTGGTCGTCGCTCGAAGAGGCACTCGATTGCTGTCACCAAAAGAATGCTTTGAGCTCAGGGAAGCTCTCTGGAGTGGCGGATGGGTGTAACGATGGTCGGAGAGGGGATATTTAAAGGAGGAAGGTCTCGGCTGGAGTGGAGGTGGCGCGAGGTTTATGGAGTTCGTGGGAGAGAGCTGGAGGTCGTCGTTGGTGATGGAGTGGTTGTCGAAGATCAGAGATGAGTGGGGGTCATCGTGATGGTGGTGGCGGTCGTCTGCGGTGGTAGAGGCGCTGCCAAGAATAGGAAGGGGGTGCCCCTCCCGCAAGGCAGGGAACGTGGGAGAGAGGGGCACCCGAGGTAGGAGACAAAGTCTCCACCGTTGGATCTGGTGATCCAACGATGGTGATTTAAGCGGGCTGGATCGATTGAGATCAGATCCGGGCATGGCGATCCAAGCGTCGTGAGGTGGCCACGTGTAGGACTAAGCGCGAGGCGGTAGCGGGCGGTGGAGATGTCATCAAGGAATTCATCGGACGGCTGATGGTTACTGTGGAATTAGCGGCTGAGATGGATGGATGAAGGCGCTAGCGAAGGTCCACATGCTGCCACGTGGCTCGATGAGATTAAAGCGCCATCGAGCGGATCAGATTAAAGTCTAAGGTGGATCAGATGGCTAGAAATCGAAGCGTACGTGGAGGCGGCTAGGCCGTTGGATCTGGAAGGTAATCCAACGGCTGTAGCTGCGGGCGGATGAGGCAAGGGCAGCGGGCGACGTGGCGCAACCAGAGGGCGCCACGTGGCCTGCTGTGATTGGTTGAAAAGATAATTTAATGTAGAGAGAAAAGGGGACCGAATTTGGAAAAACTCAAAACATGAAAGTTGTAGATCTTGATGAGATCTACAAGTTTCATGTTGACCAAAGACGGAGATGAGGTCAAGTATGATACAAAAAAAAAACAAAGATACAATTTATACATATATGTAGTATACAAAGTGGCCCAAAAACCCAACTTTCTCATACGAGCTCCAAATTGGATGAAATTGGTCTCATTTTAAAGGTCTTTTAATATGTAATATTCTAAGAGTGAGTAGACCTATTTTGGGAGTTTGTGTGAGGGATCTATGTGCATTTTATGATCCAGTGATTCTAGGGCTTTATTGACTAATTTACAAGGGGGATTTTTGGCTTTCTTCCCTATATTATTAACTAAGGAGTACATAGTATAAGGAAGAGGTTATTTTTGGTAAGTGGATATTTTACAAGGGTTTTTGGCTTCTTATTTAAATGCAAAATGACTGCTAAAATGTATGTATTATGTATGTATGCATGAATGCTATTTATGCATTATAAAGGGAAATATGCCTCTATTTACTCGGGAACAAGGCTCTATTTTTGACTTTTGAAGTGATGAATCACAGATTCATCGACCCCCTATACTTAAACCTTGCTCGTCCCCGAGCAACTAAATGAAATGCAGAAGTGAAATGATTTTGGGTTCCATACCAAGGTCATGAACAAAAGTTAAAAATGGAGCTTGACTCGACCTTTGGATTAATTATGTGTCGGAACCTTATTGGGATCCGAACTTAAGACCTAACAGACTTCAAGTTCCACAAGTCTTCTATTCAAGAGGCCTCAACAGTCAGGTCAGAACAAATTCTCAAACGCAAATTTCTGATGACTATGATTCTTACTTGTATTGTGTAAGTGATAAATAGCTCTCCACATCAGAAATGACTCGGAACCAGCCTCCTCTAACGAGGTAACTCAATAACCCGGTCCAGTAACTCTTTCCTCGAGGAGCAGGGTATTCCCTTCTAAGTTCAAGTGCGACTAACTCAAGAGGAGGGGGTAGAGAAAATAATAAAGAATGGACGGTAGCCAGTGTAGCTAACCTATCCCGGGATGCCTGACCAGTGTAGCCAAGTCATCCAGCTGCAGACTTCTTACTAGTATACATACTCCAACAGGCAATTTTTTTTGGCCTGTCTTTTTTTTGGAACTATATACAAGGTGCAGCATGTACATCAAGAGTTTTCCCTCTTGAGCCAGTAGACTATCCCTCTTTTGAAGCATTATTGCAACCCACAGCATCCTGTCCTTAGACTTCAACACCACCAGACTTGGTTGAGATGCACTACCCTCCCTAGAGGAGGACGGATGTTTCCACCCGTGCGCTACTCCAAGCTAAAGGATTCTACTTCCTTACCACCCCATCAATGAAGAGCTACGTGCATTGTGCTTGTCCAAGTTAGGTCACTATCTAAAAGAATCATGCGTATGCACGAGATATTCTACTTAGACTAATCAAGATGACATGTGAACATAGACTTGCGGACTCAAAGAATTAAGTCACTTGACCTGAAAAATCTTAACTCCAGTTCCTATAAGGTTCCTCTGAAATTAGGTGGATTAAGGTCAAATCAAGACCATCCTCAATATCTACTCATAACTCGGTTCAGAACCCATTAGCTTTTCACCTTGCATATGCAAGATATGCAAATGAGAGATGCAGATGACATGCTATGAAAATGCAAGGCTCTTTTTTATTTTTAGACGCAAGAGTAAATAAGAAGCCTTTATTTTTGACATTTTCATTTTATTTTCTATCATACAACATTTTTTCAACAATTTTTTAATTTACAAATAATATACATAGTATACAACACACATTTTTTTTCAATTTTTACCCACCCCGTAATTACTGCATAATATATATAGAAAATATGCGAAAATACGCGAAAGTACGAGCTATGGGTAAAGTATATATGTAATATACACACGCCCCCCTATACTTAGCGTGTGCTATGTCCTCAGAGCACGAAAAGCGACTAAAAAGACATAGCTCGGGCTAAGAGTAGGAGAGCTAAAATTACAAAAATCGTATAGAAGTCGCACCGCCCCCTATACTTAGGCTCTTGACAGCCTAAGTGTAGAAGAAGATCAAAAATGGGGCGGACGAGGGCAAGAGGAGAAATGGATGAGTATATAGACGGCGGGCATCGATCCCCCCTATACTTAGGCTCTGGTCAGCCTAAGTATAAGACAGGAATGAGTGTGAGAACCGATGTGATCTGGAGCATGTACAATGAACTGACTCATGTGACCCCTCCCCCCTATACTTAGGATCTGGTTATCCTAAGTATAGTCCAAGATAATGGTTCGATGATGTGGGGGGTGGGTTACTAGAGTCGCGGGGGAAAAGGATAGGATGTACAAGACTGATGGTATATGTACAAATGAGTCGGTTTGAATCTTTCGAGATGCTGCGGATGGCTGGAGCTCACTGTTGCAAGGTCTCATACGCGGCTCGGTGTGTATCTGGAATCTATCTCGCGTATGAATACAATCTCCTCAACATGGACTAACTGCTCATTAGATTCGATGAAGTGCTTCAACAGTTGTCCATTCACTAGGAATGTCGGTGCGTCATCTGCGAGATCTGAGATCTCGACACATCCACTATCATGCACCGTACGGACGACAAATGTACCCGTCCACTTGGACTTCGACTTGCCTTTGAAGATCTTCAGCCTAGCATTAAACAACCATACCTTATGTCCAGGAACAAAGGTCTTTCGTCTGATATATCTATCATGCCAACGCTTCACCTTGTTCTTGTAAATCAAACTGTTGTCGTATGCGCGGTTTCTGACTTCCATAAGCTCATTCAGATCCATGTCTCTCTGTTTCTGTCCCAGGTGCATGTTCCAGTTGACCTTCTTAATTGCCCATTCTGATTTGTGCACTAACTCTGCGGGCAAATGGCACGGCTTTCCGAATACCATTCGGAATGGGGAGGTGCCTAACGGTGTTTTGTAAGCCGTCCTATACGCCCAGAGGACTTGATTCAAGATCTGAGACCAGTCCTTCCTGTCCGGGCGGGCAAGCTTTTGCAATATGGTTTTCACCTCCCTATTTGACACCTCAGCCATACCATTGGTTTGTGGGTGGTAAGGACTCGCGACACGATGTTCAATGCCGTAGTCCTTCAGGAGTTTCTTCACCTCCCGATTTACAAAGTGACTACCCCCATCTGATATCATCATTTTGGGGATCCCAAACCTAGAGATGATGTGCTCTCTGATGAATTTACAGACAGTCCTGCTGTCTGCGGCTCGGGTCGGGATAGCCTCCACCCATCTGGATAGATAATCGACCGCAAGAAGGATATGTTTGAACCCGTGGCTAGCAGGAAATGGGCCCATGAAGTCGATGCCCCAGGTGTCAAAGACATCACGAATGATGACCGGCTGCATTGGCATCTCATCCTTGGAACCGACGGTTCCTCCCATTCTCTGGCAGACTGGGCACGACTTCGCGAAGGCGGTGGCATCGCGAAACAGAGTCGGCCAGTACAATCCACATTGAAGAACATTCCATGCGGTCCTCTTCCCGGAGTGGTGTCCTCATGCCCCCAAACTGTGTCACAAAGAAAGGACACTCTGGTATTCCTCCTGAGGAATACACCGTCTCCAGACACAATCCAGTCCTTCGAATAAAAGGATCGGATCCTCCCAATGGTAGTGTCTAGCATCCGACTTCAATCGGTCGATTTGGCTCTTGGGCCAATCTTCGGGAACGTTCTTGGAGACAAGATAATTCACGATATTGGCGTACCATGGGAGTGAGTCGATAACAAAAATCGACTCGTCAGGGAAGGAGTCTCGAATTGGTGAATCCTCAGAAGTATTAAGATCTTCGAGACGAGAAAGATGATCGGCCACTACGTTCTTCTTTCCAGGTTTATCACGGATGTCCGAATCAAACTCCTGGATAAGTAAAATCCATCGAAGAAGACGCGCCTTCAATTTCTTCAAGAGATAAAATTATCCTAGATAGCACTAATGATAAGGAATCTAGGAAAATTGACAGATCTTAATTTCAATGTGAAATGAATTTATTCAAATTAAATTGAGAAAATCACTCAACAATTTATTTAGGCCTCGATATGTGTGCAAATGACATGAAATTTTTATGGCATGTTAAATTCACTGTCCTAAATCTATTGTGAATTTTTGAGGATTTTTGGAATCGCAGAGAATAATCTAGAAATTAAAAGGTGTCACTGGGCAAAATATTCCACAAATCAACCAATTAATTCATTTAAAATTCCACTGAAATTACAAAAACATGACACGTGGCCCAATAGACAGAGGAAAAGTTTCTCAACAAAATGCAACTTTTAGAATTGAAAAAAAATGTAAAATGCAACCTAGGGATGCGTGCAAACACAGTGGTGTAAATGCAATACTGGAAAATAAAAATACATAAAGTAAATATGCTGACAGGGACTTAAGTTCAATTACCTATTATGATGGGGACTCGAGTGCAATTTCTCCACAAGGCACGCGCTCCTCACGTGGGGTCTGCTTCACAGGGACCTTTTTTGCAATATTGAAAAGTTACAGGGGCCTCGGTGTAAATTTCCTAGGCCACACGTGCTCCTCACGTGGGCGGCCTAGGTTCGGATAACTGTGGAGGCTCGGTGTTAGGCTCGGGCGCTTCTGGAGGTCTGGAGTGAGGCTCGGCGAAGCTTCGGGTGGTCCGAGCCTAGAGGTCGGGGACGAGGCTTGGATCGGGGCGACGTGGGCGATCACGACCGTGCGATCTTGGTGAAGATCGACGGTCGTTGTTGACTCCGTTTGCTGTCGACGTGGATGATCAACAACCGTCAGATCTAAGCTGATCCAACGGTGGTTGACGTTCCCTGAAGATGGCGACGTGGCATGCTCATGTCCGTGGGATCACCGATCGATCCTACGGTGCCTGGATATCGAGGAAGGGGGCGACGTGGCTGGCTTGGGACCGTTCGATCAAGATGATCGAACGGTGGCTGTACTTCTTCTCCACCGGCCCTCCGCCACCTGCGGAGGAGTTGGCGGGGCTCCGGCGAAGGGGGGTTTGCTCCGCCTCGGTCGCTAGGCGTCGCTGAAGCTCTCCGGAGGCTCTGAAATAGCTTGGAAGATGAGGGTTGAAGTGGCGACGCCTCCTATGGTCCCTGGAGTGAGGGAGGCACGCTGGAGCTCGACGGCGATGAAGCTCGAGGGGAGCTCTGATGATGGTTCCGGCCATTCCAAGGAATGTGTACCTGCAAGGGTTAGAGGTATACTCGGAGCACGCGTGTGTTCATGGAGGTGTGTTGAATGGAACGAGAGGCCTATGGCGGAATGGGGTGACCGACGAGTGAGCTCCGCCGAGGTGGCGGAGCTGGAGTCGATTGAAGGTGAAGTGCGGAGTTTGCGGGTATAAAAGGGTGCGCGAGGATCGGAGCTCCGTCGCGGAGCTCGGAGGGATGAAGGTGGAGCGAGAAGATGACCGGGGAATGCTAATTAGATCGGAGATGTCAAGAAGCAAAACAAGGAGAAGATCAGAAGAGAATGAAGGAGGTTACCTGGGGATTGGAGCTCAGATTGGAGCTCCAGGTCTTCGCTCTAAGGATCGGTAGGGTCCCGAGCTCAAGCAGCTTCGCGGAGGAGGGCTGCGACACGGCGGAGCTCGCCGTGGATCTCGGCGGAGAAGAAACCGGTCGTCGCTCGAAGAGGCACTCGATTGCTGTCACCAAAAGAACGCTCTGAGCTCAGGGAAGCTCTCTGGAGTGGCGGATGGGTGTAATGATGGCCGGAGAGAGGATATTTAAAGGAGGAAGGTCTCGGCTGGAGTGGAGGTGGCGCGAGGTTTATGGAGTTCGTGGGAGAGAGCTGGAGGTCGTCGTGGGTGATGGAGTGGTTGTCGAAGATCAGGGATGAGTGGGGGTCATCGTGATGGTGGTGGCAGTCGTCTGCGGTGGTAGAGGCGCTGCCAAGAATAGGAAGGGGGTGCCCCTCCCGCAAGGCAGGGAACGTGGGAGAGAGGGGCACCCGAGGTAGGAGACGAAGTCTCCATCGTTGGATCTGGTGATCCAACGGTGGTGATTTAAGCAGGCTGGATCGGTTGAGATCAGATCCGGGCGTGGCGATCCAAGCGTCGTGAGGTGGCCACGTGTAGGACTAAGCGCGAAGCGGTAGCGGGCGGTGGAGATGTCATCAAGGAATTCATCGGACGGCTGATGGTTACTGTGGAATTAGCGGCTGAGATGGATGGATGAAGGCGCTATCGAAGGTCCACATGCTGCCACGTGGCTCGATGAGATTAAAGCGCCATCGTGCGGATCAGATTAAAGGCTAAGGTGGATCAGACGGCTAGAAATCGAAGCGTACGTGGAGGCAGCTAGGCCGTTGGATCTGGAAGGTAATCCAATGGCTGTAGCTGCGGGCGGATGAGGCAAGGGCAGCGGGCTACGTGGCGCAACCAGAGGGCGCCACGTGGTCTGCTGTGATTGGTTGAAAAGAGAATTTAATGTAGTGAGAAAAGGGGATCGAATTTGGAAAAACTCAAAACATGAAAGTTGTAGATCTTGATGAGCTCTACAAGTTTCATGTTGACCAAAGACGGAGATGGGGTCAAGTATGATACAAAAAATACAAAGATACAATTTATACATATATGTAGTATACAAAGTGGCCCAAAAACCCAACTTTCTCATACGAGCTCCAAATTGGATGAAATTGATCTCAATTTAGAGGTCCTTTAATATGTAATATTCTAAGAGTGAGTAGACCTATTTTGGGAGTTTGTATGAGGGATCTATGTGCATTTTCTGATCCAGTGATTCTAGGGCTTAATTGACTAATTTACAAGGGAGATTTTTGGCTTTCTTCCCTATATTATTAACTAAGGAGTACCTAGTATAAGGAAGAGGTCATTTTTGGTAAGCGGATATTTTACAAGGGTTTTTTGGCTTCTTATTTAAATGCAAATGGACTGCTAAAATGTATGTATTATGTATGTATGCATGAATGCTATTTATGCATTATAAAGGGAAATATGCCTCTATTTACTCGGGAACAAGGCTCTATTTTTGACTTTTGAAGTAATGAATCACAGATTCATCAACCCCCTATACTTAAACCTTGCTCGTCCCCGAGCAACTAAATGAAATGCAGAAGTGAAATGATTTTGGGTTCCATACCAAGGTCATGAACAAAAGTTAAAAATGGAGCTTGACTCGACCTTTGGATTAATTATGTGTCGGAACCTTATTGGGATCCGAACTTAAGACCTAACAGACTTCAAGTTCCACAAGTCTTCTATTCAAGACGCCTCAACAACCAGGTCAGAACAAATCCTCAAACACAAATTTCTGATGACTATGATTCTTGCTTGTACTGTGTAAGTGATAAATAGCTCGCCACATCAGAAATGACTCGGAACCAGCCTCCTCTAACGAGGTAACTCAATAACCCGGTCCAGTAACTCTTTCCTCGAGAAGCGGGGTATTCCCTCCTAAGTTCAAGTGCGACTAACTCAAGAGGAGGGGGTAGAGAAAATAATAAAGAATGGGCGGTAGCCAGTGTAGCTAACCTATCCCGGGATGCCTGACCAGTGTAGCCAAGTCATCCAGCTGCAGACTTCTTGCTAGTATACATACTCCAACAGGCAATTTTTTTGGCCTGTCTTTTTTTTTGGAACTATATACAAGGTGCAGCATGTACATCAGGAGTTTTTCCTCTTGAGCCAGTAGACTATCCCTCTTTTGAAGCATTATTGCAACCCACAGCATCCTGTCCTTAGACTTCAACACCACCAGACTAGGTTGAGATGACTACCCTCCCTAGAGGAGGACGGCTGTTTCCACCCGTGTGCTACTCCAAGCTAAAGGATTATACTTCCTTACCACCCCATCAATGAAGAGCTACGTGCATTGTGCTTGTCCAAGTTAGGTCACTGTCTAAAAGAATCATGCGTATGCACGAGATATTCTACTTAGACTAATCAAGATGACATGTGAACATAGACTTACGGACTCAAAGAATTAAGTCACTTGACCTGAAAAATCTTAACTCCAGTTCCTATAAGGTTCCTCTGAAATTAGGTGGATTAAGGTCAAATCAAGCCCATCCTCAATATCTACTCATAACTCGATTCAGAACCCATTAGCTTTTCACCTTGCATATGCAAGATATGCAAATGAGAGATGCAGATGACATGCTATGAAAATGCAAGACTCTTTTTTCTTTTTAGATGCAAGAGTGAATAAGAAGCCTTTATTTTTGACATTTTCATTTTATTTTCTATCATACAACATTTTTTTCAACAATTTTTTAATTTACAAATAATATACATAGTATACAACACACATTTTTTTTCAATTTTTATCCACCCCGTAATTATTGCATAATATATACAGAAAATACGTGAAAATACGCGAAAGTACGAGCTATGGGTAAAGTATATATGTAATATATACACGCCCCCCTATACTTAGCGTGTGCTATGTCCTCAGAGCACGAAAAGCGACTAAAAAGACATAGCTCGGGCTAAGCGTAGGAGAGCTAAAATTACAAAAATCGTATAGAAGTCGCACCGCCCCCCTATACTTAGGCTCTTGACAGCCTAAGTGTAGAAGAAGATCAAAAATGGGGCGGACGAGGGAAAGAGGAGAAATGGATGAGTATATACACGGCGGGCATCGATCCCCCCAATACTTAGGCTCTGGTCAGCCTAAGTATAAGACAGGAATGAGTGTGAGAACCGATGTGATCTGGAGGATGTACAATGAACTGACTCATGTGACCCCTCCCCCCATATACTTAGGATCCGGTTATCCTAAGTATAGTCCGAGATAATGGTTCGATGATGTGGGGGGTGGGTTACTAGAGTCGCGGGGGAAAAGGATAGGATGTACAAGACTGATGGTATATGTACAAATGAGTCGGTTTGAATCTTTCGAGATGCTGCGGATGGCTGGAGCTCACTATTGCAAGGTCTCATACGCGGCTCGGTGTGTATCTGGAATCTGTCTCGCGTATGAATACAATCTTCTCAACATGGACTAACTGCTCATTAGATTCGACGAAGTGCTTCAACAATTGTCCATTCACTAGGAATGTCGGTGCGTCATCTGCGAGATCTGAGATCTCGACACATCCACTATCATGCACCGTACAGACGACAAATGGACCCGTCCACTTCGACTTCAACTTGCCTTGGAAGATCTTCAGCCTAGCATTAAACAACCATACCTTCTGTCCAGGAACACAGGTCTTTCGTCTGATATATCGATCATGCCAACGCTTCACCTTGTTCTTGTAAATCAAACTGTTGTCGTATGCGCGGTTTCTGACTTCCACAAGCTCATTCAGATCCATGTCTCTCTGTTTCTGTCCCAGGTTCGTGTTCCAGTTGACCTTCTTAATTGCCCATTCTGATTTGTGCACTAACTCTGCGGGCAAATGGCACGGCTTTCCGAATACCATTCAGAATGGGGAGGTGCCTAACGGTGTTTTGTAAGCTGTCCTATACGCTCAGAGGACTTGATCCAAGATCTGAGACCAGTCCTTCCTGTCTGGGCGGACAAGCTTTTACAATATGGTTTTCACCTCCCTATTTGACACCTCAGCCATACCATTGGTTTGTGGGTGGTAAGGACTCGCGACATGGTGTTCAATGCCGTAGTCCTTCAGGAGTTTCTTCACCTCCCGATTTACAAAGTGACTACCCCCATCTGATATCATCATTTTGGGGATCCCGAACCTAGAGATGATGTGCTCTCTGATGAATTTACAGACAGTCCTGCTGTCTGCGGCTCGGGTCGGGATAGCCTCCACCCATCTGGATAGATAATAGACCGCAAGAAGGATATGTTCGAACCCGTGGCTAGCAGGAAATGGGCCCATGAAGTTGATGCCCCATGCGTCAAAGACATCACAAATGATGACCGACTGCATTGGCATCTCATCATTGAAACCGACGGTTCCTCCCATTCTCTGGCATACTGGGCACGACTTCGCGAAGGCGGTGGCATCGCGAAATAGAGTCGGCCAGTACAATCCACACTGAAGAACCTTCCATGCGTTCCTCTTCCCACAGTGGTGTCCTCCTGCCCCCAAACTGTGGCATAAAGAAAGGACACTCTGGTATTCCTCCTGAGGAATACACCGTCTCCAGACACAATCCGGTCCTTCGAAGAAAAGGATCGGATCCTCCCAATGGTAGTGTCTAGCATCCGACTTCAATCGGTCGATTTGGCTCTTGGGCCAATCTTCGGGAACTTTCTTGGAGATAAGATAATTCACGATATTGGCGTACCATGGGAGTGAGTCGATAACAAAAATCAACTTGTCAGGGAAGGAGTCTCGAATTGGTGAATCCTCGGAAGTATTAAGATCTTCGAGACGAGAAAGATGATCGGCCACTACGTTCTTCTTTCCAGGTTTATCACGGATGTCCGAATCAAACTCCTGGATAAGTAAAATCCATAGAAGAAGATGCGCCTTCGTGTCCTTCTTCTCCATCAAATACCGTAGGGCCGTATGGTCAGTGAACACAGTTACCTTGGATCCGATTAGGTGAGATCTGAATTTGTCCAAGGCAAACACTACCGCAAGCATTTCCTTTTCCGTAACTGTATAGTTACGCTGAGCAGTATCAAGCACTTTGCTTGCGTAGTGAATTGCGAACGGAATGACATCTCTTCTTTGTCCCAACACAACCCCAACATCATAGTCTGATGCGTCCGTCATGATCTCAAAAGGTAAAGACCAATCTGGGGCTTGCAGGATAGGTGCGTCCATAATCATTCCTTGCAGAAGCTTAAAGGCCTCAAGACATTTGTAATCAACAACAAACTCCATGTCTTTGCCTAAAATCTCAGTTAGCGGTCGGGCAATCTTAGAAAAATCCTTAATGAATCTCCGATAAAATCCAACATGCCCGAGGAACGACCGCAACTGCTTTACGGTGGTTGGTGGCCGGAGTCGTCTGATCACATCCACCTTGGCAGGGTCAACCTCCATTCCTCTCTTGGATATAACATACCCCAACACTATGCCCTCCGTCACCATGAAGTGACTTTTCTCCCAGGAGAGCACCAAATTAACCTCACAACATCTTTTTTGGACTCGGTCCAGATTCTTAAGACAGGAATCGAAGGAATCGCCGTGGACCGAGAAGTCATCCATGAAGACTTCCAGGAATTCGCCGACCATTTCGGCGAATACAACAATCATGCACCTTTGGAAAGTACCTGGAGCATTGCATAACCCAAAAGGCATGTGCCTGAAAGCATAGGTACCAAAGGGGCATGTGAATGTGGTCTTTTCCTAGTCCTCTGGAGCTATGGCTACTTGATTGTAGCCCGAGAACCCATCTAAGAAGCAGAAGAACTCTTTTCCCGCTAGTCGCTCTAAGATCTGATCAATGAATGGTAAGGGGAAATGATCCTTCTTCGTCGCGGCATTCAAGCGTCTGTAATCCACACAGACGCGCCACGACGTGGATACTCGCATCACGATCTCTTCTCCGTCTTCATTGGTGGTCGTCTGAATTCCCGACTTTTTCGGGGCAACATGAATTGGGGCCACCCACTTAGAGTCGGAGATTGGGTAAATGAAACCCGCGTTGCACCATTTTTCTATCTCCTTCTTCACGACCTCTCGTAAATTTGGATTCAACCGACGTTGGAATTCACAAGAGGGTTTGGCTTCATTCTCCAAGTGAATATGGTGCGAACACAGAGCGGGATTTATCCCGTGGAGATCGGAAATGCTCCATCCTATCGCCTTGCGGTTTTTCTCTAGGATCTCTAGTAAGCGAGATTCCTGCTCCTCGGTCAGTCGCGAACTGATGATGACCGGAAATTTCTTGTCCTGACCCGCAAGGAAGGCGTATTTTAAGGTTGTGGGTAAGGGTTTGAGCTCAGGAATAGTGTGATCGTCTAAGAAGTCTGGCTCAATCTGATCTGGTTCAGTGTTGGAAGTGGCTGGATCGTTTTCTGTGATAGCTGCCACCAAGTTTGGCTCTGGAGTCCGAGCGTCAAAGATCTCCATACAATCGGCAAGCGCCACGTCCGACTCGTCATCCTCATATTCCGATTGTCCTAGAGATGTAAGGACTGACAGGCCCAACTGGGCCTCTATGTCATCGAAGATGTAGGGCGATGCAGGCTCAGAGCTGTACTCGTTCCTGAGGATCTCGCAGACTAACTTATGCACTGGATCATCTTCGGAGGAGATGGACATATCGGTGCTGGCTGGGTTCTGTCTCCATGGCCCCACTAAGTCTATATGCTCGCAGTCTGTTCCTGTAGAAGAGTACTCGGTGCTGGATTCTGAATCCGGTCTCTGCCATCTTGTCTGCTTCATATCAAGTTCCTCATCTCCGCCTGGAGTTTGGAACTGAATTTTCCCGATCTTATAGTCAAATAAGGCCCCTGCTGTTCTGAGGAAGGGCCTACCTAGAATGATCTGGGAATCTCTCCAATTACGAGGGGTCTCCATATCCAGGACAGTAAAGTCCACCATGTATTCTTGCCCCTCGACTTCGATCACAATGTTCCTTAACTCTCCTTGGGACCTCTTGGTTGATTTGTCAGCAAACTGTAGAAGAGCTCTAGATTTTCTAAGAGGTCCGAGATTAAGCTGCTCATAGAGGGTTGTAGGCATCAGATTGATTGAGGAACCATTGTCCAGGAGAGTGCGTGCAAACGCGATGTGATCAACATGACTCACTACATAATGTGCACCCATGTCTCTTCGTTTCCTAGGAAACGAGTTCTTTATTGCACAAGTCGTGGCTACTGATAAAACGTGTTTTTCAACACGGCTTTTGGTTTTCCTGCTAACCCTAGTAGGTGTGCATCTCACCTTAAGGTATTTTTGGAATGCAGGGGTCATTTCCACGAACTTGTCAAAGGGGATTGTGACCTTGATGTGTTTATTGCAGAACTCTGCCATTTCAGGGTCATCTTTTTGGATTTTTTTGGTTTTCTTCTTTCCACCCTTGAGAGCTCGGGGGAAAGGGATTATTGACTCCAACTCAAGTTCGGAAACTTAAAGATTCTCATTAAGATCAAGAACTGAGTTATTTGCATGACTCTGACTCTAAAACAAACTAGGACTCTGACTCTGACTGAAATGAAAATGCTGAGGCGAAACCGGTGCTGCTTCTTCCGCGACTGTTGGACGAACCTCCTCAGATGGAGGTGCGGGCTCTTCATCGGTTTCGACGGACTCCATGCGGATGCGAGAATGCTGCTTTGAGGACACAGATGTCCTCTTCTTCTGCCGGCGATGGTGGTGGTGCTCCTCCTTTTCTTCCTCCGAGTTCTCCTCAGGTAGAGTCTCGGAGGCTTCTTCCTTCTGTGCCCGTGCCCGATCAGGTATGGTCACGATCCTTCCGCTCCTGAGGGACATATGATTTACATTATCGTACGAAAGGATCTCATGTTCAGATAAATAATTATCTGAATAATATACCTGATCTCGAGGTCGGTTCTGGCCATGGTGTAAGCTGTTCGGGTTGGCCTGAACCTGTGCGGGAATTGGGGTCTTTGGTGCCATCTGTTGGTCCTGGGTACGAGAGACCGAATTGATGTCGGTTCTCATGTCCAAGTAGTCATTCTGCATCTGTTGGACCCTATCAGATAGGGTCTGGATCGCCAAGGTGAGAGACTCCAATTCGGTGGGCTGGGCTGGCTGTCGTGCGGATGAGGTTCGGTAGTGGCCCTGCTGGCCATGCCGATACTGTTGCTGCTGGTGGGACGGTGCTGGGCCCTGCTGATACGTGTGCTGCTGCTGCTGGTACCCTTGTTCTGGCCTGGACTGAAAGCGCGGTGTAGGAACGGGCCTGGTTTCTTGGTAGGCTCAGTGTGGCTGATCCTTCCCCATTTCGGCCTGCCTGACAATCGGGTCACGGCTATACCAAAGCCCGT
This sequence comes from Ottelia alismoides, assembly GCA_037367405.1. Lineage (NCBI taxonomy): Eukaryota > Viridiplantae > Streptophyta > Magnoliopsida > Alismatales > Hydrocharitaceae > Ottelia > Ottelia alismoides. Next base: position 734,553 of record JAZKJV010001634.1, on the reverse strand, counting down.
TGATCTCGTACACTTGCGGAGGCTCCTCGTATCCTGTCTCCACTTGTAGGGGTGCATGTTGGTTCTGCTGGGTGTAAGTCTGATCCCAGCTACTCTGAGACCCCAGTGCCTGGTCCTGTACAAGATGGACTCGATGTACAGGTACAGGTGGTGCAGAAGGGGTAGGTAGCTTTATCTTAACTACCTTCTCAGAAAGTTCCTCCACTTGCTTCGGTAGGCACGAAAGAGACTCCAGTTCCGCGACTCTCTTGTGGATCTGCTCGACCATGGTAAGCTTGTCGGCAATCATCCCCATGCTGGGGATGAGGTCCTCAGTCAGATCCGCTACAGTCCTTCGTGTTGTCTCATTGGATAGGATTGAGGGAGACAACTGATAGGCCCTGGTGGCTTGCGACCTGCCTGTCTCTGCCATCTGCTTCAGGATCTTCCATACGGCGTGCTCGTTTTTGTTCATATAGCTTCCTCCACAGGCGGCACTGACTAACCCCTGCATCTCCGGGGTTAGACCACAGAACAAGGTCTGGACTAAGATTGCCTTTGAAATGCTGTGGCAGGGGCATTTCTGTACTAAATCATTGAACCTATCCCAAGCATCATGGAAAGGTTCACTGGGTTCTTGGGCGAAGCTGGCGATCTTCGTTCTCATCTGGTTTGTCCTACTGAGAGGGTAGAACTTTTTCAAGAATAGGTCCTTGAACTGCATCCAGGTAGTGCATACCACCCCTAGGTTCTTCAACCAATGAACAACCTTATCTCCTAAGGCAAAAGAGGTGTCCTTCAGTCGAATATAATCTTGGCCAACATTGGGATGGCTAAGATTGTTGCACACCAGCTCGAAGTCACGGAGGAAAGTGTATGGTTCTTCATTTAGGTTTCCGTTGAACTTCGGAAGCAGACTAAGGAAGTGGGTTTCAGCTCAAATGCCTGGGCGGGAACTGCGGGTGCCAACCAGTTCTGAATCTCGTTCTCCGCCGGGTTATAGGTATCCACCATTGGTCGGTCGATTCCTCCAGCTACTATAATCTGTCCCATCCGTGCCGTGAGATCTGCATTCTTCTGTTCGGCTTCAGCGAGGCGAGCAAGAATCTGTCGTATTTGTTCCTCATCCGGTGGTACTTTTGGCGGCATTTTGTCCTCTAGTCCTGGGGGGAAAGTAAGATCGATGTCAGAGGATAAATCAAGGAAAGGATTACTGAGGCGATGATCTTCCTCAATAATCTCAGAGGAGATGAAAGGGTTGGTTTGAGAGTAACCACCCTAAGAAAGAGGGAACCAAGACTCAAGAGGGTCATGAGTTCTGGGTGGTCCAAGGTGCGCTTGGACCGATGAAGACGAGTCACTTGGGGGACTCATAGAGAGATCGGTGAATAACGCGTCGACATCTCCCCAGTTACTCATCTTGATGTGGCGAGAAGAAGATAGGACTTTACTCCTACCTAAAGCAAGCAAAATCAATCCAAAACCCTGGGTTCACACTCAACACAGTGAAGGACTCGAAATCAAGTCCGATTAATCTTGTAGTTTTTAAGTGTGATTTTTCAAGCAAGATAGCAAGGATTACGCGGCCTATAGGGAAGTTGGCTCAGAGCCGGATGCGTCTTCCCTGTTTATCCTATCGCCTAAGATACCGCCGATCCTCCCTTTCTTCGCTCCTATCCGGAGTTGGGGACTCAAAGACGTGCCCCTATCTACCTGCAAGCAGGCGGAGGCTGACAAAGCTAGGCCTTGTCGTAGAGTACCGCTGGTTCGCCCCTATCTACCCGCGAAGGCGGAGGCTACTTGGTACTTGTCAATGAGCTTAAAAGTATCCCACTCGTGATATTTGCTAGGATCAAGTGGCTCGTGATATGGAAGGAGGGGATTTGGGCTCTGCCTTAAGGTGTTCACACACACTCAAGTACCCTCACTCAGCCTGAAAACAGGGTCGGGGATTAATCTCCCACAAACAATTTTCAAATTTTATTCTCTTTTTTTGGTCAATACTGTTTAGCAGTCCCGATTTTAAGTTAAGTTATCACTGATTAAGTCAACCACACAGCACGCCTATCGGACAGTCCCAATTCCCGTTTAATTAAATGTGAAAATCAGAGGGAGAAATCGAGAAAAAGCCGATGCAAGATAAAACAATGATGATATGCTGAGTTCAGGAGACTTACAGTGAGCCCTTCGCTTTTTTTATGCAGGATGCAGAACAGAATTGAAAATTTTATCTAAATGCAAATGCAGGCGATAAAAGCCGCTCCTAGACAGGCAGTTCTATTAGCGTGAAGAACAGTTTAATTTGGCTAAGTACTGCGGTCTAAGTGCGTCTTTTAAGTGATTTGTATGATCCTAATGATTACGAGCACAAGCAATTCCTAGATTGGCTCGGGGAGCCGCTAGTGCAAGCTAAGTTACATTCACCCACACAGCACACAGGGACACAGTTCCACTATTTTTACACACGCGAGAACCCAAACGGGAACTGCTGGAAATGATGCGAAAAACGTGGAAAATGATTGAAATTTACAAGTTCTCTCAATTCACTCAAAGAATAATGTCGATTCCTCGAAGCATCTTCGACTCCTCGCGTTCCTCGCACAAAAATAATTTCGATGTCAGAGAGAGAACGACTCAAAAACAATGCAAAACTTTAAAGAACAGAGAAATATTCACAAGAAAAACCAGGGGTCAGACTACCCGGAGAAAGAAAATCAAACACTCAAAAGTTCACCAAAAAATTAACCTAAGCCGTGCCTCCCGGCAACGGTGCCATTTTGATAAGCGTCCCGTACCCTATGTTAATTCGGTCAAATTAAGGGTCCAAATTAAGTTTAAGTGTTCGTTGCAGTTGGACACGAGAGGTTAATCAAAAACCACTATTAATTAATGTCAAGTTAATTTCAAGCGGCAGATTTTTTTACTTGGTGGAAGTCCAAGGTCGAGCTCAGGGAGGCATCTGTCTCCTTAGGTCAACTTTTAGTAAAATCCAAGTGTGAGATTTTCGGAGGGAATATTTTTGGTCTTTTTCGGTTTTTTTATGCAATACACATGCAAAATCAGGCCAAATTAAATGTTAATTCAGAAAGATGGTCAAATTAATTCCAAAAATTATGAAACTTGGCCAGATTATGAAATGGGATGAAATTAAGCTACTCTAATTTTTTTGTAATTTTTAGACACTAAATGAATTTACTGTGAATTAAATATGCAGACAGGGTGATTTTCACTATTTAATTTTTAATAAATAACAAATCACAATTTCTTCAAGAGATAAAATTATCCTAGATAGCACTAATGATAAGGAATCTAGGAAAATTGACAGATCTTAATTTCAATGTGAAATGAATTTATTAAAATTAAATTGAGAAAATCACTCAACAATTTATTTAGGCCTTGATATGTGTGCAAATGACGTGAAATTTTTATGGCATGTTAAGTTCACTGTCCTAAATCTATTATGAATTTTTGAGGATTTTTGGAATCACAGAGAATAATCTAGAAATTAAAAGGTGTCACTGGGCAAAATATTCCACAAATCAACCAATTAATTCATTTAAAATTCCACTGAAATTACAAAAACATGACACGTGGCCCAATAGACAGAGGACAAGTTTCTCAACAAAATGCAACTTTTAGAATTGAAAAATAATGTAAAATGCAACCTAGGGATGCGTGCAAACACAGGGGTGTAAATGCAATACTGGAAAATAAAAATACATAAAGTAAATATGCTGACAGGGACTTAAGTCCAATTACCTATTATGATGGGGACTCGAGTGCAATTTCTCCACAAGGCACGTTGCTTCACAGTGACCTTTTTGCAATATTGATAAGTTCCAGGGGCCTCAGTGTAAATTTCCCAGGCCGCACGTGCTCCTCACGTGGGCGGCCTAGGTTCGGATAACTGCGGAGGCTCGGTGCTAGGCTCGGGCGCTTCTGGAGGTCTGGAGTGAGGCTCGGCGAAGCTTCGGGTGGTCCGAGCCTAGAGGTCGGGGACAAGGCTCGGATCGGGGCGACTTAGCGCGATCCCGACCGTGCGATCTTGGTGAAGATCGACGGTCGTTGTTGACTCCGTTTGCTGTCGACGTGGATGATCAACAACCGTCAGATCTAAGCTGATCCAACGGTGGTTGACGCTCCCTGAAGATGGCGACGTGGCATGCTCATGTCCGTGGGATCACTGATCGATCCTACGGTGCCTGGAAATCGAGGAAGGGGGCGACGTGGCTGGCTCGGGACCGTTCGATCAAGATGATCGAACGGTGGCTGTACTTCTTCTCCACCGGCCCTCTGCCACCTGCGGAGGAGTTGGCGGGGCTCCGGCGAAGGGGGGTTTGCTCCGCCTCGGTCGCTAGGCGTCGCTGAAGCTCTCCGGAGGCTCTGAAAAAGCTCGGAAGATGAGGGTTGAAGTGACGACGCGTCCGATGGTCCCTGGAGTGAGGGAGGCACGCCGGAGCTCGATGGCGATGAAGCTCGAGGGGAGCTCCGATGATGTTTCCGGCCAATCCAAGGAATGTGTACCTACAAGGGTTAGAGGTATACTCGTAGCACGCGTGTGTTCGTGGAGGTGTGCTGAACGGAACGAGAGGCCTATGGCGGAATGGGGTGACCGACGAGCGAGCTCCGCCGAGGTGGCAGAGCTGGAGTCGATTGAAGGTGAAGTGCGGAGTTTGCGGGTATAAAAGGGTGCGCGAGGATCGGAGCTCCATCGCGGAGCTCGGAGGGATGAAGGTGGAGCGAGAAGATGACTGGGGAATGCTAATTAGATCGGAGAAGTCAAGAAGCAAAACAAGGAGAAGATCAGAAGAGAATCAAGGAGGTTACCTGGGGATTGGAGCTCAGATTGGAGCTCCAGGTCTTCGCTCTAGGGATCGGTAGGGTCCCCAGCTCAAGCAGCTTCGCGGAGGAGGGCTGCGACACGGCGGAGCTCACCGTGGATCTCGCCGGAGAAGAAACGGTCGTCGCTCGAAGAGGCACTCGATTGCTGTCACCAAAAGAACGCTCTGAGCTCAGGGAAGCTCTATGGAGTGGCGGATGGGTGTAACGATGGCCGGAGAGGGGATATTTAAAGGAGGAAGGTCTCGGCTGGAGTGGAGGTGGCGCGAGGTTTATGGAGTTCGTGGGAGAGAGCTGGAGGTCGTCGTGGGTGATGGAGTGGTTGTCGAAGATCAGGGATGAGTAGGGGTCATCATGATGGTGGTGGCGGTCGTCTGCGGTGGTAGAGGCGCTGCCAAGAATAGGAAGGGGTGTCCCTCCCGCAAGGCAGGGAACGTGGGAGAGAGGGGCACCCGAGGTAGGAGACGAAGTCTCCACCGTTGGATCTGGTGATCCAATGGTGGTGATTTAAGAGGGCTGGATCGGTTGAGATCAGATCCGGGCGTGGCGATCCAAGCGTCGTGAGGTGGCCACGTGTAGGACTAAGCGCGAGCCGGTAGCGGGCGGTGGAGATGTCATCAAGGAATTCATCGGACGGCTGATGGTTACTGTGGAATTAACGGCTGAGATGGATGGATGAAGGCGCTATCGAAGGTCCACATGCTGCCACGTGGCTCGATGAGATTAAAGCGCCATCGAGCGGATCAAATTAAAGGCTAAGGTGGATCAGACGGCTAGAAATCAAAGTGTACATGGAGGCGGCTAGGCCGTTGGATCTGGAAGGTAATCCAACAGCTGTAGCTGCGGGCGGATGAGGCAAGGGCAGCGGGCTACGTGGCGCAACCAGAGGGCGCCACGTGGCCTGCTGTGATTGGTTGAAAAGAGAATTTAATGTAGAGAGAAAAGGGGACCGAATTTGGAAAAACTCAAAACATGAAAGTTGTAGATCTTGATGAGATCTACAAGTTTCATGTTGACCAAAGATGGAGATGAGGGTCAAGTATGATACAAAAAATACAAAGATACAATTTATACATATATGTAGTATACAAAGTGGCCCAAAAACCCAACTTTCTCATACGAGCTCCAAATTGGATGAAATTGGTCTCATTTTAAAGGTCTTTTAATATGTAATATTCTAAGAGTGAGTAAACCTATTTTGGGAGTTTGTGTGAGGGATCTATGTGCATTTTCTGATCCAGTGTTTCTAGGGCTTTATTGACTAATTTACAAGGGGGAGTTTTGGCTTTCTTCCCTATATTATTAACTAAGGAGTACATAGTATAAGGAAGAGGTTATTTTTGGTAAGTGGATATTTTACAAGGGTTTTTTGGCTTCTTATTTAAGTGCAAATGGACTGCTAAAATGTATGTATTATGTATGTATGCATGAATGCTATTTATGCATTATAAAGGGAAATATGCCTTTATTTACTCAGGAACAAGGCTCTATTTTTTACTTTTGAAGTGATGAATCACAGATTCATCAACCAGCAGCCACCGCAGTTTTACCAGGCACCACCATCCCAGGACACTCAGATGGTGGTCTACCAGCCGGATAAACCCCTAGCAGTACTCCCCCCTCCTACTTACGAGCCGGAGCCATTGATGGATGTCAACGGGATTTGGTGCGACTGACCCCATCCCTGTATCTGACGAGACCATCCCGGATTCCGTTGGTTGGCCAAAGGCACCAGGTCCCAGTAGCAGCCTCCAGTTCAGGGTGGCCAGTACGGCGAGCAGCGCGAGCAGCACCAGTAGCCCCAGCCCCCAGTACACCAGCAACAACATCCATCCCAGAGAGAGCAGTATGGTCCTCGTCCCTATCAGCAGGGACAGTCTTGAAGGTGAGAGCAGCCTCATCAACAACAGTATCATCAGCAGTACCCTTCTCACCCGCACCAGCAGCAGCAACCTCACTACCAGCGAGGCCACCTGTCAGGTTCTCATGGGCCGACCTATGAGAACCTCGCCTTGGATGATCTATCCTAACTCATGATCGAGCAACAGGCTACTTTTCAATGGGAGATGGATGAGTTATGCCAGGAGATGCGAGAGATTGTGAGAGGGAAGGCCGCCATCTCTGCCCAGATCGAGCCAAACCCGAAAAACCTCAAGAGGAAATCTGAGCAGGTAGAGTTCACTGAGATTACCACTCCTAGTGCTTCACTTGGTGATATGTCTGCATACATGTTTGATGTTGATTTTGTTACACTTAGGAGCATTAGGATGCTAGAAGGCAGCGCCTCATCTGAGAGACGATCCCACATCACTTCAGGAGTGCCAGGCGAGGAGGAGCGCAGTACTGATGCCACGAGAGATGATGACGGTGGTGCTGACGCCACCATGGATGTTGATCCCACTGATGGTACTGAGGCCGTCACTTCACCAGTTAGAGGAGCTGGTACTGACGCCACCATTGCAGTTGCTGAGCCAGAGCACGGTACTGATGCCACGAGTCCAGATGCCGAGGGTGGTACTGAGGCCACCATTTCCAATTTTGCTAGTCCTATTGTTTTTCCTTCTGTACATGTATCTCATGACATTTTTGCAAATCAAGGAAAGGGTTTGTTGTTTTCGGATCCACATGTGTTTCTTGATGATGGTTGTGTGGATTCTGCTATTCATGAGCATGCCAGACCCTCTCCTAGTCCTTCATCTGATAAGGACCCTGTAGTCCCCTTTCCCAGAGCACTCCATTTGGGTAAGGGGAAGAAAAAAGAAAATTCAAAAAAGAACCATAAGATAGAGTTCATCCAATAGATGATAGATAGATTTCACATACAACTGACTCTACAGGAGGCCTTAGAGCACATACCTCTACTCTAGAGATCACTCAGAGATAGGACCACAGCTAGGAGGAAGAGGCGGAACCATCAGTCAGAGATCCATGTGCTTACTCATGCCACGTGTTTCGCGATTCAGATCCGTTTGCCAACCAAGAGGCCAGATGCAGGAGCCCCGTATGTTAGATGCCACATCCATGAGCAGAGGTTCGACCACACTCTATTAGACAATGGTTCTTCGATCAACCTACTTCTGGCAGCCCTTCTCAACCGCTTCGAGCTGAGCCCTCTCCGACAGAGCAGGACGACCCTTCAGTTTGCTGATCGATCTATCAAGAGGCCGAAGGGGTTGCTGAAGGACGTTGTCGTCACGATTCAGGGCCTGAAATTCCTCGTGGACTTCGTTGTGTTGGACACGGAGATCCATGAGTCTGTGACCGATACCCCTGATCATTTTAAGACGCCCGTTCTTAGCCACAGCCAAGGCAGTGTCCGACCATGATAACAGGAAGGTATAATTTCACGTCGAGGATGAGAGTATACAAATAGAGACGGTCGAGGAGACTAGAGCTCGAGATTCAACTTGCTCAGAGCCGACTTCCGATTCAGAGCAGATGATAGAGGCAGGGCGGGACATCTACCGGGACTGCGATTTTGTGATCACAGATGACGAGGCAGTTTTGGCAGATCCAATCACACATGACATCCTCTCACCTTCAAAGTTTGCTAATGCAGATATGCTAGCAGAGGAGAGCTTGGAGAGCACATTCCTGGTCCAGGATACATCTCAAGCAGTAGAGTCGGTTCCCGACCGTGAGACAGATTTTGGTGAGTCTGATACATATCCCTCAGAGTCATATATTGATTGGGAGGAGTTTGATGATTTGATACCATGTATGACTTCTACTGAGCCTATATCTATGGAGGAGGCTGATTCCATACAAAGCAGAGACAGTCCAGTAGAGCAGCCTTCGCCATATTCAGACTGTGAGTGAGAGTTCTCATTCTCCCATGCAGATTTGGTAGCATTCACTCAGACTTTTCAGAGGCCAGATCCGCCAGCACCTACTTGTCTAGAGCTGAAGCCGCTACCGTCATCGCTGAAGTATAGGTTCCTTGCAGGTGAGCATGAGATGTACCCAGTCATTATCTCTGCTGATTTGACTGGAGAGCAGGAATCCCATCTGATTGGTGTTCTTGAAAAGAACCGCTAGGCTATAGGATGGAGTGTAGCTGATCTCCAGGGGATAAGTCCGGCCTTGTGCTCCCACCTTATCTATATCGAGGAGGATGCGAAGCCGTCGCGTGAGTTCTAGCGACGGTTGAACCCGAATCTTCGAAATGTTGTCATGAAGGAAATCTTGAAATGGTGGAGCGCTGATTTTATCTAACCCATCTCTGACTCCAAGTGGGTCAGTCCGTTGCATGTGGTGCCCAAGAAGACGGGCATCACCACAGTTGTTAGTGAGTCTGGAGAGGAGATCGCTACCCGGGTACCCACTTCTTGGCGGGTCTCTGTGGACAACAGACGATTGAACCAGGCCACCAAGAAGGATCATTTCCTCCTGCCCTTTATTGATCAGATTATTGAGAGATTGGCAGGGAAGAGCCATAATTGTTTCTTGGATGGGTACTCCGGCTATAATCAGTATAGTGGTAAGTATAGTGGTAAGTATTCCCGCCTGTCACGCGGGTGACCCGGGTTTGATCCCTGGCAACGACGCAATCTGACGAATTCGAAAATGTCGCTTTTAAAAATGTGTTTTTATCATGAAGTGCGTTGTAGGCGGCAATCGGAAACGGTCAAGAAAATAACCACAAATATTATGTTCGATTTTTAATCGTGTGATTTTATGTTTATTTTACTTGGGCAAGTCCCAAGGTCGATCACAAGGAGGCAAAGGAACAACCTAGAATTAAGTCTATCAAAGTTTGTGTTCGGTTTTCGAGGCGGTTATTTTTGGATTTTTCAATGCAATAAAGGGTGCAATATGCAAATTCGGCCTATTTTAGGGACTAAAATGTAAATTACATTCAAACGATGTCCGAAAAATATGAAACTTCTCCACAATATAAAATACGATGAAATGAGTGTACTATATTTTTTTGGAATTTTTGGATGCAGTATGAATTTTTTATGGATTTTTAAATGCAAAGAGAATGATTTTCAAAATTTAATTATAATAAATATCAAACCTACTTATTTTCGAGGACCAAAATTATCTAAGATCTATCACTAGGTGATGGATCTCAGAAAAATCCTAACCCTTAAAAATGAGATCTAATACCTATTAAAAATTAAATAGTGAAATGTGCAAAATGATTTTTATAGAGCAAAATATGAATGCAATTTCAAAACTTTTTGGGCACAGTGTTAAGAATAATTAACTCTACAATATGTGATTTTTCGGAGATTTTTAGAGCAACGGTTAATCAAAGATGAATTTTTAAGCAAGAAATGGGTAAAATATGCAAATTTCCGCAAAATAATTATTTATTAATTAACCATCAATCACAAAATTACCCAAAATATGTCAAAGTGTAAAGAATTAACTACCAAACATCATGCTATTTTTGGTTTAATAAAATAATGTAGAGTATAGGTTCAAAATAAAAGTAGAACACAGGGGTATGATTGCAAATATAAATAAAATAACCAATGCAGTGGGGGTTTGCTATGTAATTACCAATATTGATAGGGGCTACTTGCAAAATTTCCAGAGAGGGCACGTGCGTGGCACGTGCCCTCTGGAGGTGGGGTTGATCTGCAAATAGGGCGACCTTTGGGGGAGCTTCTATAAATTGCCCAAGGGGGCACGTGCGCAGTAGAGGTCGTCGATGGAGTAGCGGTGGTGCAGCAGAGGTGTAGAACGTAGGTGGTTGTGCTGCGACGTTCTTGTTGGCGCTGGTAGGCGGAGTAGTCGTGGCGATGAAGTTTGGGTGTCGAGGACGGAGCTGGCGGTGGCGTAGTCTGGAGATGTTGAAGCTGAGCTCGATGAAAAACTCGGAGGAGATGATCGTAGGTCAGTGAAGTTGACGTAGTCGGAGAAGATGATCGTAATCGTTGGCTCGACGCAGGAGGCGGAGTGGGGGCACGACAGCATGAAGCTGCAGCTGCGACGGTCGTGGAGGAGCGACCGGATCTCGCCGGAGTTGAAAGATGCGGGATGTCACCACCGCCCTTCGTGGAGGCCAACGGCGGATGAGGATGGCTCAATGAAGAACGTTGTGGCGGAAGCGAAGGCGAAGCAGCGTTGTCGGTGACGTTAATGGAGGAGATGAAGTGGTCGATGTTGATCGTCGGGGGTAACTGGCTCGATGGCGATCAAAGGAGGCCGGAGCTGGAGCGTGTGCTGAGGCGCAGCGAAGAGGGGGAGTAGGGACCCTCGGACCTCGCCGGGGAGGCCAACGCGATGCTGTCACCACCGCGATGAAGCTCCTTGTGCAATCGGCGGATGTCCTTCTCCGGGGCGGTGGCTTGCGTTTAAATAGGAGGTGGGTCGGCGACCGGAGATGGAAGGTGGAATTGGAGAGGGAATTGCGGTGGTGAGAGATTTCCGGAGATTTGAGGCGGCGGCAGAGATCTTTGATTTGGGTAAGGACGACGATCGAAGGAGGCCGGCGATCGGCCGCGATTCGCGGCAAAAACTGGGGGCGGCGGCGGACTTCCAAAGGAGGAAGGGGCGCCTGGAGAAGACGAGTGTTGGGCCATCCGATCGGCCGAGATCGGGCGGCCAACTAATCGACACGTGGCAGAAGGAGGCGTGAGCAGGGGGCCCAAGTGCGGAGCACGTGCGGGGAGCGGCACGTGCGCTGCACGTGCGTGGCTTTTATTATTTTTTTATTATTATTTTATTATTTTTTATTAACGAAAACGATATATAATAATGCCAAAAATGGCTGACACGTGGAGGCACCAGGTGCTGCCACGTGTCAGCACAAGAAAATTCCAAAAATAAATATTTTGTAAAATCGAGAAAAAATAGTAAATGACCTCGGATCGAAAATGTTTCTTCACAAAAGTTGCTCGTCTCGATGAGATCTACAACTTTCATGAAGACGTCAAAACCAAAATCGATCAAATGCATAAAGTGAATTTTTGGGATATCCCATGTACATAGATCACCTTGATTTTGGGGTTTTGTAATTTTTATGTCATTTTTAAGATCAGATAAAAATACGGAAAAATTACAGTAAAATCAAAGATAAATAAAAATATCTTAATCTAATTTTTTTGTATTTTTCTTAATAAGTTAAATAAGTATGTAAAATAATTGGTCAAAAACTGCTAAAATATACAATATACAAAAGAGGCCCAAAACCCAACTTTCACATATGAGCTCTGATTCACTTGAACTTGGTCTTGTTTTGAAGGTAATTGAATTTACATTTGTTCAAAAGTGAGTAGGATTAAAACGGACACTGGATGGGGAAGATATGTGGCTTTTAGTCCGAAAATCCTGAAATTAGGGTTTGGGTTTTTGGTCCGCTTATTTGGGTTAGTTATTTTTTTGTATTTTTCGTTTATTCTTGTTAGTGATATGTACACAGTGGAGGTGGTTTTGTGTCATTCAGAGTTAGCATGAATGAGTTAAAAATCAGGGAAGTTAGGCTATTTACAGGTCATTTTGGCTTGGATTTTTGGCTTCTTATTTAGTGCAGATTTGTATGCTAAAATGCAATTCTTATGAAATCATGCATGAATGCTAATTATGCAGAATAGATGCTAAAATGCTGTTGATTTTAAGGGATTTGAGCTTAATAAATGAGATTTAGAGTGATGAATATGAGATTCATCAGTGGCCATTGCGCCTGAGGACCAAGACAAGACCGCCTTCACCTGTCCCTTCGGAACATATGCTTTCAGACGCATGCCATTTAGATTGTGTAATGCTCCGACGACATTCCAGAGATGCATGCTGTCCATCTTTTCGAACATGGTTGAGTGCTTGGAGGTCTTCATGGATGATTTCTCGATCTACGAAGATGGATTTGATTCTTATCTTGACTGCCTAGATCGAGTCCTTCAACGATGCATAGAGGTTCACCTTGTGTTGTCTTGGGAGAAGAGTCACTTCATGGTGACTCAGGGGACGGTGCTTGGACATATCATCTCCAACAAGGGCATGGAGGTTGATACGGCCAAGGTGGATGTCATTAGAAAACTCAAGCCACCGTCCAACTTGCGTCAGTTACGGTTTTTTCGGGGGCACGTCGGTTTCTACAGGCGCTTCATTCATGATTTCAGTAGGATTTCCCGACCGTTGACTGATCTTCTGACGAAAGACACCGAGTTCCATGTTGATGATAAGTGTTTATCGTCATTTGAGACTCTCAAGAGTCATGTTGTAGAGGCTCCTGTTCTCCAACCACCGGATTGGTCTCTCCCATTCGAGATCATGACGGATGCCTCCGATTTTGCCATGGGGACCGTGCTGGGATAGAGGAGGGATGGAGTCCCCTTTGATATTCACTACGCTAGCCGTACATTGGATGTCGTGCAGCGGGACTACACAGTCACTGAGAAGGAGATGCTAGATGTAGTCTTCGCCCTAGATAAGTTCAGATCTTACATCATTGGATCTAGAGTGACCATCTATACTGATTATACCGCCATTAGGTACCTCATGGCAAAGAAGGATGCCAAAGCCAGATTGACCAGAAGGATCCTTCTACTCCAAGAGTTTGATATAGAGATTAAGGACAAGCCTGGAGTCAAGAATGTGGTGGCGGATCATCTCTCCTGATTGGAGTATCTTGAGGATTCTGAGCAGACCAAGCCTATATATCAGACCTTCCCAGATGTGGTGATCCTTGCTATCACCTCTCTCCCATGGTATGCCGATATTGTGAACTATCTTTTCGCCAAGGAAGTTCCACAAGATTGGCCCAGGAAGAAACTTGAGACCTTCCTTGCGAAGGCCAAGTTTTATCATTGGGAGTAACCCGTCCTTTATCATGAAGGAGGGGATTATATCTGGCGTCGGTGCATTCCTCGAGAACCACTGCATCCTTACTTACCGCCATAAGCTTGAGGCAGGAGGACATCACTCTGGGAGGAGAACGACACAGAAAGTGCTCCAATCCAGCCTATGGTGGCCTACTCTCTTCAAGGACTCTGATGAGTTCGTGAAGAGGTGTACTTACTGTCAGAGGATGGGTACTTGTGGACAGCGTGATATGACGCCGATGCAGCCAATACACTTCTTTGAGGTTTTTGATGCACGGGGCATCGATTTCACGGGTCCATTCCCTAAGAGTCAGGGATTTGAGTACATTCTGTTGGTCGTAGATTATGTGAGTCGTTGGGTTGAGGCCATCCCCGCCCGAACCGCAGATGCTAGGACTGTTTGCAGATTTTTGAGGAAGAATATCATTTCACGGTTCAGGGTACCTCGAGTGTTGATATCTGACGGGGGTCTCATTTCTTCAACGATAAGGTAAAGGTCCTTGCTAGCGAGTTCAACATAGACCATCGAGTAGCCACTCCATACCACCCTCAGACGAATGGTCTTGCTGAATTGTCGAACAAGGAGATCAAGACTATATTGCAGAAAGTTGTCCGCCCTGACCGAAAGGATTGGTCACAGCTTTTGGACTCAGTCTTGTGGGCATATAGGTTGTCTTTCAAGACTCCTTTGTGCACATCTCCCTTTCACCTCGTTTATGGCAAGCCCTGCCATTTACCTGTTGAGCTAAGACATTGGTCACTTTGGGCTGTTACTGATATACTTTTGGATCCAGGAGTGTAGGAGATCAGAGGAGGGGAGAGTTAGCAGCCCTGGAGGAGCTTCGTGATACAACCTTTTCGAATAGCCTACAGTATAAGGAGAGAGTAAAGGAGTGGCATGATTCTCATATCAGCCACAAGCAGTTTGAGCCAGAACACAGAGTATGGTTGTTTGATGCAAGGCTTCGTTTATTTCCAGGGAAGCTACAGAGAAAATGGAAGGGAACCGATTTGCTTAGAAAGGTACATAACAATGGGAGTATTGATATATCTGAGTTGTCTTCTGATGTTACCTTTCATGTTAACATCCAGCAGCTCAAGCCATATCTAGATCATGAGCCGCTGGTCGTTGACATTGCCATGATTCACTTTGCATGAGATGTGGTCTCTTGACTCACATCTATTGCATCTCACGCCTGATTATCACTGTTCTCCCGACTTGTATAGATCCGGTTGTCGATATCTCTCTATTCTTTAGTCCCACACCCCTTTCTTATCTTATGATTATGCTATACTTAGGGTGTACTTTCCCCTAAGTATGGGGGGGTTGTAGGAATCTCGGGTATTCTATTCATTCTTTCTACCTCTGTTTTGTTGCCTATCCTTAGGGATATTTTACCCTATGTACAGGGGGGTGGGGGTAGACCCTGTACATCCTTCCACTCGGATTTCCCTCCATGTACAGCTTGCTATACTTAGGATTACTTGATCCTAAGTATAGGGGGAAATACCGAGTCTTCTTTATTCTATTCTTTGATTCGTCTTTGTGTATACCATTCCTTTTCACTTCCCTATACTAAGCACGAGTTATGTCTTCTTCATCGCTCTTGATTACTCTGAGGACATCGTTCGAGCTAAGTATAGGGGGTTGTCGTATTTATTTCATATATATACTTTAGCCATAACTCGTACTTTGTGTGAGTGTGTTAATAAAAATGGCAAAAAATCCATAAAAATTTAAAATTTTCCCTTGCACATAAAATTCTTCTTCCACATACCTATCTATTTATAAAAAAATTATTTGTGTACAAATGTTTGTAAAAATGATTTATGTAAATAGTTTGTAAATGTTTTCAAGCCAAAATTATGTATATAGTACAAAATTTTCGTAAAATGTTTGAAAAATAAAACGTTTGCAAAAACCTTGTGTAAATTTTTGAATAATATTTTGCAAAACTTCGCATTCATGCATACATGCATGTTTTCAAACATTTTTCAAAAATTTTGCACAATTGTAAAAATTTGTAAAAATGCATCTTTGTAAATATCTGTATAGTTTTTTCAAATCATAGTTGACATTTAAACTGGCTTGGAATTAAATTGGAAAATGGAGCTTGGTTAAGATATTAATCCACTTAAGTATAAGAGGAACCTTATAGGACTTAGGATTGAGACTTTTCAGGTCCATTGGGACTTAATTCTTTGAATCCACTAGGCTATGAGCATATGTCATCTTGATGAGCCTAAGTAGAGCGCTTAACAACACACACATGACTCTCAGAGACAATGGCTTTACTTGCACCAACACTTTACACATAACTCTCCGCGGATGAGGTGGTGAGGAAGCAGTTTGCTTTGGTTGGGGTAGCATATGAGGGGAGTACTTCTAGGCGGAACCTCTCTTCTTCTTATAGTGAAGGAAGTGTGTCTCAACTTGGTTTGGTGGTTATGAAGTCTTAAGACAGGAGTTGTGGATTGCAATAAAGCTTCAAAAGAGGGATAGTCTACTGGCTCAAGAGGAAAAACTCCATATGTATATATGCTGCACCATGTGGATATGTTGTTCATATGCACAAGAAAAAAAATGTGCAAAGAAAGAAAAACTCCAAAAAATGGTGGATCGGATTGAAAATTTAATAATCCCACCAGAGTGTATATAGTCAAAAAAAGCAAAGCTTATGTTACACATGACCATATCATGAAGCTTGCAGCGGGAGACTCAGCTACACTGGTTAGAGCTCCCAAGGATACATGGCTACACTGGTCATGGTCCATTCTCTTCTCCCCCCTCTTCTTGAGCCGGTTGTACTTGAACTTAGAAGGGAATACCCTGCTCCTCGAGGAAAGAGTTGCTAGACAGAGGCATTAGAGTTACCAGGTTGAGGGAGGTTGTTTCTTTGTCACTTCTGAGGTGGGGGGCTACATATCACTTATACAGTACAAGAAAAGATTCATGGTCATTAGAGTTTGTGTATGTAGACTTCTTCTGGTCTGGTTTATTGAGGAGTCTTGACCATAGATTGCTGGAACTTAGAGGCTGTTAAGTTTTAAGCTTAAGTCCAAATAAGCTTCCAACAAATGAATAATCCAAAAGTCTGACTGAGCTCCATATTTCAATTTAATCAAGGAAAGTTTAATCATCAAACCTTGATTTCCTCTCTTTTTCTTTTTCTTTCTCTTTTGCACTTCATTTTAAAATAAGTGTTTGCTAAGGGACTAGCAAAAGTAAAGTATAGGGGGTGATGAATCCCCATTCATCACTCTTTACTCCTTTATTTTAGCTAGAAATCTTGGCAAAATACCTTGTAATTAGTTGCAAATATAATAAAATATCAAAATGCATGCATTGTGTAAATGGTAATAAGTAGCATGTTTTTGTGTAAAAATAAAGGAATAAAGAAATAAAGAAAAAGAGGGAGATATTTAGAATAAATATTGAGTGACCTGAACCCAAGGGAGGGCTCAATAGGGTCCTGACCGCAAAATAAAACAAGTAGAGAGAGATAGGGTAACTCAACCTTGCACATAAATCCCCTCTTAGTGTATATATTTTATTTTCCAAAAATAAATTTATATATAGGTCTCCCAATGTGTATATATTTATAAAAATAAAATAAGAATGGGAAAAATAAAATAAAAATAAAAATAAATACTTTCTCTCTCGTCAGTGTACATATACCATGTACATAAAATAAAAGATGTATTTATTTCACCTTTGTAAATAATTAATAAAAATCAAATAAAAATATTGTTATATTCCATATTTTATAATGTAAATAAATAAAATACAAAATTGGAATATTTTTACATAAATAAAATAATAAAAAAAATTAAAAAATACATAGGTATTTATACATTGACATAATAATATCATGTAAATACATAATTTGTTTTTCAAAAAATAAATAAATAAAAATCACTAAAAAATACTTTAAAATAAATAAACATTTTTCATTTTGTAAACATTTTGAAATAAAGTCTTTTTCTAATTTATTTTGAATTTTTAAATCTTTTCTCCGATGAATTTTTCTCATTGGTCCACGGGGGACTGTTGACCCCCGATCAACTCTCCCCCAGGACCACATGCCTCGCGGATCTGGACGCAAACCCGATTTGTCCACTTTTTCACGCCTCGATCCGCCAACCATTTCCTTAAACCCTGGGCCCCGATTATCCTTGAGACATCCCTAATCCACGCCCGATCATCTTTTTAGGGGTCTGAGCATTGGATTGCACGTCCGACTCCATTCTTGTGGACCCCTGGCACTATATAGTCTCGCCTCCTCCCACCATGTCACGCACCTTCAACCACCATTTCATATTCCTAGGACCTCCATCTTCTAGCCTTGAGTAACATCAAGCCCTAGGAGGCGTTGCAACGAGGATTGAAGCGCTCTAGCCCCTGGTCCGACGGCCACACCGTCGAGCTCCGCCACCGGCGAGCACGAGCCTTTGGAGGCGTCGCTCCATCGAGGCAAGGACTCCAAGAGACACACCATCTCCCCCACAGACGCGTCCCCGATCATCAGGTATCCTTGTTAGACCTTAGATTAGCTTCCATTCCCATTTTCGATTTTTGCGCCGCCGGGCTTCGCCAGCCATTTCGCTCCTCTCCGATAGACCATCTTCCCATCCGACCATTGCATCATCTTCACGAGACTTCGTTCCACCTTCTACACCCCTACGATCATCTTGTTCGCCACTGAACCAAGAAGTAGGACTCCTCCGTCGTCACTTCGTCGAAGACTCCTGCTCCACCTCACCAGACCACCCACTAACCCCATAACCGGGTCGAGGCACTTTGCCCTCGACCCAGTTTTCTTTCTGTGTAGGTTTCATCGAAGAAGGACCCCATCTGGGGGTCCAACCGTTTTGGCATAGGTGCTCCTGCTCCCCTCTGTCGCCGGAGCTTCTCCGACGTCTCCGGTCCCATCTGAGCACACCCACCGCTGTAGATGAGCTCCCTCGTCGATTCACCCACCTCTGCAGCATCTAAGGAGGTCCCATGCGCACGCATTTGGCCGGCGACTGGTTCTTCGAGGGTCCTCTGGTGTCGTTAGATCGAGCACCTCGCTCCAGGTCTATCACAGTCGTCCATCTTTGGAGATTACTCAGCTGTCGGATCACCTGAGGGGCTCATCTCGAGCGTCCATCGCGAAGGGTATCCATGCACCAGAGCCATCCGATCTTCCACGTGGCACTCCTTCAGTCGTGGATCATAATAAAGGGGCAATTTTTACTTAGGTGCTCTTTCGTTTTTATATTTATTTTAGTCCTGCAAATATTAGTTTCAGTTGTTTTTATTTTGGAACATTTGCATCTTGGACCCTGCGTTTATTTTATTTGCAAATTAGTCCCTATTTGTGTGGAACACGTGCTTTGACACGTGATTTTGTGGATCAAATTGCATATTATATCCTGTAGTTTTGGGGTGTTACTGTTCGACATTTTATAAAAAGGAATGACCTAAGTACCCCTCTGTGTGCTCATCACATGTGTGTCTCATGCTTATTTGGATTTTTTGCAATATAGTCCCTGTGGTTTTTATAAGTGTTATCTGTTTGGCCCTAGAACTTTCTTTCTTTAAACTTTGGTCCCTGTGTGCTGTAGCTCTTCTATTGGTTGAATAAAATATCGAATAAAATCGAAATCGTGTGAAATTTGGATACATGGCTCCAGCCACTGTGTAAAAATTTCACTAACTTTTTGGGATATTTTTGGGTTGTTTTAATTTTTTAAAAATTCAAAAACACACATTTTTGTTATTGTTTGAATTGAAAAATCAACTAAAAATATAAAAACTCATCTAAAAATTATAAAAAATTACTTACTGTTTCTTTTAGTGTCTTTTAGCTTCAGACCAAATTTGGTTGAATTTGGATTGACAAAACACCTAAAAATCACAAAAACCCTAAAAATCTTATAAAACTTCTTGAAAATTCCATAAAATACAAAAAATTGCAATTTTGGTTTCTGTAGCTTCTTTCTACTTTTCATAAAAATGGCCTTCAGATTTTTATAGGCTGATTATCTATTTTTATTTAGCCTTTCAAATCTTACTACACACTAGTTCATTGTTTTCACATTTTTCTATTTTTATAAAATCAATAAAAAATTACAAAATTCTAAAAAAATCACCAAAAATACTTAAAAATATAAAACACAAAAACAATTTTATTTGAATTTTCTGAGTTGTTTTGATGCATTAAATAAATTGTTGAATGTGTCCTTTTTAGCCTTTTTTTACCTTTTCTTCAAAATTAAAAATACAAAAAATTTAAAAATACATAAAATCCACCAAAAATATTTTATTCTTTATTTATTATTTTTGACTACTTCGTAGGTCGATTCGACCAACCCGTGCTTCTTGAGCTTGACCCTGGTCGCTATACCGGGTTAAATAAATAGCGGGACCGCTATTTGGATTTCATTTCTATTACTTTTATTTGGTGGTCTATTTTTCTTGATTGATCGATTTCTGAGACCCGAGTTGCAACGACCATTGTTTTTACCTTTACCCGAATCTTGGTGATTTTTCGGTCATCACGACCCCCCACACGAGGCATTCATTAGCCCATGCAGCTCCGGTGTCAGCCTACAGAAGAAACTCTGAACAAGGTTGGACTTGGACATCTCATGATGTGGAGACCCGTCAATGAGCAATCTGAATCGATCCCAAGCCTCATGGAACTTCTCATTTGGGATCATCGTGAAATTTCTTATCATAGATCGTGTTGCATTGGTCTGACTGAGTGGATAGTACTTGTTCAAGTACTCGGTCCAAAGCTGCTCCCAAGTAGTGAATACCCTCCTTAAGTGCTTCAGCCAATAGGTTGCTTGGTCAACCAAAGAGAACGGGAAGGCAATCAACTTGATAGTGTCCTTGTCCACAAATTTATCATGGACAGTGCTGCAAATCATCTCAAACTCATGTACATGGTGGTGCGGCTCCTCGATGGCTAGCCCATGAAACTTGGGCAATAGTTGGATAGTCTGGGGGTAAATCTCGAAGTCATCAAGGATCTCTGGTAGCTAGATCCATCTATGTGTGAGGGTTGCACTCGGGTTATGCAACTGCCTCATCTTCTGTGGCTGTCTCGCTGGCTCCTATGTCTCCTCGGGCTCTCCATCGCTGGTTTCTGTGGCTCATCTCTGCAGGCTCGCATCTGCATCAACTCTCAACTCACCTCTGCTATGAATGCTCCCTAGTCCCTGATTTGTCTCTGCATTGTCTCCAAGCAAGCTAACGACATATTTTTGATGGCAACTTGATCTAATATGAACGTTGATCCATGTAGCTGCTCATCAGTGTATCCCTCACTACTAGCCATGTTTACAGTCTTTACAAAGGCAAAATACCCCAACTCAAGTGCTGTCAAATGAATATATAACTTTGCTGACCTCTGCTTTGGCACCTCAGGTGTAGTAGAAGGGTTGTCAAGGGGGAACATGGTGGTGGCAAACTCAGGTCTAGAGAATGGGTCTAAGCTCTCTGAAGCCACCCTAGATGAATGGAGAGGAGTGCTCAAAAGTCGTACTACAAGAGTTAGCCTAAGGGACCTCCTTCCCATCATCGTGATTTCGGGATTTATGAGTATTGGATCCGGAATGCAAAAAAGATGAGAAATCAAACCCCTTTTTCACCTATTCAACATGAGTTGATGACTATGAAAGTTCGATCATTAATCTTGTCCAATTTTATTTAGGTGATAATCAAATCTATTAGAGCGATTAAGCAAGCTATTAGGATCATAATGCTCCTTGGATACTGTCCTAATCTCACAACTAGTTTTTCCTAGCCAGTATGGGTACGGATCGTTTACCGGCTACTGGATCTGCCCAATCTGCTGAGGAAGTCCCAACCGATTACTGGCTACCCGGTGAAGTCCTCACTAGAGAAAAACTAATCACAAGACCAATAATTTGAAGAGAGTTTGGGCATGTCTCTATCCTAATGTGTGGATCGCTCTCTCGCTATAGATAAATCAAACAAGGAGGAGGTGACTCTCCCCAAAATAAAGATTTTAGTTAAAGTTGGTTTTAGGGTCATGTTTACATTAACATTCCCAATTTTATTTGGTTATCTCTTTTTAGGTATTTTTTCTGAAATAAGACAACACCTAACAAAATTTCCAATTTCCTTGGTTATTTTGAGTCCAATGAATAATAAATTTTCCGCTTTCCTTAGTTATTTTCAGTCCAATAAAACATGGGTAAGAAGTCAAAAAAGCCGATGCACAATCAAACACAATTATGCTTGTAGAGATAGAAATGCATCTGACTCCAACACTCTACATTCTGGGAGATCCATGCATAAAATAAAGGCTAAAAGTAAACTATCTATATGATGCATGAGGAAATCATCCTTAGATGAGCAACTTCTATTACGTGACGCACAATAGCTAGCTAATCAAATAAAAGACTTGAGTCTGGTCTTGAGAGTCATTCGGTGCCCACCACAATGGGTTCTTCTAGCATTGTATGTGACCCCTCATAGCACAGTGTTGTATCCAATCAAGCTGACTTTTTTAGATTTATTTTAGCTAAGTCCAAGTACGATCTATAGGAACAGATATGCAATTACGTATTGGAACCTTAGCTAATTACGGGCATAAACAAGTAGAAGCCCTAAATCTAAGGGCTAAAACCTCGAGAATCAAATAGAAATAAAATCGAGAAAATGATGAAAAACTTCGATGAGGTCCCTCAAGGACACCGGTTCTCGGTGAAACAGATCTCGAAAAGTTTATGTGTCGAATAGTCTCAAAGTCTAATTGTTACAAACGAGGTTTTTGCAGAATAAAACTAATCTATGAGTTATAACTATAATCTCTCCCTCTACCCCTCCTCAGATGCGGGTTCCTCCAAAAGAAAATCGAAGCGTCCCTCAAGTGGTTCCTCACACAAAAATCAAAACAGAAAGGTGTCAGAAGGCAGTTATAACAAATAGATAAAAATGAGCAAAAATGAAATATGACTATTAAGATGTGCTCCGCAGCGACGGTGCCATTCTTATGAGCGACCAACCAACTAGGGTTAAGTAATGAAATAAACAAGGGTCGTTGTGACCCCAATCAATCATCCGAATCAACGTGAAAATTAAAACCACTCAAAAAATCAATCAAGTAATGTAGGCGATCGCGCTATTTTTATTTGCCTGGTACAACCACCAAGGTCTAACACAACGAGAACTATTCAAAAACTAAATAGTCAAATTTCAAAAATAAAGTATTTTTAGTGTTTTTTTATATTTTTCCAAAATTTTGTTTTAAATAAAGTGTAAACAAGCACAAGATACAAGGCACACACACCACTGTTTTTGGATTTTTCAAAATGGCTAAAAATGCTCAAAAAATGACACTAAAAATATTTTTAAATTTTATAGGTTTTGAAATGTTTTCGATAATTTTTCTAAATTCTCCAATGTTTTTGTGAATTTTTAAAATCAAACAATGACAAATATGTAAAATAGTGCATAACCATGACCAATTTGCAAATTTAAAATATCTGAAGTACCCAAAGGTCATCGATAGCAATTTTATGTTAAACAAGAAATAAAAGGCTACAAACAAAAACTGAAATCACAATTTTTAGATTTTATTTTATTTTATATGATTTTATAAGCTACTGGGTGTTTTGTGTTTTTTAAGGTTTTTATAAAGATTTTTCAAACAAAATTGTTACTAAAGTTAAAACACAATAAAAAAACAACTCCAGAAATTTTTAGAAGATTTTTCAAATTTGTATAATTTTCTAAGGTAAACATGACTCATTTGTTAGTTTTTTTAAATTTTAAAAATATAAAATGCAATAAAATTAACACACCAAAATCACCACAAAAACTACACCTTAATAGGAGCTATCAGTAATTTTTAGGAAATTTTTAGGTTTAATTTAATATTTATTAAGTCTAATAAAAGACATGCAATTAAATACAACTCATAGGGACCCAAACACAATTATTTTAACTCTGCGGACCAAACAATAACACACGATAAAAGCACAAGGGTCAAACAAGCAATTTGTCCAATCAACATACATGCAACACGTGATTCAGGCTCACAGGGGCATAAATGCAAACTCTAAAAACATTCCATTCATTCAATAACAACAGAAAAGATTCAAGACATAAATTGCAAGTGACCTAGATAAGCATGTGGAGATACATGTGACTCCAACTCGGAAGGAAAACATTGCAAATACTAAAACTACGAGGTTCAAACTGTAAATGTTTTGAACTACATAATTTATTTAAAGGATTAAAGCTAAATACTGAAATGAGAGAGGAAGAAAATGTTCAAAGGTGGGCATGTAGCGCAAGCAGAGGGGGGACGTTGACGTATGACCCAGATCGAGGCTCAAAGGATCTGACGGCCTGAAGGGGATGTCGCGGACGTGTTTGTAAGATGTGTCAGGGGGCTCTGATCTAACGTCTCTAAAGATGTAGCTGTCGGGCTGCCGTGATCTGATATGACATAGAGTGGCTCATCCGAAGGTAGAGAGAGGGTATGTAAGAACACGCCTCCAGAGAACTTCAACCGAACGAAGGAGGGAATCCGATGCTCCGATGAAGAGTTGGAGAGGTCCAACAGTATCGTGAAAGTGCAACGCATATTATGGAGGGATCTGATGAAGGATACAACGATCGGATGATTGTGTAGGTGCAACTTATCCTAGAGATGCCCCGCCTAAGCATATGGGGGTCCAAATGATGCTCCAGGTGCACGTTAGTACCTGCAAGGGGTAGAGTGGTCTCGGGGCGATGCTCCAGTCCGAGTTATTTCTTAACAAGATAAGGGAAGCAACTGGGTATGGTGTTCGACCTCCGTATCAGGTAGATGAGGGAGGTATTAATCTCAATCTCTCTATGATGGGTGAGGTTGAAGGTTATCTGGGTGCGAAGGAAGGTGTGGGATGAGTCGAGGGAGCGATTGATGAAAGAGATGATGGGTATCAGGGCTCCAGACCCGATGGTCGGAGCACATGAGATACAACAGAGATGAAATGGATATATGGATCAAATGCGTAAATAGAGGATATAAAAGTCTATATTTAAATGTTTAGATGAACTCAAAAGCTCCATTCGAAGGTGGATGGATGGGTCTTGGCCTCAACCGAGCTACGACAGTTGGAAGGCTACTCGCCAGCAGATCTCTGACCATGAAGCAAGCTATGAGCCTCCAAGCGTCTCCACAGGGGCCTAAACTACTCCTCCGATTGTAGTTACTCTGCGGAAGGTAACTAGGGGTCTTGGGTGGCGTGAGGGATGAAGAACATAGGAGGCGTAAGAGAGGTTTTATAGGGTTCCCCAGTGTCCAGAAAGATCAAAAGGGGGTCCTCAACCCTAAAAGGATTCAATACTTCCCAAGGATCCGCGAGGATCATGGATCCTAGGAAAGAAATCATGCGAAGAATTGAGGGGAAAGGATGTCAGAGTCGGGCACTAGAAAATGGGGAAGAAGCTCCAGCAAGACAAGGTGTGACTCGACCCAGCCTGGAAGGGGACGTTGACTGAGGTCAATATCCTGATGTGGCCTAATTAGAATCTAGAATGTACAAAAATAAAAGAAAATTGAATTAACAATAGTTAATGATTTGAAATTAAAAAATGTATAAAATAAAAATTGTTTATTATTTTATGAGCTATTCTTTTATGATTTTTAGTTATTTTTATAAAAAATAAAATAATGTAGATATCGTATATAGTACTATATACAAGTTATTTAAAAGCGAAATATATATAAGTATAGGTTTTGTATGTTTGTACACGTTCTTATTTGGCAATTATTTTTATTTGCATTTTTATTTACAAATTTTATTAGGAAAATTAGATTATTTTGATATTTTTTATTTAGAAATAAAATAAGTGATATATATATACAACAAGAATAGTGATAAATATTTACAAGATAAGGACCCTATCCATATCTATTTTATTCCTTGTTGATCAGACCAATATCTGGCCTTCTCTCGGGATTCTGGTTAGTTTTCATATATTGCATAAATACATCCTTATTTTATTCTTTTGATTTTCTTCTTTATTCTTTTATTTTGGTTAAAAAGAATCTTAATCACACAATACTAACAAATGCACGCACAATGCTAATTTATTGTATTTAATACATATTTACAGATATTTTATAGAGGAATTTTGCTAAAATAAAAGAATAAAGGATGTGAGTCATGGATTCATCAATCAGAATCAGTAACTATGTTCCGATCTCCTTCTCCACAGGAATCACTTCACCTATAGGTCACAACAAGTGATCCCTCATCATCCTCGATTCATCTCCAACGTCATGGAGTCATTAGGGAGGTCATCTGACCTCTAGTGGTGGTAGAGGAGCAAGGGCACCCTCATCGGAGCCCATCATGAGCTCTGCTGCCTATGGAGGAGTAGTAGTCACCGTTGGATCCCCTACTTTGGGCGTGATCCAACGACCATCACCAATCCACGTCGCACGCCTGAAGCAACAGTTCATCCCCCATCCTTGGTCTCCGAGCTTGCCTCAGAGCCTCTTACGAATCACCAAAGGCGGTCACATGGACCGACCCTCGACCTCGAGCCTAGTCGAGTCACATGCAACACGCACGTGATGTGAAGAATTTGCAAAGCCAATCCTATAATTCAACTTATTTGCATATAGGCCCTTTCACCTTTACGTAAATTGCATTTTGTCCCTTCGTCTTATTTTATTTGCATTTTAGTCCAAGTTTATCCTTATTTGTTATAAAAAAATTTTATATTTTCATTTCATAAATGCCACTGGATTAAACATTGAACATCTTTCTCCATATAAAGCCAAATGAAGTTATTTTGTTCTCATTTGAAAGATGATTTGATACTCTTTATCTTGGTTTGATTTATGGTTTAAAATTCATGCTATTTTTTTCTTTTCCAAAGTACTTAAATTGACTTATAATTGATATTGAAAATAAGACTTGTTGAGAGCAATAATGATTTGCACGCTAAACCTTAATGACTCCATTTTAGATAATTTATTCAATATCGTTAACTCATTACGTGATTTATTTATTTGAAAAATAATTAAGCATCAATTTGAAATTAAGGATTAGTTATTATTGAATTCTTTTGAGACTCAGACCTTCTTTTGCTTGGATAATATGGTAATTATCCTTAAATCAATTGAGGGTATTTTGTGATAAATCCAACATTTCTAGCATGCCTTGACATATTGTGAATGTCATTTTATTTGTGCATCTTTGCCTCCATTAAATGTAAAGTGCACAAAAATGTTTTAAAAATATTTCTTGTTGTGATTTGTGCATCCGCTGACTATCATCATCCTATAAATTGCTATATTAAATATTTGAAACTTAAAATTAATCACCTAATTGCTTGTGTGCATATGTTCGACCCTGTACTTCTTAGGTTTATAAATTTAAACAATGAACATCTTCATTGAGATCCTTTTTGGTTTTGCATGATCCGCTAAGTGCCCATGCTACGAAGGACACAAATTCTATGCATTTAATGATTCATCAAATGGCACTGTTGTCGGGGTTGCATCACATTTTGTGATTATATTTTATGTCAAAATATTTATTTAGTGATTTTTAAGTTAATTATTTTGAGCATGTATTGATGAATTGTCTCTTTTATGTGTTTCGTGAATTGTTGTTGTTTTCACTAAATTGACCATGTTAAATATCTCAATTATTATCTAATATGAAATTATATTGTGGCAGTCTCGTGGATCTGACGACTTTCGGAAGATCATGGAGGCGAGGAGCGTGGAGTTTTTTACTAGAGAGTCCACGAACCAAGATTTTAGAGAGAATTAATTTAGTTAATTAAGTCCATTTTTGTTGTGCTGTAATTAATTTGTAACTTAATTGCCTATTTACAACAGTTCTCGATTGAGATCTCATGTATGTAATGGAGGCCAGTTAAGTTTATTACTCTTTATGTGGTTGTGTCGAAAGTGGTCCTCGACTTGAGTGACAATTTAGATCAAATTACTATGCCAAATTAGACATATCACAGGTCATCTTTTCTTGATCTATCTTGTAATTTAGGACACACCACCATCTCATAAGATTCACAATTGCAAAAATCTTAGGAGATTCATAGACACACATAGCATACATTCAACTTAGCCAAATTAAATTGATTTCTTCACCGCTAATAGAACTTGTTGCCTAGGTGCAGTTTTCAACTTGCATCATATATATATATATATATAAATTTAGTCTATGCATCCACATGGAGAATTCTGGGAAGCATTATAAGTATCTTTAAACGATTGCATGCATCATTAATTTTTGCTCGCATTCTATTTTTTCGTTTTCTCCCTCTGTTTTACCAACTTAAAGAAAATGGAAAAGGGATTATACGTTAGGCGATGCTTGTCGTCACATAAATTCAAAGTGATAACCTAACTCTTAAAATTGGGACTGAATTATTGCAAGTTGACCTAGTTAATTTGGAATAAAATCTACCTTGTATTACGTGCAGTAAAACCCTCATTGTTTGCAGATACTCACCCTCAAACAGAGTGGGTGAGGACATATCCCCTAAGTAATAGAGCAAAAAATGCTTGGACTTGTGCCTTAAGTGTTTGGACTCACTTTTGGGGTCCTGTTATTGCTACTAGCTTTTGCCTCCAACCATTAGAAATAGTCTTGTTTATGTTGTTGTGTTGCGTCGGCTTGAACTTGAACTACCTTAAGATACTACACATGTGAGATTGCATGAGATTGTTTTGAAACACTAAAATTTAAAATCGACAAGATAATAAGGCCATCATCCTGAGATTCAATATTGAGTTGGTGAATCAATTCAAAGGGATTTATATTTATTTCTTTATGTGAGTAACTCCGTACGATTATATCCTCAGTAGTACTAGAATATTTTTGTATCGAGCGTGATCCATATATATATGCTTGGACTTTGCGATCTTGTCATTGAATTGCCCAAATATCACGTCTTCATAGGTCCACCCCCTTCCTCTTCTAGACCATCTTGATTTAGAGATAACCTTTGTTTCGAACCAGAATATCATGATTCACTCTTTGGGGTAGTTACATTACAACCAACCTTTTTGCCTCTTTACTCACTGAGGAAAATCATTGCCTCTATGAGATTGATTTGATTTTGTTATCTTCATCTAGATCTCATTCCAATACTTTCATTGATGAAGGTGACAAAAATAGAATTAAGACACCTCCAAAGAAATAGAATGGGGAGGAAGAAGATTGAGAGGACCCAACGCACGCAGTACTAGTTAGGCTTGCAGAATCCAAACAGAACCAAGCACTTATGAGAGCACAACTTGACCAGTTACAGTTGGGTAGAGACACACCAATGGATGCAACATACAATCCTGGGTAGTATTAGATGGCTAATTGGTTTAGCACATTTGAGCCTGGAGTTAAATATGAGTTGAAGCCGCAGTTTCTTAATGCATTCCTTAGGGACTTTGAGT
The DNA here is from genome assembly GCA_037367405.1 of Ottelia alismoides. NCBI lineage: Eukaryota > Viridiplantae > Streptophyta > Magnoliopsida > Alismatales > Hydrocharitaceae > Ottelia > Ottelia alismoides. Next base: position 705,512 of record JAZKJV010001634.1, on the reverse strand, counting down.
TGGTCTGTACTAACCTTCGGCATACTAGGGTTATCCAAGACTATATCAAGTTTAATGCCCTTCCTTTTGCTTAAAAGATAATGCTGATTATTGGATGAAGAGCATGGGGGTAGTTGTAACTACCTTTGTACAATTCAAGGACCTCTTTTTGAAGAAGTTCTACCCTTTGAGTAGAACAAACTTGATGCATTCACACATCACGAGTTTCTCCCAACTTCCCAATGAAGCATTTTATGATACACGGGAGAGATTCAAGGATCTCTTACAGAAGTGTCCTTGTCACAACTTAACGCCTCCCATTATGGTTTAATATGTTTATTGCGGTCTACACTATGAGGTGCAAGGTTTTGTTAGTGCTCCTTGTGGAGAAATCTATACATCCCGAGGTACGGATACCATCTGGAAGGTGTTTGAGGGGATGGCCGTGATAAATAGAGCACAAACCGCAAGTAGAGCTCAGTTCGAGACCCCCATTCCATTCCTATCTAACAGAGAAGGGAAGTCTATAGTGGATCCTTTTGATATGGGCATCATAGAAGATAAACTTACATTAGTTAAGAGGATCGATAGGAAAATGGATGAGTTGGACAACAACTTGTCCAAACTGCCTAAGCAGATGATTGACCTTTCTGAGAGAGTATCCAAGATGAAAGTACCTGTCGTGATTACATCTGTAGCTCTTGTTTATTGTGTACACCATATCTAGGAGCATCAAATGTCAGAGAAACCTGGCCATGGGTAGAGGACCATCCTCTAACCCATTCTTGCCAACAACAACCACCTTCTATAGATATAGTTACTGAGGAGCCTTCCTAGGTGTAGGAGGTAAATGGTGTGTGGTACACCAATGACGCTACTAGGTAAGGGATTTTTAGGGATCGTTTCTCTTACCAACGTCCCCAGACATACAAAACACAATATTTACACCTACACCTCTTCCAACACCACAAAGCTTTGAGTCATCCCTTATCAGGCACCGAGGCATCAACAACAGTAGTATGAGTGTCAGCAGACGTACCTGTCGGGCCAGCATGGCCCACATGTTCATAATCATACCCATCAATAATAGTCATATGGCCATCAATTCCAACCTTTACATTCATATTTTCCTTCATCTTCACAATAGCAACATTCATCTGCAGGACCCATTGATTTTTAGAGATAGAAACTGGAGGAGTTGCATTCTTACAGGAATGAGGTACAAGATTTGAGGGTTGATCTCGACCATCTTCTCCATCTATATGATGCAGCACTACACCTATTACATCCATTCTCGCCCATGTTCAGGCTAATACCAATAGTCTGAATAAACTTCAGCAGCAGTAGCAATTTGATTAGGTATACTGCTCAAATTCTAAAAAATATAGGCATGAGCTCTTTCTGTTTGATTGTGTTAATATACGTCTCTCAGGACCAGACAGACTGTGGTCGTACTTGATCGGGCAAAGGACATGGAGAGGACCAATTCTGAGGCTCAACCTGAGGAGACTTCAGAGGACGATGAAGCCTAACATCTTCACAGAAATGTTCACCAGCAAGTAGAGACTTCCCAAAGGAGATTAAGGAGGAGTACGAGAGCATCACATCACACATCAGATTCAAAGTATACGTAGGACCTTGTACCTTCGGTTGAGGAGAATGCACATTTAGCATGCATTCCCCAACCTGTAATAGATGATTCACTTGTTATTCCAAATATAGAATATTCCGTTATGAAAAACTCAGTTTTTAGGAATAATAAAGTGCATGTTTCTTTTTATGATTTTGAGCCTTCACATCCTTCTTTAGCTATGTCTTCCCCCATGCTTTTACGAAAGGAAAACACATCATAAATAAGATTAAAAAAGATGATCCTGAAATGACATGATTTTGTAGATATAACATTAAGATTAAGGTGTCATTTGTTGAGTATGTGGTCACTCATCCTACATTTATAAATACTTGAATATGAGATGCACACCTAACAGAGTTAGCATGAAGAAACTGGAAAGTTATGTCAAGACACATGTTCTCTCGGTTGTCACTACCTTTTGTCTCAAGAACCAAAAGTTTCCACAAAAGAAGAGAGATTTAGGTACACATTATGTGGTGAGTCATATCGATGACATATCATTTACAGGCACTCTCCTAGATAATGTCTCTTCGATCAACTTGTTACCCTTTGCCTTATAGGAAAAACTAAAGTTGGGAACTTTACGTCGATCTAGATCTTTACTTCAGTTTGCAGATAAATAAATGAAAAAGGCTGAAGGTGTGGTCAAGAATGTCATTATATCGATTAAGGGACAAGACTACAGGGTGTACTTCATTGTCCTTGACATGTATATCCCCAATCATTGGAGAGAATCACATATTATCCTTGGACACCCTTTCTTAGGATCGTTGAAGCTTCGTTCGATTATCAGATAGAGATAATGAAGTTTCTTTCTCCAGGCGGAGACGTGGAACTATAGATGAAGCTGACAAATGGTAGCGATCTGATTCAGAATATAGCACAAATTTCTCTTTCTTTTCAGATTCAGACTATAATGTAGTTAACACAATTGGTATTTGGAGTCAGAATCCAACAGTGCAGAGTGAGACCCTCTCATCAAAAGAGGACAATGCACATAGAGTAGTTTTTGAGACATTGCTAGAGTTCTTGAGTTCTGCATATACCTATTCCCTTGGTGACTTAGAAGTCCTTTTGAACTTGTCGATTCCTTCTCCTTTAGATAAATCAAGGGAATTAAATGATGAGTCAGACATGACTTTGGACAAATTACATGTTTCTTTAGCCATCTGATTCCTTATTTTTCAATTCAGCTGGTGGACAATATTACAGATGATTCATCTCCACTATGCAACACAGATCTAGATTCAGTTGTAGTTCAACCTGATGTTCCTGATAATTGTTTTTTGTCAGCATTGAAGCCACTACCTCCTACACCCAAGTATTCCTTTCTTGCAGGACTAACGAATAAGTTTTCTATCATTATTAGCTCTAGGTTAACTGTGGAGTAGGAGACTAGGTTGTTAGAAGTGTTAGAAAAGAACAGCAAGGCCAAAGGATGGACAATGTCTGATCTCATGGGTATAAACCACGCACTCAGTTCAGACCATATTTTTGTAGAGGATAATTCTAGACCTTCCCGTGAGTTCCAGAGGAGACCCAATCCAAATCTACAGAAAGTAGTTAATAAAGAGAATGAGAAATGGTGTGGAGCGGGTTTTATTTACCCAATCTCAGAGTCCACATGGGTGGCCTCTTTGTCCCAAAGAAGTCAGGAATTCATATGGTCACCAATGCAGCGGAAGTTGATATTCCGACATAAGTACCCACATTGTGGTGCGTATGTGTGGGTTACAAGCGCACAAGTGTTGCGACCATGAAAGATCACTTTCTCCTTCCTTTTATTGATCAAATTTTAAGGAGATTAGTGAAGGAGTACTTCTATTTTCTTGATGGGTACTCATGCTATAATCAAGTATCCATCACCCTTGAAGACTAGGAGAAGACCAATTTTACATGTCCTTTCTAACATACGCATTCAGACGCATACCTTTTGGGCTATGCAATGCCCCAGGTACATTTCAGCGGTGCATGACTGCCGTGTTTGTCGAGATGGAAGGGATTTCCTGGAAGTCTTCATGGATGACTTTTCAATCCATGGTGATTCATTTAATTCTTGTTTAGTGCATTTGGACCAAGTCCTTCAGAAGTGTATCCTAAGAAAAAAGTCATTTTATGATTAAGGAGGGTATCGTGTTGGGTCATGTCATCTCCAAAAAGCGAATGGAGGTTGACCCTACCAAGGTGGATGTAATTAAGAAACTTGATCAACTAACAAGTCAATAAAGTCATTTCTAGGGCATGTTGGATTTTATAGATGGTTTATTCAAGATTTTTTAAGATTGCCTGACCACTGATTGAGATCTTAGGAAAAAACACCGAGTTATTTGTACATCACAAGTGTCTTGAAGCCTTTGAGCTCCTTAAGAATAAGATCTGTGACACGTCGATTCTGCAGGCTCCTGATTGGTCTTTTTCCTTCGAGATCATGACCGATGCTTTACCGTGATCGAGAAATAGATGCTTGCTATAGTGTGGGATTTAGAGAAGTTTAGGTATGTAATTCTTGGCTCAAAAGTGACAATTTACACCAATCATTCAACCATTAGGTATCTTATGGAAAATAAGGATGCAAAGGTGCATCTTATTAGGTGGATATTATTACTCCAGGAGTTTGATTTGGAAATTAAATATAAATATGGTTTCAAAAATGTAGTGGCTGATCATCTTTTAAGGATTGAGGTAAAGGATTCCCCGTATTCTGAGCCTATTAGAGAAACCTTTCCAAATGAGTCAATTTTTCTTGTTGACTCGCTCCCATGGTATGCCAACATGGTGAACTTCCTTGTCTCCAAGCAAGTGCCCCATGGTTGGACTAGGAGCAGTATAGTTCGACTTAAGTCAGATTCGAGGAAATACTATTGGGATGATATGTTCCTTTTCTTTGAAGGATCGGATTGTATCTAGAGAAAGTGTATTCCTGAGGAGGAATACTAGAGTGTCCTCATGTATTGTCATTCACTTGAGGTTGGAGGACACCATTAAAGAAAGGGGACCTCTTATAAGGTGTTATAGTGTGGTATGTTTTGGCCTACCTTTCTTAGAGATGCTATTGATTTTGTAAGGTCATGCCCTATTTGCCAGAGTATGGGAGGAACTGTCGTTCTAGAGAAGGCATGCCCATGCACCTTGTGAATTTTTGTGATATTTTTGATACTAGGGGCATAGATTTCAAGGGTCCCTTCTCAAAAAGCCAAGGTTTTGAGTACATCTTGTTAGCGATAGATTATTTATTGAGATGGGTGGAGGCTATCCCAACCCGAGCCACATACGGTAGGACTGTATGCAATTTCATAAAAGATCATATTATATCACGATTCGAGGGTACCTAGAGTTTTGATATCTGATGGACCTAGCCATTTTGTGAATAAACAGATGAAATCAATAGCAAAGGACTATGAATATGAGCATAGAGTAACTTGTCCTTACCATCCACAATCGAACGACATGGCAGAGGTTGTAAATATGGTGGTGAAGATCATTCTTCAAAAGTTAGTCTGTCCCGATATTAAGAGCTGGTCTCAGTTATTGGATTGTTCCGTGGGCTTACAAAGCAGCCTACAAGACACCTCTTGACACTTCACCTTTTTGGATGATTCAAGCCATGTCATTTGCCCATTGAGTTAGTTCACAAATTTAAATGGGCAATAAAGAATATAAACTGGAGTTGTCACTTATATAAGTTGTGTCGAGATCTTGAACTAAATGAGTTAGTGGAAATAAGCAATCGAGCAAATGACAACAATGTGATCTATAAGGACAAAGATAAGAAGTGGCGCGATGCACATATTAGATGTAAAAACTTTGTCCTAGGACAAAACATAAGGTTGTTTAATGCAAAGTTAAAAATTTTCCACAGGAAACTTAAATATAAGTGGACGGGTCCTTTCATGGTAATGGAAGTGCATGAGAATGGTTGTGTAGAGATTTCAGAGAATGCATCTTCCTTTTTGGTTAATGGACAATTACTTAAGCATTTTATAGAATCCAAGGGAAGGTTAACTCCCGCCGAGATGATTGACTTCATGCCTAGTAATTTAGTTTTAGATTTCTCAAAAAAATATGATTCATCAGTACATATTCACATCACAAGATTCAACATCATCATATTCTTATTCTTTCTGACTTCATTATTTATATTTACATTGGCTCTTATTTTTTCCCTTCCAACACTTCATGCTATTTTCAGCCTAAGTATAAGTGGAGGATCCGTCTCTACATTCTCTTGACATTCTTCATTGTTTATTCTTTTATATTCTTCGATTTTTTTCTTTGTGTTTACTTATTATTATTTACTTAGTTTTTTCAAAACCTAAGTATAGGGAAGACCATCCATATTTATTCATTCTAACTTATTTTTCTCATTTCCACACTTGTATTATTCCGATCATCTATTTTGACATTCTTTCATACTTAGTTGAGATATGACTTCATATCACTTTGGGCTATGAGGACGTAGCAAAATATAAGTATAGGTAGGTCTACCGTATTTATTACATATATACTTTAGCCATAGATCATATTTTGAAAATTTTTAAACAATGTAGCTATGGCTATCATATTACTTTTTTGGAACAGATGTTTGTATAAAATATTTTGACAAATGATTTTGAAAATTATATACATATTTTACATGATTTCAAATGTTTTACGTGATTTGTAAAAATATGGATTGATATGTTTTGAAAAAAAATTGTAAATTGTTTTGATAACCTATATCTATATGTCAATGTTTGTAAAAAGTTTTGAAAATTCTTTTGAAAAGTTAAGGGTGAGTGGGAATTAACCTAACTCTTGTAAATAATTTCTAACTTAAATTAAAAAAATAAAAAAAATAATTAATTCTATTGTGTCTCTTCAATCTCCTTTAGTGGTTTATGTTCATAAGAGGTTACGATGTTCACTGAACCGTCTTGTACTTATTCTTTATAAGGTCGAGTTGTCATAGTGTCTTACAAAGTACTACATGGAGGAAAGTCTGGATTTAAATTCTTCATTTTGGAAGATCAAATTAATTAAGATTCACTGAAAAGAGTTATCCTGATTGAGGAAGATGATTTATTGATAGAAGAATTAGACATGGAGATGCTTGATGAATCACTAAAATAGCCTATTTAATATCATGAATTGTAGTATAGGAGATGATCTTCAATTCGGCAAAAACCACAATCTCTGAGTGTTGTGAAATATTTTTAACTTGGCAAGTATACCAAGGTCGAACACAGGGACACTAGCTTCTTGATCTATTTTTCGAAAATTATTGTTTCGTTATGAATAATTATTTTCTAGTCTTAGATCTTCATTCAGACTCTAAATACTAAGATGAAGTGATTGATTAATTAACCTAAATCAACAGACAAACAAATGTGATGCAACATGTGATGAATGAACACAAGGTTTGTTATTTGGTTTTATGACGGTACATGTAATTCAACGTGATGCAAATGTAATAATGTGAAAATATGCCCTACATAAATAAAATCAATGAGCAATGAGCAATAAACGTGTGATCAATTTCACAAGCAATTCATGTATCAAATTTAGTCGATTAACTAGCAAATGACATTAAAAATCAACAAACACATGACACTATATAACTAGAATTTAACATCCTGACTTAAGTGTCAGAACATGAAATAAATAATGCCAATGGATAGATAATGAAGCATGATTCGAAATGAAATTGAAATCAACTTAAACAAAGATCATATGATCAAGATATCCGTGAAATAGACGAGGGACATAAACGTGAATAAAACATGAAAATAATTACAAAAACATCACAAACAGGTCTAGAGAAAGGCATGAATGTAATTAAAACAAATTGCAAGGCCTTCCCTATAAAACTTCCATGCACGTGGGGGCTATATTGCAATTATTGAAACCTGAAGGGGATGGTTTGCAAATAACCCCAGAAGCACATGCATTGCATACACCAGGAGGGACCTGAAAGGAATTTAGAGAACATGGAAGAGCACTGATGCAATTTACCGAGCCCCATGTGATTGGAGCACGTGGGGGCTAGAGGCTTGGGTGGAGGCAAGGCTCAGTCGGCACGTGGAGGGATCTGGAGCTTCAGGTGCTAGCTCGGACTGCCCAAACCTCCATGTCTCGGAGTGGCGATGTGGCTGATTATGAGCCATCTGATCATTAGGATCGGGAGGTATCTGTACAATGCATTCTTCAGCTCCTCGCCTTCTGCGGTGGAGTTGGTTGTGCTTCGGTAAGCTCCCTATTCCTCCGCCAGGCCTTTATTGGATCTCAGAAGCTTGGGGAAGGAACTGGAGGCATTGATATTGAATCTCGGATGCAGGAGGACAGTCGGAGAGGTCGATATCAACATGGCGAGTGAGCCCATAGGAGATGGAGCTTTAGAACTAAGTTCTGACCTAGCCATTGAAGATTCCGGCAAGTGTTAGTCCTAAGTCGAAGCGATGCATGTGAAGCGAGTGGAATGGAGTCTTGTACGAGCACCAGGATTGGGGAATCGGAGCTCCTTCTCCGACGAGCCGAAGAGGAGGTGGTGCAGGTGTGGTCAGGTAATGGTGAAGAGGAGGAGGTGAGCTAGGAATGGCGCAAGGATGAGTGGTGTGAGATGAAGGTCGTGAGGTTGTTAATGCTCGGTGAATTTATGTGTGTGTGCCTAATTAATTAGGAGAAACAAGACAGAAGAGAGGAGAAGGCTTAACTGGAGATTTAAGAGGCATATGGCGGACGAAGCGATCTAAGATAAGCTCTAAGGTGAGATTCGATCTTCGTTGGACTCCGGTGCCTTTTCTTAGCAACTCATCGACCGGGCAAAAGGGTTGGCTGGAGGTGGGAGATAAAGTTTCAACCTTTGGATCTTGCGATCCAACGGTCCATATGGAGGCACAGGTAGAGGGTTATGATTCGATCATCACATCTAATTTTACAGATGTGAAGCAGGTGGTGGCGAGCCGTGCGGATTAGATCTAAGATCAGATCAGATAGCAGGAAAAAGGGCATGGATGGAAGGTCGAGATGAAGTGATCAAAAGGTAGAGAATGAAGGGGTGATAGGTGATTGAGATGAGGGTGCCCAGAAGGCGATTAGACGATGTGGAAGGATGGCAGGTAGTGCAAGGGGAGGCGGGTCACGTGGCTCAACCAGAAGGAGCCACGTGGCCCAATGAGATTTATTCAAAGATAAAAATAAAGGAAAATAAAAAATAAAATAGAAAAAGATGAATTAGGAAAAACTCAAAACATGAAAGTTGTAGATCTTGAGGAGATCTACAACTTCATGTTGACCAAAAATATAAAATAAATCAAACAAAGGGAGAAATGTTTTTGGAAGAATTTTTAAGGGATAAAAACAATGCATTTTTGCTTTGTATTTTCTTTGTATTTTTAATTTATTTTTAAAACCAAAATGTATACAGTATTTAATTTAATTTTATTGATTTTTAAATCTTGGGAATTAATATATGGATTTTAGCATGATGAATCTGAGGTTCATCATCCCGCCTATACTTAAACTATGCTTGTCCTCAAGCATCTAGAAAATGGAGTCAGATTAATTCCAGATAGTGCATGTGAAATTTCAAGGTTCAATTAGTGAAAGCCCTAAATTTGAGTGATATTAAAAAAATTAGGATCAACCATGCTCTAGTCAAAAGTAATCCAACTTCTCCAATTACCAGACTCTCTATTTTTTACATAAAATATAAGGATATGAACTTTAGGGTACTGCAATCATGAGAGTTGAGTCAAGATGTCACTCAAAGTCCCAGTTTAGGTGACTCTTTGCTGGACTCATCCTCAACACTAGGGAATAAGTCGATTCTTGCTTCAATCAACTGTCTCTTTAGTTCGTCAAACTTGAAAGTGTAGATAAAAGGCTAGTTGATGGAGGGTATAGGATTGTGTCATTCGTTCTCTCCCTCTCATTGGAACAAGGATCTTCCCGAGTGCCTTATTAACTCAACACATGTATTTGTTGGTTGTTCATCAGTGTATCCATCAAGAGAAGTTGGAGTCATCTGCACTTGTTTTCCTGGGAGTACACCGGTGTATGCCTTTTCTTTAGTATCTAATATACCTTCTACCCCCAGACTTGCAGCAATTATGATGCAAAGCCCTTTTTGGGTGCTAGCTTGACTCCTGGTCCTAATAGCAATGGTCCAAGTGGACACTTTGAAAATGGTTTGGAGTGCTCGACTTTGGGAGGAAGCTCTTTGATATTTGACTTTGTATGGTGAGATATTTTCTTTCTGTATTTCTTTCTTTTATTTTCTTTGCTTTTTGGCTATCTCCACTACTTTTACCAAGAGTTGGCACACACTAATCAACAATGTATTTAGATTTCATCAAACTCTAGCACACAGGTCAATATCAATCGATAGCATGCAAACTTGTTCACATACTGGCTAGAGTGATGACACTCAGGTTTCTTCAAGCCTTCATTAACTTTATCCCATAATCAAGTATCATTAGATCGAGTCTAGACTCAAATCCCCAGTCCTAGTTCCTCAAGTGATAACTAAACTCATCTCATCAATCATGCAGTTGTGAAAGTGTTGTGTTGATCATACTCTTTAGAAGGTAGAGATGAAGAGTGCAATATAATGCTCAAATCTTAAAACTAGGGAAGTGTGGATTATTAAGTTCCAACCCCTAATGATTAAGGATGGCTAACTCAGTCTCTTAAGATCTCAGAAATCCAGGGTCTTCAAATCCTTAAGCCTTGAGTGGTAGTGCATGTGTTGGGAATACACCAACTCCTAGGTCAGTGTATATTTTTGTGATTTTTAAAATTTTCATATTTTTATGAAAATGTTTTAAAGGGTTAATTCTCTTTAAAAAATATTACTCCCTCCATTTAAAAAGATTTTTACATTATTATTTTTTTACAAACATCAATTCACCAATATACCTAAACCCTATCCCAAAAGAGTTTTTTTGAAGTTCAAAATATGAACTATGACTTTAAATATATAGTAGTATACGGTATATCCCATATACTTAACCAATGCTATGTCCTCATAGCACATGTGTTATGCAGCCATAGCTCCGGTTAAACATAAGATGATGTAACGGAACTAACTTGCCCCGCCCCTATACTTAGGACAAAAATAACCTAAGTATAAGAAGACAAGTAGAGGGAAGATGGAAGGGTCAGGTTCCCCCTATACTTAGGCTAAGAATAGCCTAAGTAAAGGATCTGGAATTTATGTTGGGGTGCATGTTTTTAGGGTTAGAGGGGACATTTATACATATGAAGACAATGGAGATGTGAGGGGCGAGGTGTGTATGTGAATATACATAGATGATGTTTGTGCAGGGAGGGGGAGGGGCAGATCATCGAGTGATCTACTCTTTCTTCCCTTTTTTACACACGCAATCCCTCAAATGAGGACCACTAAAAAAGCACATGATATATTTTTTACAACAACATGAATGAATGTAAGGTTGCCTAAATTCCTTGAATTCTTCTGGATTTTCTTTTGTGGCTTTTCTCAATGGGAGCTCCCAATTCCATGCCTCCATGAATCTCAAGCATCATCGATCTCCATGGACCCTTCTATAAAAGAAATTGTTAGAAGATATCAACAACACAAAGAAAAGGCCTCAAAATTTCGAAAATATTCACATAAAAAATAATACAATGAAATTCAATAAATAAATAAAGATATGACATGTCCTCGGCAATGACATCATTCGATGAATCTCTAAAATCACCTCTTTAATAATCAGGAATTGTTGTATAGGAGACGATCTCTAATTCAGCAAAAACCACAATATCTAAATGTTGTGGAATATTTTTTACTTGGAAAGTATACCAAGATCGAACACATGGACACTAGCTTCTTAATATATTTATCGAAAATTATTTTTTCATTAATGAATGATTATTTTCTAGTCTTAGGTCTTTATTCAAACTCTAAATACTAAGATGAAGTGATTGACTAATTAACCTGGATCAACAAACAAATAAATGTGATGCAAAATGTGATGAATGAACAAAAGGTTATTCTTATTTGGCTTTATGTTGGCACGTGTAATGCAACGTGATGCAAATGTAATAATATGCAAATATGCCCGCATGGCTCAATCGGAAGGAACCACATGGCCCAATGAGATTTATTCAAAGATAAAAATAAAGGAAAAATAAAAAAGAAATTGAAAAAGGACGAATTAGGAAAAACTCAAAACATGAAAGTTGTAGATCTTGAGGAGATCTACAAGTTTCATGCTGACCAAAAATACAAAGTAAACTAAACAAAGGGATAAATGTTTTTGGAAGCAATTTTAATGGATAAAAACACTACATTTTTTGTTTTTATTTTCTTTGTAATTTTAATTTATTTTTAAAGCCAAAATATATACAATATTTAATCTAATTTTTATTGATTTTTTTAAGATAGAGGATTAATATATGGATTTTAGCATGATGAATTTGAGGTTCATCAATGCCGTTACCTTTTCTTGAGGATATTCAATTCTTGTACATTGGGCCATCCTTATGTGTCTAGTTCTCTTCTAAGGAAAACCAAAAAAGTCTGTTATAGGATTTCAAGGTTTGATTCGTCTTCCCATGATTGTGAAGAATTTTGGGGTTTCCCATGTAGATATGGATATCACTTTTGAGGAAGAATGACATCATTTTAGAAGGTTGAAATTCCAAGATGATGAAGATGTTTCTTATTTAGATTCCAAAGTGTTCTAAGTTAGGATGAAGAAATGCAAACATAAGGCAACTTGTGATTTTAAACCTCGAAGATCCAATCCTGATTTTTAAGGAGCTGAAGTTTGTAGTGTTGTATTAGGTGTCCTAGTGTGTTCTTTGTAATTTCTCTGTATTGTTCTATCAAGGTTTCCCATTCTGTTGTCTTTGTCTTAATAAAGTTAACAATTCCTTAATTCTTTTGTAAATAACTAACTTGATAACTTATTAATTGATGTCTCTCCCTAACATTTTCACATTGCACTTAAGGCTTGAGTGATCTTTAACACCCAGTTTATGGAGTCCATTGACCTGAAGTTATCATGTCTTAATAATTAGGGTTTTGGACTTAAAAATTCACACTTCCCTAGTTAGAGGATATGTATACTATATTGCATGCTTAATCTCCTTTGAAGAATTTGACTATTACTCACATGCACGACTGCATTCATGATTGAGATGAGTCGAGGTATCACTTGAGGGACTGGGATTTGAAGCTTGATTTTGGACTTGATCTATATAATGCTCGAGGATGGGATAAAATTAATGATGGCTTCATGAAACCAGAGTGCCAGCATCTTAGACAGTATGGAGCATGGTTCTCATGCAATCTATTGACTTCGACCTAAAGTGCTAGGGTGATGACATAGATTAAAAAATTGATCAGTGTGTGCCAATCCTTGGTAAAATCAGTGGAGATAGCTAAAAATAAGGGAAGTTACCTCACAAAAAATGAATGATGATGATGAAAAAAAGAGGAGATTATGAAAAGCTCATCAGACTATGAAGCTGCACCATACGAGCTTACATTCAAGGCGAGTGCTCCCAACCTTTTTAAGTGTACACTTGGACCAAATCATTAGGCTTTTATGAGTCGATCTAGTACCTCAAAAAGGCTCTTCATCGTTAGCGCTACAAGTCTGCGTGCAAGTATATTAGATACTTTAAAGGACTTCTATCGAAATCTACATGCAGTGAGATGGGAAATAATATGGGTATGCTATATAACCAGTGAATATCTAATATCACATATACATTTATTTATTCCATATCGTAAACCATTCTTATTTCATATTACATTGAGTCCTAATTTTTGAATTCTTCTTTGAAACATACATGGGATCTAGAATTATCTATATATACATAAGATATTAATATGCTTAGTTTAACCCACCAAATCTATTCTATCTTTAATAGCATGCCGAAAACAGATAACATCATTATTTAAATTAGAAATTGTAATATTGAAATTGATCGAACAACTAACAAATAGAAATAAAATATCAATCAGACATGTGACAATAAATGAATCAAAATCTTAGGAAAAATATCTTTTATCTTTTTCCTAAGATTTTTTTTATAATTAAAAAAATTATCGTACATCTTTTCTGCTACGGCTCTAGATCATATATACATATATATTTGCATCTATTATATTTAAAAGACGTACCCCGATGTATTTGTAGGAAAACAAGTACATATGGCTCAATATCTTTTGACGGATAGATTGTTTGACATTAAAAATATATAAATGTGTTAGGTATTAGCACTTGAGAGAAACCTTCTCCAATGAGAGGAAGAGAAAATAAGTACACAATCATATATTCTCCACAATATGTCCTTCCATTTTTGCCTTTAAAGTCTGACAAACTAAAGAGATAGTGGATTAGAGCAATACTAGATTTATTCCCTAGTGTTGAGGATTGTATCATTAAGAAAGCTTTTGAGATTGGAACTTTTGGTGAAATTTTGACTCTACTATTGTGATGTAGTCAACACTAAGTCATACTTCATATATATATCTTGAGAATATGACAATTGGAGGAGTTGAATTCCTTTTGATTAATACTTGGATCAACTTAGAGTTTTAGTATTTCTAAAACCTAGTGTTCTAGGTCAAATCGAACCTTATATACTCACTTGCACATGTCATGGATCTCACTAATTAAGCTAACTCTCTAATTAATTCTTTATTTATTAGCTCAAGGATGAGCTTTGCTTAAGTATAGAGGATAATGAATCCCAAATTATCATCATTAATTACCAATATTGTCTCTCTTGTTTAAGCAAATCAACAATATTCATTAACAACTAATATTAATTAATAATTTGTGTGTTGTATATAATTGACACTAATTACTATATATAATATAACCCTATTATTGTACTTTTATTTTATTTATTATATTCTCATTAAAAATCACATAAAAATTAGTATAATATTGTAACTAAATAAATTAACATAAAATAATATCAAAATACAAAAAAATAAGCAAAATAAAAATGAAAGAATTTTTTGATATTGTTTTAATATGTATTTATTTTTCTCTATATATAGACGACCTATGATGTCTTTGACTTCTACATGAAATTTGTAGATCTCATCGAGATCTATAACCTTTATGTTTTAGTTTTTTTTCCAATTCTTTATCTAGCTAATTCTTTTCGAATTATTTCTTTTTTTAATTATCTTAATTTCTATTTGGCCACATGGCACTTCCTTAGCTTCCCAGATGGCCGTGTCTTATCACTAGATCCGCCACGTTGCTGGACAATTGGATCTTGATCCAAAGGTTCTCAACCATCGTTAACCACCCACGCATATCCTCGAAGTGTCGCATCCCTTCACCAACTGCCACTTCTCCATTTTCCTCCAATCACTACCTACATCCTCATCCCTCAAAACCACCACCAAGTGCTTCATTCTTCAACCCTACCCTTCGTTAGCTACAGAACTCCCTACCATCTTTGATTGACTGCCATCGAACTACTTCCTCCTAAAACCCCATCCTCTGTATCCATTAACCGCCATCCATCTTCATGCAAGGAACCTCCTAGCTACCCTTCTCCATCTGTGACAGAGATAGAGAGAGTGAAAGAGATTGAGTGTATACATAGTGCATCTTCGGTGAGATCCTTGACCACTTAAACCCGTGTTGCAGCCCTCTGATCATGATGCTTGAACTCTACTTACAGCCGAAGTATCCAGCAAAGACTTAAGGTCAATTTGAACCTCTCCACAGGTTTAATCATCAGCAATCTTCTTTAAATTATCGATTACATTTCATCTACTAGGTAAGAATTTTTTATTCGATCTTATTTTTACAAATTGTTCACTTATTTTCCTAATATACACTTCTTAGTCTAAATATGATCTGAACATCTGGATTTCTCCACATCTAGTCATACATCCACACGTATCATTCCAGTAATTCTCTTCATTTCTCCATTATCGTTTCATCTTGGTTTTTATCTAGGCACAACATTCATGGAGAACCCATCTAGGGTTCTTGTTCTTCATGATTTTCAAACCCTCCATTCCATCTCATAGCTACTTTAAATCGTTTGGTTAGGTTTTGTCTTGTATTTATACTAATACTATAGATGATTGAGTTTCATCGATCAGAATCCATAGCTGTGCTCTAGTTTCCTTCTTCCCCACCGGAATCACTTCACTGACGAGTCACATCAAGTGCTCCCTCATCATCCTCAGTTCATCTCCGACATCGTGGAGTCTTTAGGGAGGTCATCTGGTCTTCGGTTGTGGCAGAGGAGCAAGGTAGAGATAGAGCACCCTCACTGGAGCACATCCTGAGCTCCGCCACCTATAGAGGAGCAGGAGAATAGAGGAGTAGCAGTCACCGTTGGATTCACCCTTCATTGGGCATGATCCAACAACCATCACCAAGACACGTCGCATGCCCGAAGCAACGGTTCGTCCCTCAGGCTCGGTCTACGAGCCTGCCGCCAAGCCTCTTATGAATCACCAGAGGCAGTCACGTGGATTGATCCTCTGCCTCAAGCCTAGGCAGGTCACATGCAACTTACACGTGACATGGAGAATTTGCAGTGCCAATCCTATATTCCAGCTTATTTGCAAATAAGCCCTTCCTCCTTTGTGTAAATTGTATTTTAGACTGTAGGGTTTAGTTTATTTGCCTTTTAGTCTAGTTTTGTCCTTATTTGTTATAAAAACTTGATATTTTTATTGCAAAAATACCCATGGATTAAAAATTGAATATCTTTCTACATATAATCCAAATGAAGTGATTTTGGTCTCGTTTGAAAGCTGATTTGATGCTCTTTACCTTGGAGTAATTTATTGTGATTTCTGGGTTAAAATTCATGCTTGATTTGTTCCTTTTGAAAGGTGCTAAAATTGACTTATAAATGGTATTAGAAAAAAAGACTTGTTGAGAGCAATTAAATTTGATTTGCACATTGAACGTTAGTGACTCTATTTTAGATAATTTATTCAATATAATTAAGTCATTAAGTGATTTCATTGCTTGACAAAGAAGTATACATCAAAATGAAATTAAGGAATAATTATTATTGAATGCTTTTGAGACTCAGATCTTCTTTTGCCCAAGTAATGTGGTAATTATCCTTAAATCAATTCAGTGTATTTCTGTGATAAATCCAAGATTTCTATTACATCTTTAAATATTGTGGATGCCATAAATAATATTGTTTGTGCATCTTTGCCTCCAGTAAATATAAAGTGCATAAAAATGTTTTAAAAATCTATCATGTTGTGATTTATGCTTTCACTCACTAACATCATGCTATAAATTGCTATATTAAATATTTGAAAGTTAAATTTAATCACCTAATTGCTTGTGTCCTCGTGTTTGACCCTGGACTTCCCAAGTTTGTAATTTAAGCCATGAACCTCGTCATCGAGATCCTTTTTGGTTCTGCATCATCCACTAAGCACCTATTCTACAATAGATACAAATTAATCTATGCATTTAGCAATTCATCACCTATAAATACACTTGTAGAAAGTAACTTATAATAAATAACCTCGTAAAAATAAATAAAAATCATATTAAATTACTACATAAAATAAAAATAATTTATTAGTTTATTCCTAAAAATAACTAAAATCATTTACTATTTTTTTATTCATTTATTTTTAAATAAAAATCCATGTTTTTATGTGACGTGGTCATACGTGGACCAATAACGTGGCAAGAAATGTTGACCTCAGTCAACTGGCTCGTCAAGCGTTCTGACTTGTTAGGGGTGTTGGTTCCCCGATTTTCACCATTTTTCACGGGCATCTAATCCATCTATTTTGTTGATTCTTTATGCTAACCGCTACTTCAATTATTCCCTATCATCACCCAAATCCTCGATCTTTTATACATTGCTCCGATTGATCCTAAATCACCGGTCAATAATGGTCCCCACTATGTCTATAAATAAGAACCTCATCTCTTCCTTCTCTTCCCGATCCCTCTTGGAGCTTCTTTTCGTGTCTAGCATGTGTGCGTCGAAGGTCAGGTGACAACTGCACCTTCCCCTGTGCTCGTAGATGACAGAATGAGGAGGAGACGTTAATCTATGGTGGCTCTCCGATCATCCTGTTCCATACATACCAGCAGATATAATAGTTGTGCCCCTTTTCATTTCTAGGTAGACTTTAATACTGCGGTTTTAGTTCCGCATTTAGAGTAGAGTTTGATTCAGTAGATTATCTAGGATTCCTATTAAAGAGCTCGCTGGAGCCGCTAGGGCTCCGGCAATTTCACTGCGATTCCAACCAATTACAGCTCCGCCTCCCATATCATCTCATTCCTCAACGTGTTCTCCATCAGATCAACTCATTTAGACCCCACAATCCTCACTGTATTGGCGAATTGAGGTTCCTCCGCTGTCTAACACCAGAACCTCTCCATCCATCTCATCCATCATGCATTTCAACTTCAATCCAAAATGAGGACCATTGCCTTGAGCATAATAGTGTTTCCGTGCAGATACCATCTTCCAACGACCCTTCTAAGGTCGATTTCGAGCCTGCAGAAGATACTCTCGAGCACCTAAGTTGCATCGAACGAACCTCCTGGACGTGGAGAGCCAAAGAACAACACTAGAGACCCCAAGAGGAGCAAGGAAATGGCGATCGAAGGTCGAGGGAAGAATTGTTCTTCCCCGTTCTTCCCGAGTGCTATATGTCGTTGGATCAACGATCACGTCCAGTTCTAATCCTAGTCGTTGATCGGTAGTGAAATAAAGCAAGCTTGTATCGTTGGATGCAATTAAGTGATTTGATCTGAGCCGCTACTTGCCGCAATAAGGGTAAATTATATAAGGCCCCTCCAACTTTTCAATATCGCTTTTAGTACAATAAATGTCGTTTGGAGTGTAAAATATATATGATAAAATACAATAAAGCCCTAGATGTTTAGCGTATTTGCCTATATGTCCGTACGATCTTACCTCTTGGGGTTCCACATGAGGTTGGGTATTTTGCTTGCATACCCTTTTCCCATTTCTTTATTTACATTTAGTACAAGACTTTGTCTATGCCGTGTATATTTTTGTGGCAAATTTGTATAAAGAACCTGTAACTTTTGTATATTTGCACTTATGCCCCTTCTAGACGTGTATAGTTTAATATATTGCGTGAAACTTTCATGTATACCCTTGAACTTTGGAATGGTGTTATGAAATGCAAGTATATTTAGTTTTAATTACAACATGGTCCCTAAGAAGCAACTTTAACTATATCTCTTGGGATTTTTTGTTAAAAATACCCCATGCTTGATTTTTATTTTGCAAAATTATCTTGTGTGCCTTGGATGATGTATTTAATTTCTATAATTTTCAATTTGGATTTTAAGTCATTTATCTTGCTATTATAATTCGAACAATGACTTTATTTCTTTGTACAAAAAATATAAAAATAAGTTAAAAATTCCAAAAAAAACTTTATTATATAATGTGTTATATTTTCACTCCAGACTAAAAACCAGATAAAATATAAAAAGTAAAACATAAAAATTAAAAATCTCCAAAGTCCATTAAAAATATGAAAAATACCCAAAAATCTCAAAAATATTTATTTTATATCTAATTATTTATGTTATTATATATCCGTTAAAATTTATTTAGAGAATTTTGTACTTTATTTTCTTTTTAATCACTGATTCAATCCGGCTTATTTATTTAATCCGAGATTTGGGATATCTTTTACTTTAAAACCCAAAGAAATATGAAAAATACCAGAAAACTCACAAAAACATTAGCAAATTATAAAAATACAAAAACATATTGTTTTCCATTTATTTGTAAGCTATTTATATCTATATTTATGTATTATATACTATATATAGATATGTATACATATATATATATTATATTCCCTATATTATTATATACTATATTATAAAATAAATATTTTATTTTCAAAAACTAAAAACAAACTAAAAACCGCAAAAATGAAAACCCTAAAAAATAAAAAAATAAAAAAGGGAGTCATTGTGTATATTTTATTATTCTCTTTATATATATTTATCTATATAACACTATATCTCTATATTATTATTGTTACTATTATTATTTATATTATATATATATTTATAATCATTAATTAATAAAAATTATGTGTATATATATAATATATATAATAAAAAAACTACATAAAAAGGATAAAAGATAAATATTTACGTAATACACATAGGAATAATCATAGGTTTCCTGGTTTGCTCTTGTTGATCAATCTCTATATGCTTACTCGATATACATTTTTGATTGTAGAGTATAATAAATTATGCCTCACATTTTTGGCTATTCATTGCTTGTAATTATATTATGGCATCACTTGGCTATTCTACATTGCACTCTGTGAGGATTATTTTAGGCCCACTTGGAAAATCCTAGACATCAGCTACTCTTCGGCCTAGGTATAGGGAGAATCATGTTCCATGTATTCACCTAGAGTCTTTTCATCTTCATTGCATATATCTATCCTTAGGCTATTCTCAGCCTAAGTATAGGGGAGACCCGAGCCCTTGTCATACTCTTCATTCATTTGATCCCTCTTTTAATCTTCTTCTTATACTTAGGATATTTTTAACCTAAGTATAAGGGAGTGTTTCAAGTTGATTCTTGTATATCACATTGTATTTTAGCATGAGCTATGGCTTCATATCACTTTGTGCTATGAGGACATAGCAAAATCTAAGTATAGGGGTGTACAGTATATATTTCATATATATTTTAGACATAGATCGTATTTTGAAAATTTTCAAACATTTTGGGGCTAGGGTATAGTATCTTTTGAACTAATTTGTGTAAAAATGTCTACAAATGATTTGAAAAAAATTCTGATTGCGTGATATTGTTTTGAAAAATGTTTGACAATGGCTTGAAAAATGAGATTTTAATTTTTTAACTCATTTAAAAAATATTTTGAAAAACTATATATCATGTAACACGATTTGGAAAATGTTTTCAGAATTCTTTCAAAATTACGGAACAAAATGAGATTAAGTTGTGTTTATAAATACTTCTTACCTTATTTAAAATTAAAAATATCAAAATTTCTTTTGGTAGCAATTTTGACTACTAAACATAAAAATGATTAGCTACTTTTCAGTGTGGTACTACAGTCTCCCTTAGAAGAGTCAGTGGTTAAAAGATAATGCATATGGCATCGTCTTAAAGTAACACGAGTAGTCGTTTGATGGTTTGTACTTACACCCATACTGGATGGAAGTAGATACAAATAGTCATATGAGTATAGCCAGTCATTATTTCTCTAAAGAAGCTAAAAAATCCTTAAATTTTACAGAATTCAAAAATCACAAAAACGTTAACTTTTGAGTTGGTGTATCCCTGACACAATTACTACACCCATGACTTAAGGAATTGAGAACACTCGATTTTTAAGATCTCAAGAATCTGAGTTAACCAGTCTTAGTCATTAGGGTTTGAGACTTAATAATCCACACTTCCATAGTTTGAAAGATATGGGTGTTATATCTCACACGTCATCTCTATCTTTAAGAATATGATCAACACATCACCCACACAACTGCATGAATGATGAGATGAGTTGAGGTTTCACTCGAGGGATCTAGATTTGTGATTTGATTTAGACCTGATTGGATGATGCTCAAGGATGGGATTAAGTCGATAAAAGCTTCATGAAACCCGAGTTTTAGCAAACCATAGCCAATATGAGAACAAGTTCTCATGTTATCTCATGATATTGACCTCTGTGCCAAGGTGTGATGAAACTTAATAAATTGTTGATTACTATATGCCAACTTGGCAAAATAGGTAGAGCTAGCTAAAAAGAACAAAAAGAAATAAAAAGAAATATTAAAAGAAATGTTCTCTCAAAATCAAATACCAAGAGCTTACACCAAAGGCGAGAGCTCCCAACCGTTTCAAAATGTCCACTTGGACCAAAGCTATTAGGACCATGAGTCAAGCTAGTACCCAAAAATGGCTCTACATAGTATAGTAATACAAGTCTGGGTGTCGAAGGTATAATAAATACTAAAAAGAGACACACCTCGGTGCATTCCCAGGAAAACAAGTGCATACAACTCAGCACTCTCTTGACAAACACATCGAACAACATCTAAAAATACACGTGTTGAATAATAAGGTACTAAAGAGAACCCTTGTTCCAACATGATGGAGAGAAGAATTTATACAAACCCATGACATCCATCAACTGGCCTTCCACATCCACTTTTAAGTCTGACAAACTATTGAGACGGTGGATTGAATGCAAGAACTGACTTATTCCCTAGTGTGAGGATCATGTCTTTAGGAGAGTCTCTTGGATCGGGACTTTGAGTGAAATCTCGACTTGAATCTCATGTTTGCAGTATACACTAATGTCATATATCTATACTATATATATACACACAAAAAGAGTCAGATAATTAGAGGAGTTGGATTCCTTTTGACTAGAGCTTGGTTGAGCAAAGAATTTTAGCATCACTCAAAAGAGTTCTTGAATAATTAAGCCTTGAAATTTCACATGCATAATCATGGATTAATCCGACTCTTTCATTCTTTAGATGCTTGAGGATGAGAATAGTTTAAGTATAGGAGGATGATGAATATGAGATTAATCACACTGTCTATTAATTATTATTCTTTGGCTATTGCAGGTACTACCTTTAATTATCGGACTTCGGGTATAGCTCCATTCTAGAGCTCTGCCTCAGGTGTGGGTTCTTCGTAAGCCAGATCTAGTGACTTCCTTCCCCTCACGATGGCTCAAGCTTCATCGCATGCATCTCAGGGATCTCCTAGGACCCTCAACGACCGCCAGAGAGAATAGAGGAGCTCAGGCATCCTCGTCGGAGCTCTATTTGCATCGCCATAGTAGGACAACAAAGGAGGCACCATAATCTATAGTTGTACCTAGATGGCACCCTTCCAGTGTCCATCTAATGGTTCAGGTTCATCCACGTCATCCACATCAAAGCGTGAAGGCTCGGTGGGATAGAGCCTCCCCCAAGTCACCTCGGGTTGCCACGTGGCTCTAGGCACCTATTACAGCCCCAAGCCTCCACTCGAGCCTCCACCCATGTATGTGACACGTGATGGATTGTGGAAAATTGCATCTACACCCAAAACATCTCCAAAATTACATCTAGGTCCTTGGAACACGCGACGCACATGAATCACATGGGATAATTGTGTGCCCCCCCGCCAACTTCAAAGAAATGTTGTTTATTTTTATTATATTTATGCCCTTCCTAGGATTTGTTTTGTTATATCTTTACATTTATTTTGCATGTTTTCTTTCATTTGCTCCCATGAACTCTTTTATTGATATATTGAGCATATAGACTCCAATTCTGGTGATTCCAATTTCATTATTTTTCTTATTAAGTGCTCTACCTATTGGTATGATTTATTTTCTATTTTAACACCTAAGTCAGTATGATAAAAATAAATGATTATTATGTCACTTGGTCATTGATCTTTAATTCTGTTTGCTTATTAATGGATTAATTTTGATGCCTCAATAATGAATGCAATTGGTCTAACTTTTTGCTCAATTATATAATGAAATAAGGGATTTATATGTACATCATTTCATGCTTAAATTATATTTGCATATCATGGCATATTGTTACATCACATCTTTATTTTTAATTTTCATAAAATCAAAATAACAAAAATGCATGTCATTCATTCATTATATGTTCGTATCACCATGTACATATGCATAGTCTGTGTTTTGATCTAGATTGAGAAATAGCCGCTTAATATGAATATTAATATCTGATTAATCATCGTAGGGGCTCATATTCCTATGTTCGATTGGTAGACTTACCAAGTAAAATTATCACCTACTCAAAGGGGTGGTTTCTGATTGTTAGTTTTTTCCTCATGTACAACTACAACATATCACTACTAATACAGGCGAAGACCAACTCATCAACGATGATGAAGGTGACAAGGTGTTAAGCTATTCGAAGTTGACAAACTGTATGATAGAGTTAGTCACAATCCCATCATTTTAGTAGGCTAGCACACCGAAGTTCTTTTTATTCTCATTGAGATTGTCTCTTCCACCCATTTGCAACGACAACATCAGCTAATAGTTCCACACATTTCCTTACTTTAAGACAGGTTTTGGTTGATAGCGATACCACATTTTCTCATACCCTAGTACACCCACAGAGTCAGAGACAATGGGGAGGTAGCAATGTGTATGGAGGATCATTGCCACAGAAGGCTTGTTTTTATTGTCACCAGCTTGGTCACTTTAGAGCCCAGTCCCATTGCTTGGTAGAAGCTTAGGTATCCCTTAGCAGAGTGTGAGACCCAACATTTCTTTCTAGTATTGAGAATAAAGTTTCAATTGTATAGATAGTGGATCTTAATGTCCGCTATCACAAATAGCATATAACAATATAAGATCCAATTATTCATCAGCACAGTGAGGGCAGTTGATTGTCATTACTCATGGGCAGGTCCACGCCTCTGGTTCAGTTGTTAGAGGTATGATTTCTATAGATGTATTTTCATTCCATGCTTTGTTTGATTCTAGAGCCACATACTCTATTTGTGCACATTATTTAGTGCTAACTTTGGGCAAGTCCACTACGAGTGTCTCGATCCCCATACTACATCAAGGACCAAGGGGCCAGTTGTTCGTCATCAAACATGCCATCAAGGATGCATCAACACAGATCGATGTGCATCTCATGCTTGCTTTTATATTATTTATATAGTTGAATGATTTTGATATTATTCCAGCATGAATTATTTAGAGAAGCATCACACATGCTTAGACTGCTTTGGGAAGATAGTTGTCTTCCATCTACCTTGAATACATGCCTTCCAATATGATACACATACATCTGATACAGAGGTCGAGCACATATCCCATTTGAGAGTGCATCATTACCTCAATCAAGGATTTGCGGGATATCTTGATTACATTGTTGATACATCTGCATAGGATAGGATGATTGAGAATGTCAGGGTCACTCGAGAGTTCCCTATTGTGTTTCCTGGTGATCTCCCCGAACTACCACCAAGAGAGCGATAGAGTTCAATATTTCATTGCTACCTGACACTCCAGTAATCTCTAATCCCCCATATTGGATGGCACCGGCCAAGCTCATGGAACTGTTTAACTGATGAGCTGATCTAGTGACTTAACAAGCTAAGCCACTAATTGTTGCAACGATAAACTATCTGTCAAACAACAATTAAGCCATAATATGTGATAAATAAATCAATGCATGTGTAGGTTAAAATTATTATAATGCTAGAAATATGTGTATACGGAAAATATGTAGAGTGTCGAACTCTGGAAGTAAATTGTGTAGTCAATTATTAATAATTATGTCTCATTATTATCATTGTCTTTTTTCTTATTTTTATTGTTTTTACAAGGGTTTTTTATTATATCTAATTTTAATGAATATCAGTTTATTTTATATTTTATATTTTATATTTTATTTCAATCTTTAAATTTCTTTTTGACTTTTTGAGTAAGTTATATAATTATATATGGTAATAGTAATGTAGTTATTATATCTTATATAAGTAATATGTATATAATAGATAATATAGCTATTAATTTTTAAATGTTGAGAGCACATATGTATGTCATACATCCTTTTATATTTTATAAGGATTTTCGATGATTACGATCATCATCAATATGATAATTCCAAAGCACATTTGATGAGAGATCAAGGCTATGGAGGAATACAAACCATGGGTTTTTTTCCTATTGTCTATTTAATTATCATTCCTTATTATTATGGGGAAACTTGCACATTTTAACCATGTTCATTATGTATCCAACTGCAAGTATAATATCTTGATCATGGATCCAATCCATGAGATTTTGTTGTTCATTATTGAGTATAGTTTTGAGGGGGTTTAATGTAGGTTATCTGAAATAAGAAATTTTCATAAATACATATTTTTACTTTTATTAAGAATTTTTATATCAAAATTGTCTTGCCATGTCAACTTTAAAAGTTCATTCCCTTATTCACTTTCAAAGTAAGAGACACACTTACCGATATATCTCTAGCAGGATCTGGTATCTTTTTTTCTACCTTTGTTACATCCCAATAATATGAAAAAACTATAACTCATGTAAAAATAAGAGGGAACTCATTCCTCCTTGCAAGTACAACTTGGATTTCCCAATTCCGTCTTTAATACCCAGGCGCACCACCCCTATGGCGATGTTGACCTGTCGTTAATTGAACCAACCATCAATAGGAATAGAACTCACTATGACCAAAGACTTCGATCCATGTGTGCGTGTATGTAGAAGCTGTAACTTCGGGCATGCGTCTCCTACATACAATTCATGGTGATGGAACCCTTCGCCTTGACAGGAGACCATGGATGTCACTTATGTGAACCTCCATATCATGTTCAAAATTTAATTAATTATTTTGAATCATATTCACATAATTAATTCTGTCTAGGGAATAACATCTATATTCATAATAGAGTGTTTATTTTAATTAGATCTAATTCACTTAATAATATTAAATAAAATATCAATCCTCAATCAACCAACAAACAATCTTGATTGTTACTTGAAGGATGATATACTATCAAGATACAGAATTTCAAGAATTATCGTTCCCTTACCCACTATCATGGCCAATACACATAGGATGTGGGACAGACGCTCACTGAGCAACTTACTACCCTAATGATCCCCGACTAGACACCATATCCGCCTCAGGTCAGGATAATGTGATCTGATCAATTGTATTTGAGATGATATTCGATCTTTCAATCGAATTTATACCATATAATATTTATCAAAGTCATTTTGATTAATATTATAAGGAGATTTTCAGAACAAATCCCCAATCCTATTCAAGTAATAATGTTTTACATGTAAAGATTGTTCTACAGCTATTGTAGGATAAACTAGGGTTTTCATGAAACATACATTCAATGTCCTATGATGATTTATCACTTATTTTCATAACTATTAAGCATCATAATTAATCAAGGTAAATTCATAATTTCCATTGAATTATAAACACCAGGGGAAATAAAGTTAGAATCGCGCGAAACAAATTTGAGCCATTTGTTGTTTGATTTTCTACTTTCTCAAGTGTTTATTTCATGTTTCATTACGAGAAAACAATAAGAAAAATCATTTTCTTACAGATCCGTGAATACATGCAAAAAATAATATCGTGATGGGATCTCTTCGAATCATATTTATGCATTTTAGGTACCATTAATAGATTACTATTCTGATTCATACTTATACATTATAAATGCATTTTAAACACCAAAAAATACATCCAAATAGTGCACAAACATTAGGTTTTATTTTAGTGAAAATATAAATTCAGATCTTGCATCCAATGAAAAACAATGAGTTCTCGTGAATCAGATTACAAAACATGTTCACATAGGATTTTGAATCATATCCAAGACCTGACCAAGTATTTGATACCACTTGAATGTTATTTAGAGAAACCTTAAGCGCATCACGAAAGCGTGAAGATCATATCATATACGATCGGGGCGACTAGTCGCACTAGTTACTTGGGACAACAGAATTCAAAAATTTCAGAGTGATGAAACCACTTGATCCAAGAAAGTTTCTCAGATCGTTTCATATAAACTAAAAAGAAGATGCAGTATTACCTCTTGAAGCGTGGTAGAGATCGTCTCTCTAAAGTAAGAGACCTCCTGTCTCAAGTCTGACCAGATGGAGCTGACGCTTGCGAGCACGTTGATGAAATGTGTGTTCCTCGCAATTCAAGTCGATGATCCAAGCAGCGAATCTCCTGATTTCTTCTTACGAGATCTAACATCTTCTTCACGAGCGAGGTGCACTGAAGGAAATGGAGATCCACGAGCGGTCGACGTGGCGGCACAATGGTGTGGCGACAACGTCAGTCCTCTCACTCTCGGAGAGAGAGAGAGAGAGAGAGAGGGGACATGGGTATGAGAGAGAAAGAGAGAAAGCTCGCAATTTTTATTATCTAAAGAAGAAGATATAGAGTTGACCTTTTTTATAATATTTTGGCAGTCCACATATCATTAATCCATGGACAACAAAAAATCAATGGTTTAGATTGATTTGTGTTTCTTTCAGTGGTGATGATTTTATTGTAAAAATACAACAATATTTAATTTAATTTATTTAAATCTATTAAATAATAGATAATATAAATTAGTTTCAATTAAATCAATATACCCTAGAGAAATAGGAAGGAGGCAAGCATCCTTCCATAAGGGGTTGGACGACCACTAATCCAATTAGGACTTGGTGGATGTCTGCCCTCTCCATCTGGAAGATGGATCCTTCTCCTATTTCATGGAATCATGGATCCCACGAATTTATCCATAACTTACAACAACATTTGTTGTAAATTTATTCACATAGATATTCAAAATTATTTTGTGAACATTTCATTTATGCTATTGAAAATGTGAATCATATTCACAATCGAAATTAAATGTAAAACATTTTCAATTAATTGTCCAATGTGAATCCAATTCACGTCAATATTTAAATTGTAAATGTTATTCACAAATATCTCTCTTATATATTATAAATCACATTTATAATATATATGATTAATGTGTATAGTGTTATCCATATTATTCATATCCTTGATAATTAAATCATATTTAATTATCATGGATCTCTATTCACATGTGCCTAAATAATATGAATCACAATCACATTATTCACGTCTTTGATAATTAAATTACATTTAAATATCTTCGATAACTCTACTTATAAGACCACATAATATGAATCATATTCATATTATTCATGATACTTAAATCACATTTAACTATCAATTTTTTTTCAATGCTTGGATATATACTACATTAACAGAATTATTCTTGAACTCTTTCAAGAATAATGCTCTTTCACCATGACTACTTGGAGATAAGGACATGGCGATGGCACGTTCCATGTATAGTGACTTGGATATTGAGATCACATCTCAAATACAGATCTTGGGGCCTTCCATAGATGTTTGATTAAATCAAAGTCGCAAGTCTAATCTTCTCATTGTATTTGATCACATTAAGATCACTATCCAACATTTGGATCATGATTAGATTACTTCTCTACTGAGAGGAGTCACTAAAATCCAGACCTGTTTCATTACTGTTGGAAATGCGAGCCCACGGCGAGCCATTATGCAATAAATGTTATTGCAAAATATCATTCCCTGATCTGGAATGAAGAATGAATAATTTGCATAATAGGTCCCTTAGTACAATTAGGGTTATGTACCATGGCCATCTTAATAATCATACAGCTGTTGATTCAACTATTGAATCATAGAGGCTGGTGCTTGGATGAATATCTAAAGAGTTAGATTGAGGACTCATCAAGCACCGTCAAATGATTATTAAGAGATGATCTCCAGCCTGAGTAGAAGATGGCAATCCTTATCTCTAAAGGCTGATATCTGACCGACTTCTTGATGCAGGTCCTCTGCATAGGAATAGAGATTCGGAGGTGTCAGGTTAGTTAGGTCAAAGAGTTGACTTAACGAGATCGATATAACAAAAGTCCTATATCGTATGCTGTCACGATATAGGCACACATCCTATGACAGGAGACAAATGTATTATTATATGTTTGAGTATCTACATTTGGCAGACCAATAGGTTGATGACCTAACCAAGGTCTATACACCGGCGCGCTGGTGTGCATATAAGGGCATATGAGTAATATGATCTCTCAAAGGGATTATACGTGTTCAGTTACTGAACCGGAAGACATGAGATCACTCATGAGATATTGGGAAGAATCAAATTCCATGTGCATGGTCGTCTCGCTTTGGAATCTTTATTTAATTTGTAGGTTCGATATATACTTTTCGAAAGTATGTGATCAAGACCTAGGTATGATATATGCTTTTGGAAAGTATATGATCGATATCGACTCCCGATGATCGAATGAGAAACTTACTGATAGAACCCTGAAGTAGACAGTGTAAAATTGTTCTAATACTTCAGGTTCATTCTGAGTCTTCTAGTATGCAGGATGTACAGGTTTTGGAAATACCTGAGGGTGATGTGATCATAAACGATTGTATAACCATGATGCTTCCATTCCTAGGAAGTGATGAAATGGGTCTGGATTTTAGTGACTCCTCTCAGTAGAGAAGTAATCTGATCTTGGTCCAAATGTTGGACATTAATCTGAATGTGATTCAAATGCAATGAGAAGATTAGATTTGCGGTCTTGATTTAATCAAGCATCTATGAGAGGCTCGCGATCTGGACTTGGGATATGATCTCAATATCCAAGTCACTATACGTGGAACAATACAATCGCCCTGTCCTTATCTCCGAGTATCTGCGGAGAGATCGCATTATTCTTGAAGGGTTCGAGAATAATTCCATAAGATCTAAGCAATGAAAAAATGATGATTAAATGTGATTTAATCATCTTGATGTGTGAAGAAATTATCCAATATAATTAAATGTGATTTAATTATTATGGATAAAGAATAGTGTGGATAGAAATATCCAATTATTCATAATATATTATAAATGTGATTTATAATGTATTAGAGAGAGCTAATTATAATTTATATGTGTTGATTAATTATTATGTGTATTGGATACACATTGTGTAATTAATTGACAATGTAAATTATATGTTGTTTTGGGTTGTGAATATGATTCACAATTTTTTTCCATGGCAAGATTGCAATATTCTCAAATATAATTGTGAATTATTTTTGAAGAATAAAACCAAACAAAATTTGTTGCAAATAAATAAAGAGAAGATTTCCATGGAGATATGCAATCTCATGGATTGTCATGAGATTGCTCTCCACATGGAGAGGGTGGGCGGCACCCTATTCCTAATAGGAATGGGTGGCCGTCCACATGGAAGGTACGTGGAGATGAAATCTCAATGTATTTTATCTCCTTATTTATTGGTTTAATTTAAGATTGATTTATATTTTATTTTGTCAAAAATATTTTAATCCAAATTTGTTGTTTTTGACAACAACAATCTTGACCATTGGATTGACATAAATCAATCTCACCCATTGATTTTATATGTCCCATCGATTGAGATCCATGGATCCCAAAATCCTATAAATAGAGAGGCATACCATGCTCTCTATTGGACATGCAATTTTGGAGCTCTCTCTCTTTCTTCATACACGACAACCCTCTCTCCCTCTAATTGTGGTGGTCGTCCATCATACCCTAGAGGAGAGATTCGTCGACGCTCTCGCCCCGCGCCGCCACTTCGACGTTCTTCGATTCTCTGTCTTCTTGGAGTGCTACTGTCATGAAGGAGACGTTCGATCTCATGCGACGAGATCAGGAGCAACCACGCTTGGATCAACTTCTTGGATTGCGAGGACAACGCGGTTCATCCCCACGCTCGCAAGCGGTCTCACCGACGATCGGACTTGAGACAGGAGGTCTCTTTCTTTAGAGACTTGATCAACCACACTTCAAGAGGTATTGCATTATACTTGTTGTGGTTATAGATGAAACGATCCGAGAATCATTCTTGGATCATGTGGTTTCATCACATAAAATTTTTTTAAATTCCGCTGCACCGAACAACTAGTATGACTAGTCGTTCTTCGTCGTATCCGATACGACGATCACGCTTCCGTGATGCGCTTGAGGATAATTACATATCCTTCAAGTGGTATCAGAGCCAGGTTGACAGTTTCGAATATGATTCGCAAACCGAGGACGACTTGGGTTTGTTAAGGTCGCGAAAGTTTTTATCGCATTTGATTTCGCAGATCTGTTTAGTAAATAATTTCGGCCATGTTTAAAATGTTTAAGAATGAATTATTTGCTTGAATTTTGTTCCCCATTAAATAAGGAAACTATAGGATCTGAGTTTGCGTAAATTGGATTTCGTATGCTCGAGATATAGTTGTTTTAATGAACATGTATGCACTGTTGCGGGAACTGCAGATCTTAACATGACTAAAGAGTTAATTACTGTTTAGATATGCCTCGAAATGTGTGAAACATTACTTGTCTTCTGTCCTAAATCAAGTTAGAAATCTTCAAAAATTGAGTTTGTCTAATTTGGATTTAAATTGATTGAGATATGTAAATTTTAGTGAGTAGGGGTCACTGCTGAAATTACAGTCCTAATCTAGAACCAAGTGATTGTCAATTAATGAAATTAATTGTTAATTTCGTGAAATAATCATGAAAAATATTTGTGAAATAATGGAATATGATTATTTACATAATTGACTTTGCCTCAACCAATTAATTGATTGGATGTGATCTAAATCTTAATTGGAAACACAATCTTCAAACTTGATGCTTGAATAGGATTTGGGAATTTGTGTAGCAAATTTCCTTATAATAAAAAATATTTTGATTATTACTATATGGTATAATTTTGGTTGATTAACCGATGATCATCTCAAGTACAAATTGATATATATGGCATTATGCTTTCCCGAGGTGGATATGGTGTCTAGTCGGAGAGCATTGGGGTTACGGGTTGCAACGTATGTGGTCCGTCCCACTGTCGTCAGTACTGGCCATGACAGCGGGTAGGGACTGTATAATGCCGGAGAAAATCAAGGTGTATTTTCTAATTATTAAAATTCGAATTAACATGTATTTTTAGATATTACCATATAAATTCAAGTAAAAATAATCAAGTTTGTTGATTGAATTGGATTGATAATTAATTTAATATGATTAAATTGATTATGTCCAATTGAGACACTCTATTATGAATAGAGTTATTATTTCCCATGGAAGAATTAATTATATGAATGTGATTCATGATAATTAATTAAAATTTGAATATGAGATGGAGGATCACATAAGTGACATCCATGGTCTCCCGTCAAGGCGAAGGGTTCCGTCGCCAGGGATTGCATGTGGGAGACGCCTGTCCGAAGTGACAGCTCTTGTATGCAAGCGCATCTGGATCGGGATCTTTGCTTCTCGAAGGAGTAAGATCGTATGCGTAGTGACCCCAATATCGGATCCTCATATTATTGGGGCGATATTAGATTGCGCATAACGAGTACTATTCCTGTTGATGGTTGATTCAATTAACAACGGGTCAACATCGCCTTAGGGGTGGTGGGCCCGGGTTTTAAAGACCGAATTGGGAGATGCAAGTTGGACTTGCAAGGCGGAATGTGTTCCCGCTTCTTTTTATCCGAGTTGTAGGTTCTCATATTATTGGGATGCAACAAACATAAGGAAGGAGATCCCAGATCTTGCTTGAGATATAATGGTAAGTATATCTCTTACATTGAAAGTGATTAAGGGAATGAACTTTTAGTGTTGACAAGGCAAGACAACTTTGATATAAAAATTCCTAAATCAAAGTAAAATATGTATATATATATATATATATATAAATATGTACACATGCAAATTTCTTATTTCAGATAATCCTTCATTAAACCCACTCAATGTTATACTCAATGATAACCAGTAAAATATCATGGATTGAACTCATGATCCAGATATTGTGCTTGCAATTGGACACATAATGTATGTGGTTGCAATATGCAAGTCTCCTCATAATAATGAGGAATGACAATTAAATAGATAATAGGACTAAAACCCTAGGGTTTGTATGTCCCTGTAGTCTTGATCTCTCATCGAATGTACTTTGGAAATGACATGTCGATGATGATTGCAATTGTCAAATAATCCTTATAAAATCAATGAAGATATTCTGGCATACATATGTGCTCTTTCACATTTAATCATGAGTGACATGGTTCTCTGCATCAGTAGAATGGTAGCTCTATAAGAGATGATGTATTCAAATTTTTTGAGTACCTGCCTGAAACTATGTTTTAAGAGTTTAGATGGATGTAGATACGATGAGTGTCATCATTCTGCTGTCTATACTCTTGTCATTCATGAAGCTCCATAATATTCATAGTGTATGAATTTAATGAAGCATGTATAAATGTAGAAATGCTCTTACATTGAATTCTTTTGAATTTAATATAAGAGATTCTTAATCTTAAGAAATAGTTGTTCATAGATAAAGGGAGCGCAGTGGAAGCATGGGTTGGACCCAAGTAAGAAGTATAGTCAAAGAGTTAACTGTACCTCTGTGACTTCCATATGACATCCAAAGAGTTGGATGAATGCCAATACTGCAATAAATTGATGTGTTGATAGTACGACTACCAAGTCTGTCTAGAATCCTTAGAGAAGGACTCGGATGGAGCATCAGAATAACCTACATAAATCATTGATATTGACTTACTTATTGAATAAAATAAAGTCTAAAAATTGTATCTCAATCTTCTAACAACACTTGCAATGGGTTGCATATGTTTTAGAAGACTAGAAAATTTTGATCTTAAGGTTTATAGTTATCCAGATGGACATTGATGCAATTGTTGCAACAATTTCCATTGGATCACTAGACTTCATAATTTCAGTGGGAGAGCCCTTAGTCTTAGAGAATGTCTCTATGACCTAGACATTAGAATACACTCATTGTTTGTTTCTAAATGTTGGAAATAAACATGAATTCTGGAATGGACCTATCATAAAGAGTTATGATGAAGATATTTCAGAAAGTAATCTAAAATCTAGTGGACTCCACTAAATTAGAAAACTAATGAATGGTTCATTAACATGTCTAAATACTGAAATTGAACCTTAAGATAAATAGGAGGATGAAGATCATTTGACAATGATCGAGCATCAAGCCTTGGACATTTGTCTGTTGATTTGATCAATAGACTAGTAAGAGATGAAACTTTAGAATGTCTAAAATTTCAAAACTTACATACTTATGAATTGTATTCAAAGAAAAATGTCCAATACACCCTTCTTTGGGAAAGGTGTAAGATGTCAAGGTATTCAGGATCTCATACATATTGATGTATGCGGATCATCTATATCATAGTAAACATTATAGATATGTGATATTTGTTGATGATTATGTATGATATAAGATTACTTCCCTTTAGAAACCTTTGAAATGTTCAAAGATTTCATAATTTTGATTTGAAACTAAAGTCTGAAGAAAAATGGAAATAAATTTGGTCTAATCTAGGTAATCAGTACCTATTAGATGAATTCATAATATACCTTATGGAGAAAGGAATATCATTCCTATCTCACTCCTCATAATGAACCTTAATTCAATAGAGTTGTAGGGAGATACAATTGGATCATGTGTAACATGATTTGATTAATGATGAATTTTTAGCATAAATTCCTCTTAGTATCCAGGTATATATGTAGTAGAGACTACATATAATTCCATGCAAGTAAGCTGGAATTGAGAACTCGAGAGTGTTGCTTCATTAGGAAAATAAAGGATGGTATTGGATATGTACTTTATGACCTTGAGATTCTTAAGATATCTCATCTCTGAGAATGTGATTCTTAGAGGTTGAGACTCATGAGAATCAAGATGAAGATGAAGTGTAGGAACTCATTTAACCTTGAGAAGATAATGAGGCTCCTGAAATTGGAAACTAAAAGTACAATTGAAGATGAAACACTAATACCTCTTCAAATGAGTTTGAGGATGGATTCCATGTGTCAGAGAAATCTGACAATGATCGAACTTCATGTGATGAAACTTCTGAAGATCATAGCATGGATAGATGGATGTTAACAATAAAAGTCTAATGTAGACTTCATATACAAGTGTTGTATATGGACCCTCGAGGATCCACCTATATGGGCAAGACCTGCAAAGGTGTAAATGGATCTTCAAGAGAAAGGGAACCTGATGAGAAGGTAGAGATCTTCAAAGCACGGTTCGTAGCCATGAGCTACACACTGGAAGAGAAGACATTGCTTGCGATGAGACTTGCTCTTCGGTGACCATGCTTAAAACCATCAGAATATTACTAACCTTAGCTACACAACTTGACTATTTCATCTTCAAGATGTAAGTCAATATTGCATTCCTCTACGAATACCACTTTGAGGATATTCACATGAAGTAGCCCCATGGCTTCATGGTTGAGGAAAGCAAGGTATGCAAGCTAAGGAATCCATCTATGGACTCAAATAAGCTTCTTGAAGTTGGACCATAAGATTTGATGGAATTATAATTGTTATGATTTCAGATAGAATCTTAATGAGCCATGTGAAGCTTAGTAGGAGTGCCTTTGTGTTCATCGTGCTAAATGTAGATGATATCCTATTCATTTAAAATGATATAAGGATAATAATAAGTGTTTTATAGACTGGTTATTCCATATCTTGAAATATGATTTCAAAGATACCTCTTAGATCTTAGTTCTGAAGTTGTTCAGGAGCAAAGAGAAGAGGGTATTGGGATTGTCACATTAATAGTACATCTTGGACATATTCCATTTTATGGAAAATTCCAAGAAAGGCTTCCATCTCTTAAGATGTGGTACTGACCTATCTAAAGGGATAGCACCTCAAAGAGTTGAGTAAGTGAATGCTAGAACTACTTGCCCTTGGGCATCAGTTCTGAGAAGCTGGGTGTGTACTAGATGTGTACCAAAGCCAGATGGCTGCCATGAAGTGGGAGTAGTAAATTGTTACTAATCCTACTATGGAAATAAAACACTTGGTTGCAGCAATAACAAAATCTTCATAGATGACAAGATTTTTGAGATAGTGATCTCAAAGTCTTATCTTCAAAAGCTTAAGACTTTATAGATAGAGATCTAAAAGGTCTTAACTGTGGATACCTTAAGAGATAGTGATCTCCAGGAATAAAGGTATTCTGATAAGGATTATGGAAATACTGGTTATGATGGTTATTGAACTTTAGTGTCAAGGACACTATAACTTACAAGATTGAGTATTGGTTGCATAAGATGAAACATTCGTATTAGATGCGAGCATTGTTACTGTGGATATGCAAGTGTCGTAAAAGGACTTGGCATAGTCTCGCGGGAACAGAGTGACTGGTCGTCTTACCAAGCTAATTTTTTAATAGCCTATGATTGTCACATTAGTGTGGGTTTAAGTGATTAACCCATTAATGGCTCTTTGGGCTAGTGGGAGATTGTTGGAAATGCGAGCCCACGGAGAGCCATTATGCAATAAATATTATTGAAAAATATCATTCACAGATCTGGAAAGAAGAATGAATAATTTGCATAATAGGTTTCTTAGTAAAATTAGGGTTATGTACCATGGCCATCTTAATAATCATACAGCTGTTGATTCAACTATTGAATCATTGAGGCTGGTGCTTGGATGAATATCTAAAGAGTTAGATTGAGGACTCATCAAGCACCGTCAAATGATTATTAAGAGATGATCTCCAGCCTGAGTAGAAGATGGCAATCCTTATCTCTAAAGGTTGATATCTGACCGACCTCTTGATGCAGGTCCTCTGCATAGGAATAGAGATTCGGAGGTGTCAGGTTAGTTAGGTCAAAGAGTTGACTTAACGAGATCGAGATAACCAAAGTCCTATATCGTATGCTGTCACGATACAGGCACACATCCTCTGACCGGAGACAGATGTGTTACTATATGTTTGAGTTTGTACATTTGGCAGACTAATAGGTTGATGACCTAACCAAGGTCTATACACCGGCGCGCTGGTGTGCATATAAGGGCATATGACTAATATGATCTCTCAAAGGGATCATACAGGTTCAGTTACTGAACGGAAGACATGAGCTCACTCATGAGATATTGGGAAGAATCAAATTCCATGCGCATGGTCATCTCACTTTGGAAGCTTGACTTAATTTGTAGGTTTGATATATACTTTTTGGAAAGTATGTGATCAAGACCTAGGTATGATATATGCTTTTGGAAAGTATATGATCGATATCGACTCCCGATGATCGAATGAGAAACTTACTGATAGAACCCTGAAGTAGACAGTGTAAAATTGTTCTAATACTTCGGGTTTATTCTGAGTCTTCCAGTATGCAGGATGTACATGTATTGGGAATACCTGAGGGTGATGTGATCATAAACGATTGTATAACCATGACGCTTCCATTCCTAGGGAGTGATGAAACGTGTCTGGATTTTAGTGACTCCTCTCAGTAGAGAAGTAATCTGATCTTGGTCCAAATGTTGGACATTAATCTGAATGTGATTCAGATGCAATGAGAAGATTAGATTTGTGGTCTTGATTTAATCAAGCATCTATGGGAGGCCCGCGATCTGGATTTGAGATATGATCTCAATATCCAAGTCACTATACGTGGAACAATACAATCGCCCTGTCCTTATCTCCAAGTATCTGCGGAGAGATCGCATTATTCTTGAAGGGTTCGAGAATAATTCCATAAGATCTAAGCAATGAAAAAATAATGATTAAATGTGATTTAATCATCTTGATGTGTGAAGAAATTATCCAATATAATTAAATGTGATTTAATTATTATGGATAAAGAATAATGTGGATAGAAATATCCAATTATTCATAATATATTATAAATGCGATTATTAGAGAGAGCTAATTATAATTTATATGTGTTGATTAATTATTATGTGTATTGGATACACATTGTGTAATTAATTGACAATGTAAATTATATGTTGTTTTGGGTTGTGAATATGATTCACAATTTTTTTCCATGGCAAGATTGCAATATTCTCAACTATAATTGTGAATTATTTTTGAAGAGTAAAACCCAACAAAATTTGTTGCAAATAAATAAAGAGAAGATTTCCATGGAGATATGCAATCTCATGGATTGTCATGAGATTGCTCTCCACATGGAAAGGGTGAGAGGCACCCTATTCCTAATAGGAATGGGTGGTCGTACACATGGAAGGTACATGGAGATGAAATCTCCATGTATTTTCTCTCCTTATTTATTGGTTTAATTTAGGATTGATTTATATTTGATTTTGTCAAAAATATTTTAATCCAAATTTGTTGTTTTTGACAACAACAATCTTGACCATTGGATTGACATAAATCAATCTCACCCATTGATTTTGTATGTCCCATGGATTGAGATCCATGGATCCCAAAATCCTATAAATAGAGAGGCATACCATGCTCTCTATTGGACATGCAATTTTGGAGCTCTCTCTCTTTCTTCATACACGACAACCCTCTCTTCCTCTAATTGTGGTGGCCGTCCATCATACCCTAGAGGAGAGATTCGTCGACGCTCTTGCCACCGCGCCGCCGCTTCGACGTTCTTCTTCAGTTCTCTGTCTTCTTGGAGTGCTACTCTCATGAAGGAGACGTTCGATCTCGTGCGACGAGATCAGGAGAAACCACGCTTGGATCAACTTCTTGGATTACGAGGACAACGTGGTTCATCCCCACGCTCGCAAGCGGTCTCACCGACGATCGGACTTGAGACAGGAGATCTCTTTATTTAAAGACTTGATCAACCACGCTTCAAGAGGTATTGCATTAAACTTGTTGTGGTTATAGATGAAACGATCCGAGAATCGTTCTTGGATCATGTGGTTTCATCACATAAAATTTTTTTAAATTTCGCTGCACCGAACGACTAATACGACTAGTCGTTCTTCGTCGTATCCGATACGAAGATCACGCTTCCATGATGCGCTTGAGGATAATTCCATATCCTTCAATCACTCCCTCGGGATGGAAGTGTCATGGTTATAAACTTTGATGATCACATCACCTTTACGTATTCCTAATACCTATACATCCTGCATACTGGAAGACCTAGAATAAAACCCAGAGTTTTAGATCTTACTTAGACTATCTCCTTTAGGGTTTTATCATTATTTTTCTCATTTTATCATTGGGAGTTGGTATCGATCATATAATTTCCTAAAGCAAATACAATACCTAGGTATTGATCATATACTTTCCAAATACATATAACAAACCTACAAAATCAGTCAAGCTTCTGAAATGGGACAACCGTGCACGGATTTTGATTCCCAATAACTCATGAGTGATTTCATGTTTTCCAATTCAATATTGAATGTGTAAGATCCCTTTTGAGAGATTGTATTACTCGTGTACCCTTGTATGCACACCAGCTTGCCCGTGTAAAGACCTTGAATAGGTCATCAACCTATCGGTCTGCCAAAAGTACTTACTAAGACATATAGTAACACATCTATCTCTAGTCAGAGATATTATAAGACATAGGTCTTTGGTTATCTCAATCTCGTTAAGTCAAAATTTTGACCTAAATTTTCTAACACTTCTGAATCTCTATTCCTATGAAGAGGACCTGCATCAAGAGGTCTTTTAGATGTCAACCTTTAGAGAAACGATTTCCATCTCCTTCTCATGATGGAGATCCTCTCTTAACAATCATTTGACAGTGCTTGATGAGTACTCAATCGAACTCCGTAGATATAATCCAAGCACCAACCTATATAATTCAACATTGGAATCAATAGTCGTACGATCATTAAGATGGCAATGTTACATAACCCTAACTATACTAAGGGGCCTATTACATAAATTAGTTATTCTTTATTTCAGATCAGGGAATGAATTGAAAAAACATTTACTGCATAACGGCTCGGTGTGGGTTCACATATCTAAAATATGAACCTAAAATAAAAAATAAAAATAACTAAGAAATAATGAACACATTACTCCCCCTGTATTTAGGGTAAAAGATGCCTAAGTATAATCAATGATAAGAGTAATGAAATGGAACAAAGACAAAACACTCGATTCATCCACCTCCCCTATACTTAGGATAAAGTATATCCTAAGCAAAACAAATACATCAAGGCAAATACACAGATCAAAGTGAATGAGAGAAACACAAGATGGAATGAAAGGAATATATAAAGGAATAGGAATATACATTACCCAAGAAGGTATAAGCTTTACCTTCTTGCAGGACCGTTGAGGAATAGATCTAAGATGGTGTAGGTTGATATTGGGGTCAACTACTGACAATGCCTCATTAGGATCAACATGGTGGAAATCATTAGTGGTACTAAAATGAAAAGGCATGAACTCATCACTGGAAGAAGTATGGTGAAGCATGGCCTAAGAAGTCTCTCCTTTCTCTACCCTCCATGATAAAGTATCAACAATGTAAATGTTGTGGATCTCATCAACACATCTCCACACACATGAAAAACTAATGTAGAGGTCCATGCTTTCTTAGTCTCCCCCCTTAAAAGGAATTCTCAAGTCTTAATATCATCCATGGTGTAACAAACCTCTCTGTTCTCAAGAGCTAGGACAAAGTCCTCTAAGTTAGATGTCATAGGTACATTCTCATCAGGTGTAGGTTTTTTAGTGATAATTGGTGCAATGATTGTCTCAATAACAACTCTCTCGTTGTGGGTACCAAAGTGTATATCTCTAGATCCATAATAAATAACGGACTTCGTAGTAGCAAGCAAAGGCCAGCCCAGGATGAATGGAGTACACTCCCAGAGGTGGAGGTCTCCATCGGTAATACAATAAAGTCTATTGTATAGCACGTGCCATGGATCTGAATGACAACGTTTTAAAGGTTACCCTTCATCCTCTTTATTGATTGGTCATTGAATTGACAAATCATTCTAATTTTCTTGATAGGTCCAAGATTGAGTGTCTTCTCTACAAGTGAGGAGTGTATTATGTGAATCAATACACTGCTATCAAGGAGATAGTGATCAAAATGATGGTCAGAAATCTTACATCTAACAAAGGGTGTTCTAGTGTCCCTTTTATTATTATGTAGATAATGGGTGATGGTGTGGGAAGTGACCATGGTAAGAATGTGGCGCTCAGTCTTTTGATGTCTTTTTCTTTTCTTGGAAGTCGGTGGAAGGTCCATGGATTTTTGAAGTGGTACTTTAATGATATTCTTAATAGCAGCCACCACTTCAAGGTTAGATAACAATTTTTAATTTTTTTATCTCTTCATTATCAAGTAAGAGGTTAGAATCAACATATACATAAGGGTAACTAGAAGAAGGATGTACAAGGTCATCCTTGATAGGTGGGGTAATGGGAACTACGATGTATGCTTGTGTGGGCAAAGGGTATACCATAGGTACCTTATCCTCACTGTTTGCCTTGGTCAGGTGTCTCCTGTTATTATCTTTTTGGAATTTTATTTTTTATTTTTTGTATTTTGTGGTGACGATGTTCTCCTATGTGTACCCTCTTAGACTCGCTAGAAGGCGAAGCTCCAATGTGGTTCTTATTATGTGTTGTGAGGTCATCTACCCTCTTCTTTATTTTCTCCATTAACTGGGTCAGGTAGTTAAGAGTGAGGTCCATGGGAGAGAAATCAAATAGCTCAGCAACGGATAGTGGTGATGGTGTATAGTGTGGTTGTGGTTGTGGGGACGGTGGTGGGAAGTACTCAAAATTCAGTTGCTGAAATTATGGTTGTGCAGGCTACCCTAAATGGTATGGAAGGTCAAATTATGCTTGTTGTCAATGCAACAATTCGAGAGGAGGGTCCATCTCGATAGGATGGTTTATTGGTGGATAAGTATAAGAAGAAAAATCAGGAGAATAATCATGCTGACAAAACAAAGATGCACCGACTACAGTGGAATGAGAAGGATCCACAAAGTCCGGATAAAAATTTCTTCAATCAACCTCCCAGCTTTCAAGAGGCGGGAATCAGGGAGATGATGATAGTGAAGTCAAGATATGAACAGAAATAGGTGCAAATGCTCAGAATGGTCAAACACAAAAAAAAATCAAACCCCTCAATTTACCAACCCAACACTGTGAAGAACATAAAGTTCAGTCTTTTATCTTTTCAATTTTAGAGTTAGGTGATAAAGCAATTATTTACAAGCTCACATGTGAAGTCTCCTAGTGTGGTTTGTGTTCGAGCAGTGGTATACACTAACTTGAATACAATACCACTTGAATTATAGTCTGAGGTGATGCTTCCAGCAATATTAGGACCCAAAAGTTTATTTAAGCACTTAGGGCACAAGTCTGGGGCTTTGGGCTCTATTGCATAAGTGTATGTGCCTCACCAGGTTCAAAGGGTACATGCGACAATGAGGGGGTTACTTTCCCCAAAACAATGATTTTTTCTTTACGTTTCTTTTTAGGGTCAAGTTCAGTTAGCAATCCTAATTTTATTGGTTATCTCTTTTTTAGGTCTTTTAAAAAAGAAAACAAATTTTCTAATTTCTTTTTATTTTCTTAAGTCCAAGAAATATGGGAAGGAATTCAGAAAAGCCGATGTACGTGAATCAATGAATGAGAATGCCATATATAGGGTTGTGTGCTTGACTCCAACAGTCCATAAGCATCATGTTCTACACAAAATAATAAATCTACCATATATGTATGCAAGAGGAAACCATCTCAGAAGTAACTTCTACTCAGGAAGCACATATTATTTATTTGACTAAATCCATGCGAAAAAAATTCATATTAGAGTTTGATGCTAGTATACCCGACTCAACCAAATTGAAACCTAAAACTAGGAGCTTAGAAGCACACAAAATCAAAGTAAAATAAAGTTAGAAAACACAAAACATAGGAAAAAATAAAAATAAAGGTAAAAATACAGAGGGTAAAATATATAAGGTGAAAAAAATGCAAAAAAATGATTAGGTCCCTGGGTAAACAAACACCCAGTAAAATAGACATGTGAAGACCAAGTGTCAAGAGAGTCAAAATATTACAAATTAATAAATGTCACTATCTCATAAAAAAATAAGAATCTACACTAGGCTAAACTATTGCACCTCTTAGTCTCTCGATCTTCTTTGTCGCTCTCTCATGTCGACTTGTGAATAAGAAGACGGCCACCGCCTAGCTCAAGTACTCCGGTCTCCTAGAAAATATGCCCTCGCTCTGTGGGCCCTAGTAACAAAGTCATATATAAAAGATGATTAAAATAGATACACAGTTATCAAATCGGAGTAAAAAGTAGATAAAATAGAACACATAATATACACAATCTATACCACATGTTGCTCCCCTACAACGACGCCATTCGTTTAACTGATGAGATGATCTAGGAACTTAACAAGCTTAGACACCAATCGCTCTGGCGATCAACTACCAATCAAACAACAATTATCCCACAATATGTGATGAATCCATGATTCATTAACTTTTCTATCGCATTTTGTCTTAAAACCCTTAACAAATACATGTAAATATTCTTTAATTCCCATCTTTTATTCAAACTTCATTTATGCATAAATATTCTCTTTTAAGCATCACAATCACGTAAATAAATAAAGAACAAAGAAAAGAAAAGAAGGCAGATTGTGAATATGAAAGTATGTACAATATGACTTATAGGCATGAATATAACTGCAAGGTAATATAACCTAAACCTCGAGACCAAGTCAGCATGAATTGGTCGACAAACCAATGAGTAGGGGAGATAAGGAAAGAAAACTATAAAAATAAATTAAAAACACAATTCACACATGTCTCACTATTTATCAAATAAATACAAAAATTCAATGTTTTTTAATTAATTAATATGTACATATTTCTCACCAAACTCTTTTCCTAATTATTTATAAAAATATATAAAAAAATATAAAAATAAGTTAAAAATATTACATGTATATATACCAAGAAATCCTACTTATAAATTGTCAAAATCCCAAATTCCGAACATCATAACTTCTTCATACAAACTCCAATTTCACTCTACTCACCTTTAAAATTCATAAAATAAAATTCTCTAATTAATAAAGGTGGTTTCATCGAAATCGGAGTCCATTTGCAAAAAATCGGTTTTGGGACCAAATGACAATGGGGTTTCTAGGCTATTTATTTTATATAGAAAACATTATTTTTAGTTTTAATAAGTTTATAATTTCTAATTATTTTCATGATCTTGTAATTTACCTCTAATTTATTTCAGAGTTTTTTGAGCTTATTTATTATTTTAATAAAATCAAAAACCCTAAATTATAGGTAAAAATGAACTAGATAACTTATGCCTACATTTATCAATATATGTAAATTTATTTATTAAAATCCCTAAAAATTCACACAACTTTTATTTATTATTATAATAATTAAGAAAAGATAAATTAATATTTAATTATTTATTTATTAAATTAAAAATCCAATACCTATTTATCTATACATATAATATTTATATTTTGAATAATATTTATTATTTATAAAAAGTAATTATTCCATAATTAAGATTATTTAATTATTTACATTTATTGTGTTTATACCTGTTTAAAATAACATTATTTATTATTTAATACTGAATTTACAAGTAACT
This sequence comes from Ottelia alismoides, assembly GCA_037367405.1. Lineage (NCBI taxonomy): Eukaryota > Viridiplantae > Streptophyta > Magnoliopsida > Alismatales > Hydrocharitaceae > Ottelia > Ottelia alismoides. The sequence goes on along the minus strand of JAZKJV010001634.1, from coordinate 660,845 downwards.
TCGCGCATCTGGCCAACCAGCTGCTGACACGTCTCAACACCTAGTTCATCTTCCTCAAGAAGATAGTACGCCAGTCTGTTCTGACCGACCTTCTTCTACCAATTACCCCGCACATCTCTCAACCTCCTCCGATGATCTAATCCATTGATTCGACCCTCCTAACAACCCTCTCCATCGCCCACCATTCGATTTTACGTGGAGCTCAAGAAATCTGTCTATATAAGCCCCTAAAGTTGGAAGTTTCCATCTAACTCTCCCCTAACCATCTGAGACTCCCAGTTCCAGTGGTCGATCCCCCCTTTCCTCGCCTTGCTCCCCTCGACCAAGGAGGTGACAGCTCCTCGTTCTCGATCCACGTAGAAGAAGGTTGATCGGAGGAGACGTTCCAAGGCTTTGCTGCCTTGCATCGCCGCCATCGCGCGCGTCCAGCTCCGACGAAGATCGGTCGTCGCAGTAGCTATCCAAGGTAATACACCTTATCACTCCCATATCTATTCCTCCACCTTCATCATATTTCTCCTCGATCCTTGTTCCACGATTAGCATGGCTAATTACGTGATTAGTTGGTTTAATCATTCATCTTAGACACAGATCAAATCGTAACTCTCATTCACTTCAAAATCGAATCAAAATTCATTCTCAAATCAGTGCTATCATTCACACGTATTTCATAAGTCAGGAAATAACCATTTTTGAGCTTGCAAAACTCTAATCTTTTGGTCGATTTCATGGAATCGAGCATACACATTTCTTATTTGCAGGTTCCTCTTCGATTTGGAGCAACTTAAAGTTATCTGGAGTCTTTGATCTTCACGGAAATCATCTTCAAAGGAGGTAAATCAACCTACATCAACCTCTAGGAGAAACGAGACTGCCACCTTCATCAAGAGTCCACCGCTGCTTGGAGCCATCTTCGCCTAACGAACGGCATGGCTGAAGTTTCAAATAGGGAGGTGAAATCAATACTCTAGAAATTAGTACGACCAGATAGGAAGAACTGTTCACAGCTTCTAGATCAGGTTCTTTGGGCATATCGTACTGCATACAAAACTCCCTTAGGTACTTCACCATTTAGATTGGTTTATGGAAAGCCATGCCATTTGCCCGTAGAGATCATGCACAAACCTGAATGTGTCATTCGGGAAATTTTACTGTATACACAGAAAGATGGAGCCAAGATAAAGATAGATCTGAATGATCTAGTAGAGATTCGAAATCAAGCATACGAGAACACTCTCATTTATAAGGACAAAATGAAAAAATGGCATGACAGACACATTCAGCACAAGAGCTTTGTCCCTGGGCAGAAAGTCTGGTTGTTCAATGCAAGATTAATAATTTTTACTGGCAAATTAAAAATCAAGTGGGAAGGACCGTACATAGTCAAAACAGTGCATGATAATGGCAGTATAGCAATATCTGATGTGTCACCAGGTGTAGAACTGTTCGTGGTTAACGGGCAGATGCTGAAATACTTCATCGAGATTACTGATCATCTGGCCCGTACTGAAGTGATCTATTTTGTACAGGAATCATGATCATTCTTTCACTTTACCTCATCATGTACAAACGCTTTTGAGCCACTCAATTTCTGGATAGCCGCAACACTTGTATATTCTTCGTAGACCACAATCGTCCCCATTTTTGCTCGTCTTCTATGCTTAGGATACCAGATCCTACATATAGGGGGGACTGATTACTCGCTGATTGACGTTTTATATTTTGTTCTGATACTTTTTTATATCATTTCTTTTTCACAAATCACTGGTCTCCGATTTTTAGCTACACTCTTTTCTATACTTAGGATGCCTTATCCTAAGTATAGGGGGGACCGAGTGATTTCAATGATCTCGTATTCTTTATTCCTTGTGAGATTTCGTTATATATTCTTTTCACTCAGTCATCCCGTTTTGCTCTCTCGTTATACTTACGATTACATGATCGCAAGTATAGGGGGAGGGTTGATTGACTTGTTTTCGTAAAGTCTTTTTCACCCACTTTTACTTAGCACGAGTTATGTCCTCCTTTTTCTCTTTTGACACTATGGGGATATAACTCAAGCTAAGTATATGGGGGTGCGTATATATTGTATATATACTTTTGTCCATAACTCGTACTTTTATGTATTTTATATATTTATAAAATCCATAAAAAGTGGGTGAGGGTTAATTTAAAATCCATCTATATATTTATTACTTATAAAATCCTTGTAAATAAGAAAAATATGTTTAAAACTTGTATTTAAAATCTATAATTAAAATATGTATTTAAAATTTGTATAATACTTACTTAAAATCCTATTTATTAAAACATGTGTAAAAATTTATTTAATATATGTAAAATTCTTTGTAGATAAAATCTGTAAAATACATCAAATATTTAACTCGAATAAAATATATCTTGTAAAATTCATATACAAAAACCTATTTATAAAAATAAGAAATCCATAAAAAATACAAAGGCTTAAAAGTCATAAAAAATACAAAAGCCATAAAATCTATAAAAACGAGTAAAATTCAGAAAATATACTTCACAAAAACATGGTTGCATTTGCATTCGCATTTTTCAGAATAAATTTGATTTCTGGAACTAAAGATTGAGTCTAGTCTAAAGGATGGAGCTTGATCACGGCTTTTAACTTCCATTGTAAGGAGCCTAGTTAGGATCTGGAATTTAGACTCTTCAGGTCTGTGACTTAAAATCTTTGGGTTCCATAAGACAATATTCAGGAAATCAAGTCATATGTGCTTAAGTAGACCATTTGGTGTCATCCGTACAACTCTACACCAGTGAACCAATCTTGAACAGATGCTCTCTGCACTTAGCTCAACTTGCATGGAGTTGTGAAGGGCAGTACATCTTGGTACTGCATTTCTATCCTTGTCTTTGCGGAATTGAAGTCTAAAGACGTGAGATATTGGGGTTGCGATAGTCGCTTCGGATAAGGAAATGATTTGCTGACACAATTTTTCTAAGACCTCAAAAAAGGGACGGAACAAAGATGCTATATCCGTCGAGGCACAAAGAGATGAATGCAGTGCAAGCAAATTACAAATCAAATCAAAGAAGAGCCCGCCAAATACAAATACGACCACAATGGTCCAAGCTTCCACCAAAAATGCATGTACATCTTACTGGAGACTTTACTACACCGTTTGAGCTTCACAAGGAGATGTGTCTACACTGGTCGCACTCCACTTCTTTTATCATTCTTCTATCTTCTCTCTATATTCGATTGTGGACATAGCACGAACTGACCTCAGAAGGGAATACCTCCCTCCCCGAGGAAATAATAGCTGGATGAGGAAGCAATAGAAATGTATAGCCGAGATGGACGATTTCTTCGGTTCTCTAAGCAGGAAGAGCTAAATCAATTCACACACTGTACAAATTGACTTCAAGGATGATAGAGTTTGCCAAATGAATAAGTGAGTCTGAACTAGCCACTGAAGTGATCTTGAATAAGGATTTTTGGAACTTGAGGACTGTTGAGGATAAAATCCTAATCCTAGTTAAGGCTTCGATAAAATGCTTGTTTCAGGCCCGATCGAGCTCTGTCCTTTGTCTGTTCTCATGAATTGGTTTAGGAAAACAACTTCATTCTAACTTTCTTTCTTTTTCACTTACTTTTCAAATAAGTGTTTGCTAAGGGACTAGCAAAGTTTAAGTATAGGGGGATGATGAATGCATGATTCATTAACTTTTCTGTCACATTTTGTCTTAAAACCCTTAACAAATACATGTAAATATTCATTAATTCCCTTCTTTTATTCAAACTTCATTTATGAATAAATATTCACTTTTAAGCATCAAAATCACGTAAATAAATAAACAACAAAGAAAAGAAAAGAAGGCAGATTGTGAATATGAAAATATGTACAATATGACTTATAGGTATAAATATAACTACAAGGTATATTTATATAACCTAACCCCGAGACCAATTCATCGTGAATTGGTCGACAAACCAATAAGTAGGGGGAGATAAGGAAAGAAAACTATAAAAATAAATTAAAAACACAATTCACACATGTCTCACTATTTATCAAATAAATACAAAACTTCAATGATTTTTAATTAACTAATATGTACATATTTCTCACCAAACTCTTTTCCTAATTATTTCTAAAAATGTATATAAAAATATAAAAATAAGTTAAAAATATTACCCTATATATACCAAGAAATCCTACTTATAAATTGTCAAAATCTCAACTTCTGAACATAATAACTTCTGACGGATATTGACAATACTTAAAGCGCATCACGGAAGCGTGTCGATCGCATCGTATGGAATCGAAGCAACTAGTCGCACTAGATGCTAGATGCAGCGGAAATTAAAATTTTTAAATCTGAAGATGAAACCACATGATCACGAGAACACTTCTCGGATCATTTCATCAAACCCCAAAGTATGAGGAATACCTCTTGGAGCGTGGTTGTGATCGCGAGATCCCAAAGTAGAGATCCTCCTATCTCAAGTCCGATCCAAGAAGAACACACTCGCGGGCACGATGATGAGCCGCGTCCGTCCCGCAATCCTCGATGAAGATCCAAGCAATGGATCCCCTTATTTCGCCAAACGAAATCCGTCATCTTCCTTTAGAGTAAGAAACTTCAAAGAAGAAGGAGATCCTCGAGTCGTCGAAGAAGAAGCCGAGAGTTTCTCCTTTCTCAAAACAAGATGGACGGCCATCTTATGGAGGATAGAAAGAGAGAGGGCGAGAATATGAGAGAGAGAGAGAGTTGTAACCTTTTACAACTCTTAATGATGTCCTTTGGAAGGCTACCCTAGCCCTCCTTTTATATTAGTTTAGGATCCAATGGATCTCAATCCATGGGACACATGGATCCAATGGCCAGGCTTGGTCCATGTAAAATCAATGGCTATAATTGTTGTTGGTTAAAACCAACAACATTTATTTATAATTAAATTAAATATGTGTTGCAACATTATCAACACATTTTTAATTTAACTTAAATAAATTAGTTAAGAGATTAATCAAGATAATAAAATGGAGATAATGTAGCCTCCTAAAATTGTGGCTTATTATCTCCTTTTTATTATATCATATTATCTCTTAATAATTTGTGATAACTATTATCACATAATTATCCACAAAATTAATTCCAAATTAATTTGTGAATATTTCAATCATGCCATTGAAAAATATGTGAATCAAATTCACAACCCAAACTAATTTGTAAATTACATTTCCAATTAATTACTTAATGTGAATCCAATTAACATTAATAATTAACAAATGCTATTTACATAGTTTCTCTCTCTCTTCAATATATGTATATTATAAATCATATTTATAATACACAAATACTATGGATAGTATTATCCGCATTCTCTAATCCTTGATAATTAAATCCCATCTAATTATCTTAGATAATAATTCTCACAATATGAATCTCATTCATAATATGCTTGATAATTAAATCTCATTTAATCATCAAGTCCTTCTTGCTTGGATATGCATTTCATCAATTGAATTATTCTTGAACCCTTTCAAGAATAATGTGCTTTCTCCGCGAATACTTGGAGATAAGGACAGGACGATTGTATTATTCCACGTATAGTGACTTGGATATTGAGATCTTGTCTCAAATCCAGATCTTACGAACCTCCCATAGATGCTTGATTAAATCAAGACCGCAAATCTAATCTTCTCATTGAATCTGAATCTCATTCAGACCAATGTCCAACACTTGGACTATGATCAGATTGCTTCTCTACTGGAAGGAGTCACTAAAATCCAGACATGTTTCATCACTCCCTCGGAATGGAAGCATCATGGATATACAATCATCTATGATCACATCACCCTCAGGTATTCCCAATACTTGTACATCCTGCATACTGGAAGACCCATGGTCAACCTGAAGATCAAGATCAATTTTACACTGTCTTCTTCATGGTTTGATCGCTAAGTTTCTCATTTGATCATTGGGATTTAGTATCGATCATATACTTTCCAAAAGCATATATCATACCTAGGTCTTGATCATATACTTTCCAAAAGTATATATCAAACCTACAAATTCAGTCAAGCTTCCAAAGCGAGGCGACCGTGCACGGAATTTGATTCTTCCCAATATCTCATGAGTGAGCTCATGTCTTCCGGTTCAGTAGTGAACCTGTATGATCCCTTTGAGAGATCGTATTACTCATATGCACTTATATGCACACCAACGCGTCGGTGTATAGACCTTGGTTAGGTCATCAACCTATCGGTCTGTCAAATGTACGTACTTAGAATATAGCATCACATCTGTCTCCGGTCAGAGGATGCGTGCCTATGTTGTGACAGCATTCAACATAGGACTTAGGTTATCTCGATCTCGTTAAGTCAACTCTTTGACCTAACTAATCTGACACCTCCGAATCTCTATTCCTATGCAGAGGACCTGCATCAAGAGGTCGGACAGATATCAGCCTATGTGAGAAAGGATTGCCATCTCCTACTCAGGCCGGAGATCACATCTTAACAATCATTTGACGGTGCATGATGAGTCCTCAATCTAACTCTTTAGATATTCATCCAAGCACCAGCCTCTATGATTCAATAATTGAATCAACAGTTGTATGATCATTAAGATAGCCATGGTACATAACCCTAATTGTACAGAGGGGCCTATTATGCAAATTATTTATTCTTTATTTCAGATTAGGGAATGATATTTGCATAATCATTTATTGCATAATGGCTCGCCGTGGGCTCACATGTTCAACAATCACCCACTAGCCCAAAGAGCCATTAATGGGCTAATCATTTAAACCCACACTCATGTGACAATCATAGGCTATTTAAAAATAGCTAGGTAAGTTAATCAGTCACTCTGTTCCTAAAAGACTATGTCAAGTCCTTTTACGGCACTTGCATATCCCTAGGTAACAGTGCTCGCATCCAATGCGAATGTTGCATCCAATGCAACCAATACTCAATCTAGTCAAAGCAGTTATAGTGTCCTTGACACTATAGCTTAATAATCACTTCAACTAGTATTTCCATAATCCTTATCATAATACCCTTATTCCTGGAGATCACTATCTCTTAAGGTATCTACAGTTAAGACTTTTAGATCTCTATCTATAAAGTCTTAAGCTCTTGAAGATAAGACTTAGAGATCACCATCTCTAAAGCCTTGTCATCTTTGAAGATATCATTATTACTGCAATCAAGTGTTCTTTCTCCATAGTAGGATTAGTAACAGTTTACTACTCCCACTACATGGCAGATATCTGGCTTTTGTACACATCTAGCATACACTTAGCTTCTCGTAATTGATGCACAAGTGCAAGCAGTTCTAGCATTCACTTCCTCAATTCTTTGAGGTGCTATCCCTTTACATAGGTCAGTACCTAATCTTAAGGTAAGAAAGCCTTTCTTGGAATTTCCAAAAATGGAACATATGCAAGGTGTACTACTAATGTGACAGTCCCGATACCCTCTTCTCTTTTCTTCTGAACAACTTCAGAACTAAGATCTAAGAGGTATTCTTGAGATTATATCTCAAGGTATGAATAGCCAGTCTATAAAACACTTATTATCATCCTTATATCATTCCAAATGATTAGGTAATTATCTACATTTAGCATGATGAACACAAAGGCACTCCCACTAAGCTTCACATGGTACATCAAGATTCTAGCTGAAATCATAATATTTATGATTTCATCAATCTGATGTTCCAACTACAAGAAGCTTATTTGAGTCCATAGATGGAGTTTCTTCAACTTGCACACCTTGCTTTCCTCAATCATGAAGCCCTGGGGCTACTTCATGTGAATATCCTCAGAGAGGTATTCTTAGAGGAATGCAATATTGACTTACATCTTGAAGATGCAACAGTCAAGTTGTGTAGCTAGGGTTAGCAATACTCTGATGATTTCAAGCTTGGTTTCTGAAGAGCAAGTCTCATTGCAAGCAATGTCTTCTCTTACGGTGTGTAGCTCATGGCTATGAACCGTGCTTTAAAGGTCTCTACCTTCTCATCAAGTTCTCTCTTCTCTTGAAAATCCATTTACACCTTTATGGGTCTTACCCATATAGGTGGATCCTCGAGGGTTCATATACAACACTTGTATATGAAGTCTACTTTAGACCTTATTGCTAATATCCATCTTTCCATGTCATGATTCTTAGAAGCTTCATCACATGAAGCCCGATCATTGTCAGACTTAATTGACACATGGAATACATCCTCAAACTCATTTGAAGAGGTATTAATGTTTCATCTTTAATTGTCCTTTTAGTTCTCGATTTCAGGAGCCTCATTATCTTCTCAAGATTAAATGAGTTTCTTCACTTCATTTTCAACTTGATTCTAAAGAGTCTCAATCCTCCAAGAATCACATTCTCAGAGATGGGATCTTTTAAGAATCTCAAGGTCATAAAGTAGGTATCCAATACCATCCTTTATTTTCCTAATGAAGTAGCACTCTCTAGTGCTCGATTCCAGCTTACTTGCATGGAATCTTATCAAGGATATATAATGTAGTCTCTACCACATATATACCTGGAAACTAAGGGGATAATTATGCTAAAATTCATCATTGATCAAATCTCCCTACAACTCCCTTGAGTTCAGGTTAATCAGGAGGAGTGAGATAGAAATGATATTCATATCTCCATAAGGTATTCTTTGAATTTAATCTAACAGGTACAAGCTACCTAGGTTAGATCAAATTCATTTCATCTTTCTTCAAACTTTGGTTCTAAACCAAAATTGTGAAATCTTTGAACATTTCAAAGGTTTCTCAGGTGAAGAGAAGAAATCTCATATCATACATAATCATCAATAGATATCACATATCCATAATGTTTACTATGATATAGATGATCTACATACATCAATATGTATGAGATTTTGAATACCTCGACATCTAACACCTTTCCCAGAGAAGGGTGTATTGGACATTTTTCTTTGAATACAATATTCACAAGTATGTAAGATTTCAAATTTTATACATTCTAAAGTTTCATATCTTACTAGTCTATTGATCAAATCAACAAACAAATGTCCAAGGCTTGATGCCAGATCATTGTCAAATGATCTTCATCCTCCTATTGATCTTATAAGGTTTGATTTTTCAGTATTAGAAATCTTAATGAACCATTCATTAATTTTCTAATTTTGTAGAGTCCACTAGATGTTAGATTACTATCTGAAATATATCCATCATAACTCTTTATGATAGTTCTATCTCTGAATTCATGTTTATTTCCAACATTTAGAAACAAACAATGAGTGTATTCTAATATCTAGGTCATAGAGACATTCTCCAAGACTAAGGGCTCTCCCACTGAGACTATGAAGTCTATCTATTCAACAAAGATTGTTGCAACAATTACATCAATATCCATGTAGATGACTATTAAACCTTAAGATCAAATTTCTAATCTTATAATATATATATATATATGCAACCAATTGCAAATGTCATTAGAAGATTGGGATACAATTGTCAGACTCTATCTTATGAAATAAGAAAGTCAGAGTCAATGATTATATGTAGATTATTCTGATGCTCTATCCGAGTCCTTCACTAAGGATTTTAGATAGATTTGATAGTCATACTATCAACACATCAACTTATTTCAGTATTGGCGTTCATCCAACTCTTTGGATGTCATATGGAAGTCACAAAAGTAGGTCAACTCTTTGACTTTCCTTCTTACTCGGGTCTGACCCATGCTTCCATTGCGCTCTCTTCATCTATAACAACCATTGTTCTAGACAAAGAATCTCTTATGTTGAACTCTAAGGATTTCAATACAAGAGCATTTCAACATTTATACATGTTTCATTAAATTCATTCAAAATGATTAATATGAAGCTTCATGAATGACTAGAGTATAGACAGTAGAATAATGACACCCATCATATCTACATACATCTTAACTCTTAGAGACTTAGGTTTAGGTAGGTATTCAAACATTTTGAATACATCATCTCTTTCGAGCTACCATTCTGCATAATGCAGAGAACCATGTCATTCATGATTAAATGTCTAGAGCACATATGTATGCTAGAACATCTTCTTAGGTTTTATAGGGATTATTTGACAATTACGATCACCATCGACATGTGACTTCTAATGTACACTCGATGAAAGATCAAGAACATAGAGACATACAAACCCTAAGGTGATGTCTTATTGTCTTATTTAATTGTCATTCCTCATTATGTTGAGGAAACTTGCACATTGCAACCACATACATTATGTGTTCAATTGCAAGTACAATATCTGGATCATCGGTCCAATCCAAGATATTTTACTGGTTATTATTGAGTATAACATTGAGTGGGTTTAATGAAGGATTATCTGAAATAAGAAATTTGCATAAGTGTATATATATTATATATACATGTTTTACTTTGATTTAGGAATTTTTATATCAAAGTTGTCTTGCCTTGTCAACACTGAAAGTTCATTCCCTTAATCACTTTCAATGTAAGAGATATTCTTACCATTATATCTCTAGCAAGATATGGGATCTCCTTTCCTATCTTCGTTGCATCCCAATAATATGAGAACCTACAACTCGGATAAAAAGAAGCGGGAACACATTCCGCCTTGCAAGTCCAACTTGCATTTCCCAATTCGGTCTTTAACACCCGGGCCCACCACCCCTAAGATGATGTTGACCCGTCATTAATTGAACCAACCGTCAACAGGCTTAATACTCGCTATACACAATTCAATATCACCCCAATAATATAAGGACTCGATATTGGGGTCACTATGTATACGGCCTTACTCTTTCGAGAAGCAAAGAACCCTATCCAATTAAATCATATATAGGATCTGTCACTTCGGACAGATGTCTCCTATATACAACAACTGGCGACGGAATCTTTTACCTTGATGGGAGACCATGGATGTCACTTATGTGATCCTCCACCTCATATTCAAATTTTATAATTAATTATCGTGAATCATATTCACATAATTAATTCTTCCAAGGGAAATACACATCTATTCATAATAGAGTGTTTATTGGTTATAATTAATTTAATCACATTAAATTAATCATTAATCCAATCATCAATCAACAAACATGTCTTTTACTTGAATAGTAGGTATATTCTCAAAGTATGTATTATTCGAATTTTAATAATTAGAAAAATGCACATTGACTTTCTCCGGTATTATCCAATCCCTACCCGCTGTCATGGCCAGTACCGACGAGAGTGAGACGGACCACATACGTTGCAACCCGCGACCCCAATGCTCTCAGACTAGGCACCACATCCACCTCGGGAAAGGATAATACCAGATAGATCATCTTGTACTTTGAGATGCTCATCGGTTTTTCAACTGAAATTATATCATATAATATATATCAAAACAATTTTGATTATATTATAAGGAGATTTTCTAAACAAATCCCCAATCCTATTCAAGCAAGAGGGTTTTCATGTAAAAGTTGTCCTACAACTATTGTAGGATAAACTATGGTTTTTCATGAAATCAATGTCTGTTGATGAACCAATGATCAAGATCAATTATCTCATCATTATGCTTTGGGCAAATGTCATTCAATGAAATAATTATCTCTTTAAATATTTCACAAATATTTATCACTAATTATTCCAGAAAATTACCAATTAATTTTCATCATGATAATTGAATGACTTATCACATGGTTTAAGATCAAAGAATGTCAATTTCCAGCAGTGACCCTCAATCACTAAAATTAACTTATCTTGATCATTTTAAATCCAAAAAATGTAAACTCAGTTTCCTAAGATTGCCTATTTGATTTAGTAAATAATCCAAGTGATAATTCACGTATTTCGAGGCGTATTAAAACCGTAATTATATCATTAATCACGTTTAAATCCGCAGTTCCCGCAACAGTGAATACATGTATATTCAAAAGGCCATATCTTGAGCAAATGAAGTCCAAATTTAGTAAACTCAAGTCCTATGGTTTCCTTGTTTAATGGGGAACAAAATCTAATTGAAAATTTCGTGTTTTTAACTTTTCAAACAGTGCAGAAAAAATCAATTAAACAGAGGTGCGAAAATTGAAATGCAGTAAAAATTTCGCAACCCTTTCAAGAACCAAATCGTCTAAGGTCTATGGATCATATCCAAAACCTTATTCGACCTATGGCTCTGATACCACTTGAAGGATATTGAGAATCCTTAAAGCGCATCACGGAAGCATTTCGATCGCATCGTATGCAATCGAAGCAATTAGTCGCACTAGATGCTAGATGCAGCGGAAATTAAAATTTTTAAATCTAAAGATGAAATCACATGATCACGAGAACACTTCTCGGATCATTTCATCAAACCATAAAGTATGAGAAATACCTCTAGGAGCGTGGTTGTGATCGCGAGATCCCAAAGTAGAGATCCTCCTGTCTCAAGTCCGATCCACGAAGAACGCACTCGCGGGCACGATGATGAGTCGCGTCCGTCCGCAATCCTCGATGAAGATCCAAGCAATGGATCCCCTGATTTAGTCAAACGAAATCCGTCATCTTCCTTTAGAGTAAGAAACTTCAAAGAAGAAGGAGATCCTCGAGTCGTCGAAGAAGAAGCCGAAAGTCTCTCCTTTCTCAACACAAGATAGACGGCCATCTTATGGAGGATAGAAAGAGAGAGGGCAAAAATATGAGAGAGAGAGAGTTGTAACCTTGTACAACTCTTAATGATGTCCTTTGGAAAGCTACCCTAGCCCTCCTTTTATATTAGTTTAGGATCCAATGGATCTCAATCCATGCGACACATGGATCCAACGGCCAGGCTTGGTCCATGTAAAATCAATGGCTATAATTGTTGTTGGTTAAAACCAACAACATTTATTTATAATTAAATTAAATATGTGTTGCAACATTATCAACACATTTTTAATTTAACATAAATAAATTAGTTAAGAGATTAATCAAGATAATAAAATAGAGATATCGTAGCCTCCAAAAATGGTGGCTTATTATCTCCTTTTTATTATATCATATTATCTCTTAATAATTTGGGATAACTATTATCACGTAATTATCCACAAAATTAATTCCAAATTAATTTGTGAATATTTCAATCATGCCATTGAAAAAAAATTCACAACCCAAACTAATTTGTAAATTACATTTCCAATTAATTACTTAATGTGAATCCAATTCACATTAATAATTAACAAATGCTATTTACATAGTTCCTCTCTCTCTCTCTTCAATATATGTATATTATAAATCAAATTTATAATACACAAATATTATAGATAGTATTATCCGCATTCTCTGATCCTTGATAATTAAATCCCATTTAATTATCTTAAATAATAATTCTCACAATATGAATCTCATTCATATTATGCTTGATAATTAAATCTCATTTAATCATCAAGTCCTTCTTGCTTGGATATGCATTTCATCAAATGAATTATTCTTGAACCCTTTCAAAAATAATGTGCTTTCTCCGCAGATACTTGGAGATAAGGACAGGGCGATTGTATTATTCCAAGTATAGTGACTTGGATATTGAGATCTTGTCTCAAATCCAGATCTTACGAACCTCCCATAGATGCTTGATTAAATCAAGACCGCAAATCTAATCTTCTCATTGAATCTGAATCTCATTCAGACCAATGTCCAACACGTAGACTATGATCAGATTACTTCTCTACTGGAAGGAGTCACTAAAATCCAGACCTGTTTCATCACTCCCTCGGAATGGAAGCGTCATGGATATACAATCGTTTATGATCACATCACCCTCAGGTATTCCCAATACCTTGTACATCCTGCATACTGGAAGACCCATGGTCAACCTGAAGATCAAGATCAATTTTACACTGTCTTCTTCAGGGTTTGATCACTAAGTTTCTCATTTGATCATTGGGATTTGGTATCGATCATATACTTTCCAAAAGCATATATCATACCTATTTCTTGATCATATACTTTCCAAAAGTACATATCAAACCTACAAATTTAGTCAATCTTCCAAAGTGAGACGACTATGCACAGAATTTGATTCTTCCCAATATCTCATGAGTGAGCTCATGTCTTCCGGTTCAGTAGTGAACCTGTATGATCCCTTTGAGAGATCGTATTATTCATATGCCCTTATATGCATACCACCGCGCCGGTGTATAGACCTTGATTAGGTCATCAACCTATCGGTCTGTCAAATGTACATACTCAGACATATAGCAATACATCTGTCTCCGGTCAGAGGATGCATGCCTATGCTGTGACAGCATTCAACATAGGACTTAGGTTATCTCGATCTCGTTAAGTCAACTCTTTGACCTAACTAATCTGACACCTCCGAATCTCTAGTTTTATGCAGAGGACCTGCATCAAGAGGTCGGTCAGATATCAGCCTATGTGAGAAAGGATTGCCATCTCCTACTCAGGCTGGAGATCACATCTTAACAATCATTTAACGGTGCATGATGAGTCCTCAATCTAACTCTTTAGATATTCATCCAAGCACCAGCCTCTATGATTCAATAATTGAATCAACAGTTGTATGATCATTAAGGTAGCCATAGTACATAACCCTAATTGTACAGAGGGACCTATAATGCAAATTATTTATTCTTTATTTCAGATTAGGGAATGATATTTGCAATAACATTTATTGCATAATGGCTCGCCGTGGGCTCTCATGTCCAACAACTTCTTCATACGAACTCCAATTTCACTCTACTCACCTTTAAAGTTCATAAAATAAAATTTTCTAATTAATAAAGGTGGTTTCATCGAATTCGGAGTCCGTTTGCAAAAAGTCGGTTTTGGGACCAAATGATAACGAGGTTTCTAGGCTATTTATTATATATAGAACACATAATTTATAGTTTTAATAAGTTTATAATTTCTAATTATTTTCATGATCTTGTAATTTAACTCTAATTTATTTCAGAATTTTTTGAGCTTATTTCTTATTTTAATAAAATAAAAAACCATAAATTAAAGGTAAAAACAAACTAGATAACTTATACCTACATTTATTAATATATGTAATTTAATTTATTAAAATCCCTAAAAATTCACACAACTCTTATTTATTATTCTAATAATTAAGAAAATATAAAATTAGTATTTAATTATTTATTTATTAAATTAAAAAACTAATACCTATTTATCTATACATATAATATTTATATTTTGAATAATATTTATTATTTATAAAAATTAATTATTCCATAATTAAGATTATTTAATTATTTAAATTTCTTGTATTTATACCTATTTAAAATAACATTATTTATTATTTAATACTGAATTTACAAGTAACTCTACGCATCTGGCCAACCAGGTGCTGACACGTATCAGCACCTGGTTCATCTTCCTCAAGAAGACAGTACGTCGGTTTGTTCTGATCGACCTTCTTCTAGAAATTACCCCGCGCATCTCTCAACCTCCTCCGACTATCTAATCCATTGATTCGACCCTCCTAACAACCCTCTCCATCGCCCACCATTCGTTTTAACGTGGAGCTCAAGAACTCTGTCTATATAAACCCCTAAAGTTGGAAGTTTCCAACCAGTTCTCCCTAACCATCTGAGACTCCTAGTTCCAGTGGTCGATCCCCCCTTTCCTCGCCTCGCTCCACTCAACCAAGGATGTGACAGCTCCTTGTTATCGATCCATGTGGAAGAAGGTTGATCGGAGGAGACGTTCCAAGGCTTTGCTGCCTTGCATCGCCGCTATCGCGCGCGTCCATCTCCGATGAAGATCGATCGTCGCAGCAGCTATCCGAGGAAATACACCTTATCACTCCCAGATCTATTCCTCCACCTTCATCATATTTCTCCTCGATCCTTGTGCCATGATTAGCGTGGCTAATTACGTGATTAGTTGGTTTAATCATTCAACTTAGACGCAGATTAAATCGCAACTCTCATTCACTTCAAAATCGAATCAAATTTCATTCTCAAACCAGTGCTATCATTCACACATATTTCATAAGTCGGGAAACAACCATTTTTGAGCTTACAAAACTCTAATCTTTTGGCCGATTTCACGGAATCGAGCATATACATTTCTTATTTGCAGGTTCCTCTTCGATTTGGAGCAACTTAAAGTTATCTGGAGTCTTTGATCTTCACGGAAATCATCTTCAAAGGAGGTGCATCAACCTCCATCAACCTCTTGGAGCAACGAGACCGCCACCTTCATCGAGAGTCCACCGCCGCTTGGAGCCATCTTCGTCTGACGACCACCGCGGGCGAGCCCGAGGGTTAGAGGAGCTAACCCTCTGTCCCCGTCGGAGATCCCAATCCGACGCCATTCGCCTGAGAAAATTCGGCGAAGAAGCGACCTTCGTCAGTTGCCCAACAACCTCAAGAATAGTTGAAGAACATGCGCAGTACAACCTTGGGCCATGTGGCCATCAACGGACGGCGCAGATCAAGTCTCACATTATAATCTCAGCCGTCCATTTAAACCGGTGGAAAAATTGCAGCATAAACCCAGCAGACTTCCAGAAATTCCGAAGCGCTCCGAAGTTTTCTAGAATTACATTTATGTCCCTACACAGGGACCTAAATGTAATTTTTCATATTTTTTCACAAAACAGTCCCTGTCGAGGACCAAATTGTGGTACTTTTAGTTTCTTTTTCTTACATTTATACCCCTGTCCTGTAGGGGAGTTTTGGACCTATTTTTGACATCATTTTTTGTAGATTTTCTTGGGGTAGTTACACAACTACCTCTGCGAGGTTTTCAGTAGTTTTTGTGTATTTTCGACATGTTTTCATCGTGATTTGGTTTGGTATCAATTGTCTCCGTTTTGATTTGTTTTCGTGTGTTGTTCGAGCCTGTTGCCCGACCGTTCTACCTACTATATAATATCATATATTTTTCTTCTATATTTCACCTATTATATAGTAAATAAATTGTGTGAAAAATACCACTTGGAAAAATAAATAAAAATTAAAAAAGAATAAAACCAAATAAAAATTAAAAAAAATCACATAAAAATTGTATCTTTTTCCTTGATTGCTTTAAGAAGAGATAAAATAATCACAAACATATTTTCTCTTAAAAAATCAAAGTACCATATTCTGCCTCCTTGAGTTCGACCCAGGCACACTCACCTGGTTAAATAATTAGTGTAGGTTTTCTCTAAAATCGAATTTGTTTGATCGACTAGGATCCTTTTGCGGCTTTTCTACACCGACAACCTTTTCTTCTAAAAAGCCGTAAATCGATTTTAGCTGCATCAATAGCCAAATAGTGTGGGCGAATGGTGTGAACTAAATTATAATATTTATTTCTAATTAATAATAATTATTTTTGTCTTTTTCTTATTTTCCTTGTTTTTATGTAAGTTTTAAATTATATTTAATTTTATGAATTTTAATTTGAGTTATATTTTTATATTTTTACTTTTATATTTTGTTTCAATTTTTAAATTTCTTTTTATTTTTTGTTGAATAAGTTATATATAATTTTATAGTATAATAGTTATTATATCTAATATAAGTAATTTACAATAGATAACATGGCCATTTAATTTTTTACATACACCAAATATAGTTAAAATTTAGAATATAATTATTTTTTGTATTTTTTACATTTTTCTCTATTTTTGCAAAATTTTGTATAATTTTCAAAAATTGCGGATTTTTAAATTGATTAAAAGTATAAAATAGTGAAAAAAATAATTACATGGCTTATTTTATGGTTTCATAAATATAAATAAGTCTAAAATAAATCCAAATTACTTTTAATATATAAAAGTAATACAGAAAAATCAGAAACAGAAAGATGTATTTTTGGACTTTTTAAATATTTTTCTAATTTTTATAAAGATTTTAGGGTTTTGTGAGTTTTATGTTTTGTATTTTATGACTTTTAGATATGTGGTGGAATATATAATAATATAGCTAATATGCTTTTTTCGAAATTTTGTAAAAGATTTTATAATTTTTATGGGTTTTTTATTTAAACAAAGAATAAATGCATGTTTTTGGATTTTTATAAAATAGGAAAATGGGTTATTCCTAAATAAAAATTATGTTAGTTTAAATATAGTATCAGGCACTTACCATAATTTTCCTAATATTGTTTAAGTAATAAAAATATTCAATAAAGATGATATAGAAGAAAATAAAATGTACAATTCATAGGGACCTATTTGCGATTAATTAAAACCAAACACTCATTTACTAACAGGTTTAGGAACTTAAAGGGCATATATGCAAATATTATAGCACCTCACGTGGCGCTGCATGTGAGGTGGAAGGACTAAAGTGCAAATATGATAAATAACGAGGTTAAGATTGCAATATGTCCTAAATATTTTACACGTACTAATTATTTTACACTACTTAATCAAAACACAAAAAGGGCACGAGGGTTAAGTGCAATATACCCCAGGAGTGGCATGTGAGGTGCACGTGAGGCGCGATCGACAGGTCCAGGAGGTGCCACGTATGCACCACTTAAATCTAAGGGCCCGAGAGTTTATCTCTTCGACTTAATTGGATGGCCCAAATTAGATATGGGTCGTGATCTTGATCCTATGGCTCTAAAGGTTAGAGAAAGAATAGGAAGCACCTTCCCTGCCCTCCTTCAATCGTTGATTCCACTCAGCTCTGACATTCTCCGGCCATGTTGATCAGCTCCCCATATTCCTGGAAGCTCGTTGCACCTGCAAGTATACCTAGCCAAAATGCGGGCCAGGCAGAACGAACCGAGGTTCAAAAATCTCTGTCTAAAGCCCTCCTTGGACTGGCCCATGACCCATTTTGCTCTTTTTCCATTGACTTTTTAATGGTATTTAAAATGTATAAATGATTTTACTCATACCATTTATACTTTATATAATTAACATAAGTAGCTTACATGTTACTTGACATGTAAACTGTTAAATTATAGTTAAAAGTAGAGTCACATATAAAAAAATTTGAAGTTTATCATAGTAATATATGTATTATTCAGCTTTTATATATATATATATATGTGTGTGTGTGTGTGTGTGTGTGTGTGTAGAGAGAGAGGGAGGGAGGGAGGGAGAGGGGATGGGGAGTATGCACCCTGGTGCATGTAATTTTACATGCAGTGGGGCCTATATCTCCTATATTTTTTACTTTTTAGAAAATATCACTGTGTATATTCATCTATATATCCCTCCAACATACCATTCGAATTTCGGCAGAAACAGAGACTCATATGCCCTTCATCTGGAATAGGTAATTTTAATGGCCTTAGAATTGTTGTAATCGACCTGTTCTAGATGGAGGGTATATGGGTCTCTGTTTCTGAAGAAATTTGAATGGTATATTGGAGGGATATATAATTGAATATACACAATGATATTTTCCAAAAAAGTAAAAAATGTATGATACATAGACCCCGATGGATGTAAAATTACATGCACCAGGGTGCATACTCCTCATCTATATATATTGTGGGTCGGACCGACCCATATCCAAATCTCCTAGTCCAAGCCCGACTCATGATCAGGTTGGGTGGGCGGGCCCCCAACTCGTTGGCCAGGTCTACCTGCAGGTGGGCACCAGATGGTCCAAGCCTCGTCAGAGGAGGCTTGGAAGGGTATCATGCTCTAGCGACCTAGGAAGAGATTTCTTCATCCAATCTAAGCTCCATGTACCTTTCTTCATCTCCTACATGCACCAACTATTTCGTAGCCCAATGGCGGCTTGCCTCGACCACTTATTGTACAAAAGTAAGCAGGGAATGAAAGGGACAAGCACCTTCGACGAAGGGTGATGGATGGAGGTCTGATTCCTCAATTCTTACAGAATCAAGGGGGATTAGGTGATCCAACATATGAAGAACATGAAGGGGAGTGAGATGGATGGGTTTGCAAGTCGAAATAAGGTCAGAGTTTGATGGAATAGATTGTCGGAGTCTGGTACTCTAGCGAACTATGAATTGAAATTTAACACTAAAGAACTGAAAAGCTAAGAATTATACTACACTAAGGTACTAAAATGCAACCTAAATAACCTAAACTAGCATCTCAACAGGGGATACCTAAAGCATAAGGAACCTCATTGGAGGTGATCTGATGATGGATGGATCTTGTGTCTTCCGCCTTGTCCTTGCCACAAATCATGGAGCTGACCTTCTTACCACTAAGGAGTTTAACCTTGAAATAGCCAAAGATACCCGAGGGATGGCTAAATTCAACAATTAACCCACAATATGAAAATCACAAAGCAGTTGTGTATGGATCAAAAATTATTATAACCCTACAATGAATGTGTATAGTGGACAAGTAGGTGCGGGTCGAACTCAGGTAACAAGTCAGTGTAGCAATATTATTATTTATAAATAATGAATAAACAATAATGTAATTTTGTACAATATTTACTCACTCAATTAATTATGTTTTGTAGGGTTTTAATTAAATATAATTAATTAATATTAGTAAATTATAAATATTAGTTTTTAATCTTCTAATTTTTAATTTCTTTTTAATTTAGTATATATAATGATATATATATATGTATGTATATAAGGTAATATGTATAATATAAGTACTATATAGTAGAATATATATTAAATATAAAAGAATAGAAAATAACAAAAAAAGAATAGCCCCTTTATTTTTTTAAAGGTTCTAAAATATAATTAAGGTATTAAAACTATTTAATATAAACTTCATGTAATAATCTATGAATATATATAAGCTATATAGAGTATAGTAACTACAAATATATATAAATATGTGTCAAAAAATTCCAAATAAAATATTTTTATATTTATCAAATATTTTTTCTATTTTTATGAATTCTTGGGGAATTTTTGCAAACTTTTTGTATATTTAAAATCAGAAATAAGATAAAATAGGAACATTTTTAAATAGGTCGAATTGATTTGAGATTTAAAAAAAGCAAAAAGGTTCGAATTTTCTCAAACCTAATTTCAGTATACAGTAATAAATATAAATAAAAATATAGGACAACAAACTAATTTTTTAGGGTTTCAAATATATTTTGCAAGTTTTTTAAGTTAGAAGTTTTCAATTTTTTGATTTTTCTTTTGTTATTTTTTTGTGATTTTTGGTATGGAGTTATAAAATACCATGATAAAACTAAGAATATTTTTGGAATGTTTAATTATGGTTTTATAATTTTTTGTATTTTCTAAGGTAAACATGGACTAAATGTGCTCTTTTTTAATTTTAATTAATATAAAATGCAGATGAAATACAAAATAAATTACAAGGCTTGGAGAAACATATCATCAGGCATATAATCCTATTTTTTCATATTTTTGGTGCATGAGAGGTATTTATAGAAAATAGACAAGCTTATATAAAAATAATTAATCTGGTAGGGGAATTTTTAAAATTAAAAAAAATACGAGGGGGCATATGCAAAAACAATAGAAGTTTTACACTAAAAGTCAATTTTTATATATTAATTTGAAATACTCAAAATTAGAGGCATACAATGGCAAATTACCCAGCTCACGTGGGGTACCATGCGAGCTGAGCTAGTAATGGACTTCCTTGTAAATAACAAAAGCCACATGGGTTTGTTGCAATTTTCCACTAATTTTTACACGTAATAAAATATTTACATGATTAATTATGAAATACAAAAAGAGTAGGGGTTTTATGGAAATTACCCCCCCCCCCCCATGGGTACGGAAATGGACGATTTAGGAAAGGACACATCACATCACATAAGGAGTTCGAACAACTACGCATGGCTTCATTTCATTTCTCCTTCAACAACCCAGATTAGATCTGGACCCATTTTCTTGATCTAACGCTCCTAGGGGTGTCACACCCCAAGAACTCTGCCTTGTATTTCTTCGATCGATGATTCCTCACTGGTCCGGCCACTTTTCACATCGTCGATGAGCGCTTCACCTTCTTGTTAGTCGTCCACACTAGCAGGTGTTCCTCACTGAGATCCAGATCCCAACGATGGGGATCTAGAGGGGCTTCGACTTTAGGTGGCTTGGAGGTGTTGCTGGGACTCAAATACCTGCCCTAGGTGTTCCTTGAGGCATGGGACCTGCATAAAAAACTCAGTTGGCTCGATGTAGTTCTCCTCGGCCTATCCTACATGCAAAATTTGTAGATAATGGAGGGGGAGGATGAGCTCCGATGGAATGCAATGATGGGAGCTCTGATATCTCTATTCCATGCCAGAATCGAGGTAAGATGATGGGGGAAATGTTGATGAAGCAAAAGGGAATGAAGAGGGAGGTGGAATGTGCCAAATTATGATTGAGACATGGTGGATTTGGGTCGGAGCTGAAGCTCCAAGTGAACGAAAATATTGAATTATTCCTAAGTTACTAGATAAGGATAGAAATTAAAAGCATGGAAGAAACTTAGATCTATTCTTACCTAAAAATTGTACGGAAAGGGCCTTGACTGGACTAGAAACCAAGGAGATTGAACCGACCGGAGAGAGATTCCAGCAGTGGATAGATTAAGCTCACGTGAATTCCTCCTCGCTGTAGAAGGGCAGGAGATGCTCCCTTTCACCGAGCTCCTTCTTGTGGCACAATCCGAGGGGCTAAGACGCTCTTAGGAGTGCTAAAAATGTAAAAAGATGGAGGGTGCAGATTTATAGGATGGATTTCGAGTATTTTTGAGGCTCGATTGCGTGCGAGGGTAGCTAGGGTTGGTGAAGATTCAGGGATGGTGAAGGTGATTGATTTATAAGGTATGGAGAAATGAATGGCTTGAGGGTGAAGGGGATATGGTGGAAGCTTGAAAAAGGGAAGAAGGAGCCCAACTCAAGATTTGTGACGAAAGTCAGAAAAAAAGGTATGACAGTTAACCAGAGGTCAACTATCGACGAATTTTGGTTGATCCATGTGGGCCAACTGGAAAAAAGGAAGGCGGAAATTATTTGCAAATTCAATAAAAATTAATAAATGAATTAGTTAAATTTAGGTTATAAAATAAAAATTGTTTCTAACTTTATGTAGTATTTTAACATATTTTTATTTTTTTTTGAGATGATTTATTATAAGTTTATATTTACATGTAAAATATAGGTATAAAGTCTTATATTTAGGTATTTTTCTTTTCTTGTTTTGTAAATATTATTATTTTATACTTGTGTTTCATATATTTAAGTATTTTTGTTATATTTTTATGACTTTATTTGTACACTTAATTAAGTATACACATTATTCTTCTGAGTATATATAGGTATATTTCATCTATATCTTAAAGAGATTTTTTATTTTTAATTTTATTTTTTATGGTTTTAATTTATTTTAACTATGGATATGTGTTTTAAATAAAATTTATAATTTTATAAAAATATAAGAAATTGAAAAATGTAAAAAATAAATATATTGAATATAATATACATGTATATTGTACAATGGGGGTCCAAATCTAACTTTTGCATCTGAACTCCAAATAAACTGAAACTATCTTCATTAAATGGCTTATTAAAAGTTATATAATTAAATGATTTCGGTAAATTATGATATAGTATGGAGAAGATACAAGTCTATGAAGTTTTTATTCTAACTTTTTATTTTGTGTGTCCCAAACACACTGTGCAATGTTTTCTGTGAACTCAATTTGTATTTTTCTGTATAATTTTATCTATAATATTCATGTTGAGGCTTTTATTAGTTAAGGTGTAAAAATAATAAAATAAAATAGGTCCCAACAGTAATATTTGGATAATTAAATTAGGATTTTGTGTGTGTGTTTCTGTGTATTTTATGTACAATCTCTCTTCCCTATCTCTCCCTACTTTATTCCTTATTGACCAAGTCATCATGATGATTGGATCTCGAGGCCTAGGGTTACTCAACACTTATGGTGCCTCATTTCCTTTTCTTTTCTTCCTATATTCTTTTATTTTAAAATTAAATACAGTAAATGTACAACATTTTATACCATATTTTGTACAAATTATAGAGGTTTTATTTTGATAAATTAATGGTATAGACAAGCATTTAACTAGGAATTTAAGGACAAAATGAAAGAATAAAGGTGATAAAATGGAGACTCATTAAACCTTGGGTTAATTCTCAGGGTTATAATGGAGTGAAATGGATTAAAGAGACAGAAAAAATATTTGAGGGCTTATTTATAAACAGGGTGAAGGTCGATCATGTGAAGGTGATAGCGTGGAGGAAGATGGGTTGGAAAGACCTATTGTCATGGCATGGATGAGGGGAGTGGGGTGATCAGAAAGGTGGTAATCTCGAGGTGGAAGAAGGTGAGGAGGATGGAGTAGAAATGGGAGAAGTGGGGGGTTTCACGTGCTCTGATAGAAGTCAGAGGGGGTTTTGGTACAGTTGATTTAGTGGTCAATAAAAGAAGGCACCTCATTTGTCCACATTGGATCAAATGAGACAAAAATATGAATAAAAAATGCATATTAATTAAATAATAAATAGTGAAAGATTTTATTAATTAAAACTTAAAACATGAAAAATATTTATAATTTTATAAACTATATGTTATTTTTATCTATTTTTGAACACCTATTTGTTAGGTGTTAATTTTACATGTACATTTATAGGTATATTTATATATCTATTTTTTATATATTTAATTTTTTTTTGTAATTTTAATACTTATTATAATATTTTCATATTTTATATATTTACAATAATATTTAATACATATTTAAATATTTTTGTTTTATTTTTATGATTTTACTTACATGTATACATAAGTACATATACATACATTATAAATATAGTATATATATATTTATTTTATTATATATTTAGGCATTTTATTTTATTGTTAATATGTGTTATATAATATATACAATTATTTAAAAATATAAAAGGGGTAAAAATGTAAAGATTAAAATATATTGATATCATATATAGACGCCGAGTACAATAGTGCTCCAGAAAGCCAACTTTTGTATCTTAACTCCATTTTTTTATGAATCCACCTTCATTTGATATATAATTTAATTTGGAATCAATGGAGTTGAGTTTGGTTCAATTTGAGTTTATATGTAGTAGATATTGATCATTGAAGTTTGATTTGCGACTTTTCATCTGGATGTATAATTCGCGCTGTGCATTTTTATTGGTCATTGTTTTATAATTTTGTATATATTATTATGTACAAGTTTTAGTTGAACATTTTATTATTTAAGGTGTATATAAGTGTGAATAAAAATAGGTATCTATAGTATATAAATTAGGGTTTCGAAGAGTATATTGGCTCTTATCTCCCCCTACTTTATTCATGGTCGACCCACTCAATATTTACTTAGTTTTGGGGTTTAGGGTCATTCAATATATTTGATATTTCTTTTGTTTTAATTTTATTTTATTTATTCTGTAATTTTGGATTTAATAATAGATATTAATATAATTAGAATCGATGATTATTCATTGTTATTTTGTACAAGTTAACAGTATTTACATGTGATTTTCTAGAGATTTAAAGACAAAATGGAAGAATAAAGTAGAAGAATGACTATTCGTCAAGAGCTCAAGGTGCAGCTATAGAATTTGATTGAGAAAGGATTCTTTCGCCTCAGTACATCACCGTAGGGAGATCCAGTGCTTCTTGTAAAGAAGAAGGACGGATCCATGAGATTATGCATTGACTACATATAGCTCAGCAAGTGAATGGTTAAGAACCTTTATATACTCCCATGTATTTATGATCTCTTTGATTAATTACAAGGAGCAGTAGTGTTCTCCAAGATCGATTTATGATATCATCAGTTGAGGATCAAGGATTCAGACGTACCAAACTTAACATTATGTACAAGATACATACATTACGAGTTTGGCATGATATTTTTTGGGATCATGAATGCACGTGTTGATTTCATGGACCTGTTAAATAGGATCTTTCATTCATGCTTGGACAGATTTGTAGTGGTATTCATAGATGACGTGTTAATCTCATCTCATGATGAGTACGAGCATGACTCGCATCTTTGCAACCTTCTGCAGACATTGAGAGAGCATTAGCTATATGTGAAGTACAATAATTACGCATTTCGGTTATCTGAAGGGGTATTTCTTGGTCATGTGATTTTCGATGTGAAGATTTATGTTCATCCCATGAAGATTGAGGTAGTTGTATCTTGGGAACAGCCCAAGAAAATTACCAAGGTTCATAGTTTCCTTGGCCTCATCGGTACTACCGATGTTTCGTTCAGGGGATTTCTTAGTTAGCCCTTCCCCTTACTCGGTTCGTGTAGAAGAATGTATGATGAATCTCGGATTCATCACTCTAAATCTCATTTATTAAGCCCAAATCCCTTAAAATCAATAGCGTTTTGGCATCTACTCTGCATAATTAGCATTCCTGCATGTTTTCATAAGAATTGCATTTTAGCACTAATTTCTGCATAAACTAAGAAGCCAAAAATCCCAACCAAAATTGACCTGTAAATAGCCTAACTTCCCCAAATTTTAACTCATTCATGCTAACTCCGAACAAGGCAAAACCACCTCCACTTTGTACAACTCACTAACAAGAATAAAGGAAAAATACAAAAAAATTAACTAACCCAAATAAGTCAACCAAAAATCCAAACCCTAGTTTCAGGATTTCCAGACTAAAAACCTCATATCTTCCTCATCTAGTGTCTGATTTAATCCTACTTACTTTTGAACTAATATACATTCAATTACCTTCAAAACAAGACCAAGTTCAAGTGAATCGGAGCTCATAGGTGAAAATTGGGTTTTGGGCCTCTTTTGTATACTGTGTATTTTAGCGGTTTTTGACCTGATATTTTATGTACATATTTAACCTATTAATAAAAATTCAAAAAATTAGATTAATATGTAATTATTTATCTCTGATTTACCATATGTTTTCGGGATCTTTATATGGTATAAAAATGAAACAAAAATTATAAAACACAAAAATTAAGGTATTCTATGTACAGGGGATACCCCAAAAATATCACTTGGTGCAATTGATTGATTTTGGTTTTGATGTCTTCATGAAAGTTGTATATCTCATTGATACAAACAATTTTCGTGAATAAACTTTTTCGATCTAAGGCCATTTACTATTTCTTTTACATTTTACAAAGTATTTTATTTGCGGATTTTTGTGGTGCTGACACGTGGCCGCTCCTGGAGCCGCCACGTGTCAGCTATTTTTTGCATATTTATTCGTTTATTAAAAAAATATATAAAAATATAAAAATAATAATAATAATCAGTCGCTCACGTGCAGCGCACGTGCCGCACTCGCACGCGCACTGCATGTGCGCTCGCCCCGCCCCCCCTTTGACCTGCCACGTGGCGTGACAAGGGTCGTCCGATCGGACGGCGCCTATGCATCGTCCTCCTCCTCCTTCCCAATTCGAGCTCCGTCATCGCCCAAATATTTGATTTTTCCACCTCCAATCTCGGCCATCTCTGATCCTCCGATTCGCCACACCACATCTCCAATCCCCCAAATCTCGCGCTGCCCCGCGATCACCACCCCTTGTCGATTTCACCCATCACCACCTTCCATCTTTGCACCCTCATAAATCCAATCCGGCCGCCACATATCTTGCACCGCCACCCTCGATTAGCTTCCATCTTCGACCGGCACCGCCCCTATAAAAATCTACGCCTCCTTCGAAGTTGACCATCCGCCATTCAGCCCCTTCCGGTCGTGACAGCCAAGGTCGGCGAGATCCGAGGACCTCACGCCCTCATCGCAGCCCCGCCCAAGTGCAGCTGCTCAGCTCCGGCATCTCGCTGTTGAGCCTTGACTCCAGGTACACTCCGCTCCTCCTCCACAGCTTCGTCTCCTATCCAGCATCTCCATCTCCTCTCTCTATCTCTCTCTCCCGATCATTATCTCCAACGACGACAATGCCTCCACCTCTCCGACATCCAACCTCCATCACCAACCAAACACCCATCAACGCTCCGACGACATTCACCTCCAACGCCAACGTTCTTCACCGATAACTGCTCTGACCTACTTCACCGACGACCACCACTGCCAATGATCATCGTCTTCGAAGCTCCGGTCTGATCGTCATCGATCGACATCAAACTCTGTTGTGCCACCTCTCCTCCGACAGCCCTCGGCCATGTGTCGGCCAACGTGCACTGTCAGATCACAATGACTCGGAGATCTCACCGTTGAAGACCCAGCGAATCACAACCATCAGATCAGGGGAGGATCAACGGTGCAGATCCAATCAGGGCCTGACTCGAGCCTAACCCCAAACCAAGAGCCTCGGCCCGTGCCGAAGCACGATAGCACGCCACATGGAACCCAGCACCGACCCACCATCAGAGCAAGCCTAGCACGTGGGCATCACGTGACGCGGAGGGAAAATTGCAAGAAGCCCCCCAACAGTTCCTTATTTGCGCCTCAGTCCTGCCGACCAGAGGGCACGTGCCCCTCTGGAGAATTTGCTAGAAGACCTCTGGAATATTGGTAATTACAACTAGGTCCCCCTCCTGTTTATTTTATTGCATTTGTATCCATGTCTTTCACCTTTATTTTGGATCTCTACATGACATTATTTTATTTATCCAAAAATAGCATGATGTTTGTCGTTTAATTCTCTACAGTTTGACATATTGTAGACATTTTTATGATTGATGGTTAATTATCAATTAATTGTTCTGTGGAAAATTGCATAATTTACCCAGTTTGTGCTCTGAAATTTGTATTTGATTAACCGTTGCTCTAAAAATTCCCGAAAAATCACATTTTGCAGAGTTAGTTGTACTTGACATTGTGCCCTTTTCATTTGCATGCATAATTTGCCCTGTAAAAATCATTTTGCATAATTCAGTGTTTAATTTCTGGTAGATATTAGATCTCACATTTTTGAGGTTTAGGATTTTTCTGAGATCAATCACCTAGTGATAGATCTTAGATAATTTTGTTCCTTGAAAATAAATAGGTTTAATCTTTATTATAATTAAATATTGAAATTCATTTTGTTTGCATTTAAAAATTCATAAAAAATTCATTTTGCATCCAAAAAATCCAAAACAATTACAGTGCATCTATTTCATCATATTTTGCATAGTGGCCAAGTTTCATATTTTTCGGATATCGTTTGAACGAAATTTTCATGTTAGTCCCTAAAATAGGTCAAAATTGCATATTACACCTTTATTGCATTAAAAATTCCAAAAAAAGACCGCCTCGAAAACCGTATACGAATTTTGATAGACATAACTCTAGGTTGTTCCTTTGCCTCCTTGTGATCGACCTTGGGACTTGCCCAAGTAAAATAAACATAAAACCATGAGATTGAAAATTGAATAAATTATTTGTGGTTATTTTCTTGACCGATTCCGATTGCCACCTACAACGCACGACATATTAATTTTTACGCATGAACATAAATACACCTTCTTAACATAGCAAATTTCGGATTCGTCAGATAGCGCCGTTGCCGGGGAGGCAAATGGCTTAGAATTTTTGTCTTAAATATATTCGTTCGGTTTTCCGCATTCGGGTAGTCTGAGCGCTGAATTGTTTATTGTAAATTCCATTTATTTTCCTTCATATATTCCTAGCATTTATTTTTCTTATCTATTTTATTATTTTTCGAGTCACCCTCTTACATTATCTCTCTTATTTTTCTTGCGAGGTACACGACATACGTGGCGCGGTTTTTCAAGAAACCGAGGCATCTTCACCGACCTCCTAAAAATCTGCAATTAATTTAAGATCGAGTCGAGTCGTGAGAGAGCGTAGAGTCTAGATTTTTAATTCCTGCAATTTTTAAATTTTTTTAATTAATTGCTTATTTACATCGCTATCCGTTTGGACTCTCGTGTGTGTAACAAGACCTCTAACTTTTTTGTGGTGTGTCGTGGTTTGTTTCACTCTCCGGTGAGGGTGGGGCCCGACTTGAGTGGCGATTAGAATAGACTTGCACATATGGCTCTCTGGGCATTTTAATTTTTAATTGTGCTCGTAGGACTAAGCCACACTGCACTGTTAATTGAGACGCACATAGATCGTTCAATTTAGCCAAAATTTAACTCATTTCTTCACCGCTAATAGAACTTTATGCTTAGGTGAGGTTTTTCATTGGCTTGCATTCATTTAGAATAATTTTTCAATTCCGGTCTAGAATCCCACATGAAGATTGCGAGGATTCACTGTAAGTCTTCTAACTGAGCAAACATCATAGTTTTTCGCGTGTGCATCGGCTTTTCCCGAACTCCTCCCTCTTGTTTTATCACATAAATTTAAAGGGAAATTGGGACTGGACGGTAGACGTGTATTTGTGCTCACTTAATTTCTTCAGTGATCCTCTAATGAAAATTGGGACTGCTAAATATAGCTGATTCTAAATTAACCCATAAAATCAAGAATTTTTGCGGGAGAGCAACACTGACATTGTTTGTCTTTATCTTGCAGTGAGAAGAGAGACGCACACTAGGATAGAGACAAGCCAAGATTTTCATAAAGACTACTGATTTTAAAAACGATAAGCTACTTCTTAGTGAGGAATACTGGTAGCCGGTAAACGGTCCGAACTTCCTTAGCAGAGTGGGTGGTTTAAAGGACACTGCGTAAGGCTCCGTCCTTAACTAACACGGGTAGCCGGTTTACGGTATGTACTTGCACCTATACTAGTTGAAAGTGGATGCAACTAGTCGTACAAACTCAGGACAGTCTTTAAGGAAATTTCGACACCACAGCTCGTTAAAGGGTTTGCAAGATTTGACTTCTCACAAATTAAAAATCAACAAGATAACTGGCCGAACTCTTACGGCCTTCACTGAGTGAGTTGGTGAAACAAAACTTTGTATTGTGTTTGATTTGTGCGTACAACTTAGTTGATCATCGAATACCGCACACTTGTGCCTAGATCATAAATCGTACACCTCTTGTGGATTCGAGAATGGAAGATTGTGGTGATTTATGTTCGGACTCAGCGAACCCTTTTCTGACCACCACAAACTTTCCAGTCTCAAACATTCTGAGGCACTCTTACTCAGAACCACCTTGGGTTCAGGGACACCTTTCCCTGGAATCCTCCTCTTATAATCCTTTCCAAACTATTGACTCTGATTTTTCGCAATCTGAAGGTGAAAAGAAGCACTCACAAAAGATACCTCCAAAGAAGAGCAATCATGAAGATGAACTCAATGAAGATCCAATGAAAATGGTTCTCGCAAGATTAGCCACGTCTGAGCAGCAACAAAATTTAATGAGAGAACAACTAGAATGGTTGAATGCAGAAGGGAGAACCACCAATGGAGGCCGCATACAATCCCGGGCAATACAGAGTTAGAAATTACATGCAGCCACCGCAGCCAGAGGTTCACCATGAACTGAAGCCACACTTCCTGAGTCAATTACCACAATTTCATGGTAATGCAGATGAAGAACCATATGAATTTTTGCGTGATTTGGAGCTAATATGTTCTAATCAGAGGCACCCACAAGTCAACCAGGACTACATTCGTCTCACTGCACTACCTTTCGCCTTGAAAGGTAAGGCAGATTACTGGGTGAAAAACTTAGGAATGACGGTGACCACTTATGATAGGTTCAAGAACCTATTCTTGAAGAATTCTACCCTCTGAGTCGAACCAATCAAATGAGTACTCGGATCACCAGTTTCTCTCAGATGCCTAATGAACCACTTTGTGATGCATGGGATAGATTTAAAGATCTGCTGTAAAAATGTCCCTGCCATGACCTAGATAATAACATACTGGTTCAATCACTCTATTCTAGCCTTAACTATGGGACTCGGGGTTTAGTCAGCACTGCCTGTGGAGGCAATTACATATCCCGAGGAGCTGAAACCGTCTGGAAAATACTGGAGCAGATGGAGGAGACTATCTGTTCACAAATTGCTAATAGAGCTTACACTGATTCCCTGAACAACTTTCAAGCCAAAGGTGGGAAGCAAACTGTCGCAGAAATAGCAGATGATTTGATTCCCAACATAAACATCATCGCAGATAAATTAACAGTTGTGGATCACATTCATAAAAGGATGAACGACATCGACAATCGGATCTCCCAGTTTCCAATGCAAATGAAGGAGCTAACTGAGAAGGTATCCAAGATATGGATACCTACTTCACCTACGGCCCCGATCTATCATGTGCATCATGTCCAGGAGCAGCCAGGATCAGGACAACAGCAACCGTGGGCTCAGGACCAATCCTGTACCCAACCTTCCCAACAGTCACCTCCACCAGCCGAGACAGTCGAAAAAGCCCTGCCTCTGACATTCGAGATAAATGGCATCTGGTACACGCGGGACAATACCTGACAGGGTAATATGGGGGACCGTCAGCAATATCAACGTCCACCCACCTTCTATAACGCTGCATTCCCTACAGCTCCACAGCACACTCAGCACTCGAGGCAGCAGCAACCATTAAACCATCAGAACCAACCTCAACAACATCGTCAACAATATCAAGCTCCAAATCAAGCATCTCAATCATCCAAACCTCCAGAAGAACCGGTAGACATCCAGAGACAGATGCTGGAGGAAATTCACAGTTTTCGAAATGAGTTGTACGATCTACGAGAAGATATTAATCGTTTATCCCGTTGGAAGAATGAACAGACAGCCCCAGCCACATCCATTCCTTCCCAAGTTCAGGCTAACCCAAATAGCTTGAACAAATCTCAATCATCTCAACACAATGGCTAGATATACTATTCAGATTTTTCCACATATGAACATGAGATCCTTTCATTTGACAATATTAATGCCATGCCAGTCAGGAGCGGAAGGACCGTGGTCGTACCTGACCGGACAAGGGAATCTGACCATCAAGACTCGGAAGGTCAACCGGAGGATGCTTCTGAGGATCAAGAAGAAGGACGCCCGAGGATTTCAGCACGATATAAAGGAAAGGCATCTATGGAGACCGCAGAGGACCTTGAACCTCTAGTTGCTGCAAAAATACCTTTGTCACCATTTCAGCAATATGATTATTTTTCAAAAAAAGTTATGATTGTAATAAGAACTCCAAATCTAATAAAGATGCTCTTATTTATGATTCTGGTTCTCTTTCTCCTGTCTCAAATTCTTCCATTCCTTTCCCCCATGCTCTTAAGAAAGGAAAACAAAAGAAAAACATTCAGAATGACCCAGTGATGGAAAATTTCTGCCAACAGAATATCACAGTCAAAGTATCCTTTGATCAGTATATGGCCAGTAATACAGCATTTCAGAAATACTTGAAAATGAAATTACTCCCACCAGGACTCGTACAAAGAAAACAAATCAGTTTGTGGAGATTCATGTCCTGATAGTGGCCACTACCAAATGCGTCAGAAATCAGCATTTACGAAGGAAGAAAAGGTATCTGGGTGCTCATTATGTGGAAAGCTGCATTGACGGCATTGCGTTCGCATGCACACTTCTCGACAATGGTTCTTCTATTAATCTTCTTCCCTTAGTCTTATATTACAGATTGGAGTTAGGTCCTCTCCAGAAATCATTATCTTTACTCCAATTCGCTAACAAATCCACTAAAAGACCTAAGGGAGAAGTGAAAAATGTTATCATTATGGTTGAGGGTATGGAATACAAAGTGGACTTTACTGTCCTTGATATGGAGACCCCAAACCATTGGAAGGAATCGTAAATCATTCTTGGAAGACCATTCTTAAGAACCGCCAAGGTTGTATCCGATTACGACACCGGAATGATGAAATTCTGCTCCCTAAATGGAGAAGTGGATCTGGAGATGAAACAAACAAAGTGGCAAAGACCAGATTCCGAATCCACCACTGAAGATGTCGAAACATCCGAGTGTAATCTCATCAGCACTACTGGACCGTGGGACCAACTGCTAGACCTTCATATTGCTAACACCACAACAGAAGAAGAAACAATGCACCAGTTAGTATGCGAGATATTGCCAGACAAATCTAAACACCTAGATGTTTATAATCTTGATGACACAGAAATCCATTCGGATTTGTCAATCCCATCTTCTTTGGGAAAATCAAGAAAAATCGATGACGAGTCAGACGCGGCTTTGACCGAATTACCACACTACTTTTGCGATCCGACTCACATTCATTTAGGATTAGTGGCTAGCATATTACAGAATGATTCACCGCCAACCAGCACAGAGCTAGACTTAAAAGACATTCAGCCAGACTTGATTGATGATTTATATTTGCTAGAGCTGAAACCTCTCCCTACCATACTGAAATTTGCATTTCTTAATGGATCCAACGATAAATTCTCTGTGATTATTAGCTCATCATTAACCATGGACCAAGAATCCATACTACTAGATGTCCTTGAGCGAAATCGAAAATCCCTCGGTTGGACAGTGTTGGATCTCGTAGGAATCATCCCTGCTCTCTGCTCACACCAAATTTATATTGAGGATAAGCAAGGCCTTCCCGTGAATTTCAGAGAAGATTAAACCCCAATCTTCGGGAAGTAGTTAAGAAAGAGATAGAGAAATGGTGCAAAGCAGGTTTTATATACCCCATTTCTGACTCCAAGTGGGTGACCCCCCTTCATGTCGTCCCGAAGAAGTCGGGAATCCAGATGGTCACCAACGAGGAGGGAGTAGAGATCGCAACCCGAGTGCCCACGTCGTGGCGTGTATGTGTCGATTACAGGCGCCTGAATGCTGCAACCAAGAAAGATTACTTTCCACTGCCATTTATTGATCAAATCTTGGAGAGACTTGCAGATAAAGCATTCTTCTGTTTTCTTGATGGATACTCTGACTACAATCAAGTAGCTATCGCTCCCGAGGATCAGGAAAAAAACCACATTTACATGTCCCTTCGGTACCTACGCATTCAAGCGCATGCCATTCAGGCTTTGTAATGCCTCAGGCACATTTCAGCAGTGCATGATTGCCATATTTGCCGAAATGGTGGGTGATTTCCTAGAAGTCTTCATAGATGACTTCTCAGTCCATGGTGATTCATTTGATACATGTTTAGCGCACTTGGACCGATTCCTCAAGAGATGCAGGGAGGTTAATTTGGTACTCTCCTGGGAGAAGAGTCACTTTATGGTGACTGAGGGTATCGTGTTGGGGCATGTCATCTCCAAAGGGAATGGAGGTCAACCCTGCCAAGGTGGATGTGATCAAGAAACTTGAGCCACCAACCAACGTCAAGTCAGGGAGGTCTTTTCTAGGGCATGTTAGATTTTATCGAAGGTTTATCCCTGATTTTTCAAAGATCGCCCGCCCACTGACTGAGCTCTTAGGAAAAGACACCGAGTTTATTGTGAATCACAAGTGTCTTGAGGCCTTCGAGCTCCTGAAAAAGAAAATATGTGAATCGCCAATATTACAAGCTCCCGACTGGTCTCTTCCCTTTGAGATCATGACTAATGCATCGGATTTTGCTGTCGGAACTGTGCTTGGACAAAGACGGGATGGAATCCCTTATGTGATTCGCTACGCAAGCAAAGTATTGGATCCTGCACAAAAAAAATTATACAGTGACTGAAAAGGAAATGCCCACGGTTGTTTGGGCCCTTGAAAAATTCAGATCATACATATTGGGTTTCAAGGTGACAATTTTCACTGATCATACGGCAATTAGATACCTCATGGATAAGAAAGATGTCAAGGCACGATTTTGAGGTGGATCTTGTTAATCCAGGAATTTAATTTGGAGATCAAAGATAAACCTGGAATAAAGAATCTTGTTTCTAATCACCTTTCCCGAATTGAGAAAAATGATTATCCTAACACTGGACCCATTAAGGAGACTTTTCCAGATGAATATGTTTACGTTATTGATTCAACCCCATGGTATTCCAACATCGTAAACTATCTTGTCTCCAAGAAGGTTCCCTTTGGTTGGACCAAGAGAATGATTGATCGACTGAAGTCGAATTCAAGAAAATACCATTGGGACGATCATTTCCTTTTCATGAAGGAGCAGATTGTGTCTGGAGAGGATGTATTCCTCAGGAGGAATATCAGAGTGTCCTCACATATTGTCATTCTCTCGAGGCTGGAGGACACCATTCGGGAAAGAGAACCGCACACAAGGTACTCCAATGTGGATTTTACTGGCAGACCTTATTTAGAGATGCTAATGAATTTGTACGGTCTTGCCCGATTTGCCAAAAGGTGGGGGGACTGTGGGTTATAAAGATGAAATGCCCATGCAACCAATGATTTTTTGTGATGTTTTCGATGCATGGGGGATTGATTTTATGGGTCCCTTTCCCAATAGCAATGGATTTGAGTACATCTTGTTGGCAATTGATTATTTGTCTAGATGGCTAAAGGCTACTCCAACCCGAACCGCAGATTGCAAACCTGTCTGCAAGTTTATCAAGGATAATATCATTGCAAGGTTCGAAATACCAAAAGTTTTGATTTCTGATGGAGTGAATAAGGAAATGAGATCTTTGGGTAAAGAGTATAAATTTGAGCATAAAATAGACAACCCATATCATCCATAATCTAATAGCATGGCAAAGGTTTCTAATAGAGAGATGAAGGGAATTCTTCAAAAGTTGGTTCGTCCAGGTAGGAAGGACTGGTCAAAACTATTGGACCAGGTTCTGTGGGCCTATAGGACAGCCTATAAGACTCCACTCGGTACTTAACTTTTAGGATGATCTATGGCAAGCCATGCCATCTACCTGCATAATTGATTCACAAATCTGAATGGGCGATCAAAAAGTTGAATTGGAGTTGTCACCTTGGGAAATTATGTCGAGACTTAAATTTGAATGAGCTAATTGAAATCCAAAACCGAGCATATGACAACAGTGTGATCTATAAGGACAAGGTCAAGAGATGGGATGATAGACACATTCGAGACAAAACCTTTGTCACTGGGCAGAAAGGGATGGACGGCTGGGCACAATTTTTTCTAAGATCCCAAAAAATGTACGAAACAAAAGGATTCTATATCTGTAGGGGCACAACAAGATCCAAGCACAACCACCAAAAATTCCAAATATAAAGAAGCAACTACCAAATACAATTTGACCAAAAAGGTCCAAGCTTCAATAAATCCTACAGATCTTGGTGGAAACTCGGCTACACTGGCCAGCTTCACAAGGAGAGGTGACTACACTGGCCACCCTCCAGTTCTTTTCTCCTTCTTCTAACTTCTCCCCCAATTCGATTGTGAACACAACGCGACAGACCTTAGAAGGAAATACCTGACTCCCCGAGGACGAGTTACTGGAGAGGAGGTTTGCGCGATAGTTTGGCATTCTGGGTGGGAAGAGCTAAATTCTTTCACAACACATGAGTCAATTGTTCAATGTTCATAGGGTATGCTTTGGGAAGAGGATTGATCTAAGATGACTTCTGAGCCGAAACTGTAGCAATGATTTGTAGAACTTGAGGGCTGTCGATTTTAAAATTCTAAGTCTCACAGAAATTCCGCCACACTAATAATCCAAAGGTCGAGTCTAGTTTCACTTTCACCTTCAGCTCATGGTCTTGGTATGGAACCCAATCTTATTTCACTTCATGGCCTTTCTTTTTGATGCTCAGGGACAAGCATGCTTTAAGTATAGGGGGATGATGAATCTCGAATTCATCACTCTAAATCTCATTTATTAAGCTCAAATCCCCTAAAATCAACAGCATTTTTGCATCTATTCTGCATAATTAGCACTCCTGCATGTTTTCATAAGAATTGCATTTTAGCACTGATTTCTGTACAAAATAAGAAGCCAAAAATTCCTACCAAAATTGACCTGTAAATAGCCTAACTTCCCCGATTTTTAACTCATTCATGCTAACTCCGAATAAGCCAAAACCACCTCCATTGTGTACATCTCACTAACAAGAATAAAGGGAAAATACAAAAAAATAACTAACATAAATAAGTGGACCAAAAACCCAAACCCTAGTTTCAGGATTTCCGGACTAAAAACCTTATATCTTCCTCATCAAGTGTCTGATTTAATCGAACTTTTAAACTAATATACATTCAATTACCTTCAAAACAAGACCAAGTCCAAGTGAATCGGAGCTCATATGAAAATTGGATTTTGGGCCTCTTTTGTATACTGTGTATTTTAGCAGTTTTTGACCTGATATTTTATGTACATATTTAACCTATTAATAAAAATCCAAAAAAATTAGATTAATATGTAATTAATTATCTCTGATTTACCATATTTTTTTCAGATATTTATCTGGTATAAAAATGACACAAAAATCAAGGTATTTTATGTACATGGGATACCCCAAAAATATCACTTGGTGCAATTGATTGATTTTGGCTTGATGTCTTCATGAAAGTTGTAGATCTCATCGAGACGAACAATTTTCGTGAATAAACTTTTTCTATCTAAGGCCATTTACTATTTCTTTTGCATTTTACAAAGTATTTTATTTGCGGATTTTTGTGGTGCTGACACGTGGCCGCTCCTGAAGCCGCCACGTGTCAGCTATTTTTCGCATATTTATTCGTTTATTAAAAAATATGTATAAAAATACGAAAAAATAAAAATAAAAATAAAAAATAATATTAATCAGCCGCTCACGTGCAGCGCACGTGCCGCACTCGCATGCGCACTACACGTGCGCTCGCCCCGCCCCCCTTTGACCTGCCATGTGGCGCGACAAGGGTCGTCCGATCGCGCCCGATCGGACAGTGCATGTGCATCATCTTCCTCCTCCTTCCCAATTCGAGCTCCGCCGTCACCCAAAGCTCCGATTTCTCTGCCACCCATCTCGGCCATCTCCGATCCTCCAATTCGCCACAACACATCTCTGATCCCCCAAATCTCGCGTCGCCCAGCAATCACCCCCCCCCCCCCCCCGTCGATTTCACCCATCGCAACCTTCCATCTTCGCACCCTCGTCAAATCCAATCCGGCCACCGCATATCTCGCGCCGCCACCCCCGATTAGCTTCCATCTTCGGCCGGCATCGCCCCTATAAAAAGTTACGCCTCCTTCGAAGTTGACCATCCGTCGTTCAGCCCCTTCCGGTCGTGACAGCCAAGGTCGGTGAGATCCGAGGTCCTCACGCCCAAGTGCAGCTGCTCAGCTCCGGCATCTCGCCATTGAGCCTCGACTCTAGGTACACTCCGCTCCTCCTCCGCAGCTTCGTCTCCTATCCAGCATCTCCATCTCCTCTCTCTATCTCTCTCTCGATCATTATCTCCAATGACGACAATGCCCCCGCCTCTCCGACATCCAACCTCCGTCACCAACCAAACACCCATCAACGCTCTGACGACATTCACCTCCAACGCCAACGTTCTTCACTGACAACTGCTCTGACCTACTTCACCGACGACCCCCACTGCCAATGATCATCATCTTCGAAGCTCTGGTCTGATTGTCACCGATCGACATCAAACTCTGTCGCGCCACCTCTCCTCCGATGGCCCTCGGCCATGTGTCGGCCAACTTGCACAGTCAGATCACAACGACTCGGAGATCTCACCATTATAGACCCAGCAAATCACAACCATCAGATCAGGGGAGGATCAACGGTGCAGATCCAATCAGGGCCTGACTCCGAACCTAACCCCAAACCAAGAGCCTCGGGCCGTGCCGAAGCACGACAGTATGCCACGTGGAACCCAGCACCGACCCACTATCCGAGCAAGCCTAGCACGTGGGCATCACGTGATGCAGAGGGAAAATTGCAAGAAGCCCCCCAGCAGTTCCTTATTTGCACCTCAGTCCTGCCGACCAGAGAGCACGTGCCCCTCAGGAGAATTTGCAAGAAGACCCTCAGGAATATTGGTAATTACAACTAGGTCCCCCTCTTGTTTATTTTATTGCATCTGTACCCCTGTCTTTCACCTTTATTTTGGATCTCTACATGACATTATTTTATTTATCCAAAAATAGCACGATGTTTGTCGTTTAATTCTCTACAGTTTGACAAATTGTAGACATTTTTATAATTGATGATTAACTAATAATTAATTGTTCTGTGGAAAATTGCATAATTTACCCGGTTTGTGCTCTGAAATTTGTATTTGATGAACTGTTGCTCTAAAAATTCTCGAAAAATCACATTTTGCAGAGTTAGTTGTACTTGACATTGTGCCTTTTGCATTTGCATGCATAATTTGCCTTGTAAAAATCATTTTGCATATTTCAGTGTTTAATTTTTAATAGATATTAGATCTCACATTTTTGAGGTTTAGGATTTTTCTAAGATCAATCACCTAGTGATAGATCTTAGATAATTTTGTTCCTTGAAAATAAATAGGTTTAATATTTATTATAATTAAATATTGAAATTCATTTTGTTTGCATTTAAAAATTCATAAAAAAATTCATTTTTCATCCAAAAAATCCAAAACAATTATAGTGCATCTATTTCATCATATTTTTCATAGTGGCCAAGTTTCATATTTTTCCGACATCGTTTGAAAGTAATTTTCATGTTAGTCCCTAAAATAGGCCGAAATTGCATATTACACCTTTATTGCATTAAAAATTCCAAAAAAAGACTGCCTCGAAAACCGCGCAGGAATTTTGATAGACATAACTCTAGGTTATTCCTTTGCCTCCTTGTGATCGACCTTGGGACTTGCCCAAGTAAAATAAATATAAAATCACGAGATTGAAAATTGAATAAATTATTTGTGTTTATTTTCTTGACTGATTCCGATTGCCGCCTACAACGCACGACATATTAATTTTTACGCATGAACATAAATACACCTTCTTAACATAGCGAATTTCGGATTCGTCAGATGGCGTCGTTGCTGGGGAGGCAAACGGCTAAGAGTTTTTGTCTTAAATATTTTCGTTCGGTTTTCCGTATTCGGGTAGTCTCACCCCTGAATTGTTCATTGTAAATTCCATTTATTTTCCTTCATTTATTCCTAGCATTTATTTTTCTTATCTATTTTATTATTTTTCGAGTCACCCTCTTACATTATCTCTCTTATTTTTCTTGCAAGGTATACGGCATCGTGGAGCGGTTTTTCAAGAAACCGAGGCATCTTCACCGACCTCCTAAAAATCCGCAATTAATTTAAGATCGAGTCGAGTCGTGAGAGAGTGTAGAGTCTAGATTTTTAATTCCTTCAATTTTTAAATTTTTGTAATTAATTGCTTATTTACAACGTTGTCCGTTTGGACTCTCGTGTGTGTAGTGAGGGTGGGGCCCGACTTGAGTGGCGATTAGAATAGACTTGCACATACGGCTCTCTGAGCATTTTAATTTTTAATTGTGCTCGTAGGACTAAGACACATTGCACTGTTAATTGAGACACACATAGATCAATAAATTTAACCAAAATTTAACTCATTTCTTCCCCGCTAATAGAACTTTCTGCTTAGGTGTGGTTTTTCATCGGCTTGCATTCATTTAGAATAATTTTTCAATTCCTGTCTAGCATCCCACATGGAGAATGCGAGGATTCACGGTAAGTCTTCTAACTGAGCATACATCATAGTTTTTCGCGTGCATCGACTTTTCCCGAACTCCTCCCTCTTGTTTTATCACATAAATTTAAAGGAAATTGGGACTGGATAGTAGACGTGTATTTCTGCTCACTTAATTTCTTCAGTGATCATCTAATGAAAATTGGGACTGCTAAATCTAGCCGATTCTAAATTAACCCATAAAATCAAGAATTTTTGCGGGAGAGCAACCTCGACATTGTTTGTCTTTATCTTGTAGTGAGAAGAGAGACGCACACTAGGATAGAGCCAAGCCAAGATTTTCAAAAAGACTACTGATTTTAAAAACGATAAGCTACTTCTCAGTGAGGAATACTGGTAGCCGATAAACAGTCCGGACTTCCTTAGCAGAGTGGGTGGTTTAAAGGACACTGCGTAAGGCTCCGTCCTTAAGTAACACGGGTAGCCGTTTTACGGTATGTACTTGCACCTATACTAGCTGAAAGTGGATGCAACTAGTCGTACGAACTCAGGACAGTCTTTAAGGAAATTTCGACACCTACAGCTCGTTAAACGGTTCGCAGGATTTGACTTCTCACCAATTAAAAATCAACAAGATAACTGGCCGAACTCTTACGGCCTTCACTGAGTGAGTTGGTGAAACAAAACTTTGTATTGTGTTTGATTTGTGCGTACAACTTAGTTGTTCATCGAATACCGCACACTTGTGCCTAGATCATAAATCGTACACCTCTTGTGGATTCAAGAATGGAAGATTGTGGTAATTTCTGTTCGGACTCAGCGAACCCTTTTCTGACCACCACAAACTTTCCAGTCTCAGACATTCTGAGGCACTCTTACTCAGAACCACCTTGGGTTCAGGGACACCTTCCCCTGGAATCCTCCTCTTATAATCCTTTCCAAACTATTGACTCTGATTTTTTGCAATCTGAAGGTGAAAAAAATCACTCACAAAAGATGCCTCCAAAGAAGAGCAATCATGAATATGAACTCAATGAAGATACAATGCAAATGGTTCTCGCAAGACTAGCCACGTCTGAGCAGCAACAAAATTTAATGAGGGAACAGCTAGAACGGTTGAATGCAGAAGGAGAACCACCAATGGAAGCCGCATACAATCCCGGGCAATACAGAGTTAGAAATTACTTGCAGCCACCGCAGCCAGAGGTTCACCATGAACTGAAGCCACACTTCCTGAGTCAATTACCACAATTTCATGGTAATGCAGATGAAGAACTATATGAATTTTTGCGTGATTTGGAGCTAGTATGTTCTAATCAGAGGCACCCACAAGACAACCAGGACTACCTTCATCTCACTGCACTACCTTTCGCCTTGAAAGGTAAGGCAGATTACTGGGTGAAAAACATAGGAATGACGGTTGACCACTTATGATAGGTTCAAGAACCTATTCTTGAAGAATTCTACCCTTTGAGTCGAACCAATCAAATGAGTACTCGCATCACCAGTTTATCTCATATGCCTAATGAACCACTTTGTGATGCATGGGATAGATTTAAAGATCTGCTGCAAAAATGTCCCTGCCATGACCTAGATAATAACATACTGGTTCAATCACTCTATTCTAGCCTTAACTACGGGACTCAGGGTTTAGTCAGCACTGCCTGTGGAGGCAATTACACATCCCGAGGAGCTAAAACCGTTTGGAAAATACTAGAGCAGATGGCGGAGACTAGCTGTTCACAAATCGCTAGTAGAGCTTACACTGATTCCCTAAACATCTTTCAAGCCAATGGTGGGAAGCAACCTGTCGTAAAAATAGCAGACGATTTGATTCCCAACATGAACATCATCGTAGATAAATTAACAGTTGTGGATCACGTTCATAAAAGGATGAATGACATCGACAATCGGATCTCCCAGTTTCCAAAGCAAATGAAGGAGCTAACTGAGAAGGTATCCAAGATAGGGATACCTACTTCACCAACTGCCCCGATCTATCATGTGCATCATGTCCAGGAGCAGTCAGGATCAGGACAACAGCAACCGTGGGCTCAGGACCAATCTTGTACCCAACCTTCCCAACAGTCACCTCCACCAGCCGAGACAGTCGAAGAAGCCCCGCCTCTGACATTCGAGATAAACGGCATCTGGTACACGTAGGACAATACCTGACAGGGTAATATGGGGGATTGTCTGCAATATCAGCGTCCACCCACCTTCTATAATGCCACATTCCCTACAGCTCCACAACACACTCAGCACTCGAGGAAACAGCAACCATTAAACCATAAGAACCAACCTCAACAACATCGTCAACAATATCAAGCTCCAAATCAAGCATCTCAATCATTCAAACCTCCAGAAGAACCGGTAGACATCCAGAGATAGATGCTGGAGGAAATTCACAGTTTTGAAATGAGTTGTACGATCTACAGGTAGATGTTAATCGTTTATCCCGTTGGAAGGATGAACAGACAGCCCCAGCCACATCTATTCCTTCCCAAGTTCGAGCTAACCCAAATAACTTGAACAAATCTCAATCATCTCAACACAATGGCTAGATATACTATTCAGATTTTTCCACATCTGAACATGAGATCCTTTCATTTGACAATATTAATGCAATGTCACTCAGGAGCGGAAGGATCGTGGTCGTACCTGACCGGGCAAGGGAATCAGACCATCAAGACTTAGAAGGTCAACCGGAGGATGCTTCTGAGGATCAAGAAGAAGGACGCCCGAGGATTTCAGCACGAGATAAAGGAAAGGCATCTATGGAGATCGCAGAGGACCTTGAACCTCTAGTTGCTGCAAAAATACCTTTGTCACCATTTCAGAAATATGATTATTATCAAAAAAATTATGATTGTAATAAGAACTCCAAATCTAATAAAGATGATCTTATTTATGATTCTGGTTCTCTTTCTCCTGTCTCAAATGCTTCCATTCCTTTCCCCCATGCTCTTAAGAAAGGAAAATAAAATAAAAACATTCAGAATGACCCAGTGATGGAAAAGTTCTGCCAACAGAATATCACAGTCAAAGTATTCTTTGATCAGTATATGGCCAGTAATCCAGCATTTCAGAAATACGAAAATGAAATGTACTCCCACCAGGACTCGTACAAAGAAAACAAATCAGTTTGTGGAGACTCATGTCCTGACTGTGGCCACTACCAAATGTGTCAGAAATCAGCATTTACCAAGGAAGAAAAGGGATCTGGGTGCTCATTATATGGAAAGCTGCATTGACGACATTGCGTTCGCACGCACACTTCTCGACAATGGTTCTTCCATTAATCTTCTTCCCTTAGCCTTATATTACAGATTGGAGTTAGGTCCTCTCCAGAAATCATTATCTTTACTCCAATTCGCTGACAAATCCACTAAAAGATCTAAGAGAGAAGTGAAAAATGTTATCATTATGGTTGAGGGTATGGAATACAAAGTGGACTTCAATGTCCTAAATATGGAGACCCCGAACCATTAGAAGGAATCGTAAATCATTCTTGGAAGATCATTCTTAAGAACCGCCAAGGTTGTATTCAATTACGGCACCGGAATGATGAAATTCTGCTCCCTAAACGGAGAAGTGGATCTGGAGATGAAAAAAACAAAGTGGCAAAGACCAGATTCTGAATCCACCACTGAAGATGTCGAAACATCTGAGTGTAATCTCATCAGCACCACTGGACCGTGGGACCAACTGCCAGACCTTCATATTGCTAACACCACAACAGAA
This sequence comes from Ottelia alismoides, assembly GCA_037367405.1. Taxonomy (NCBI): domain Eukaryota; kingdom Viridiplantae; phylum Streptophyta; class Magnoliopsida; order Alismatales; family Hydrocharitaceae; genus Ottelia; species Ottelia alismoides. The sequence goes on along the minus strand of JAZKJV010001634.1, from coordinate 615,918 downwards.
GAAGAAACAGTGCACCAGTTAGTATACGAGATATTTCCAGACAAATCTAAACACCTAGATGTTTATAATCTTGATGACACAGAAATCCTTTCGGATTTGTCAATCCCATCTTCTTCGAAAAATCAAGAAAAATCGATGACGAGTCGGACGCGGCTTTGGCCGAACTACCACACTACTTTTGCGATCCGACTCATATTCCTTTAGGATTAGTGGCTAGCATATTACAGAATGATTCACCGCCAACCAGCACAGAGCTAGACTTAAAAGACATTCAGCCAAACTTGATTGATGATTTAGATTTGCTAGAGCTGAAACATCTCCCTCACACACTGAAATTTGCATTTCTTAATGGATCCAACGATAAATTCTTTGTGATTATTAGCTCATCATTAACCATGGACCAAGAATCCATACTACTAGATGTCCTTGAGCGAAATCGAAAATCCATCGGTAGGACTATGCCAGATCTCGTAGGAATCAACCCCGCTCTTTGCTCACACCAAATTTATGTTGAGGATAACGCAAGGCCTTCCCATGAATTTCAGAGAAGATTAAACCCCAATCTTCGGGAAGTAGTAAAGAAAGAGATAGAGAAATGGTGCAAAGCAGGTTTTATATACCCCATTTCTGACTCCAAGTAGGTGCCCCCCTTCATGTCGTCCCGAAGAAGTTGGGAATCCAGATGGTCAACAATGAGGAGGGTGTAGAGATCGCAACCTGAGTGCCCACGTCGTGGCGTGTCTGTGTCGATTACAGGCGCTTGAATGCTGCGACTAAGAAAGATTACTTTCTACTGCCATTTATTGATCAAATCTTGGAGAGACTTGCAGATAAAGCATTCTTCTGTTTTCTTGATGGATACTCTGACTACAATCAAGTAGCTATCGCTCCCGAGGATCAGAAAAAAAACCACATTTACATGTCCCTTTGGTACCTACGCATTCAAGCGCATGCCATTCAGGCTTTGTAATGCCCCAGGCACATTTCAGCAGTGCATGATTGCCGTATTTGCCGAAATGGTGGGTGATTTCCTGAAAGTCTTCATGGATGACTTCTCAGTCCATGGTGATTCATTTGATACATGTTTAGCGCACTTGGACCGAGTCCTCAAGAGATGCAGGGAGGTTAATTTGGTACTCTCCTGGGAGAAGAGTCACTTTCTGGTGACTGAGGGTATCGTGTTGGGGCATGTCATCTAGAAAAAAGGAATGGAGGTCGACCCTGCCAAGGTGGATGTGATCAAGAAACTTGAGCCACCAACCAACGTCAAGTCAGTGAGGTCTTTTCTAAGGCATGTTGGATTTTATCGAAGGTTTATCCCTGATTTTTCAAAGTCGTCCGCCCACTGACTTAGCTCTTAGGAAAAGACACCGAGTTTATTGTGAATCACAAGTTTCTTGAGGCCTTCGAGCGCCTGAAAAAGAAAATATGTGAATCGTCAATATTACAAGCTCCCGACAAGTCTCTTCCCTTTGAGATCATGACTGATGCATCGGATTTTGCTGTCGGAACTGTGCTTGGATAAAGACGGGATGGAATCCCTTATGTGATTTACTACGCAAGCAAAGTATTGGATCCTGCACAAAAAACTTATACAGTGACTGAAAAGGAAATGTGATAATCACACTTTATCGAGGGTCTAAATACGTCGCTGTGGCGACCCACAATAAAATGTAATTAATCAACAATGAACCCACAATCAAGTATCAAATAATGAAAAACAAGTGTGGAGTCAAATTTATTTTTAACTCTGCACAAATGGTGTATAGTGACAAGTATGTAGAGAGTTCGAACACAGGGAGCAAGCAGGGCAGTTCAAACAAGTGTGCACAAGTGAATGTGTGTGATATGTGTCTACACTAAGCAAGCAAGCAAGCAAAGATGTTTTTGTGGGTTTTTAATTTTTAATTTTTTTTAATTTTTTAATTTTGTATTTTGATTTTTAATTTTTTTTGATTTTTATATTTGATATTTTATACCTTTTTTTAATATTGGAACTTAAAAGCAATGTAATAAAAGACAAGATTTAGAAATAAAGTATTTTTATATCCAAAAATTCAGAAATAAAGTATTTTTATATTTTTAGGATTTTTTACTGTTCTTGTGATTTTTAAGGATTTTTCAAATGTTTTTGGTATTTTTAAATACTGAAATGAGGAAAAACAGTGGAAAAAGTGCTCGTTGTAAGTAAAATGTGAATTAAAATTAGCAAACAGCAATCAAAATTTTTCACATTATTTTTCAAATAAAGAGAATAAAATAAAGAATAAACAGGAAAAGAGTTTGTGATTTTTGGATTTTTCTCTGATTTTATATTTTTTTTGAAATTTTTGAGTGTTTTTAAATTTTTAGTGTTTTTCTTTTGAGATTTTTAATGGTTTTTGGACTGACACTAAAATAGGTTAAAATAGACACTAGGTAATTTTTTTGGAATTTTTCAAGACCTTTTAATATTTTTTGGCATTTTCTAAGCTAGACAGTGCACAAAAAGCACGTTTTTGATTTTTAATAAATATAAAAGTAAAATAAAATCAAAAACTAGAATGATAGCGTCAAAGTACACGTGTCCAGGAACCTATCCCTATTTTTGTGTAATTTTTGGATTTAAAATGATAGTTCAAATAAATACAACAAGCATCCAATCAATAAACAGGCCTGGCAGGGGCATTTATGCAATTTACAAAACATCCAGAGGCTTACATGCAACTTTCCACAAATATTGAACTGAATATTCGATTCATAGCACTAAAACACAATTACAAAATCCGCCTGGGTACACTAGCAATTTTCCCACCAGGGCGCGTGACTTGCACGTGCCTGGCGAGGACTAGAATGTGATAACCCAAAACATTGGGGGCTTACTTGCAAAATATCCAAAAATATAACACGTGATTGTCACAGATTTGGTACTAAAATGAAATACAAACAAAGCCGAGGGTCCAAATGCAAAATGCCCACACCTCACGTGTACAGGTCACGTGAGGTGGCGTGGTAGAGGACCTGGATGCAAATATGGAAAGCTCGGGGGTCTTCGTACAAATAACCCAAAATTTTTACACTACAGGCGAAAGTTTAAATACTAAATAATAAATACAAAAGGCGCGAGGGTGTAGATGCAAAATACCCTCGTTGGGACGATCCTCAGGTGACGCGTGGCGCAAATCCAACGGCTGGGAGCTGAGCGCGATCCAGCGGCAGGGGACGTGCCACTTATCCACGTGGCAGCACGGGGACGGCCGATGACGGTTCGCTTCGACGTCTGAGATTAGATCTCAGAATGAGATCCAACGGTGGCTGGGCTCGGAAGATCTGACGGTCGACGAGCGATCTGGGACTCCACCCTTGATCGGACGGTGGCGAAGGCGGCTGGAAGAACACGGCGGAGCTCCGACTGGGCGAGGTTCCTCGAGCTCCTCCGGCCGACTCCGGTGGCTTCTGGGCTTCAAAATCAGGCTGGAGCCTCCTCTGGTCCTCCTTTATCTCCTGGGGGCATCAAAAAGCCACGGCGGTGGCCGTGGTGCTCGCTGGTGGCTGGCAGAGCTGGAGGGCTTCGGTAGCTCCGGCGAGCTTCAAAACTCGCCTCCAGGTGTCTTCGCTTGGGCTTTGACCTGCAAGAATGGTCAACGGGTCCAGGGCAAATTGCCTGGACCCTTGGATGGTCGGGGAGAAGCGCGAATCGAACTAGGGGTGCACGGTCGGAGGTGCGCTCCGGCCAAGGTGCTTGATTAAGCGAGATAGTCGATGGAACTTGGATTTTTTGTAGATTTTCAAAGCTAAGGGTAACAGGAAACTAATGGACGAAATAAAAAGGCGGGGGGAAGCCCTCGATGGCCGGAGCCAAAGGGAGGAGCAAACCTCGACCGGCGACTTCGCGGGAGGTAGGGGAAGCACCTCCGACCTCGGGAGCCTTGGCTGAAGAGCCCACGACGGAGCTGTCACCTCCAGGTAGCTCTGGAGCACGAGAGAGGCGCGAGGGGTGGACCGAAGGGTGTTCCAATTCGAATCGAAAGGTGGGGGGTTAGTTTTAAGTGGATTGACCCGAGGTGACTGGGGTTCGAAGAACGAGGTACCACAGGTGCGTCGATGATCCACAACCCAAGATGAAGCTTGGGCAGGCATCCTTGATAAAAGGGCTACAAAAGTCATGAAGAGTGTTTCATGATTTGATGAAAGGGGTGACCACGAAAAAAGGGTGAAGATAGGTCAAAACCAACCTCTGACAGGCGCACATGGGTGAAGGGCAGGCAGTTGACCAGAGTCAACAAAGGCCGCCCCCTGGTTGGTCCACGTGGACCAACCAGGAAAAACCCTGCAGAAATGTTTTAATAATTCATTTAAAAATAGAAAAAGGCCGAATTAAATTATGATTATAAAAAAAATTTATTTGTTATTTTCTGTACTATTTTATTATGAATTTTAATTATTTTTACAACTTGGATTTTTACTAGTTACCTTTATAGCCTTATATAGGTATATTATCTATATAGTTTATTAATTTATTTTTATTTTGTGTATTTTATCTTTATTATTTTCATTTCTTATTTTCTAAAATTATGAAATCTTTTATCTACACAAATATATTTTTATTTTATTTTTCTGATATGTTTTGTATATTTAATAAAATACAAGTATGTTTTGTATAGGTATATGTATAGGCAGTATACCTATGTATTCTTTATACAAGTATTTTTATTTTGTAATTTCTTTGCATTTTTATTCTGATTTTAATGAACATATATATTATAAGTAATATTTGCATAATAAAAATATAAAAATGAATAAATAATGAATAAAGAATAAATTGAATATTTTATTCAGTACAGGTATACAATAGGGGTCCAAAACTCAACTTTCAAACCGTAGCTCCGCCAAATGCGAAACCACAACCATTAAATAGATTATTTTATTCTATATACAATTAAAGGTGAGTACACTGCATTTGGAGTTGTCAGTTGTGAGATACAGGTCTGGGAAGTTGGGATTTTGGATTCTTATTCAGACCATAACTTTTTATCTGTACATTATTTTTCTATGAAATCAATTTTGTATTTTTCTTTATAAAATTATCTACAATTTTCATGTACAAAGTTTCTTTATTTGATGTATAAAAAGTGAAAGCAAAAATAGGTCCCAAAATGAATAAAGAATGAATACAAGGTATAGGTATTTTATCTGTACTTTGGCCCTTATCTCCCCCTACTTTATTCCTTGTCGACCTATTCATCAAGATGCCTAGGTCTCGGGGGTTTTGAGTCATAAAATATTTACAATATTTTATTCTTTTTATTTTCTTTATTTATTCTATAATTTTGGCCTTAATTACAGTATTTTATACACTAATATAATGCACATGCATGGATGCTAAGATGATGATTTTAATGCTATTTACAGGCATTTGCTAGGGTTTTTGGTGCCAAAATGATAGAATAAAGATGATGAAATGTGGATTCATCATCCCCTTATACTTTACCTTTGCTAGTCCCTAGCAAACATTTATGCAATAAGTGCAAAAAGAAAAAGAAAGAAAAGAAAAAGAAGAACTTGGATTTAGTTCAATCATCAAACTTGTCTTCACAAAATCAAAGTTTGGAGCTTAAGTCGGACCTTTGGAATTTTAGTGCGGTTGGAACCTTAATGAGAACCAAATTTGAAATCCAACAGTCCTTGAGAATCCCAAAACTCTGTCCAAGTCTCCTCAATAGCCAGGTCAGAAATACTTCAACTCATACGCAAACTCTTACGACTATGAGTCTGACTCGTACAGTGTGAGTGATATGTAGCTCCCCACCTCAGGAGTGACAAAGAAACAACCTCCCCCGACCTGGTAACTCTAATGCCTCGGTCTAGCAACTCTTTCCTCGAGAAGCGGGGTATTCCCTTCTAAGTTCAAGTGCAACCGGCTCAAGAAGAGGGGGAAGAAGTATAGACTTTTGGAAGCTCAGCCAGTGTAGCCAACTCTCCCGCTGCAAGCTTCATGAGATGTAACATGGATACCATAAGCTTTTGCTTTATTGGACTATATACACTCCGGTGGGGTTATTAAATTTTCAATCCGACCCACCATTTTTTTGGAGTTCTTTTTTCTTTCTTCTCTTTTTTTTTAATTGCATCTGTACAACATATCTACATGGTGCAGCATATATACAAGAAATTTTCGTCTTGAGCTAGTAGACTATCCCTCTTTTGAAGCTTTATTGCAACCCACGGCTTCTGTCTTTAGCCTTCATCACCACTAGACCAAGTTGAGGTGCACTTCCTTCACTATAAGAAGAAGAGAGGTTCCGCCTAGAAGTACTACCCTCATATGCTACCCCAAGCCAAAGGAAACTGCCTCCTCACCACCTCATCCGTGGAGAGCTCTGTGAAAGGTGCAGGTGTCCAAGTTAGGTCATTATCAACAAGAGTCATGCGTGTGCTCCGAAATACTCTACTTAGGCAGTCAAGAATCCATTGAACTAAGTCCCGTGATCCTCAAAGAATTAAGTCAACTAGACCTGAAGTACCTCAAACCCAGTTCCTATAAGGTTCCTGTTATTAGGTAGATTTTAAGGTCCAATCAAGCTCCAATCTCCGGATTTTACTTAGACTTGTTCAATTGTCAAACTCAATCCGAAAAATGCGAATGCTATGCAATGCAATGCAGAAAATATTTCTGTGCTGCAATTTTCAAGATTTTGAACTTTTTATGGATTTTTGAAAAAATGATGCATGCATTTTTTTGTATTTTTTAAAAAGATTTTTTCAGATGTTTTTGGATTTTAGTTTTGCAAATGTTTTTGGGATTTTTGAAAAGAAAAAGTTTTGGCTAAAAACTAGGTGAAAAATATGTACACGGGAGTGCTTCTTATATACACAAGAAGTGGATTTTAAGGGTTTACAAGGGTAAGTGATCAATTTTATAAGTACATGTATATAGTGGATTTTGGTGTGATGTAAATATTCCTCAAACTTATTTGACACAAGCTTTTCACATAATTTTTGAAAACAATACTCCAAAATAATTTTTACAAACATTTTTGCAAACATGTACACACATTTGAAAATCAATTTGCAAAGGTTTTTCAAACAGTATATATAGATTTTTCACAATATTTTTGCAACCATTTTTCAAACCATTTGAAAATCATTTTTCAAACATTTTTATTTCACACAAAGAAAGTAAATTTTACAAACCACACATTTTTACACAGGTTGAAAACATGTAACAAAATATTTTCAAAATAGTTTTCAATAGATGTTCACAAGGATTTTCAAACTATTTTTTTCAAACATTTTGCAAAAAACATTTTCACCTGATTTATTAATCAGTAAATACAAAAAGAATTTGAGGAATAAAACACCTTTTTATTAAGGATTTTAATGAATTTTAAATAATTATTCTTAGCCATATTATTAGGAAAATACGAAAGTACGAGTTATGGCTAAAGTATATACATAGTATATACGACCCCCCTATACTTAGCTTGAGCTATGTCCTCATAGATCAGAGAGAAAAGAGAAGACATAACTCGTACTAAGTATAGGCAAGTCTAAAGAATCAATGAATAAATGAAGGAATCAATGAATGAGAAGTCGACCGTCCCCCCTATACTTAGGATCAAATAATCCTAAGTATAGCAGACTGTACACAACGCAGGGAGGGTCAAGGGCGGGAATGAACAGATCGTACTCAGATTGTCTCCCCCTATACTTAGGGTAAAATATCCCTAAGTATAGACAAGAAGAGGAGACAATGGAGAGGATCGAAATGAAAATGACAGAACTCGGGGTGCACGCCCCCCTATACTTAGGACAAAGTACGTCCTAAGTATAGAAAACTGTCTACAAAGGCGGCACCTTTTTGATAGATAAAGAAGATAGAAATGGAAAAGAAGAAAAGAAGAAAATAAATTAACAGATGAAAGTGATATGAACAGATGGATCTGTGCAGCGGAAGATGGACTTGATTACCATGTATGAGATGCAGATGATGAGAGTCAAAGGACACATCTCATACCAGAAGAATGGGGGCAACGTCAATGGTCGGCGGATCATGATCAAGATATAGTTTCAGGCGTTGACCATTGACGCGGAAGGTAGAGGAAGATGACGGTTCGGATATGTCGATGCTACCATTGTCATGTACCTTCCTGACCACATAAGGACCTTTCCACTTGCTCTGCAACTTCCCTGGGAATAATTTCAGCCTGGAATGAAACAACCATACTCTCTGATCTGGCTCAAACTGTTTATGGCTGATATGCGAATCGTGCCATGTCTTCACTTTCTCTTTATATTGTAGGCTGTTCGAAAAGGCTGTGTCTCTCAATTCTTCCAAGGCTGCCAATTCTGCTCTTCTCTAGTCTCCTATACTCTCCGGATCTAAAAGTAACTCAGTGACTGTCCAAAAAGATTTGTGCTTGATCTCCACTGGCAAATGGCACGGCTTGCCATAGACGAGACGAAAGGGAGATGTCCCCAATGGATTCTTGAAAGAAGTCCGATAGGCCCACAAGACCGAGTCCAAAAGCTGTGACCAATCCTTTCGGTCTGGGCGGACAACTTTCTGCAAGATAGTCTTTATCTCCCGATTCGATACTTCGGCAAGACCATTAGTCTGAGGGTGATAAGGAGTGGCAACCTGATGGTCAATGCCGAACTCATCTGCAAGGGCCCTGACTTTGTCATTGATGAAGTGAGACACCCCGTCTGAAATCAAGACTCTAGGTACCCCGAACCGTGAAATGATATTTTTCCTCAAGAATTTGCAAACGGTTTTAGCATCTGCGGCTCGAGCGGGGATGGCCTCAACCCATCGGCTGACATAATCCACAGCGAGCAAAATATGCTCGAATCCCTGACTCTTAGGAAATGGGCCCATGAAATCAATCCCCCATGCATCAAAAACCTCACAAAAGTGAATGGGTTGCATGGGCATCATGTCTCTTTGTCCGCAGGTTCCCATTTTCTGACAGTCAATACATCTCTTCACGAACTCATCAGAATCCTTGAAGAGAGTAGGCCATCATAGGCCGGATTGAAGCACCTTCTGTGCTGTCCGTTTTCCAGAATGATGTCCTCCTGCCTGATGAAGCTACGTTTCATCATCTTTATTCTATCATTTTGGCCTTAAAAACCCTAGTAAATGTGTGTAAATAGAGCTAATTCATGCATTTTAGCATCTATGCATATGTGTGCAAATACTGTATAAAATGCGGTTTTTAAAGACAAAATTATAGAATAAAGAAAAGAAAAGAAAAAGAATAAAATATTGTAAATATTTTATGACCCGAAACCCCGAGACCTAGGCATCTTGATGAATAGGTCGACCAGGAATAAAGTAGGGGGAGATAAGGGTCAAATACCTATGTTATTTTCTTCATTCTTTATTCTTTTTGGGACCTATTTTTGGTTCCCCTTTTTGTACCTCAAATAAAGAAACTTTATACATGAAAGTTGTAGATAATTAAATAAAAAAATACAAAATTGATTTCACAGAAAAATAATGTACAGATAAAAAGTTATGGTCTGAATAAAAAATCCAGAATGCCAACTTCTCAGACCCGTATCTCATAAATGAAAACTCCAAATGCCGCATACTCACCTTTAATTGTATATAGAAGAAAATAAGCTAATTAATGGAGGTGGTTTCGCATTTGGCGGAGCTACGGTTTGAAAGTTGAGTTTTGGACCCTCATTGTACATTGTACAGATTAAAATATTCAATTTATTATTTATTTATTTATTATTTTTATAATTTTATATTTTTATAATGTTGTAAATAATAATTATAATAATTATGTACATTAAAATAAGAATAAAAACCTAAATAAAAACAAAAATAAAATACGTAAACATAAAATACATAGATACATTACCTATACATATCCCTATACAAAACATGTTTGTATTTTATTAAATATACAAAATAAATCAGAAAATAAAATAAAAACATATTTGTGTAGATAAAAGTATTTTTATAATTTTATAAAATCATAAATAAAAATAATAATATTAAAAATACCTAAATAAAAATAGAATACTTAAATACATAGATATAGATACCTATAAGGGCATAAATGCAAACTTGTAAAAATATATTTCATAAAAATAATTAAAAATCACAATAAAATAATTTATAAAATAATAAATACTTTTTATTAAATAACCTAAATCTAAATAATTCATTTATTATTTTAAAACGAATTTTCAAAACATTTTTTGGGCTTTTTCCTGGTTGGTCCACGTGGACCAACCAGGTGGCCTGGGATGTTGACCAGCCGGTCAACTCCCTGGCCCTAGCCTGCCCCCTTGTCAGAACTACCCGTGACCCACTTTTCCTCGATTTTTTTCGCCATGATGCGTTGCTCGAGGGAGATTTGACCCTTCATGAAAGTTGTACCTGGTACAACTGCCATCCACGCCCAAGCATCGTTTAGGGGATTCGACCTAGGATACGCCCGTGATCGGCCCTCGAAAGTCACCCTTCGCCACAGTTCAAAACCAAGCCTCCACCTTTCCTCCACCTTTTGAACCCCATTTGACCCCTGTTTGGCTTTGGTTGGTGAGCTCTGGATCGATCCCTGTGACAGGGGGATCTCCAGCTCAGTCGCGCAAGGTCAGGCAAGGCGTTGGAGGGTCGTTCCATCCCCCATCCCTGGCAACGGCGCCATTTGTTGAACACAGATTTGCAGAGGTTGTGTTGACTCACAAGGCGAATCAACAGTCGTTGATTTGACCTCCAGCAAAATCCGTTATTCAAACAACAACTAACCCACGACAATCAAGTAAAGAAGTGAAAGTGTGTGGAGTTAAAATTTATTATAACTCTACAACAAAGATGTGTATAGCGCAAGTATGTGTAGAGGTCGAACACAGGGAGCAGAAAGGTTAGATCGGGGCAAAATTGCTCAAAATGTGTGATTTGTGATCAAGTGTCTAATTATGCTATTTTTTGTGGGTTTTTAATTTTATATTTTTTATTTAATTTTTGATTTTATATTTTTGTATTTTGGTTTGTAATTATCTGATTTTATATTTTCTTTTTGTATTTTATATTTTTATATTTTCTTTTTCCAATAATAGAATATATAAGCAATGTAATAAAAGGGAGAAAGAGATATTTATAAAAATAGATAAAAATGTCCAAAAATTAGAAAATAAATTCTTTTTGGTCTTTTTATACTTTTTTACTATTTTTGTGATTTTTGGGAATTTTTAGAATGTTTTTAACATTTTTTAAATAGAAAAATAGAGAAAACAGTGAATAAAATGCAAATCTGAAACTAAAATGGAGAAATAAAATAGCAAACAGTAACAAAAATTCTCCAAATTAATTTTCAATGAAAGATAATAAAACAAAGAAAATTCAGAGACAAAGTTTGTATTTGTAGGATTTTTGAGGAATTTTTAGAATTTTTATGGATGTTTTTAGAGTTTTGTGATTTTTATGAGTTTTCTTTTGTATTTTTTAATGATTTTTGGCCTGGAGCTAAGACACACTAAAGGGAACAAAATGTATTTTTTTGGGATTTTTCTGGAGTGTTTTTATATTTTTTGGTATTTTATAATGCAAACAGTGCTGAAAATGGACGTTTTTTATTTTTAATAAATATAAAAATGCAATAATTATGAAAACTAAAAATATGACGATAAACTACACTACAGCAGGAGCTTAATGTGATTTTTGGAGATTTTTTTGGGTTTTATAGATGCATGCATAAAATACAAACAACAAAAAGAAAAACCATATTCGCAGGGGCGTTTCCGTAATATCCAAAAAGGTTCAAGGGCAAGATTGCAATTTTTCCACAATTTAATTAGATGCAAATAACATTTTAGTACTAAAAGCCGATGCTCAAAAACACGGGGAGGTCGCCTGCAAAAGTGCCCACGGCGCGCGTGCTAAGCACGTGCTCCTGGGAGGACTGATTGTGCCATTATCTAAAACTGAGGGTCTCAACTACAAAGTTTCAATTACTATATACCCTTCAGATGAATGTTTAAGTTCTGAATGTTAAATATAACAAAAACGCTGGGTTTAGTGCGCAAAATACCCAGTCTAATATGCAGCACGGACGGCGGATGGGGCGTTGCTTATGCCACGTGTCGCAGCTGGGGGTAACGATACCCCTTCGGATCCTCCGTCAGGATCTAATCCTGGCCGTATACGCGAAGGGGTATCGTTACCCCCAGCTGCGACACGTGGCATAAGCAACGCCCCATCCGCCGTCCGTGCCGCATATTAGACTGGGTATTTTGCGCACTAAACCCAGCGTTTTTGTTATATTTAACATTCAGAACTTAAACATTCATCTGAAGGGTATATAGTAATTGAAACTTTGTAGTTGAGACCCTCAGTTTTAGATAATGGCACAATCAGTCCTCCCAGGCGCATGTGCTTAGCACGCGCGCCGTGGGCACTTTTGCAGGCGACCTCCTCGTGTTTTTGAGCATCGACTTTTAGTACTAAAATGTTATTTGCAGCTAATTAAATTGTGGAAAAATTGCAATCTTGCCCTTGAACCTTTTTGGATATTACGGAAACGCCCCTGCGAATATGGTTTTTCTTTTTGTTGTTTGTATTTTATGCATGCATCTATAAAACCCACAAAAATCTCCAAAAATCACATTAAGCTCCTGCTGTAGTGTAGTTTATCGTCATATTTTTAGTTTTCATAATTATTGCATTTTCATATTTATTAAAAATCAAAAACGTCCATTTTCAGCACTGTTTGCATTATAAAATACCAAAAATATAAAAACACTCCAGAAAAATCCCAAAAAAATACATTTTGTTCCCTTTAGTGTGTCTTAGCTCCAGGCCAAAAATAATTAAAAAATACAAAAGAAAACTCATAAAAATCACAAAACTCCAAAAACATCCATAAAAATTCTAAAAATTCCTCAAAAATCCTAAAAATACAAACTTTGCCTCTGAATTTTCTTTGTTTTATTATCTTTCATTTAAAATTAATTTGGAGAATTTTTGTTACTATTTGCTATTTTATTTCTCCATTTTAGTTTCAGATTTGCATTTTATTCACTGTTTTCTCTATTTTTCTATTTAAAAAATATTAAAAACATTCTAAAAATTCCCAAAAATCACAAAAATAGTAAAAAAGTATAAAAAGACCAAAAAGAATTTATTTTCTAATTTTTGGACATTTTTATCTATTTTTATAAATATCTCTTTCTCCCTTTTATTACATTGCTTATATATTCTATTATTGGAAAAAGAAAATATAAAAATATAAAATACAAAAAGAAAATATAAAATCAGATAATTACAAACCAAATACAAAAATATAAAATCAAAAATTAAATAAAAAAATATAAAATTAAAAACCCACAAAAAATAGCATAATTAGACACTTGATCACAAATCACACATTTTGAGCAATTTTGCCCCGATCTAACCTTTCTGCTCCTTGGGTTCGACCTCTACACATACTTGCACTATACACATCTTTATTGTAGAGTTATAATAAATTTTAACTCCACATACTTTCACTTCTTTACTTGATTTTCGTGGGTTAATTGTTGTTTGAATAACGGATTTTGCTGGAGGTCAAATCAGCGACTGTTGATTCGCCTTGTGAGTCAACACGACCTCTGCAACTCTGTGTTCAACACTGCCTCAAGCTTGTGGCAGTATGTGAGGACGCTATGATACTCTTCTTGAGGAATGCACCTCCTCCAGATATTGTCCCCTCCTTCATGATAAAGGACGGGATCCTCCCAATGATAAAACTTGGCCTTCGCCAGGAAGGTCTCGAGTTTCTGCCTGGGCCCAACCTTGTGGGACCGTCTTGGCGACAAGATAGTTTACAAAGTCAGCATACCATGGGAGCGAGGTGACCGCCAAGATCGCCTCGTCTGGAAATGTTTCTGTGATAGGTGCACTGGGCTCAGATTCCTCAAGATTCTCCAATCTGGAGAGATGATCCGCCACCACATTCTTGACCCCAGGCTTATCCTTAATCTCAATATCAAATTCCTGGAGTAGAAGGATCCATCTGGTGAGACGTGCTTTGGCATCCTTCTTAGACATTAGGTACCGGAGGGCGGTGTGATCAGTGTAGATGGTTACTCTAGATCCAAGAATGTAAGATCGATACTTATCAAGAGCGAAGACTACGGCCAGCATCTCTTTCTCAGTCGCAGTGTAATTCCGCTGAGCGGCATCCAAGGTCCGGCTGGCGTAGTGAATGGCAAAAGGCAAACCAACCCTCCTCTGTCCAAGCACAACCCCAACGGAAAAATCTGAAGCATCCGTCATGATCTCGAATGGGAGAGACCAATCGGGTGGCTGAAGGACAGGAGCTGAAACAATCATATTTTTTAGAGTTTCAAAAGATTCAAGACACTTATCATTGACAATAAACTCGATGTCTTTCGTCAGCAAGTCAGTGAGCGGTCGGGCAATTCGACTGAAGTCTTGAATGAACCGTCGGTAGAAACCGACATGCCCCAGAAAAGACCATAACTGACGCAAGTTGGACGGTGGATTGAGTTTTCTGATGATATCCACCTTAGCCGGATCGACCTCCATGCCCCTGTTGGAGACGATATGACCAAGGACCGTCCCTTGAGTCATCATGAAATGACTCTTCTCCCAGGATAAGACAAGATTGACCTCAATGCAGCGCTTTAGCACACGGTCTAGGCAGTCAAGACAAGCGTCGAACCCGTCGCCATAGACCGAGAAGTCATCCATGAAGACCTCTAAACAGTCACCCACCATGTCCGAGAAGATGGACAACATGCACCTTTGGAATGTCGCCGGAGCGTTACATAGACCAAAGGGCATCCGTCTGAAAGCATACGTCCCAAACGGACAGGTGAATGTCGTTTTCTCCTAGTCTTCGGGCGCAATGGCCATTTGATTATATCCAGAGTACCCGTCAAGGAAACAATAATGACTCTTCCCAGCTAACCGCTCGATAATCTGATCAATGAAGGGTAGCCGGAAGTGATCCTTCTTGGTGGCCTCATTTAATCGTCTGTAGTCCACACAGACCCTCCAAGAAGTTGGTACTCTGGTAGTGATCTCCTCTCCCGACTCGTTGACAACTGTAGTGATACCCGTCTTCTTGGGCACCACATGTAGCGGACTTACCCATTTGGAGTCGGAGATGGGATAGATGAAATCGGCGCTCCACTTCCTTGAAATTTCTTTCATGACTACGTCTCGAAGATTCGGGTTCAGCCGTCGTTGGAACTCACGCGACGGCTTAGCGTTATCCTCTCAGCCCCTGGAGATCAGTTATACTCCAACTGATTGCCTTGCGGTTTCTTTCAAGAACCTCCATCAGACGTGATTCTTGTTCTCCAGTCAAATCTGCT
This sequence comes from Ottelia alismoides, assembly GCA_037367405.1. Lineage (NCBI taxonomy): Eukaryota > Viridiplantae > Streptophyta > Magnoliopsida > Alismatales > Hydrocharitaceae > Ottelia > Ottelia alismoides. The sequence goes on along the minus strand of JAZKJV010001634.1, from coordinate 600,591 downwards.
GAGATAATGACTGGGTACATTTCTGGCTCACCCGCAAGGAATCTGTATGTCATCGACTGCGGCAGAGGTTTCCGTTCTGGACAACTGGGAGGTGGCAGATCTGGCTTCTGATATGTCTGTGTAAAGGCTACCAAGTCTGCATGGGAGAACTCTCGTTCTGCATGAATTTCTGACGAAGGGCGGCCTGCTGAATCATCTATAAACTGCACTGGCTCGCACTCTATCATGGTTGTCAGCTCGGAAGGAATCAGACAAGGTAAATAATCATTGAAATCATCCCAGTCAATGTCTGAATCCGAGGGATCATAAGAAGATGAGCAAGAATAAAAATCATCAGCACCACTCGTCACAACACTGTCAGCCTCATGTGTATCCTCATCCAGGGATATGCTCTTCCGGCTCTCGATTGCCATGAGCTTGAGATATAGTGAATCTGTAGGCAAGGCGAGGGTCGGTGCTACAGGATCTTTCCAGTTGGATTCATCATCAGTCATCTCGAAATCACAAACCTGGTGGATGTCTAGCTCCTCCTCTGTCATCTGCTCGGCTTCGCTGGATTGCTCTGAGCATGCCAACTCTATGGCTCTGGTCTGGTCGATCGTATCTATTTGTATGCTTTCTCCCTCTACGCGAAAACATACCGTCCCACTGTCATGGTCGGATACCGCCTTGGCAGTGGCCAAGAATGGGCGTCCAAGTATGATGGTGGCATCGGTTACCGACTCAGGGATCTCCATGTCCAATACAACAAAGTCCACGGGGAATTTCAGGCCCTGAATGGTAACGACCACGTCCTTCAACAACCCCTTCGGCCTCTTAATCGACCTGTCAGCAAACTGAAGGACTGTTCTGCTTCGAAGAAGAGGGCCAAACTCGAATCGCTTGAGTAAGGCTGTCGGAAGGAGGTTGATCGAAGACCCACTGTCTAATAGAGTACGATCGAACTGTTGCTCCTGGATCTCACATCTGACATAGGAAGCTCATGTATCGGGTCGCTTGGCTGGCAATGTGTTCTGAATGGCGCAGCAAGTGTCATGAGTGAGCATATGGATTTGATCTCTGTGCCTCTTCTTCCTTCGAACAGTAGTTGTCTCTTTCAAGTTCTTTTTGAAGAAGGGGAAATGCTCAAATGCTTTTCGTAGAGTCAGCTGAATGTGAAATCTATCAATCATTTGGTTGCCGAACTCTACCTGCTGATCTTTTTTAGGATTTTCTTTTTTATTCCCTTTTGCACGGCGGAGCGCCTCAGGGAAGGGGATGGTAGGGGCCTCCTCAGATAGAGGACTAGGACTCGGTCCCCGTGCCTGTGAAGAAGGAGAATCCATACAATAATCATCATTCACCACATATGGATCTGCAGTTTGAACAGAAACCTTTCCTTTATTCATCTTTTTGTTTTTCTTTTTGTTCCCACAGTCCTTGGGTACAAAATGTGGCAACATCACAGATGGTGGTTCAACAAAAGTGGATGTGGTGGCCTCAGCACCACCACCAGCATCGGTCTTCGCGGCATCAGCACCGCGCTCTGGTTCATCATCCAAAATGGTGGCATCAGCACCACCGTCTGCAACTGGTATCACGACGGCATCAGCACCGTCGTCCTGGACTTCATCATGGGTGGCATCAGCACCACCGTCAACATCATCATGAGCGGCATCAGCACCGCTCCTCTGCTCCTCTGGCGCTCCTGATCTTGCATCTAGTTGTCGCTCAGAAGAGGCGCCGCCGGCTGGCATCCTACCGCTCCTAGTAGTAACAAAATCAGCATCATGATAGGAATAAGACATGTCACTCAAATAATCACTAGGAGAGGTATCCTCTGTAAACTCTACCTGCTCAGACTTTCTTTTCAGATTGTTCGGGTTAGGTTCAATCTGAGCGGGTATGGCGGCTTTCCCTTTTATCATCTCCCTCATCTCCTGCCGGAATTCATCCATTTCTTGCCTGAAGGATGCTCGCTGTTTGGAGAGCAAGCGGGCAAGATCATCAAGGGCTGGGTTCTCAAAGGCAGGACCCTGAGAACCGGATGGCTGTCCCTGCTAGAAATGGGGTTGCTGCTGCTGTTGTGGCTGATACTGGGGGGAAGGATGGTGATAGGAGTGCTGAGGCTGCTGGCGCTGCCTCCACTACTGTCCCTGATAGGAGGGACGAGGACCGCTCTGGTATTGCTGTTGATTGGCATACTGGGGCTGCTGGTGTTGCTGCTGTGGCTGGCTATTCTGCTGTCCTTGGGCAGGGTTCTGCTGCTGGGAAGAGGATTCACCATTGCCCCAACGGAATCCGGGGTGATCACGACGAATCTCGGGCTGAGGGTACCGGTCGTACCAAATCCCATTGACTTCCATCAATGGTTCCTGCTCAAAGGTGGGTGGAGGAAGAACGGTCAGTGGCTGCTCCGGCTGATAGACCACCATCTGCGTATCCGTAGATGGCGGTTGAGATGGATAGTACTGCAGCAAGGGAACCGGCTCTGCCTGAATGTGATTCACCTGCGGTATGAGGTAGATGCATGGCTGGAATTGCTGCTACTCGGATCAGCACGTGATCTGGGAGGTTGTTGTGACTGAGTTTGTGCCTCCTGAATGCACAAGATCTACATCTTCAGATCACTCATGGTCTTGGCAATCTGGTCCATCTGGGCCAAGCCTTGCATCTGTTTCTTCTCGAGGATCTCGAGGCGGTCCAGCTTCTCACTAATGATGCCCATGTCGGCTGCGGCTGATTCAGCTTGGGCTGCGGCAACTGACACTGTGTTGGGACCGGCTTCGATGCGGGCGATCCTCTGAAATGATCTCGCCCCTTGCGGGGGCTTCTGCTGAGTGTAGACTCGGGCTTAGGCCATCACAGTAGAGTTTTCTGCCATGCCTTCGTAGATGGCCCAGACGTCGTCTTCTCCCTTGGAGAAATAAGACCCACCGCAAGAGGCGTTCACTAGCCCCTGCAGCTCCGGTATCAGCCCACAGAAGAAACTTTGCACGAGATTGGGCTTGGAGATGTCATGATGTGGACACCGGTCGATGAGCTCTCTGAATCGATCCCAGGCCTCATGGAACTGTTCATTTGGGATCATGACGAAGTTACTGATCATTGCTCGAGCTGCGTTGGCCCGGCCGAGAGGGTAATACATCTTCAAGTACGCGGTCCGGAGATCTGCCCATGTGTCGACGAATCGCCCAAGGTGTTTGCGCCAATATGCGGCTCTATCAACCAAAGAGAATGGAAAGGCAATCATCTTGATGGTGTCCTCGGTCATCAACCGATCATGGATAGTGCTGCAAATCATCTCGAATTCCTGGAGGTGGAGGTGCGGCTCTTCGGTCGGCAACCCATGGAACTTGGGTAGAAGCTGGATAGTGTGGGGCCCAAGCTTGAAATCTCCGTGAATTGGCGGGAGTCTGATCCAACGGTGAGTAAGGGATGCAGCTGGGTTGTGCAACTCCCTCATGATGGTCTGTGGCGGTCGCTCAGCGTCTGGATCGCCTCCTCCTGCATCAGGCCCTCCTCCTCCTCCACCGCCACCACCCCCAGGTCGGTTCTCTCTCATCTGTGCTATCTCTCTCATCAGATCACCCATGAATGTTCCCTGGTCACGGATCTGTCTCTGCATTGTCTCCAGGGACGCTAACAAGGAGTTGTTGATGGCCACCTGATCAATTATGAATGGAGGGTGATCATGGTCATCTGGGTGCTCGCCTTTGTCTGCCATCACTGGATTTTCTTAAAACGCAAAAGAGACCATCTCAGGTGCTGTCGAATGAGCTGAACTCTGTGATGCACTGAATTCTGAAACAATTGGACTGAGAGAAGGAGAGTGGGAAGGGTGGTCGAGGGGGAACAGGGTGGATGTGAACTCATGCTCGGAGAGCGGACTCTCCGAGGTATTCCTAGATGAATGAGGAGGAGTGCTGGATAGTGGTGCCGACAGAGTCGGCCTAAGAGATCTCCGTCCCATCATCTTGATTATTTGGGAAGAGCAGGGAAAATGCAAGAAGAAGAAGGAAGAAATGAGAAGCAAAATTGCGCACAATTGTGCTGTGTTTTTGATCTTGACCTTAACAAATCTAGCAATCAAACACAAATCAGGGATAAGTTCACCAACTCAACACGTGAAGCCGTGAAGGTTCGGCTTTTATCTTGTCAATTTTATCTTGATTCAGGAAGTTATCTTTTCACGAGTCCTTAGAACGCTACGCCTAAAGGAGAGAGAGTACTGCTGGAAGAGTATCCGTACTTGTCCTCCTCCTGTGTAACCTGTAGCTTGCACTTTTTGAGGTCCTTGTAACCCTTCCTGAATCCCTACTCAGCCAAAGAATAAGAGAGGATGCCAATAGGCGAAACCGATACTACGGAACTTGCTCGCAACGGAATCACCCGTGAGCGTGCAAGAACCTACTCGGACGCGAGACGATGAGATAGACACCCCCGTGAAGGCGTGGCCTAGGCTCGATACTTCGGACAAGGTCGATGCTCTACACAATAGAGAGTCACCAATGTTGACCAAGCCCTACTCGTCCACGTACGATAGAAGCGCCAATACTTCGGAAATCCAGGCGATACACAAGGCAGCCACAAGCTGGGTTTTTGGCTCTAATCCTTACGAAGCGCTCACCTCACTTGGAAGGAGACCTTCCCATGCAACATGAATACAAGTGAGGGTGTTACTCTCCCCAAGCAATGAATCCAATTACCGATTTTATTTTTGGTCAAGTTTTCTTAGCAGTCCCTTTTTTAATTTTTTTGGTGTTATCGCTTCTTTTGAGTAGATTCAAACAAGCGCCTAACGATTTTTGTATTTTCTTGATCCTACTTTGTCCAAAAATAGAGGGAGAATAGAGTCGGAAAAGCCATGCAAGTCGACACAAAGATGGAAATCTCACCTTTGTGCCTAAATGATGGATGCAAAGTAAGAAGACTTACAACGAATCCCAGCTCTCTCCATGCGGGATGCAAAGTAGAATTTTATAAACCTAGTCTATATATCGATATGCAATGCGGAAATCGTCCTAAGATAGGCAACTGCTAGCGTAAAGAACCACAAGTCAACCCCCTATCGTCGATCCTAAGAGTCCGATCTAGACCCTCCCCTCCTCTTCTCGACACATCGAGTTCAGGAGTAGCGCTTGATGGAGAGGGCTCGCGGCGCAGCGGATCTAAGAAAGTGGGCTAGCTGTTTAATTTTTAACTAAGTCCAAATACGAGCTATAGGTACATGCAAAGGTTATTGGTGTGTTTGGACCTAATTTAATCGATTAAGCATGCCTAGATCTAAGGGCTCAATCCACAAAGAAAGTGAAAATGAAATCAAAACCGGCAAATGACAGCGGCAAAACACGATAAAAACCGCGGTGAGCCCCGGGTGAACAAACACCCAGAAATTAGGCCCGGTAGTGTCCAAGAGTCCAAGTGTACCTGTATTGTTACAAATTAATAAGTCACTCTCTCACAGAAATAAAGTGCAAGCTAAACTAATCACTCTCTCACTCCTCCTGCTCTCTCCTGCCGGCTTGGCTAAAGAATAGCCGGCTCCGCTTCCCAAGGATGCTCCGGGTCACCTAGGCGATCCACCTCGCTCCGCAGTCCCTCGCAAGAAGATAAGAAAGGATTGTCAGAATAGCTCAATCAATAAATGTATCAAAAGTGCAAGAGAGATAAGCTATGGTAGACAGCAATCACAAGCAAACAAAAATGTAAACTACTCGTTGTTGCTCCCCGACAACGGCGCCATTTGATAATCACACTTTATCGAGGGTCTAAATACGTCGCTGTGGCGATCCACAATAAAATGTAATTAATCAACAATGAACCCACAATCAAGTATCAAACAATGAAAAACAAGTGTGGAGTCAAATTTATTTTTAACTCTGCACAAATGGTGTATAGTGACAAGTATGCAGAGAGTTCGAACACAGGGAGCAAGCAGGGCAGTTCAAACAAGTGTGCACAAGTGAATGTCTGTGATATGTGTCTACACTAAGCAAGCAAGCAAAGATGTTTTTGTGGGTTTTTAATTTTTAAATTTTTTTTAATTTTTAATTTTGTATTTTGATTTTTAATTTTTTTGATTTTTATATTTGATATTTTATACCTTTTTTTTAATATTGGAACTTAAAAGCAATGTAATAAAAGACAAGATGAAATATTTATAAAAATGTGCAAAAATATCCAAAAATTCAGAAATAAAGTATTTTCATATTTTTAGGATTTTTTACTGTTTTTGTGATTTTTAAGGATTTTTCAAATGTTTTTGGTATTTTTAAATACTGAAATGAGGGGAAATAGTGGAAAAAGTGCTGGCTGTAAGTAAAATGTGAATTAAAATTAGAAAACAGCAATCAAAATTTTTCACACTATTTTTCAAATAAAGAGAATAAAATAAAGAACAAACAAGAACAGAGTTTGTGATTTTTGGATTTTTCTCTGATTTTATATATTTTTTGAAATTTTTGAGTGTTTTTAAATTTTTAGTGTTTTTTCTTTTGAGATTTTTAATGGTTTTTGGACTGACACTAAAATAGGTTAAAATAGACACTAGGTAATTTTTTTTGGAATTTTTCAAGACCTTTTAATATTTTTTGGCATTTTCTAAGCTAGACAGTGCACAAAAAGCACGTTTTTGATTTTTAATAAATATAAAAGTAAAATAAAATCAAAAACTAGAATGATAGCGTCAAAGTACACGTGTACAGGAACCTATCCCTATTTTTGTGGAATTTTTGGATTTAAAATGATAGTTCAAATAAATACAACAAGCATCCAATCAATAAACTGGCTTGGCAGGGGCATTTATGCAATTTACAAAACATCCAGGGGCTTATATGCAACTTTCCACAAAATATTGAACTGAATATTTGATTTATAGCACTAAAACACAATTACAAAATCCGCCTGGGTACACCAGCAATTTTCCCACCAGGGCGCGTGACTTGCACGCGTCTGGCGAGGACTAGAATGTGATAACCCAAAACACTGGGGGCTTACTTACAAAATATCCAAAAATATAACACGTGATTGTCACAGATTTGGTACCAAAATGAAATACAAACAAAGCCGAGGGTCCAAATGCAAAATGCCCACACCTCACGTGTACAGGTCACGTGAGGTGGCGTGGCGGAGGACCTGGATGCAAATATGGAAAGCTCGGGGGTCTTTGTACAAATAACCCAAAGTTTTTACACTACAGGCGAAAGTTTAAATACTAAATAATAAATACAAAAGGCGCGAGGGTGTAGATGCAAAATACCCTCGCTGGGACGATCCTCAGGTGACGCGTGGCGCAAATCCAACGGCTGGGAGCTGAGCGCGATCCAGCGGTAGGGGACGTGCCACTTATCCACGTGGCAGCACGGGGACGGCCAATGACGGTTCGCTTCGACATCTGAGATTAGATCTCAGAATGAGATCCAACGGTGGCTGGGTTCGGAAGATCTGACGGTCGACGAGCGATCTGGGACTCCACCCTTGATCGGACGGTGGCGAAGGCGGCTGGAAGAACACGGCGGAGCACCGACTGGGCGAGGTTCCTCGAGCTCCTCCGGCCGACTCTGGTGGCTTCTGGGCTTCAAAATCGGGCTGGAGCCTCCTCTGGTCCTCCTCTATCTCCTGGGGGCGTCAAAAAGCCACGACGGTGGCCGTGGTGCTCGCTGGTGGCTGGCGGAGCTGGAGGGCTTCGGTAGCTCCGGCGAGCTTCAAAACTCGCCTCCAGGTGTCTTCGCTTGGTCTTTGACCTGCAAGAATGGTCAACGGGTCCAGGGAAAACTGCCTGGACCCTTGGATGGTCGGGGAGAAGCGCGAATCGAACGGGGTGCACGGCCGGAGGTGCGCTCCGGCCAAGGTGCTTGATTAAGCGAGATAGTCGATGGAACTTGGATTTTTTTGTAGATTTTCGAAGCTAAGGGTAACAGGAAACTAATGGACGAAATAAAAAGGCGGGAGGAAGCCCTCGATGGCCGGAGCCGGAGGGAGGAGCAAACCTCGACCGGCGACTTCGCGGGAGGTAGGGGAAGCACCTCCGACCTCGGGAGCCTTGGCTGAAGAGCCCACGACGGAGCTGTCACCTCCAGGTAGCTCTGGAGCACGAGAGAGGCACGAGGGGTGGACCGAAGGGTGTTCCAATTCGAATCGAAAGGTGGGGGGTCAGTTTTAAGTGGATTGACCCGAGGTGACAGGGGTTCGAAGAACGAGGTACCACAGGTGCGTCGATGATCCACAGCCCAAGATGAAGCTTGGGCGGGCATCCTTGATAGAAGGGCTACAAAAGTCATGAAGAGTGTTTCATGATTTGATGAAAGGGGTGACCTCGAAAAAAGGGTGAAGATAGGTCAAAACCAACCTCTGACAGGCGCACATGGGTGAAGGGCAGGCAGTTGACCAGAGTCAACAAAGGCCGCCCCCTGGTTGGTCCACGTGGACCAACCAGAAAAAACCCTGCGGAAATGTTTTAATAATTCATTTAAAAATAGAAAAAGGCCGAATTAAATTATGATTATAAAATAAAAAATATTTGTTATTTTCTGTAGTATTTTATTATGAATTTTAATTATTTTTATAACTTGGATTTTTACAAGTTACCTTTATAGCCTTATATAGGTATATTATCTATATAGTTTATTAATTTATTTTTATTTTGTGTATTTTATCTTTATTATTTTCATTTCTTATTTTCTAAAATTATGAAATACTTTTATCTACACAAATATATTTTTATTTAATTTTTCTGATATGTTTTGTATATTTAATAAAATACAAGTATGTTTTGTATAGGTATATGTATAGGCAGTATACCTATGTATTCTTTATACAAGTATTTTTATTTTGTAATTTCTTTGCATTTTTATTCTGATTTTAATGCACATATATATTATAAGTAATATTTACATAATAAAAATATAAAAATGAATAAATAATGAATAAAGAATAAATTGAATATTTTATTCAGTACAGGTATACAATAGGGGTCCAAAACTCAACTTTCAAACCGTAGCTCCGCCAAATGCGAAACCACAACCATTAAATAGATTATTTTATTCTATATACAATTAAAGGTGAGTACACTGCATTTGGAGTTGTCAGTTGTGAGATACGGGTATGGGAAGTTGGGATTTTGGATTCTTATTCAGACCATAACTTTTTATCTGTACATTATTTTTCTGTGAAATCAATTTTGTATTTTTCTTTATAAAATTATCTACAATTTTCATGTATAAAGTTTCTTTATTTGATGTATAAAAAGTGAAACCAAAAATAGGTCCCAAAATGAATAAAGAATGAATACAAGGTATAGGTATTTTATCTGTACTTTGGCCCTTATCTCCCCCTACTTTATTCCTTGTCGACCTATTCATCAAGATGCCTAGGTCTCGGGGGTTTTGGGTCATAAAATATTTACAATATTTTATTCTTTTTCTTTTCTTTATTTATTCTATAATTTTGGCCTTAATTACAGTATTTTATACACTAATATAATGCACATGCTTGGATGCTAAGATGATGGTTTTAATGCTATTTACAGGCATTTGCTAGGGTTTTTGGTGCCAAAATGATAGAATAAAGATGATGAAATGTGGATTCATCATGCTCACGGTTGTTTGGGCCCTTGAAAATTCAGATCATACATATTGGGTTCCAAGGTGGCAATTTTCACTGATCATACGGCAATTATATACCTCATGGATAAGAAAGATGTCAAGGCACAATTTTGAGGTGGATCTTGCTAATCCAGGAATTTAATTTGGAGATCAAAGATAAACCTGGAATAAAGAATCTTGTTGCTAATCACCTTTCCCGATTTGAGAAAAATGATTATCCTGACACTGGACCCATTAAGGAGACTTTTCCAGACGAATCTGTTTGCGTTATTGATTCAAACCCATGGTATTCCAACATCGTAAACTATCTTGTCTCAAAGAAAGTTCCCTTTGGTTGGACTTAGAGAATGATTGATCGACTGAAGTTGAATTCAAGAAAATACCATTGGGACGATCATTTCCTTTTCTATGAAGGAGCGGATTGTGTCTGGAGAAGATGTATTCCTCAGGAGGAATATCAGAGTGTCCTCACACATTGTCACTCTCTCGAGGCTGGAGGACACCATTCGGGAAAGAGAACCGCACACAAGGTACTCCAATGTGGATTTTACAGGCAGACTGTATTTAGAGATGCTAATGAATTTGTACGGTCTTGCCCGATTTGCCAAGGTGAGGGGGACTGTGGGTTATAAAGATGAAATGCCCATGCAATCAATGATTTTATGTGATGTTTTCGATGCATGGGGGATTTATTTTATGGGTCCCTTTCCCAATAGCAATGGATTTGAGTACATCTTGTTGGCAGTTGATTATTTGTCTGGATGAGTAGAGGCTACTCCAACCCGAACCGCAGATAGCAAAACTGACTGCAAGTTTATCAAGGATAATATCATTGCAAGGTTCGGAATACCAAAAGTTTTGATTTCTGATGGAGGTAGCCACTTTGTGAACAAGGAAATGAGATCTTTGGGTAAAGAGTATAAATTTGAGCATAGAATAACCAACTCATATCATCCACAATCTAATGGCATGGCAGAGGTTTCTAATAGAGAGGTGAAGGGAATTCTTCAAAAGCTAGTCTATCCAGATAGGAAGGACTGGTCAAAACTATTGGACCAGGTTCTGTGGGCCTATAGGACAGCCTATAAGACTCCACTCGGTACTTCAACTTTTAGGATGATCTATGGCAAGCCATGCCATCTACCTGCACAATTGATTCACAAATCTGAATGGGCGATCAAAAAGTTGAATTGGAGTTGTCACCTTGGGAAATTATGTCGCGACTTAAATTTGAATGAGCTAATTGAAATCCGAAACCGAGCATATGACAATAGTGTGATCTCTAAGGACAAGGTCAAGAGATGGCATGATAGACACATTCGAGACAAAACCTTTGTCACTGGGCAGAAAGGGATGGACGGTTGGGCACAATTTTTTCTAAGATCTCAAAAAATGTACGGAACAAAAAGATTCTATATCTGTAGGGGCACAACAAGATCCAAGCAGAACCACCAAAAATTCCAAATACAAAGAAGCAACTATAAATAAAATTTGACCAAAAAGGTCCAAGCTTCAAGAAATCCTATAGATCTTGGTGGAAACTTGGCTCCACTGGCCAGCTTCACAAGGAGAGGTGACTACACTGGCAACCCTCCAGTTCTTTTCTCCTTCTTCTAACTTCTCCCCCAATTCGATTGTGAACACAGCGCGACTGACCTTAGAAGGAAATACCTGACTCCCCGAGGACGAGTTACTGGAGAGGAGGTTTGCACGGTAGTTTGGCATTCTGGGTGGGAAGAGCTAAATCCTTTCACAACACATGAGTCGATTGTTCAATGTTCATAGGGTATGCTTTGGGAAGAGGATTGACCTAAGATGACTTCTGAGCCGAAACTGTAGCAATGATTTTTAGAACTTGAGGGCTGTCGATTTTAAAATTCTAAGTCTCACAGAAGTTCCGCCACACTAATAGTCCAAAGGTCGAGTCTAGTTCCACTTTCACCTTTAGCTCATGGTCTTGGTATGGAACCCAATCTTATTTCACTTCATGGCATTTCTTTTTGATGCACAGGGACGAGCATTCTTTAAGTATAGGGGGATGATGAATCTCGAATTCATCACTCTAAATCTCATTCATTAAGCTCAAATCCCCTAAAATCAACAGCATTTCTGCATCTATTCTGCATAATTAGCACTCCTGCATGTTTCATAAGAATTACATTTTAGCACTAATTTCTGTACAGAATAAGAAGCCAAAAATCCCAACCAAAATTGACCTGTAAATAGCTTAACTTCCCTGATTTTTAACTCATTCATGCTAATTATGAATAAGCCAAAACCACCTCCATTGTGTACATCTCACTAACAAGAATAAAGGGAAAATACAAAAAAATAACTAACCTAAATAAGTTGACCAAAAACCCAAACCTTAGTTTTAGGATTTCCGGACTAAAAACCTCATATCTTCCTCTTCAAATGTCCGATTTAATCGTACTTTTAAACTAATGTACATTCAACTACCTCCAAAACAAGACCAATTCCAAGTGAATCGGAGCTCATATGTGAAAATTGGGTTTTGGGCCTCTTTTGTATACTGTGTATTTTAGCGGTTTTTGACCTGATATTTTATGTACATATTTAACCTATTAATAGAAATCCAAAAAAATTAGATTAATATGTAATTAATTATCTATGATTTACCATATTTTTTCCGTATATTTATCTGGTATAAAAATGACACAAAAATCAAGGTATTCTATGTACATGGGATACCCCAAAAATATCACTTGGTGCAACTGATCGATTTTGGTTTTGATGTGTTCATGAAAGTTGTAGATCTCATCGAGACGAGCAATTTTTTGAAGAAACTTTTTCAATTCGAGGTTGTTTACTATTTCTTTTGCATTTTACAAAGTATTTTATTTGTGGATTTTTGTGGTGCTGACACGTGTCAGCTATTTTTCACATATTTATCTGTTTATTAAAAAATATGTATAAAAAATAAAAATAAAAAAATAATAATAATCAGTCGCTCACGTGTAGCGCACGTGTTGCACTCGCACGCGCCCTGCACGTGCTCTCGCCCCGCCCCCCTTTGACCTGCTACGTGGCGCGACAAGGGTCGTCCGATCGCGCCCGATCGGACGGCGCCTGTGCATCGTCCTCCTCCTCCTTCCCAATTCGAGCTCCGCCGTCGCCCAAAGCTCCGATTTCTCCGCCGCCCATCTCGGCCATCTCCGATCCTCCAATTCGCTGCACCACATCTCTGATCCCCCAAATCTCGCGCCGCCCCGCAATCACCCCCCCCCTTGTCGATTTCACCCATCGCCACCTTCCATCTTCGCACCCTCGTCAAATCCAATCCGGCCGCCGCATACCCCGCACCGCCTCCCCCGATTAGCTTCCATCTTCGGTCGGCACCGCCCCTATAAAAAGCTAGGCCTCCTTCGAAGTTGACCATCCGTCGTTCAGCCCCTTCCGATCGTGACAGCCAAGGTCGGCGAGATCCGAGGACCTCACGCCCTCGTCGCAGACACGCCCAAGTGCAGCTGCTCAGCTCCGGCGTCTCGCCGTTGAGCCTTGTCTCCAAGTACACTACACTCCTCCTCCGCAGCTTCGTCTCCTATCCAGCATCTCCATCTCCTCTCTCTATCTCTCTCTCTCCCCATCATTATCTCCAACGACGACAATGCCTCCGCCTCTCCGACATCCAACCTACGTAACCAACCAAACACCCATCAACGCTCCGACGGCATTCACCTCCAACGCCAACGTTCTTCACCGACAACTGCTCTGACCTACTTCACCGACGACCACCACTGCCAATGATCATCGTCTTCGAAGCTCCGGTCTGATCATCATCGATCGACATCAAACTCTGTCGCGCCACCTCTCCTCCGACGGCCCTCGACCGTGTGTCGGCCAACGTGTATCGTTAGATCACAATGACTCGGAGATATCACCGTTGAAGACCCAGCGAATCACAACCATCAGATCAGGGGAGGATCAACGGTGCAGATCCAATCAGGGCCTGACTCCGAGCCTAACCCCAAACCAAGAGCCTCGGGCCGTGCCGAAGCACGACAGCCGCCACGTGGAACCCAGCACCGACCCACCATCCGAGCAAGCCTAGCACGTGGGCATCACGTGACGCGGAGGGAAAATTGCAAGAAGCCCCCAGCAGTTCCTTATTTGCGCCTCAGTCCTGCCGACCAGAGGGCACGTGCCAAGCACGTGTCCCTCTGGAGAATTTGCAAGAAGACCCTCTGGAGTATTGGTAATTACAACTAGGTCCCCCTCCTGTTTATTTTATTGCATCTGTACCCCTGTCTTTCACCTTTATTTTAGATCTCTACATGACATTATTTTATTTATCCAAAAATAGTATGATGTTTGTCATTTAATTCTCTACAGTTTAAAATATTGTAGACATTTTTATGATTGATGGTTAATTAATAATTAATTATTTTGTGGAAAATTGCATAATTTACCCAGTTTGTGCTCTGAAATTTGTATTTGATTAACCATTGCGCTAAAAATTCTCGAAAAATCAAATTTTGCAGAGTTAATTGTACTTCACATTGTACCCAAAAAGAATTGCATTTGCTTGCATAATTTGCCCTGTAAAAATCATTTTGCATATTTCAGTGTTTAATTTTTAATAGATATTAGATCTCACATTTTGAGGTTTAGGATATTTCTGAGATCAATCACCTAGTGATAGATCTTAGATAATTTTGTTCCTTGAAAATAATTAGGTTTAATATTTATTATAATTAAATATTGAAATTCATTTTGTTTGCATTTAAAAATTCATAAAAAAATCATTTTGCATCCAAAAAATCCAAAAAAATACAATGCATAGATTTCATCATATTTTGCATAGTGGCCAAGTTTCATATTTTTCGGACATCGTTTGAACGTAATTTTCATTTTAGTCCCTAAAATAGGCAAAAATTGCATATTACACCCTTTATTGCATTAAAAATTCCAAAAAAAGACCGCTTCGAAAACTGCGTACGAATTTTGATAGACATAACTCTAGGTTGTTTCTTTGCCTCCTTGTGATCAACCTTGGGACTTGCCCAAGTAAAATAAACATAAAACCACGAGATTGAAAATTGAATAAATTATTTGTAGTTATTTTCTTAAACCGATTCCGATTGCCGCCTACAACGCACGACATATTAATTTTTATGCACGAACATAAATACACCTTCTTAACATAGCGAATTTTGGATTCGTCAATGTACCATTTGTTTGGAGGGATAAATGCGAGTAGAGCTTTTGTATGCTCAAGAAACGATTGACATCTACACCTATTATGATTCTTCACAATGGTATATTGGATTTCACATATGAAAAAATGCATCCAAGTAAGGATTGAGCTTTGTATTAATGCAACAAGGATAGGTTATAGCATATGGATCGTGACAGTTGAATATTCATGAGCGCAACTACCCCATATACGATTAGGAGTTGGCAGTAATTTTCTTTGCATTGAAGAGATGGCATCACTACTTGTACGGGTGTACATTTGAGATATTCATAGATTACATGAGCATCAACTACATCTTCGATCAACGAGAATTGAATATGAGGCAAAGGCATTAGATGGAGCTGCTGAAGGACTATGATTGTACCATCTCTTACCATCCGTGTTGGGGAAACATTGTGGCAGATGCCTTCAGCAGATGGTCACATATGGAGGGAGTAACAACTTGGTTATAGAGTTGGGATATGCTTCCCGCACTTAATGATTAACACACATTTGAGAGCACATTAGATGCAGTGACTTTACCTGCAAAGTACAGTAACTTAAGGGACCACATTGTACGGGCTCAGTAGATAGACTAGAGATTACATGACATAACCATCAATGTTTAAAGAATGAGTAAGATGGATTTATTTTTTAAGAGTCTATTATGTGGAAGGCTGACCGTGTTTATGCCCAGACGATGAGGAGTTGAGGAGACACATACTGGATGAGGCACATAGTTCCATACTTTCCATTCATCCAGGTAGCACAAAGATGTACAAAGACCTTCACCAACACTTTTGGTGGGAAGGCATGAAGGGGGATGTAACTTCACATCTTAGTCGATGCCTCACTTATCAGCTGTGAAGGAAGAGCACCAACACCCTCATGGTTTACTAGATCCTTTTCCCATTCTTGTATAGAAGTGGGAGAGCATTTCTATGGATTTCGTTATGTTATTACTATGCACTACATGCAGTTAGCATGCAGTTTGGGTGATTGTTGATTGGTTGACCAAATCAGTCCAATTCATTTCGGTGAGCATGGCTTACACACCGACACAGCTTTCTAGACTCTACATTCAACATGTAGTCATATTACATGGGATTCCAAAGGAGAAGATTTCAGATAGAGATTCACATTTCACCTCACATTTCTGGGGAAAGTTCATGAAGGCACTAAGTATCGCGTTGCATCTTAGTACTGCAAATCACCACCAAATAGATGGACAGTTTGAGAGGACCATTCAGATACTTGAGGATTTACTTCATGCTTATGCAATGGAGTGGAAGGGATCTTGGAAGGATCATCTCCCTTTGGCAGAATTCACAAACAACAACATCTTTCATTCCAACATCAGCATGGCACCATTTGAGGCACTATAATGACACTGATGAACGACACCATTGAGTTGGCAATATGTGGGAGATAGTGCTATTTACACCACCTATATCATCGAGGAGACTGCTAGAGTCGTTGAGATGGCAAGCCAGAAGTTGCTAATAGATCAAAGTCGACATAATAATTATGTGGATCGTTAATGACAAGTCCTCAAGGTTCAGGTTTTATATCTTAATGTTTAGCTTTTAAACATAAGTTGTTACTCAATCTACATATATAAGAATCCATTATTATTTCATGTTAGGATTTTGTCCTTTTGAGAATATCTCCAATGAAGGGAGTACATAGGTTCAGTGCTCAAGGCAAGTTGGCACCGAGATTCATTGATCCATTTGCGATTCCGGTTTGTGTGGAGAAGGTTTCTTATAGAGTTGCACTTCTCCAACATCTTCAAGTTATTCATGATGTATTTCATGTGTAGAAGCCGTGCAAGTATTTCAGGGACCCTAGACACGTGATGTCATACAAAGACTTGACTGCCAAGATGAATCTTTTCTTTTTTGAGTTCTAATACAGATATTAGACCGAGAAATTAAGTGGCTACTAAAGAAGGAGATTCCCCTAGTCAAGGTCCTCTGGAGAAGCTAGAATGTGGAGGAGGCTACATGGGAGCCTGGAGCAGACATGAGGGAGAAGTACACTCACCTATTTACAAGTATTAAATCAAAATCATGGTCTATTCCTCTTTGAGATATTTATAGATTTCTCTTTATTTGAGATTTTTGTGGGTTCGTACAATATAAACACATGATCTATAGCAACAAAGAGTGGGGGATACCTTATACTTAACTCTTGAAGATGAGATTTCCTTTGAGAATTTTATAATGTGAAACCCCGAAGTAGTAATAATACTAAAACTCAATTATCGACCTGATCCAATATCCAAATTGGAAAATAAGGACCTATATTGTAGTACTCTTCGATACCTTTCGAATGAGCCCAGGAACATAAAAAACGAACACTGCATGCAAAAGTCACATGTGAAATACACTAGTTTACGATTTTCAAGCTGTGAACTCGAGCCTATATAAGGTTATGTGGCTAAACCACTTAGCCATTATATCAAAGTCCATTGCTAGAGCCCCACCCCAGAGCTTGTCGAAGCTCCGCAATCGGTGACATTTTTTACCAATGTTTAACTATTCGAAGGCATAATTTTGAAGAGGATGATGAGGTCCACGCTGTGGTAGCATGCATTTCAAGCTGTGTACCTTGAAATCACAGATTTTGAGGTGGAGGATATCCATGGGAAATGACCCCTAAAAGGTATGGATTCTGATTTTTTGCCTTGTTGTAGCATCGTACATCTTGTGTAAACCATGTTCATAGTTTTTTGCATCGATCCGATGTTCTGATCATCCGGGATCGAGGATGCAAAGTCATATTTCAGATCGTATTGTTGACTTCCATCACAATTTTTGAGGGATTCGATGTTCCACAAATTATAAAACTTAGGTCATATTTATCCTTATTCCATGATCTATACATGCATGTAATTTGTTTTGAAATCGGATATGTAAAGTCAGACATGAAATCGGACCGCCCACCACATTCAATTGTGTTTCCCAAGGCTGTGTTCGGATGGCGGGTTATCCAGGGGTGGATAACCCGTTTTTGTGGTAGTGTGTTTGGTTGGTGGGTTAAGGGTTGGGAGGGTTTGTGTGATATGATTGTATTGGAATTTGAAAAAGTTGGTAGTTATTATGGTATGATTGTATTGAAATTTGAAAAAGTGGGTAGTTGTTGTGATGTGATTGTATTGAAGTTTGGAATAGTGAGTAGAAGTTGAGTATTTTATGATTTTTAGATGATATGATGGTATAATATATAATTTTTTTGATGGAAAGGGAGTGGGCCCCACTAGTGGGTTAAAAGTGTGGGTTTTAGGGGGTTACCCATCCAAAGTGGGGGGTAACCCCCCAACCGAACACCACCCAAGGGTTTTCATGATCGAAAAAATGTGAAATATATGTCAGATTTCTCCTTTTTTAAATCTATATACATGGATCTAATTTATTTTCAAATTTGAAATAAATAGTTGGACACCAAATCGTATCACCAACTCATGGTCTACGGTGATGATCGACCATACAATTGGTCTGATCGATGTAATGAGTTATTTCCTTAGCAAATGTTAGTCATTCTGATTCTATCACGGTTGGAACACTTTCCTTACGTGCATTATGCTTTGGTGGTCTCCATAGTTGAGGTACTCTCCCGTGTTAAGAGTTGTGGTGCACATAACATAGTTTACTGTGTCATCCTGGGTAGAGTAGATGCCACCAAGGGATGGGATAGCACCCTTGGGACCCCGAGTAGAAGACTAGATGGCCGCAACCCTGGTTGCATTGACTGGGTGATGTGTAGTTCTCGACATAGCCCCGAGGTTCTTGCCAGATTGTCGCGAGACATCGCCTTTTGAGATGTGAGCTTGGTAGTCTGGGCTTTACTTTGCATCATAGGATTAGCATGAACGGCTAATGAGGGTTAATCACTCGAGTTGGTTACTCATCTTGGTTCTATGAGGGGAGTTCCAGGATGTGGTTAGTGAAGGAGGTGTTCTTATCGATTTATCCCACATTTGAAGAAAAATGGAAGGTGTATGCTTAAGTTGAAAATTATATATTATAATCCCATATCTCATTTGAGTTATGCCTACCGTCGAGGATTCTTTCCAGTGCATAGTGGTTGCTAGATGAGTTTCTTTGATCAGTATCACTGTACTAGTGTTATATTACTTAGAAGAGAATCATGTTGGACATCAAATCGGTCTAGTTGAAATGTGATTAACTCTGGAAGATGAGATAACTATCAATGAAATGAGAATAATAACAAGGAAACTAGAATGATTAATAAAGAAAAGTGTTGGAAACCTAGTTAGGGTGCATGTACTTCACACATGCCTACGGAGGCCCCTCCAACCCCAAGATACTATGTATTTTGGAGTCATAGTGCGAGACCATCGTGGTCTAGACCATAGACTATTTCCATTACTAATAATCATGTTGGAAAGTCTTAAAAGAAAAGATCAACTTAAAAACTAATAGTAATCCGAGGGTAAGATTCCACTTGTAGCCTTTTCTTCCGAATGACACTCACGTTCATGTGCATTTACTTCACTTCAATAGGTACATTGCTTGCAACGTTTACCTAGTTACCTGCTACTTTACTTGTCATTTCAGTATATCAGTACTGCGCAACTTTGCCCATAGCAGATCCTTTTTTGTGTGATCCAACAAGTTTATAGGATTCGACATAGTAGTAGGGTGTGGTTCTGGTGTTTGGAGTATTTCAGTTCCAGCTGCCCTTCTAGGGTGTGTACTTGATGGTTCTTTTATGCTAGTTTTTGTCACATGCTTTCTAATTGAGAGATATTTTTTGTACTTATGCTATATGTAGGTAATTACTTGTTTTGCACTATTATGGACATGATTCTTAGGAGAATAGCTTTGCATATATCATGTAATGAATAAAATGAATCATTCTCATGCATTTACTTTCTTACTTGCTTATTTCCTGCAATAGATACACTTGTTTGTGCATGTGCTGATTGTGAATGTGGTATTTAAAAGATAATTGTTAAGTATTGTGATCTAGGGGGTGTGACACATTATGAAAACTATCAAAATCAAAATACATCCAAATTCCTCTTAATAAGACATCAACCCATTCACATGTCCTTTTATCAAGAAACATGCTAGTAGGCAATAAGAAAAATGTGGAATTAACAAATCAGGAATAAATGTTTGATAGCTTAGATGAATTCAAATTCTTAAATACAAAAATATCTTAAATCTATTCCTTGTTCATTAAAAAATCAGCATAATTTTTGGAAGTAGAACTACTATATTATAAATATTTGAAGGGTGTGTGGTAACTAAGAGTAAGTTTTTAACTTTCACTAGCATAATATCTTTCAAGTTTACACCAAAGAACTAAAGTGTTTCATATTTTAATTATGATGATATAATATCTTTAAATAAATTTGATGTCAATTTGAAGATCCATACCAACAAGAAAAGTTAAAATCACGACATCCAACGTATGTGCCTTCAATGTGGGCAATGTGGAAGAAAGAAAGAGTATATGTAAATGTAAGATAAAAATTTGTGGAGTAATCTAAATTCTCAATAAAAACAATAGTTTCAACAATTTAAAAGCAAACGTTATATTTCTGTTATTGAGCAACATATTAGAGAAAAAAATCAAAATTGTTGATATACTTCATTCATTTTTTTCTTAAAATAGGGAATCAAATCTATGCATATATTCAAAGGAGAAATTGTGGATTAAGAAACCTAAAATTGGCAAATTTTAGGTGATGTACCCACATAATCATAACAAAAACAATTCAATGTGTAAATATTAAATTATCATTTTATATTTTGATTATCATTCTCATGTAAATAATGACCATTTTATTTTATTGTAAGTTATTTTACATGTAATTCAAGCTATTAAGAATTTCACTTTATGCATAAACATGATGAATGTATATTTTGAACAAGTGGGAAAAGTACTAAAAATGAAGGAAGCTAAATGAATTAAAAATATATTAGAAGTTACTACAGATTTTCTGTGAGATCTTGAATTTCAACCAATGATATCTTCTTATAAACTTAATAATCGAGATCGTATTAGGAGAGCTAATTTTCAAAAGGGTCCTTGTGAACCTCAAACTCATAATTTGCCACAAAGGATGGTTAAAGATAGATTGACAAAAATTGATTAAGACTAGCTTAATAAGTAGAAAACAAGGATAGAGTACACTATCTCTGAAATGTTGATATCCCTCGAATCCTAACAATTTGTTTAGTTGAACCCAGTTGAAGATTTTTTTCTACAACCTCCATCATAAGGCGTATGAAGTCCACCATTGTACCATATTCTACTAGCATGGGGTTATCGCTGACCGATAAGGGCGGGGGGAGATGCTTCCCCCCTTGCGGGGGTTGCAGAGGACTGCGACTCCATCCCCAGACAAATTTTTATTTAGGCTGTCAGATCTGTTTGGCTCTGAAGGAGTACTATATAAACTTCTCAGGATTAGGATTCTATCTGTAGCATATTCTTTATTTTTCTCTACATATAGTGAAATGATTGTCACAGCTCGTGGATGTAGCCTAGTTAAGGGCAAACTTTGTAAATCTTTGTGCATGTGGTTTGATTGTTTGTATTTGTGTGTGTTTGCTTGTGTTCTTCGCAATATGAAGATGCAACATATTGCATCTATTGCTATTTTTATCAAATAAAAATACAATAACCAGGGTACTGAAGAAAGATATATCATAAAACACATTATGAATTGGAAAAAGGAGGAGACATTCGATGAGTATATTGACGGTCCAAACCATTCTCTTAAAAAATCAAAACAAAATTACATTGCTTTGATAAATCAGAATCAATGCATATAGACTTCAGTACACAAGCATACTATTCAGATAAAAAAATTATCAAGTATATCTAAATGCAATAGTTGATTATGTGTTGAATTTCTTTAAAGAAGGTTTGGCTTTCAAAGTCAATGATGAATAATATATCAATTAATCAAGGTAAGTTTTTTGAATTATTGAGATTTCTTTCGGATTGTGATAATGAGATAGAAGATGAGTTATTCATAGATTCTCCGAAGAATCTAAAATTAATTACCTAGGAATCCACAAGGATATTGTTAACAGGGCTACAATATTAATAAATAATATCACTATGGAATGTGAAAGTGAACTGGTTCTAGTTTTAGCGGATGAATCTAGAAATAGTACAACCAAAGAGTAAATTGTTTTTATGTTGTGTGAGTGGTTGAGGTTGTGTTGTTGAGAGACTCTTATACATAATCCTTGTTCTTATACTATAACTTCCTTATTGAAAGATTTACTTGAAGTTTTATTTTCAAAATTGGTTAGAGTTTTATAAAATTACATGGGTAAGGTTATGATGGTGCAAGTGGTATGTGGAGTGAATTTCATGAACTTCGAGCATTGATTAAAAAAGATACCAGTTTAACCTATTATGTACATAATTTTTGCAAATCAGCTTTAATAGTAGTTGATAAAATTATGTTCAGGCTATATTGTTATTTAATGATAAGGCGCCCTTGGTAAATAATGTTGGAGCTTCGTGTAAAATCATTATCTGCTAAGAGAAAACTTCAGTTTGCTAAAGCTATTGAAATGATAGATGTTGAAACCAATACACAAGCATGTCACATATTGATCTACTCGATGGAAATGACACTGCAATTCTCTGATTAACATTGGTTTGATGTTTGCACCAATATTGGATCTCCTTGATGACGTTGTCTAAGATGGTTGGAATTGTGAACAAAGAACTAAAGTATGTTCTTTACTGGATTCAACACAATCATGTCAATTGTTATCTTATGAAACTCATTTTGTGTATTACAACTGAATTATATGTCTTTACAATGAAAGGAACATGATATTGTAAATGTTATGAATTTGATCAAGATTTCTACTCAGAGTTTGCAATTTCTAAGATATAATAAATGAGACCCATTACTTGTAAATATAACTTGATTTTTTTCAAAAGCAAAATGTTGATGTGCCCAATATAGACAAATCATGGTCAGATCATGGAAGGCTTCAACTCGTAGCGTGACTAATTTGCACTATTAGAGGTTCAAATATTCTATGTTCTTATTGACTTACAACTTCAAGAACTAAATTATCGTTTTCCAGTAATTACATTAATTCATTTTCCTCCTTCAATAAAGACAAATTGATCCATATACCTACATTATACAAAGATGATTTTTCATATATTGATATGGTTAAATTGTACAACTAACTTGAAACCTATTTTTTGGATATGACTTCTAAAGATTATTTTTCTAAGTTTAAAGAAATCGTAGATCTTGATCAACATTGATTAAAAAGAAAAAAGACATCCTATACCGATGCAACACTAGAGGTGAAAGCGCATTCTCTGCGATGAAACATTTCAGTAATTGTCTTTGAAATAAGATGAGAGATCTATGGTATATCATAGCTTTATTACTTATATTGAAAAAATGTGTTTACAATTATTAGTAATATCGAAATTATTCAATGATTCAAAATATTAAATCTCGTCAAGAGAACCCTGACAATGTAATTGATTAGAATTGCGTCATATTTTTTTTATTTGCATTGTAACTTTAAAATATAGTGGTTGAATTTGTTACATCAGAAAATACATGTTGTTTCCAATTTGTGCTCACTCCGGAATACTCATGTTCTTTCTAGAAGTAGTCTATGTCTTCCAGGTTTGTGGGTGGTGGGAGCTAACTATGTCTCCCTTTGTGATGGATTGTGTATCATATCTTTATTTTTGTTGGTACTTTTTTTACCCTTTTTGATCTTTTAGGGTTGTTCATAATTTCAGCTATTGTAGTTATCTTCGATATTATTGGCTTTGACTTTTTTCATCATGACCAATGATTATCCTTAGATAAAACCTAACAAGATATTTTTTTCCAGAGGTTGCAATTTATGAGATTGAAAATTTCTTTAATATAGGTTCCTTTTTTTTTGAATTGTATCCCTTACTATCATTACACCACTTATAGCTATATCCAAATATTCTCTGTGTTAGGTTGAAGGAGGTCCTTTCCTCATTCTCGTTCTTTTTTGTTAGTGGGATAAAGGTGGAAATAAAGTGGATCATATTCATTCTTTATACATTATTTTTGAGATTGTGAAATAAATGATAGTTATGAAATATATAGTATGAATATGTTGTAATGAGTAATCATTATTAAAAGAAGGTGAATAGTTATTCTTGAGAAATTGTGAAATACGAAAGTGCATTAGATATTTCAAGAATAATGAAAATATAGGATAAGGGGAGAAAATTCGAGTTATCTTTTCTTATTAATTGATTAGACAATGTGGGATAGTGATGATTTTCACATTTCTTATTTTTTTTGTTATCCTTAAAATCATGAGATAGATGATACGTATTAATAGAAAAGTGGAAAATATTATGAAATGTCATGACCCGTCCTACAAGCTTTGACGAATGTGACAAAAATCTAATATTTTCATCTAACTTATAATATTAGGCATGCATAAAATTTAACCATAACTCCTTTATAATATATCAAATATTTCTTAAAATCGTCATCAAAATGTATTCCTCATCTAACGCCAAAGAAATTTAAAATGTCCATCCACATCAAAAAGCCTCTTTAAACCTGTAAGTCACTATTCTAGTTACAAAATACCACTTAGAAGAGCATGTTATATTCCCATTACATGGTCATGTTTCTCATAACTTATCTCTATCTTGAAGTACAAAAAGTTACTAAAAGATACAAAATATGGCCTATGATGGCACGACCTCCAGCTACTATGTAATGTCTTTGGGCCTTTCTGCGATTCTTGCTCCGGTATGTCTATAAATAATATCAAATAATAGAGGGATGAGTCTAAACTAAAAAATGAGCTTATAACCAGTGAATGGATCTCAAGTATTTTGGTAAAATCATTATAGGATACTTTGAAAATGATTTTTTTAATAAAAATATATGTATATAATAAATAATTGTCTATTAAACTACCTTGAACAAAAACTTATGGAAGATAACAAAGCTATAACAGAAATATGCTTGTGAATAAAATAGTGCCAATTGCTTCAAGAAAAGTAAGAAATGAAATCAAAAGCAATTAGCCTAATTGCATTAAGTTCATGAACACTGAAATCAAATTGAGTAATTATACACATAGACATTACCAAAGGCCAAAGAACACCATGCATACATCCTAAAGCATGTGTGCATACAAAATGCGTACTCAATGTTCGTTGAACCATATCTAATTGTCGCGATATCTAATGACTTCATCATATCTAATGACATATTTCAAGGTCATACCCAATGGCATAACCATAACTAATAGTTAGTCACGACTTGTCTGAGAGCATTTGTGTTGTTCATTCTTTAGGTATTCCTTCTTTCCAATTCTCAAGTTGAAAAGAGTTATATTTGATCATATCATCGCAAATAAATCTATTTGCATATGTGTGAACCTTCTATTGCATATTTCCAGATATCTAAATATTGAAATCTCAATTTGTATGTAATTTCTCTATATATTCAAAAAGGAAAAACTGCTATTTTTCCAACACACATTAACTTGAATAATCAAATTAATTTCAATACAAGGCCTGAATGCTAAGTTGCATCTATTTGATTTAGAGACTAGATGATACATGTATAACTATGTATCAAAAGATACCTAGAAGTTGTAACAACAATTTAGTGTTCAAAACATAGAGGAATGCTAAAAATAGGGCTTGAGAGGCCGCTCACCTTCAATTTTATGTTTATACCTCTTAAAGAGTTTATCTCAATCCATCAACCAAAATGGATTCGCCTCCTATGTAGTAGAAAGAAAACTAATGTATGGAGTTTGTTATCCCATGTTTACGCGCTCATGTGTTGGCTTCATCCAAATAAAGATACAATTTCTTCTTTCCTTGAATTTTGATTAGCTCCTTTTATCATAAGATATACCCATGTAAGAAGGGACAAAAATGTGAGGAATGCGAATAATACAGGATCTCTTGGTAGATTTTGATCATATATCAAGTGATATTTCTAACAGAATTTTAGCAGGACTTACCCTTATAAAAAGTGATATTTCTTAAGAAAAATTCAACGGAGAGTCCGCTCAAAAGGAAATATTTCTAAATAAAATTTTAGCATAGTTTCCTCTTGTATGGTAAGAAAACATGAAGAGATGGCTTACATCTACTAAGCTTTCTCTGGCAATCTGCTACACTCCACTCGCATTGTGATCCTGCCTCTACTTGTTGGCAACACTTCGCTCTCAACGTCTATACCTTTGGTTTGGAGGAATTTGGTTATGGAATGGATGGGTGGAGAATGGGGGTAGGAGGTATATATAGACTTCCAAGTAGTTAAAATCATAATTTAGGATCGATAGTTTATACCATGATTTTGTCAATAAAATGGTTTTATGCCCATAGTTTTTGTCTACACCATAGTTCTATCTAATACCATGGTTTTCCTTGCCCGTCATTTTTGTCCGTGGTTTTGTCTTATGTAAACCACGATTTTTCTAAGGATAATTAATACTAGTTTTTGATTAATTAGTACTAATCGAGTTAATGATCCTTAATTATGTTTAGCCTACATTAATCAGTAGTTAAGTTTTTAATCATAATAATCTCTTTAATCATGATTAACTCTTTCTAATGATATTATTAAGAGTTGGTTTTGAGCTTTAACAACGCCAACTATCCTCAATTCAAAAATTCAGAGAATTTGGTAACGACATCCGATTGATATGAATCAAGATACATTGCAATTGTCTTGTTAAGACATATTATAATAATATCTAAACTAGGATATACAGAACTTCAATGTAGAACTTCTATAGCTATAACACCGTAATGCGGTTTAAGATCGTAAAAAGAAATAAAATAAAAAGCATTTTCATTTTTTATTTGTAATCAAACATTCCTTATTTTAGTATGTCTTAAGGACGAGAATGTCACATAAAATGTGTGCTATGAATATATATTGACCATTGTTTAAATGAAATAATAAAGGGAAGTGAAATAATTGTGAAATAAAGAAAGAAAACTCTCAATATTTGTTATCTTTTTTTAAAAGAAGAAAGGAGATTAAAAAATACATTCACATATTGTATAATTAAGGATGCAATCAGATATAGGTATGTCTCAATCCATTTACCATCATATCTGTTTTTAAGCATACACACACATATAAGGACACTAATTTCAATTTTTTACGGATATATATATATATATATATGGATATCATTTTTATTTTTAAGAATATAGATAATATGGTTCCATTATTTTTTGGTGGATACGATGGATATCATTTTTATTTTTAAGAATATAGATAATATGGTTCCATTATTTTTTGGTGGATACGAATACAGAAATCAGTATTATTATAACTGTGTGTATATTGCATAGACATATATCTAAATATTTATTGGGTGACATGCAATATATTGGCATTTTGGAGTCATTTTTAAATGCACGAAGAAACATATATACATATTTACTATTATGTGTCAGCCATACAAATTAAGTTAGCATAGAATTTTATTTTCCTTTTAAATTTATTTACTATAGTTTATATAATTACGATAAATCGCTATTAATCTCAGCTTTCTAAAGATACTTTCTTAATGTAAGTGTTAGAAAATATTTATGATTTGCAGGGTAATCCGTATCCGCTTGTTAAATACTAGTATCCGAACTATGACTATCCATACTTGTGTTCGTATCTATGTTTACGACTACGGTTTGCAACGTGCAATATTCACAAGATATATTTGTGTATCCCTATCCATATTTTAAAATATATAAAGATATGGTAACATATGTATTAGTATATGTATTGGTACGTCACATCCTTAAGTATAATCGTGCACTCTCAGAAGTCCTTTCTCTTTAATTTGCCACCACCACAAATCGAATCACACCATAAATGACACCCCTACTTAATAGTTTTTTTCGGGGGAAAACCACCCCCACGTAATAGTAGCAGCTAGGGATGCAAACGGATATGGATATATCCCTATCCGATCCGTCACCGTATCCGTTTTATACAGATTTTGACATCCGTATTCGTATCCGTTTTAAAATGGATACAGATATGGATATCGTTTTGATATCCGCAAACATCCTTATCCGTATCCGTATATTCATTTTCGTATATAAATATAGTCGTAGATTTATTTTTAACCATATATAACATAATTTTCTACCTCCTTTTACCATATTTATATATTTTTTATGATACAAACTTATTTAGTAAATCAATATCATGTGTTTTCCATCCAATTCTTATATATTTAAGTCGATTTTATAGAGTATTTCTAACATTACTCGTGTGCGATCAATATCCTTTTTACATCCGTATCCGTTTTTTTGAGGATATGGTAAGATAGTTTTAATATCCGTCAATATCCGTATCCGCATCCATATTCGTATTAAAAAACGGATAAGGATATTGTAATGCCTATATCCATATCCGTATCCGACCGTTTGCATCCCTAGTAGCAGCCTATTGAAAGTGTGGTCAATATTTGAACATATATGATTTATGCCCCTTTAAACGTCCCATATTCGAAAACACCACTAAATTCCGCAAGTTTATAGAATGTGCCTCTATAACCAATGAATGTGTTCAGAAGATTCTGGGTGTGTATATATTAAGTTTACATGACTTGATACCGATTCCTTGTGAATTTTCTATGCATCGTAAAGTTTTTAAGAGCATTGAAATACATCTATAGTTAAAAAATATGAAGTCGATTTTTCTTTAAAAATGACTATAATCTCTATATATTTGATATAACCGATGAAATCTTAAATGCAGTTTAGATTAAAAACGTTTGTTATATATATGTTCCTTCCGATGTTGATCTTGGTTTGTCAAAACATGGTAATTTTTCTCACAGAGAATACTCTTTTTTTTGTGAAAAAATCTGTTGCAGAGAAACCTGTGTAAATGAGAAAACATAAGGACGTTGTAAAATATCTGCTTTTTGCCTGGTCACCAACAAAAAGAATTTTGACTATGTACCATTCCCAATTAAGAGACTTCTAAAGAGGGGGATTACTTTTAAATTTAGAGTTTAAACGTCAACTTAAAAGAACTGTGGAAGCTTACAAAGTTTATATTTGAGATGAAAAATAAGTTTAGACCCCTCTTTATTACTTTTGAAAGATGAGGGGCCTGGTTATGATTTAATGCATAATTAAGGCCCTTTTATGTAATTTTCCTTTAAGAATCTTTTTTAAATTATTAAATTGACGTTGTTGCCTCGCCCACTCAAAGGTGGAGCTTTCAAACTCATGGCCGATGCTTTCTTTGTCTGTGTGTTTTTTTGGGATTCCAAAGTAAATCAATGTCCAGTGGTGGAGTCTGTTTTCAATAAAGAAATAGACATGGCGTGACTGTTAAGTAAGGAGCCTAATAGCTCTGATTTCGGAAAACTAATTGATGCCATTTTATATTACGACCGCTGCAATTACTTTTGGACAACAATTTTTTGGTTGAACCGGAGATTAAAATCCTATTAAAAAAGGTTGCATCGTGTTAAATTACGAGATCAAATTAGCTCAATCGAAATATGATATCATCGTTCTTTAGGATTTAATCAAATGGAACCGGTAGGTGATAAATGGCAGGATTAACTTATTAAATTGATATATCTAAACATTTATAAAAGGGATTTTTATCCCACGAATCTTATAAACCTTGTAAATTATCTTCTCGATCTTTGAAAAAATATAATTCCTCCCTCGACCTCGTGAACTTGCTAGCTCTTACCATATGAACCATGCAGTTAATCTAATTGAAACTCGTAAGGGTTCTTGGGTAATTTATGTGGTCAATGAGGTAATTACATTGTGCAAAAGGTCGTAGACATAATTTAACAAGTTTCTAAAGTTCGCGAGGTAAAAACCCTTATAAATATACACTTGAATAAATTTGAAATAGATATAAAATATATAATCAATGTAAATATTTAATTGCATAAATCAAATAAATTTTTGTATGCAACATCAATGTTATAGATATATATAATTATTTAAATTAAACATTTTTATGAAAAATAACATTTAATCATATTTGAAATCTGCTATTTATAAGAAGTTGTGATGGAGTAGTTGGTTAGTAGCTCGTAATGAATAACCAAACGTTACGAGTGCAACACCCACCAACATCATTATTTTTGAATAAATTTAAATTCGAGTCGTGATTCCATTTCAATTTAACATGGTTAATCCAGCTATGAAATGATCAATTATATATGTGGTTTGACCAAAATCTAGGGTATTCGAATTGAACATTTACGGACCACTTAATCGAACCGATCCATGCTCATTTAGTCCGATTTTCGTAACACTACTTTTGTCCCCAAGAGAGTGTATTTATTTAGATAGCCATGATTGTCAAGTTAAACCAGTGCCCAAATGTTACACCATTTTCTAAATTCATAAGTGAAGGTTGCCATTCTTGACAAAAATCTTTCTTTGATTTTGATATCATCATCAACTCAATAAAAGTCATACAAAGTGGCCATCCTACTACACATGTATCATAGATGATGAAACCTTTTTTCTTTAATTTTCAAAACGACAATGTACACAAAGTTACAAAATAAATTGATTTCACTCTAAACTTGAAACGTTGATTGTCTTAGAAAAGAAATATGTGATTGTTGAGGTTGCGGTAGCCAACAACCACAGTAGAAAATAGTTGGATATTCTAACATGTATTTGAGTAAGAATACATGTGGCCAAGGCAGGGCTAGGAAATTTTTATAGGAGGGGCCAAGAGAAAAATGAAAATATTTCTTGCTTGCTACCATAGAAACTGGAAAAAAAGATCATGTCTTAGCGGATTATGCTTCTTACCGTGGAGGAAACTGAAAAGGAGAATGTGTTGGGTTGTTATTTCATTCATTGTAGAAAAATTTGTTTATAGCAATGAATAATTTAATATTGATTATCATATCTTATGTAATCAAATACATAATAACAAATTTTATTTATTGTTTGATTCTTTGCATGAACAATGAATATCATATTGATTACTATATTGTTAGCATGGATTATGTTACGATAGCTACCCATTGAATTTTGTTAATCATTGTTAGATTAGAAAAGAACTAATGTAGTTTTTTTTCATTGTTATACGAAGCTTTTAGCCATGAAAATGATATTATTTGTGATTACAATATCAAAAAGATAATTTTATAATGAATAATTTTTGTTATGTTACATATTTAACATAAAAAGATATGATAGTGAGTATTCAAATTATTTGCTACCATAAATCTATTTTATTGTAGTGATTTTGCGTGGATATTAGAAGATCGTGAAATCATGTAGTACACTCATTTTATTTGCAAACCACTTAATACATGTTTGTTTAACTTATCTCAAAAGTATTTCTTTATTTACATGTTTATTGTCAAGTCTTCATTGTTTCTTTAGCATATTATTTTTTATGAAGATAATGATGTAATTTTCGTATTTTTGAAATATAGAAATTAATTGAAATACCATTATGTTCATTTATTTAATTATAATAATTTAAATATTCATATTACATATGCTTAAATATGTTGTAAGTTAACATATCTTTCCTTCTTTTCTTTATTCCTTCCATTTATATTCCCTTATTGAGACATTAAATCAAAGTTTTATGCATATTATTCTGATAATGCTAACACCTTGAAATTTTAAAAAAGGTAACTTCTTGATGAAGTCCTAAAATTAGAGCTACGAATTATTAAATCGAAAGATAAAAAAGAAATGATCGAGGAACATATTGATCTCGTCCATGTATACAAAGTGCACATTTTCATCTCCTCGGAAAGGAAGAGAAGCCTCTTGAAGCCATGACAGTGCCAAAATGCTCGTTAATGAAAGCACCTCCTAAAAAATGGGAAGACGGTGATGGGAGTGTTGGACATGCAAGCCCACGGCGAGCCATTATGCAATAAATGTTATTGCAAATATCATTCCCTGATCTGAAATGAAGAATAAATAATTTAAATAATAGGTCCCTTAGTACAATTAGGGTTATGTACCATGGCCATCTTGATGATCATACAGTTGTTGATTCAACTGTTGAATCATAGAGGATGGTGCTTGGATGAATATCTAAAGAGTTAGATTGAGGACTCATCAAGCACCGTCAAAATGAATGCTAAGAGATGATCTCCAGCCTGAGTAGGAGATGGCAATCCTTATCTCTAAAGGATGATATCTGACCGACCTCTTGATGCAGGTCCTCTTCAAGGAATAGAGATTTGGATGTGTCAAATTAGTTAGGTCAAAGAGTTGACTTAACGAGATCGAGATAACCAAAGTCCTATATCGTATGCTGTCATGATATAGGCACGCATCCTCTGACCGGAGACAGATGTGTTGTTATATGTCTGAGTATGTACATTTGGCAGACCAATAGGTTGATGACCTAACCAAGGCCTATACATCGATGCGCTGGTGTGCATGTAAGGGCATATGAGTAATACTATCTCTCAAAGGGATCATACAGGTTCAGTTACTGAACCGGAAGACATGAGCTCACTCATGAGATATTGGGAAGAATCAAATTCCGTGCACGGTCATCTCGCTTTGGAAGCTTGACTGAATTTATAGGTTTGATATATACTTTTGGAAAGTATATGATCAGGACCTTGGTATGATATATGCTTTTGGAAAGTATATGATCGATACCGATTCCCAATGATCGAATGAGGAACTTACTGATAAAACCATGAAGTAGACAGTATAAAGTTGATCAAATACTTCAGGTTTAATCTGAGTCTTCTAGTATGCAAGATGTACAGGTATTGAGAATACCTGAGGGTGATGTGATCATAAACGATTGTATAACCATGACGCTTCCATTCCTAGGGAGTGATGAAACGGGTCTGGATTTTAGTGACTCCTCTCAGTAGAGAAGTGATCTAATCTTGGTCCAAATGTTGGACATTGATCTGAATGTGATTCATATGCAATAAGAAGATTAGATTTGCGGTCTTGATTTAATCAAGCATCTATGAGAGACCCATGATCTGGATTTGAGATATGATCTCAATATCCAAGTCACTATACTATACGTGGAACAATACAATCGCCATGTCCATATCTTCAAGTATCTGCGGAGAAAGTGCATTATCCTTGAATGGGTTCAGGATAATTTCATTGTTGATAATATGTATCCGAGCATTGAGAAAATGGATAATTAAATGTAATTTAATTATCATGATTAATTTTAATTCGATTCATATTATAAAGAGAACTATCTTAGATAATTAAATGTGATTTGATTATCAAAGATATAAATAATGTGAATGTGATTCATATTATTTGGGCACAAGAGAAAAAGAGATCCAAGATGATTAAATATGATTTAATTGTCATGGATATGAATAATGTGGATAGAAATATCCAATTATTCATAATATATTACAAATCTGATTTATAATGTACTAGAGAAAGTTAATTATAATTTATATTTGTTGATTAATTATTATGTGTATTGGATACACATTGTGTAATTAATTAACAATGTAAATTATATGTTGTTTTGGGATGTGAATGTGATTCACAATTTTCCAATGTCAAGATTGCAATATTCCGAAAATTAATTGTGAATTATTTTGGTGAATAAATCCCAACAAAAGATTGTTGGAAATAAATAATGGAGAAATTCAAGGAGATATGCAATCTCATGAAAATCCATGAGATTGCCCTATCTTGGAAGGAAGTGGGCGGCACCCAATTCCTATATGGAATGGGTGGCCGTCCCCTTTAGAATGAACATAACGATATAATCTCCATTTATATTCTCTCCTTATTTGTTGGTGTGATTTAGGATTGATTTATATTTGATTTTGTCAAAAATATTTTAATCTAGATTAGATGATAAGTTGTTGGTTTTTACCAACAACAATCTTGACCATTGGATTGACATAAATCAATCTCATCCCTTGATTTTATATGTCCCATGGATTGAGATCCATGGATCCCAAAACCCTATAAAAGGAGAGGCACTCCATTGCTCTTCTTTACACACAATGCTTGTGAAGCATCTCTCTCTTTCTACACGTCTAGTCTCTCTCTCCCTCTCATGTGGTCGTCCATCATGGATGCCCTAGAGAGGTTCTCCATCGCCGCGGTATCGTCGTTATGCTACCCGATGGTTTGCTCGTGGATCTCCGTCTCCTTCGGTGCGCCTCGCTCGTGAAGAAGACGTCGGATCTTGTGTGTCGAGATCAGGAGATTCACCACTTGGATCATCAACATGGATTGCGAGAAGCACGCGGTTCATCCCCGCGCTCGCAAGCGTCTCCTTCGTCGGATCGGACTTGAGACAGGAGGTCTCTTCGCTTAGAGACTCGATCGCAACCACGTTTCAAGAGGTAACCCTAATACTTGTTTTTGGTTTAGACGAAACGATCCGAGAAGTGTTCTTGGATCATGTGGTTTCGTCGCATGAAAATTTTTAATTTCCGCTGCCTAGAAAAACTACTCCACTAGTCGTTCTTCGTCGTATCTGATACGACGCTCACGCTTACGTGATGCGCTTGAGGTTCTAACCATATCCTTCGGTTGGTCCCATCCATCTTAGCGACAGGAGCCGGGCCCTTAAAGGCTCCAGATGAGAAGATGTCACCCTTGTTGTCTGATATTGTGATAAGATAGCCAAATAACAGAATACAACCGGGGAGTAGACTGATGGAAACATGTCTACATAATCATACGAAGGATTGGTTGTACATGTAGACTCATACAACCATACCTACTAATCTTCGCTGATTGTCAGAAAACATGACTTAGATATCCAGATCACACTCTCCGGAGTAGAATTATCCGTGGAAGGGCTCACTTGTGGCTCATGTTGGACATGTGAGCCCACGACGAGCCATTATGCAATAAATGTTATTGTGAATATCATTTATTGATTTGAAGTGAAGAATAACTAATTTACATAATAGGTCCCTTAGTACAATCAGGGTTGTGTACCATGGCCATCTTAATGATCATACAGCTGTTGATTCAATTATTGAATCATAGAGGATGGTGCTTGGATGAATATCTAAAGAGTTAGATTGAGGACTCATCAAGCACCGTCAAAATGAATGCTAAGAGATGATCTCCAGCCTGAGTAGGAGATGGCAATCCTTATCTCTAAAGGCTGATATCTGACCGACCTCTTGATGCAGGTCCTCTTCAAGGAATAGAGATTTGGATGTGTCAAATTAGTTAGGTCAAAGAGTTGACTTAACGAGATCGAGATAACCAAAGTCCTATATCGTATGTTGTCATGATATAGGCACGCATCCTCTGACCGGAGACAGATGTGTTGTTATATGTCTGAGTATGTACATTTGGCAGACCAATAGGTTGATGACCTAACCAAGGCCTATACATCCGATGCGCTGGTGTGCATGTAAGGGCATATGAGTAATACTATCTCTCAAAGGGATCATACAGGTTCAGTTACTGAACCGGAAGACATGAGCTCACTCATGAGATATTGGGAAGAATCAAATTCCGTGCACGGTCATCTCGCTTTGGAAGCTTGACTGAATTTATAGGTTTGATATATACTTTTGGAAAGTATATGATCAGGACCTTGGTATGATATATGCTTTTGGAAAGTATATGATCGATACCGATTCCCAATGATCGAATGAGGAACTTACTGATAAAACCATGAAGTAGACAGTATAAAGTTGATCAAATACTTCAGGTTTAATCTGAGTCTTCTAGTATGCAAGATGTACAGGTATTGAGAATACCTGAGGGTGATGTGATCATAAACGATTGTATAACCATGACGCTTCCATTCCTAGGGAGTGATGAAACGGGTCTGGATTTTAGTGACTCCTCTCAGTAGAGAAGTGATCTAATCTTGGTCCAAATGTTGGACATTGATCTGAATGTGATTCATATGCAATAAGAAGATTAGATTTGCGGTCTTGATTTAATCAAGCATCTATGAGAGACCCATGATCTGGATTTGAGATATGATCTCAATATCCAAGTCACTATACTATACGTGGAACAATACAATCGCCATGTCCATATCTTCAAGTATCTGCGGAGAAAGTGCATTATCCTTGAATGGGTTCAGGATAATTTCATTGTTGATAATATGTATCCGAGCATTGAGAAAATGGATAATTAAATGTAATTTAATTATCATGATTAATTTGAATTCGATTCATATTATAAAGAGAACTATCTTAGATAATTAAATGTGATTTGATTATCAAAGATATAAATAATGTGAATGTGATTCATATTATTTGGGCACAAGAGAAAAAGAGATCCAAGATGATTAAATATGATTTAATTGTCATGGATATGAATAATGTGGATAGCAATATCCAATTATTCATAATATATTACAAATCTGATTTATAATGTACTAGAGAAAGTTAATTATAATTTATATTGTTGATTAATTATTATGTGTATTGGATACACATTGTGTAATTAATTGACAATGTAAATTATCTGTTGTTTTGGGATGTGAATGTGATTCACAATTTTCCAATGTCAAGATTGCAATATTCCCAAAATTAATTGTGAATTATTTTGGTGAATAAATCCCAACAAAAGATTGTTGGAAATAAATAATGGAGAAATTCAAGGAGATATGCAATCTCATGAAAATCCATGAGATTGCCCTATCTTGGAAGGAAGTGGGCGGCACCCAATTCCTATATGGAATGGGTGGCCATCCCCTTTAGAATGAACATAGAGATATAATCTCCATTTATATTCTCTCCTTATTTGTTGGTGTGATTTAGGATTGATTTATATTTGATTTTGTCAAAAATATTTTAATCTAAATTAGATCATAAGTTGTTGGTTTTTACCAACAACAATCTTGACCATTGGATTGACATAAATCAATCTCATCCCTTGATTTTATATGTCCCATGGATTGAGATCCATGGATCCCAAAACCCTATAAAAGGAGAGGCACTCCATTGCTCTTCTTTACACACAATGCTTGTGAAGCATCTCTCTCTTTCTACACGTCTAGTCTCTCTCTCCCTCTCATGTGGTCGTCCATCATGGATGCCCTAGAGAGGTTCTCCATCGCCGCGGTATCGTCGTTATGCTACCCGATGGTTTGCTCGTGGATCTCTGTCTCCTTCGGTGCGCCTCGCTCGTGAAGAAGACGTCGTATCTTGTGTGTCGAGATCAGGAGATCCGCCACTTGGATCATCAACATGGATTGCGAGAAGCACGCGGTTCATCCCCGCGCTCGCAAGCGTCTCCTTCGTCGGATCGGACTTGAGACAGGAGGTCTCTTCGTTTAGAGACTCGATCGCAACCACGTTTCAAGAGGTAACCCTAATACTTGTTTTTGGTTTAGACGAAACGATCCGAGAAGTGTTCTCGGATCATGTGGTTTCGTCGCATGAAAATTTTTAATTTTCGCTGCCTAGAAAAACTACTCCACTAGTCGTTCTTCATCGTATCTGATATGACGCTCACGCTTACGTGATGCGCTTGAGGTTCTAACCATATCCTTCGGTTGGTCCCATCCATCTTAGCGACAGGAGTCGGGCCCTTAAAGGCTCCAGATGAGAAGATGTCACCCTTGTTGTCTGATATTGTGATAAGATA
Source organism: Ottelia alismoides (assembly GCA_037367405.1). NCBI lineage: Eukaryota > Viridiplantae > Streptophyta > Magnoliopsida > Alismatales > Hydrocharitaceae > Ottelia > Ottelia alismoides. Next base: position 563,223 of record JAZKJV010001634.1, on the reverse strand, counting down.
GCCAAATAACACAATACAACCGGGGAGTAGACTGATGGAAACATGTCTACATAATCATACGAAGGATTGGTTGTACATGTAGACTCATACAACCATACTTACTAATCTTCGCTGATTGTCAGAAAACATGACTTAGATATCCAGATCACACTCTCCGGAGTAGAACTATCCGTGGAAGGGCTCACTTGTGGCTCATGTTGGACATGTGAGCCCACGACGAGCCATTATGCAATAAATATTATTGTGAATATCATTTATTGATTTGAAGTGAAGAATAACTAATTTACATAATAGGTCCCTTAGTACAATTAGGGTTATGTACCATGGCCATCTTAATGATCATACAGCTGTTGATTCAACTATTGAATCATTAAGTCTAATGCTTGGATGAATATCTAAAGAGAACTCATCAAGCACTGTCAAATGATTGTTAAGAGAGGATCTCCATTCTGAGAAGGAAATGGTAATATTTTCTCTAAAGGTTGATATCTGATCGACCTATTGATGCAGGTCTTCTGCATAGGAATATAGATTCAGAGGTGTCAGATGAGTTAGGTAAAAGAGTCAACTTCACGAGATCGAGATAACCAAAAACCTATATCGTATGCTATCACGATATAGATATGTTGTTATATGTCTGAGTATGTTACATTTTGCAGACCAATAGGTTGATGACCTAATCAATGTCTATACACCGATGCGTTGGTGTGCATGCAAGGGCATATGAGTAATACGATCTCTCAAAGGGATCATACATGTTCATTATTGAACTAGAAGACATGAGCTCACTCATGAGATATTAGGAAGAATAAAATTCCATGCACGGTCGTCTCGCATTGGAAGCTTGACTAAATTTGTAGGTTTGATATATACTTTCGGAAAGTATATGATCAAAACATGGGTATGATATATGCTTTTGGAAAGTATATGATCGATACCAGCTCCTAATAGTCAAATGAGAAACTTAATGATAAAATCCTGAAGGAGACAATCTAAATAGATCTAAAACTTCAGGTTTATTCTTTATCTTCCAGTATGCATGATGTACAGGTATTAAGTATACCTGAGAGTGATGTGATCATAAACGATTGTATAACCATGACGCTTCCATTCCTAAGGAGTGATGAAACGGGTCTAGATTTTAGTGACTCCTCTCAGTAGATAATTGATATGATCTTGGCCCAAATGTTAGACAGTGATCTGAATGTGATTCAGATGCAATGAGAAGATTAGATTTGCAGTCTTGATTTAATCAAGCATCTATGAGAGATCCGCAAGAACTGGATTTGAGATGTGATCTCAATATCCAAGTCACTATACGTGGAACAATACAATCGCCATATACTTATCTTCAAGTATCCACGAAGAATACGCATTATCCTTGAAAGAGTTCATGGATAATTTCATTATTGATATTATATATCCAAGGATTGAGAAAATTGATATTTAAATGTGATTTAATTATCATGAATAATATGAACTTGATTCATAATATAAGGAGTGTTATCTGAGACAATTAAATGTGATTTAATTATCAAAGATGGGAATAATGTGAATATAATTCATATTATTTGGGCACATGAGAATAGAGGTCCAAGATGATTAAATGTGATTTAGTTATCACAGATTTGAATGACGTGGATAGCACTATCCATATTATTATATATATTATAAATGTGGTTTGTAATATATAAGAGAGAGCCTATTGTAATTTATATTTATTGATTAATTATTAATGTGAATTGGATTCACATTGAATGATCATTTGAAAATATAATTACATTTTATTTTGGATTGTGAATGTGATTTACATAATTCCAATGGCATGATTGCAATATTCACAAGATAATTATGAATTATTTTTGTGAAATTATTTACAACAAGTGTTGTTGTAAATCTTAGAGATATCAAGATAATCAGATCTCATGAGAAATTAAGGAGATGGGCTCATTCCACTCCAAGAGGGTGTACGGTCACTTATCTCCATGAGGAGAAGGGTGGTCCTCCCCCATCCTTTTTAGGGGATGAGGTTAGTCTCCACATTATCTCAAGACTAGTCAAATAATTTGAAGTTGAAATTAATTATATTGATTTATCAATATAATTAATTTAAATTAAATCAATTGTTGTTGTATTTTTTACAATAGCATCATGGCCATTGAAAGAAACACAAATCAATCTCACCCATTGATTTGTGATGTCCATGGATTGGGATCCGTGGACTCCCAAAGACTTATATAAGAAGAGGCACCCCTTGCTCTTCAAGTTACATCATCGATAATCTCTCTCTCTCATTCTCTACAAGCCATCTATCCCTCTCTCCCTTGGGTGGTCGTCCTGTCTATACTAGAGAGAAAGTCGCCATCACTACAGCGTCGTGGTTATTCTACCGGATTGCTGGATCCTGTCTCCTTCGATGCGCTTTGCTCGTGAATAAGACCTCAAATCTCGTGTGATGAGATCAAGAGATTCATTGCTTGGATCATCAACATAGGTTGTGAGGAGCACGCGTCTCATCAATGCGCTCGCAAGCATCTCCTCCGTTGGATCGGACTTGAGAGAGGAGGTCTCTTCCTTTAGAGAATCTATCGCAACCACGCTACAAGAGGTATTCTTATATATATTATGTGGTTATATGAAACAGTTCGAGAAGTATTCTTGGATCATGTGGTTTCATCACATTAAAATTTTAAATTTCATTTCCCGGGGCAACTAATGCGACTAGTTGCTCTCGATCGCATTCGATGTGATCCTCACGTTTTTGTGATGCTCTTAAGGAACTTATCATATCCTTCAGCTAATGGGGCTAGGTCTTAGGGGGTGCGAGGCCTGGATGCGCAGAGGCATGGATGCACAGTGACCAGGGCCCGCCTGGGTGTGGAGAGGCCAAGTTCGGGTCACCCAGGCACTAGGGTGCCTAGGCACGGAGGGCCTGTGGCACGGGGGCGCAGAGTATCTGTGGCGTTGGGGAGCGCCTTGACGTGCATGGAGCTCTTGGAGTGCGGAAGATGCCCAGGGGGAATGCGCCTTGAGCGCCTGGAACTGGAGTCCTTGTAGCTGGGTGTCGCTGGGGACGGGCTTGCACCTGGACGCACAGCGGAAGTGGCGCGGGGTGGTTGAACATGCGAGGGGAGGGGTGTGGGGCGCCTGGATGTGCGGGGGGAGGGACACTGGAGCGGCGAGGGGGGAGGGTGGTTTAGGGTTATGGTTTGATACGAGAACTCTGATCTATGATCGTGGCTCCGATACCATGTTAGGGAAATAATTGAATGCTTTATTAAAGGTCCAAGAGTCTCTTATATATGAGAAGAACCTATAAATAAATTAAAGAAAGAGGTATAGAGAAATAACAAAATAAAACTAAAGATAGGTAATATCTCAACACGGTCCATCAGCAATTCCGGGTGAATCCCCTTATTCCTCTTCCCTATCTTCCGTCTCTTCCTCCAACTTTTGATCTCTACATATTCCTTCGTTTTTCTTCTATTCCTCTGTTTCCTGGCTCTTCCCAATCGCCTCCATTCTTAAATCACCTCCACTCCTCTAATCGTCGTTCACACATCCACCGCTCCACATTTACGTACCGCCATCTTCACCACCACGCCTGGAGCAAATGCCTGCTCCACCATCACACTCACCTCTCCTTCCCGTGTCGAGCAGTCGCGAGCTACCCGCATCTCTCTGACACCATCGACAACCGCCTTGAGTGCCTGCCCCGTCAAGCCCGCACTACCGGGCATGCATCGCCCACTCCTTACATCAACCTAGCGATGCCTTTGTCTTCGAAGCTTCACCGCCTGGGCCCGCTCGTCTTCCTCAGCACTATCGACATCCACGTCGGTCGTTCGCTGTGCGTACACAGTAGTATAGGAGCCCAACCGCCTTCGACGAAGCTTCTTCACTGGGCAAGGTTGTGTGCCTCGACCTTTGCCCTCCACGCGCTCACCGTCGTCAAATGGATGCTCTGCCTCGCCTTCAGTCCTCTGTTGTCTGTCGCACCGCCTCGAGAAACCGCCTACTCGCCATCCGCCCTCCACCGCCGCCGCTCGCACTCTAAACTGCGTGCCGCCACCCATCGCCACCTCAGGCTGAACGCATGTGCCCTCCACTCATCCTCATCCCAACCTCACGTTGCTCGGGTCATATTTTTCCAGAGCCCTTGCGTCCCGCATATACTGTCGGCATCATCCCTAGTGAGGGCACGTGCACCTTAGGAATTTTTAGGACTATGCCCCCGCAGAACCACCAATTCGCAATCAAGCTGAGCCAGCCAACAACCAATCAACCATGTGTGTGGTAATTAGGTGAATTGCAAAGTGCCCCCTAGTGACGTGCATCCTCTAGAAAAATTGTGTGAAAAACCTCGGGGATTGTGCTAATTAAAGAAGCACCCTTAGCGTTATTTTTTGTTTATTTATTTCCTGTTTTGCATTTAGGATCATGTCTTTGAGCATTACTTTAAACTTTTATTTCCATTATTTTATTATTTTAAAAATTGTGCATTGTAGAACCACTTATGCTCTATGTTGTGGATATTTAATTGAATTTTTATAATATGTGGTTGATTTGATATAATTCACCTATTGGAAAAGTGTGTATTTTGCTCACTGTGAGAACTTTAATTTGTGATAAATCATTTGTTGTTCCAAAAATTCTCAAAAATTCACAGTAGGTAGGCAATCATCTCTTCGTGATCACCGTAGGGAAATCTAGTGTAGTTTAGATTTGAGTTTTTCTCTTTAATCCACCCAAATTCATTATGATTTAACTTAGATCGGCTCATCTCTGATCAACCTCTGATTTACTCGATCGGAGTTATCTGTTCTCATTTCTCCATCTACAACTACACCTTCACATTCACCAGACTCTTCTCCATCTTCCTATCACCACTGATCACCCACATATATCCTAGATATGGAATCCGACTCCCTTCCGACAATCTTTGCTAGAGTCCACATGTTCACCCCCATTTCTTCCTCTTTTGAGTTAATAATGTCAGCCGGAGTGTCTCTCTGAGCAGCGAAAAAATTTCAGGTGCCTAGGAATGTTTATGGAGCTCTGATTGGAACTTGGAACTCAAGTTGGTCCGCACAGCCTCCTGGTGCTCTAGATCTTAAATTGGCGACCCTCGGACTCCATATCCTTCCCCACTCGACGTGGGAGAACATCAAGAATGAGCGGCGACCTTTAGGAGTAGATTCAGATGAAGAGAGATCGAGTATTGGTCGAACAAAGCTTAGGGAGTTCATCCTTCAATCTAGTTCTTCCACCGCCCGCCTCCATTATCGGATAAAGTAGTCATCCTCCATATTCAATCTTCGATGTAGATAAAGCCCCAATTCCCAATCATTGATTATATCTGAAGAAGTGAAGTGCAACCATTAGATCAGCATGTGCGACGCACGATCATCAGTGATTTCTGCATCCTTACTCTGGCATGTTTTATTATTTGTAAATAAATCCTCAAAGAGACATGTGTCGTGTGTTGGTTATTTGAATAACTGCATTGCAACCCTTTTTTGTTATATTTGCATTTTGATTCAGCCTGAACAAATCCACATGCTCAAGCAAGTGATTTTTGGTGAATTTACATTATAGAGATTATGTTTATTTGTTAATAACTGGTTTTGAGAATAAAACTAATTGCTTTTTTGTCCATGCTAGTGCGTCTCAAGTGTGCCAACACATGACTTTTGCGGTTAAATTACGATTTATACTCTGCAGTCTCTTCTTATGTTATTGTTTCAATCCTTGGAATAAACTTATTTGCAGAAAGGTCCTTAGATTCCAATTTATTTATTTTCTTCCTAATCACATTTACTAAATTGCTAATTCACTTCAAAAATTCCCTAATAATTCTCATAAGTTCGTGTTAATAATTTTTATAATCTTTGATTTTTGTTTGCAAAAATTCGTTAGATTTGTTAATTTAAAATGCAAAAACAACTAAAAATTATCATATTTAGTTTATAAAATTCATAAAATTTTGAAAATTATTTTAAAAATTAATAAAAATTAGTGTAGTGTATTTTGTTTTGTTTTACCTTCAATAAAAATTTGTTACGCCAGCTCAAAAAGTACCAGTTGCATTGGAATCGAGAAGGGCCAATAACTAATTGAACATACTTTACAAAATCGTAAAAATTGAAAGATACAGAGAACATTAAAAATTCATGTAAGTTCATTAAAATCACAAAAATAATAAAATAGCTTGTTTAAAATCTTGAAAAAATATTTCTATTAATGCAATATTTTCATGTTTTTTGTTTTCATTTTTTATTTTAAAAATCCAAAAATAATTGTATGTTTTCATTTAAGTTTTGTTTTAGTTTTAAATGTTTTTAAAAATCTTGAAAAATATAAAAATCCCCAAAAATAACAAAAAATTATAGAAAAATCATCTAAAACATCAAAATATTTTTATTTTTATTTTCTAAAATTTTTTAACATTTTTAAAAAAATCTGAAAAGAACCTTGTTTATTCTTTATTTCACATTTTTCTTTATTTTGTTTTGTTTTTAAAAATTAAAACTATAAAAATTAAAAAAATAAAAATGACAAAAATAGAAAATATAAAAAGTATAAGGATTAAAAATCCATAAAAAAAATACAAAAACCATAAAAAGACAAAAAATAAGATAAAGTTCCTTTCATTAATTTGTTTTATTAATAACCCGTATTTTTACAGTTACCTCTTTGTGTTCGACCTGGGAGCTATTCCATGTTAATAAATAACAATTCCGTTTTCTCTTCTTATGTTTAAATTAATAATTTTTTGCTATTTTAAGGAATCTTATGGGACACAATGACACTTTCACATTGATCATATTTCTTCATTAAATAAAATTAACACGCATTGAATCTTTGAGACACAAAATGCCCACGAGGAACCTTATGCATTCTTAACGGACTTTGAGCTTGCATACGCCAACCTTAGGCACCTTAGGATTGGCTAGGATTAAATTTGATTTACAGCCCTACTTTTTGCCTTGGGGGATAAGGCAAACTACTAGTTGAAGAACCTAAGTGCAGTGGTGACCATCTAATAATTTTATTTTCAAAAGTAAAAAATAAAAAATTGCAAAAATTAAAAACAAAAAATATAAAACACTTAAAAATTCATAAAAATTAATATAATTAAAACCCCACATAAAAATAATAATAAATACAATAATAGAAATTAATTAATATTAATCAGCAGTAATAAATAGTAAATTCTACCCACCATTTGCCTCCCAGTGTTCGATACTCTACCTACTTACACCTATACACATTAATGTAGAGTTTAATAAATTTTAACTCACACATGCATTTATCTCTTATCTAATTGTGGGTTGATTGTTGATTTATTTGAGGATTGGTCGAAGCAGCGATTGTTGGCTTACTTATTATGTCAGTAGACCAATCATTTTAGCTAATCACTGCCACAAATAGTTAATGACTAAAATAATAAAGAGATAAATATCAAGATAGAAAATAGTCAAAATAATTGATGCATTACATAAAAAAGTCAATAGAACTATCAAAGTCAAAAAGATAAAAACTTAACCTAGAAATCACTACAGATCACATAGATGATTATTTAGACCTTGAATCAACTAATATTACCATGCCCTCGATAACGATGCCATCTGATGAATCACTATTTGACTATGTTAATTATGACGAATTGTAATATGGCCAAATAATAATTTAACATAATCTAGTAGAAAGATCTCTATGAAGAGGACTCGATTTCAATTTATATTGATTAAGTTTAGGCTCGAACACAAGGACATGATCTTATGAACCTATTTAATTTGGGTCTAAATATTTTAATTAAGTTAGTCTAAAGTGCAACCTAGGTCTGTATGCTAACCAATAATGCATGCTCTTTTTATGGACTTTTCAATTCAAATATGTAAGATGACAAAAATGATGAAAATACACACAAATGAAAATGAACAATACAATATGACCAAACACTAATATGATCATTATTCATGAAATAAATATCCACTTAATATCAGTTAAAATTAAAAATCTTGGTCCTAATGTAGAGTTAATAAAGTGATCAAAATCTAATGTTCATTTTAGGCCTTAATTTAATGATGCAAGTCAATATATTGTTCAATTCAGAAGTGATTATTCTAAACAAATGATTATCTAATCAGGTAATTATTTAGTATATTAGTATATTAACAAATCATGCAAACCAAGGCATTAAATGATCAAAGATTGGTTTTAAAAAGATAAAAGGTACTCAAATCAATAGTTGAGACATCATGAAGTTCTCCGAGTTTTAATTTAAATTGGACAAAAATGTTAGAAAATTAAGCACATCATATTAAAGAGCATCTCACAACCTTCAAAACGATACCAAAATAAATAAATTTGGAGATTCGGTTCGCAAATTACTCAAATTTAAAAGCAGGAGCATATTTACAAACAAAATGTATTGAAAATAACAACAATCCTTACCAATGGGTCCCTACAGGGAATGAAATACAAATAGGAAAAACTACACTTAGCTTTTATATGATGCCCCTTTATGCAGGGATATTTATGCAAATATGGAAAGAGGCAAGGTGCATGGCACAAATTTCCCAGACCACATGCATCAAATCTCGTGGGCATAGGATCAGGTAATGGGTGGAGGCTCAGGACGCATGGCAGTGTGCTTCGATGTTGGCTCGTATGTGGTGGCTCGATGGCGAGCAAGGACGGTAGGTTCAAGAAGATCCAATGAAATCTGTAATTCCTCCAAGGAACTCCTCCATGTACGTTGGTACGTGGGTTGTCATTCGATGAAGTACGCATTCCTCCTACTTGCTCCTCAGTCGATAATGAAACACTAGGCATGTTTGCACGGACTTGGAGAAGATTAGGGTAGGCAGATGAAGCTCTGGAGGTGATTGATATGGTGGGGTGGAGGATGCTCGTCAGAGGAAGAGATGCTCAACAAGACTCTGATGAAACTTTGTCCATTGAAGAACCTACAGGGGTTAAATGGAATGCCAAGGAAACCAAGGGGAGAATGGAGATGATCTCGCAATGATTGGAGGGATGTCGAAGGCGGAACGAGGTGGAACCCCAAAATGGCTTCACTCATGTTCAAGGAGTTCAACTGGATCGAAGTGATGGAAATTATGCAAAAAGGAAAGAGTGATTTAAAGTAGTTAGCATGGATAATTGACATGTTGTGAAGGTGCGTGAGTGGGGAAACGATAGAATAGTGATAGATGATGGAATAAGACTACTAGGATTTACTTGGAGTATGAAGAAGAACGATTAGATGGAACATAGAAGCTTGGGAGCGGAGCTATGTTTCTCCTTGTCTTCGCTCGAAATCTCAACTAAGGATTGAACTCTTGTAGAATCTGGGAATAGTCTGCTACGAAGGAGAGTTTCAGATCTCACTGAAACCTAATCTCCGTCTCCGCTCCATTGTGTTCTCACTTGATGTAACTCAAGAGAAAGAGATAGGTGGCTCGAAGGAGGTTCTTACAAGGGCAGATACCAGTTGCGATTGTCGGAGGAAGGGTTTTGTTGAGGGAGGAGAGGGGGCTTGGCAGTTGTGGGGTGGTGGATTCAAGCACCGCTCCACATCGAAGCTTAGGGAGATAACATACATTGGAGGGATGGCGTGAATGGTGACCGTGAGGTCTATCGTCAGGTGGTGGAATTGAGGAAATATGCATCGAGGGAGGGGGGGTTGGAATAAATGGGAGAAGTAGGGGGGTTGGAGAGCTTCATACCCCTTCAAAGGTAGGTGGAGGTTGGGGACGATCCATCTACTATTAGATCTTGCAATCCAACGGTTGAAGAGGGGCATAGATTGGTGGACCATATTGCTCTGATCAAATAATCACATGACTCTGGCGCATAACATAAGAATGGGAACCGTCTGATAATAAGGATTAAACGGTTAGGAAGAATAGCATGAGGTTCTTAAGAGCCGGCTATGTGTTTCAATGAAATTAAGCGAGTGGCCCGATAATATTAATTGAAAATGTAGAAGAATACTTATAAATGAGAAATAAACAATGATAAAATTTAAAAAATGTTCAATGTGAAAGTTGTAAATCTTTTTGAAATATACTACTTTCATGTAGAACTCAAGGTCTAAATACGTCATTTTTACATAGTATTATTTTTACAAGCATTTTTAATGAACTGAAAACGCTTATTTTTATTTATGTTCTTATTTTTTATATTTTTAATTTATGAATAATGCTAAATATAATATATATATTGTTAATCCAATTTCTATTTGATTTTCGATAATAAGAAAATCCTCAAAATAATAGATACCACGATAGAATTATTTATGCACAAAAATTAGGGTCAATTGATTATAAAGGGTTACTTGTTAGTTTGAGTTAATTAATTATTAGTTGAATTGAGTTAATTAAGCTAGAAGGATAATAAATGAAAATAATGATGATAAATCAAAGATCTATTGGTTGCAAGAGTTGGCTCAAAAATCCAGCGACGAGATTTGTTTATCATAATACTAGTGATAATTATTTTTGTTATTGGTGATGGTACTATTGTTTATTGTTTTTGGTTGAACGAAAAATCTGATCATGTTTTCTTGGTCAACGGTATCGTTGTATTGATATGTTTATCTCAAATGGTACTTCAAAAGTATATATTCTTGCTTGGGATACGAGGAAAAATGTTGGTATTTGTAGTGATGTAAAATTATTATGTAGGTTCGCTAATTACTTTTTTATTTTGTTTTAGTTATTTTTTTTAAAAGATTTTGAGGCAACTTAGATTATCTTCTTTGTAATAATATTGGAGATTCATGTTGTTTAAAATGTAACCACTACTCATTGAATTATTCTAGGTCAAAAATTTTCTTTTGTTATCGTACTGAAAAAAATGTTGCTAATGGAGAATTTTATGTGTTTTATATGTATTTGTTAACATGTTCTGAAATTGAAGACTTGTCGCTAAGCAAGTTGCTGCATCGTTGGTATTTCCTGTTGGTTTTTTTATCAACTTAGATTGTCTTCTTTATAATCATCTTAGACATTCATATTGTCTAAAATGTATCGTTTCTCATAAGATTACATTTTGGATCAACTATTTTCTTTTATCTCAATATTGAAAAGAATTGTTAACAGAGAATTGTATATGTTTTGTACGTATTTGTTAACATGCTTTGAAATTAACGACATGTAGTCATGCAATTCCTTGCATTGTTGGCACTTTTTGTTGGTTTTAGTGTATTGTAAAATCTACCTTAGATGATTATTGTATTTTATTTTATATATTTTTTCTAGATTTAGATAGTGTGTTTTCCAAATTAGGAAATATGAATATTGTTTGCTTATTATTTATGTAAATAGATAATTTATTTAAATTAGGAAAAAGAATTTCCTTTTGCTTATTATTGATATAAATATACAAATTTATTTGTGTGTATGCTGACAATTTCATATTTTCTAGCGAGATGATAAAAATTTCTTAGTTGTCTTCGACTACAAAGGTTAGATAGAGTTGTGCTGTATTTTTTCTCACGTATAGTTTATAAGATTGTGATTTCGAGGTATATGTAGTAAGTTTCATCTTTTTAAAGTAGGACTTTTACTTTTCTTCCTCTCATGATTAATGTAGCTTTGGATTTGTTTTGGATTATAAATTGTTTTATTCTTGATTTGTGCTAAATGTAATTTGTAGATTTTGATGCATATATGTATTTTTTTCTCCATGGGTTAATAGTTTCCAAAACTCGAGAGTTATTGTAGGTAATAAGTTCCTTTCTTCTTGAATAATTCTTCTCTTTAAAATCATATTAGAACATTTTAGATTTCTCAATAGCAATTAATCTATTCTATTTTAAAATATGGTTTTGTTTTCACTATTATATCTATGTTAGAAAAATTAAAGATGAAATGTTGTTTTGTTTATAGTATATGTTGCAAAATGATCTACATAACATTCGTATTTTTGTTAGATCAAGAGAATTATTATTACTTGTGGATATATGTGTAATATAAAGGAAACAAAGGAAAATAAAATTATATGGTGAATATTAATGTCTTTAGAAATCCAATTATCTTTAAAATAAATAGAACTATCTATAAAGAAAATATACGACACACTGGCAAAATGTCTCCTATTATATGTTAATTGAACAAAATGTCTTATAGAAAATGAAACAAATATATATAATTGATCATGATTTTTCTAACAGGTTGTTTTTTCAAGTTTAGATAAAAAATGTATGAATATATAAATCAAATGGACCTTATCTGGCAAGTATTTTATTAGAATCTTCATCCTTATCAGTAATTTATAGGTTTTATATCAACATTTCTTTGCAGGTTTTTGCTTTTTAAATACAAATATTTAAAAAATGAAAAATTTAAAATTTTAATTAATGATTTTCTTTCTTTAAATGATCATTTACATAACAATTCTATTGGTGGTTCTACCTTATGTTAACAAAATAATTATCAGCATTCCTTTCAGTTCAGATTTTAAAAAAGTGTCAAAGTAATAAGGTTTCTCCTTTGTTATAATGTCAATTAAGTAGTTATGTATTATATGATTATAGAAATCTTTATTCTTCTACATGGAGACAGTTTCTATACAGTACCAATTCTATCTTGCATTATGAAACTATCTATTGGCCTTTCGTCGTTTGAATTTTTTGTCTATTGTCTTTTTGTATCTCATTGCTTTTTCAGGGTCTTAAATGTTACAATGTAGTTTAAATTCTATAATGTAAAAATTTGATTCCGTAGATTGTCTTTTTTTATTATCATTATTTTTTAAGGTTTTAAATGTTAGATCACATTTTTTATTTTTAAAAAATTGGTCACAACAATTAGACTATTTTTTATTGGCAAGTGCTTATTTCTTCCTTATACGAAAAAATCATAATTATATTAATTGTGAATGTTGGAGTATAATTTGGTATTATTGGTTGTTGTTATTGTATGGCTGAGTTTTATTGATGTTGTTATATGATTTCATTTATACTTTATAGGTTGTTATTTCAATGGTTCTTTTCAGTTTTTGTTGTAGCCATTTTACATAGGCAATGACGATATCATTTGAAACATGTAACATAAAACATTGTATATCCTTTGTGTTGAAATGACTTGGCAATTCGGATTTCTGTATAAAATCTATTTTGTAATGTTTCCATATTCATACTCATTTTGGACATTGTTGCAATTATTTGTCATATGTTGTGATGACATCATTTGTTACATGGAACACACAATATTTACCCTTTATATTGTGCGGCAATTCGGATTTCTTTATAGAAAGATCTTGCATCCTTTTATTGTTTTGGAAACAACAACTAAAAAATAATGAAAATTTGAGCCTCGTTTACTTTTTATATTTTTATAAATGCAGTAATAATATCATGTTACGTGTAATACAAAAACATTGTTTGTCCTTTATGCTCAAATGGTAAGGCAAGTTAATTTCTTGAAGAAAAAAACAGACAGCTTCTCTCTATTGTGAAAATATTGGTTGGCCACCGGAAATCTGCACATTTTTTCCTTTTGTGCAATATTTCATTCAATGCATGTTTGTTCTATAATGTGATTTTTCTCACCTATTCTTATACACAGAGATCTGAATTCATCCTTCAGTTAGAGAGATGTAGACACAAATTGCTTTCAACTTTGTCATCGACATTCCTCTAAAAATTAAATTCTAGATATTATATGTACTGATTTTAAGTTTCTAAACAAAATTTATAGGAATTAAGTTGCACACTTCTTACTTTCTCGAATAAAATTCTCAATTACAATATAACATTTATTAGTATCTGCAGTTTTAATTTGTTTAACTAGTTCATTTGTTTGATATTAAAGGCAATGATGAAGTTTTTTTCATGTACAGATGTCAGGAAAGACTATTTAGACCTTAAATTGTCGAATCAATTTAGAATGCCTGAATCAAATTACGGACTATGAGATTCTACAAAGAAGTTAGATGCTCAATATAAATGATTATGAGCTTTAGTTATTTTACCTTAAATTTTATACTTTCTTTGGTTAAATAAAGTTATTATATTTCAAACCTATCTACCAATTCACTAGTTTTGTATAAACGAGATGATGATAAGTACAATTTGCTAACGCAAATATCAAAAATGTTCTTAGATAGGGATTTGGCGAGGTAATTCGATTTTAAGTCAAAAATCATCTTGCAGTTACATTGATGCTTTCACAGAACATGTATGATAAAAAATACTTCTCTCTTTAATATTGTATAACTTATGCTATTTCTTCTCAATTATTTGTACACTGATATAATAGGAAAAATTATACTCCGTCATTTATCTACTACTACTCATGATGTCTATCCACCTATCAATGAAAACACTAACGTCGATTGTATCTTTGCTTCACATATGTTTCTATGACTCTTTCTAAACTCAAAGAATATTCTTAAATTTAAAATTCCTTCTTACCATCTACTAGTCACGCCATGAAGCCCTGGTATGCACCCTAGTAATCTTTCGAAGGCCATTAATATTATGCCAAATAGATTTACCACATTTGGGAGGATTTATTCCATGTGGCATCAATAGGGTTTACAATGGAATATGGATTGTTAGATCTAGTTGACTTTGACCAAACTCACAATTTCACATTTCAGGTGATTGGATGATTGGTAATCATGTTCAAAATTTTGATCGTTGAAGGTACTATATAATATAACGGTTTTTTACACTTGTACTCCTTCAAGATTCTACAATTACAGTTTTGCCTCTATCCTTTTTGAAATAACATGTTTGCACTTGTATTCTTACAAAAGTCACAATTATACTTTTGAAAATACTCTTATGCCACTATCTTATCCAAACGGAAGAGCAAAACTATGAATTTTGTAAGAATATAGCTGCACAAGTATTATAACAAAAAAAATAATGGCTTAATTGTAATTTTAAAACCTCAAAGGTGTACAAGTTAAGAAACTCAAATACAAAAGAACATGGTAGTGGGAAGATCCGATGGTCCCAAAAAAGTAAAAGTGGGGAGAGACTAAAAGAGATGGAGATTGAATGAGGATTTATAAAACGGTTTCACTCTTGCCCTTCTTAACTTCTCAATATCTGTTATACCCATTTTGCATCTGCCTTCTTATAAAATTCATCATTCCGTCCTTTTGTTAAGGTAAAACAGGAGCATAATTAATATTACAAAAGGGTAAAACTGTGAATTTTGTGAGAACGTGAGGCACAATTGATATTCCAAAAAAAGGCATAATTAATTTTGCAAAAGTTATGGACACATGATAAAAACCGTTTATAATAGTAAATGCACATCGTATATTAAGTCATGCGAGCATCTTCCATAGTTATTAACTGGATCCAAGCCGAACATGTTGCTGGGGTTAGCCCTCCAAGATGGTTCCGAATTAGACTCGAGAGTCGAGACAATAAATATTATGAAAACTAATCTGACAATTTGTTGGTTTAGGTTCAATTAGGTGGAGACCAGGTTACTTTGATGTTAGTCTGGGGCTAAAATTTACTCGTGATCGTTAATCTTAAAAGATCTCGCCGACCAACAAGATTCAACATACAAACTCGAAGAATGGTCAAACATATATGCCCAACAATTAGCCTCGTATTTAAACTATCAACAATGATCACATCCCAGAATTGACTTCACCTAACAATTACAAGGGTAAAGACCTCTCAAATTGGATGCAAGGAACCAATCAAAAATCAATGATGCCCCAATATTTGCTTCTTTTTTCGCAGAGACATGAAGAGGAAAAAGGAGAGGGAAGTTGCTAATCTACTACTAACTACATGGTCAGCTATTCTCTGACCTGCATAGCAGCTTCGCACAAGAACTGCCATATGTATCAAAACAAAGCCAGAGAAATTGATTCAGTTCTTGCAACCTATCGCCACTCACGGCAGCCACCACATCTCCACCTGCCATCATACTCTGATTCCTGAATTTCAACCCAGGGAGAACAATGTGAATGTATTGTCAGACCACAAATCTCACAAGAAAGATCTGGCAGCGGCAGATTACTGCTACACTTTTGGCATTCCAAACCATCGATGGCTGGAACTTCATCCATTTCCGTATGTCCAGGAGGAAGAACCTGTGCAACATCAAAGCTATCGCTGAAACCTGATGGGTCAGTGGGATTCCAGTCATCCGGCAACTCAACAGGGATATCCACATTGAATGTATCATCCAACTGATCGTCCTCAGGTTCAATGCGCGGGGATGCAATGAGCTCAGTGAATGAAAAGTAGGTCTGAGGTTCATATTCCATGTCCTCAGAACCAGCATCAGTAGGGTCAAGAATCTCATAATTCTTGTTAAAATCCATAACCATGTTCCCATTGGTCGTGAAATCCAATTCAAACTTGAAGCAGGGTGCTCCTATATCGATGGCAGGATCGGGCTCCTGTATATAGGAAAATCCACCAAGATCTACCTCCTGCTTCATTTCCTCTTTTACAGTTGGCAACATTGGAGGCTCCTCCAACAACTCAGAGCGCTCACTGTTTGCATCAGTTGCAATGTCATTACATGCATGCCGTCTAACTGGAAGCTTCCCTTTACTAGTCGCAACAGCCTTGGGTGCCCAACTAAAAGGGGCCTCCAACATTAACGTGGACTCTTGTTCTACCCTCTCAGGTGGTACAACCATATCCTCAAGTTTGGGCTCCGCAAAATGCTCAACATCTACAGTTTCTGGAGGCTCTGATGAGGTTCTCGATGTTGTTTGTGCCAGCCTACATTGCTTTCCATCGGTGTCATTTCTCTTCATTTTGCGCCTTTTGGAATTTGGATTTGCATAGGGGCATATGGGGGAGCAACGCCTACGACATGTGGGACATTTAAATCCCAACAAATCAACAACCTGATGTTCCTCAAGCTGCACGGATTCTGCATGGTACCAGACTGCATGTAATGGAAAAAAGAACAGTCAACCAATTTCAGAAGCCACAAGTACAGCAACAATTAAAAAAAGAACAGAAAAGAAAGAAAATCAGACAGTTAAAAAGAAGAAAAAAAGGTTCCATTGTCTTACATGTGCATTTCTCGCAGCGAATGTACATCAAATTAGGATTATATGGAAGTGAACAGAGTTTGCACCGGGGGTCTATGGAAGTCCCCATCTCCACATCACCCTTGAGTATTATGTGTTTTAACCGGAAGTCAGGGTCACAGGACTCGCTAGCTTTCCTTCCTTTAAAGATAAGACCATTATAAGCACATTTATTTTTTTGTGAAGTTGCATTAGCCGAAACTAATCTATTTTCAGAATGTTCTTCTGTATTAGAAGGTTGTTTTGCTGAATTAAGAGAAATCCGTATTCTGATCTTAGTTTCAGGGGTTGCACAATTCTGCTGAGATGGTATTTGACATTTCGAAATTGTTATTGAAGTCTTTGAACTCCCTGCAGGATCTTTTCTCAATGAATTTGAATTATGGCATGTGCTGCACATGTACCCTTTCATGTCTATCGGTGCAGCCCTCAAACAGTTCCTGTGGCAAGAACCTGGAAGACAATGAAGTAATTTCAGCAAAAAAACCACTACCCATTGCAAATCAATGGTGTAAAGCAATAATATACCTACCTCCGCAATTCTGGCATTTGAAAGCATGTCTGCAGGAGAAGAAAATGAAAAAGTTAGCACCATAAACAGCAAGCATTACAATAATCAAGTCAAAAAACAATAAAATAGAACCTCGATAGAACATCTGCTTTGCATGAAGAGCAAGAGCTTTTTTCAGGTCTTTCTCCCCTATTGAAAAGATAAGAGAATATATTTTCTCGCACAATGTTATGCTGCATTTTGGGATATATGTTATTACCTTTGTTAAGAGAAGGCATGCCCAATGCTGCTTTCCTTTCTTTATAGTCTTTTATCAAGTACAATGGCACAAACTTCTCAGAAAACCACAGCTTCTCCCCATTTACATACGGTTCTGTCTCCAATATATTTTTAGAATACGAGAAGGGAGATGCTTCTGATCACCAAAAGCCAGTGCATATTGAGTTTGTCCTTTTACCACATTCTCATCAACAATACTTGCATTCCTAAATGCATACGTTTCTCCATCGATGAGCTTCCCATCCAGCAAAGTTGGTTCAGGGGAGAAAGATCCCTCCATCTTAAATGGGCATCAAGATACCTGACCTGCAACAAAGAGTGGCAAGTTACTATACGAAAAATTAAGAAAATAATTACCAAGTTACTACAAGAAAAATTAAGAAAACAATTACCAATAAAATTCGGGAATATGCACTCCGTCACAATACCTTCAGGTGAGGATTTTAATACAAGAGAGAACATAAGATGTCATTCTACTTATTTAGAGAAAAAAGTCTTTTATAGGGACAGAAATTAATGTTGGGATAGCATCAACAATTTTCAGTGGCAGTGTAATGGACAACAAGCACAAAAAATTGCAATCATACACATGGATTTGCAATGTTCACCTGCACCAATACCAGATTGCTTGAGATGCAAATCACTCCACGTTCAAAGTTAATCTCACACCATTGTCCTCACAGATAGTATAAACATTGGGATAACATAAATCATTCTCAGAAGCATTGTAGTAGATAATCAAGCACGAAGATGCAACTATACACATGGCTTTACAATGTTCACTAGCACCTATACCAGACTGCACGATATGCAAACCATGCCACCTTCAAAGGTATCTCCCAACCACTATCCTGGCCACTTGCTCCACCTAAACCGCCACCTCTTCCATAATTGATCCACCAGAAAGGCAGTAACAATGCCCACCAAGGACCACCCACTCCAAAACAGCCGCCTTCTACCCGCATCACATACCCTTTTGCTTCAAGCTCTATTAGAGTATTACAAGTATCGTACTTCTTAGGGTATTTTTTACATCTCTTATGTACACACAAAAACCCTAGCTCACCCTTATATAGAGGGTTAAGTATCATTTCCCAATATAAATTCACCGTTGTAGAAAGACATTTTTATCCATTCCTTTCAACTGCTTGAGATGCAAAGTACGTCACCTTCAAAGGTGTCTCCCACAACCATCCTGACCACTTAAGAAAATAATTACCAAGTTACTACAAGAAAAATTAAGAAAACAATTACCAATAAAATTCGGGAATATGCACTCCGTCACAATACCTTCAGGTGAGGATTTTAATACAAGAGAGAACATAAGATGTCATTCTACTTATTTAGAGAAAAAAGTCTTTTATAGGGACAGAAATTAATGTTGGGATAGCATCAACAATTTTCAGTGGCAGTGTAATGGACAACAAGCACAAAAAATTGCAATCATACACATGGATTTGCAATGTTCACCTGCACCAATACCAGATTGCTTGAGATGCAAATCACTCCACGTTCAAAGTTAATCTCACGCCATTGTCCTCACAGATAGTATAAACATTGGGATAACATAAATCATTCTCAGAAGCATTGTAGTAGATAATCAAGCACGAAGATGCAACTATACACATGGCTTTACAATGTTCACTAGCACCTATACCAGACTGCACGATATGCAAACCATGCCACCTTCAAAGGTATCTCCCAACCACTATCCTGGCCACTTGCTCCACCTAAACCGCCACCTCTTCCATAATTGATCCACCAGAAAGGCAGTAACAATGCCCACCAAGGACCACCCACTCCAAAACAGCCGCCTTCTACCCGCATCACATACCCTTTTGCTTCAAGCTCTATTAGAGTATTACAAGTATCGTACTTCTTAGGGTATCTTAGGGTATTTTTTACATCTCTTATGTACACACAAAAACCCTACCTCACCCTTATATAGAGGGTTAAGTATCATTTCCCAATATAAATTCACCGTTGTAGAAAGACATTTTTATCCATTCCTTTCAACTGCTTGAGATGCAAATTACGCCACCTTCAAAGGTGTCTCCCACAACCATCCTGACCACTTACTCCACCTCAACCACCACATCCTTCATAACTGACAGTCGGTGGCAATGCCCACTACCCACCCCTATATGGACCCCACCTGCTGCATTACATCCCTTTCGCTTCAAGGTTTCTATCAGAATATGAGTATCATAGCACTTTGAAGCAAAGATTTAAATATCGATATGGGCTTCCGTATCAACACCATGTCGATAAGATATTTCATCAAAATTTCGCCAATATCGACAAGCATTTGTGAAGGAATGACCTGAAAAGTCCCCCATATCGTCATATGACACGATAATTTGGTCTCATGTCGAAACTGAAATATCAGCCAAATTTTCTCTGATATTTCGCAAAATTTGAAATCTCTTCATTGACAAAAAAGTGGTGTGTGAGACACAAGGGGAACAAGGAGTGATAAGTCATCATACAACAAGAAAAGTGGCATGGGAAAGAAGATAAGGTGAAAAACATTTACCATGAGTTTGACGAAAGAGAAGAAAGTAGACATTATGTGTATATATATGTAGTAGAGATTAGTTGGATACCTAAAATGTGAATTATAATCTGAGATCATGGGTTGTTTTACGGGCCATCTTACTGGGCTTCATTTGGATCAGGACGGTGTGCTCATGGGAGCCGAGGTACACCCAAACCCGTCCCATTTATTTAGCTGTTTAATTTTTTTGCCAAAAGCTAGGCCAAATGTAAATCGGGCTCAAGCTCAATGCCTGGGTTTGAAGGTCGGGCCAGACCGGCTACCCAATGCTAACCCCTGGAATGCAAAAGCCATATACTCATATATGACATAAGAGAATACGATCAGGAGATGATGTAGAGGACATCGAGGTACATGGATCTAGCAAGATACTCCAACTTCCGACAAGTGATGAATTTTCAACTTACTGATGTAGTATTCTATATGTATATTATGAATTGCAAGATGATTAGATTGTATTATTTCAGCTTATTTATGCATTCTCCACGGTTAAACTTCTGGTGCACGCCTTACATACAACTACAGTGTAGTGATTAAGACGATAATACTGTGATAAAAAGTATATTTACTCCATTATTATAGCAAGAAAGTTTGTACTATACTATTTATTGATTAAAGAATATTAGGAACCTTGAATTTTGTATGGAAATCAATTTCAACCGTCATCTCTGTGATTTCT
Source organism: Ottelia alismoides (assembly GCA_037367405.1). Lineage (NCBI taxonomy): Eukaryota > Viridiplantae > Streptophyta > Magnoliopsida > Alismatales > Hydrocharitaceae > Ottelia > Ottelia alismoides. The sequence continues at coordinate 542,151 of JAZKJV010001634.1, read as the reverse complement.
GTTGATTCGAGATATCTTATCGAAATTCCAAAATATTTCTATTTCCTGGTATGTGGTGAAACAACACATGTCAATAATTTAGGTCATGGTCGATTCACATTTTGTTAATAAACATAAAAAATCTAGGCAAGGACAAGAAGCTAAACATGCCACCCACACACATGCATAAGGAGACAAGCAAATCACAAACAAAAACTAACCTAGACCGTTTTTTAATCAAAAAAGAGGGAAGCATGCTATTGCTATGGTGTCCGCCCCAAATAAATTAAAATACTAAGAAAAGTTATAGGAAGACTTACAAGAGCCAAAACTCGATAAGAGTCTTACTATGGAAAATTACATTTTCTCAATAGAAATGTTGTAAAGAAAAGAGTACACCACTTTTAACTGACCAACAACTAACATAGACCTTAACCTGCATTTGAAGATACTTATAACAATGCCTCTAAAAACAATGCTAATTACATGTCACAATTACTTGGTAAAAGATATAGGGTGGGAAACAAGGGGCCTGATGGTTCTAGATCATACGAATGACATTTTTTTCCTTAAAACGGATATAAATAGGAGTAAAAAAAGATCTGCCCATTTTTATAGATCTTAGGCATAGTTGAATATATGGACAACCATGCACCGATGCAAGGGCACACAAATTGCAACATTCTTATACATATCATAAAATTGCGAAGCAAATATTAGGAAGTATGCCAAAATCCCAAACAGAGCATATCAGGGATGAGGTATATCCTCCTTAATAGCTTCCTTAGAACATTTTTTAGTTTTCTTGATCTTCTAAAGGTTCTTACTTTTCATACATTCGAATCGAAGCATTAGATGGCTTTTTTGCACATGTTCAAATCACCTTAATCAAGTTTTACTTATTTTATCTTCCATAGGTGTCGTACCAATTTTTTATTAGACATGGCCCTAAATGGTGATTTCCCTAGCATTTCGCCAGCCTGGGAAACGACATGTCGCCCATGTATCGTTCAAGAAGTCCACCAAAATAGGACAAGCACATGATTTTTTTTGAAATTAAGGTTTCCAATGTTTTTTTAACCAAAATAAGACAGAAAACACACTTATTTGCTATAACAAAGATCTAAATACAAGTTTGTAGTAATATTGTCATCATAAACCGCATGAGCTCACATGCAATACTCAGTAAGGCATACAATAACAAGTTTAGTCATGTAGAATGCAAAAACAAGTCGAAATAACAAACGCACAAACTCAAGTTGAAATAACAAATAACGCTTTCACAAACTCAAATAAGTCGAAATAACAATTAACAAAATTAAAAACCTATAATGAAACAAATGCACACTAAATACAATATTAACTACATATATTCATTGTTGTCGTATTCAGTCAAATATTCTTATTCTGTGGGTGATCGAATAGAATATTGCTATTCAATCAATTATTTGATTCAACCAAAATATTCCCGAATATTCAGTTCGATGACTATTACAACAGACTGCTATTTTTTTTTCTTTTTTAAAAAGTTCTCATTTATCCAGATATCACCACAAATGTTAAAGCTCGATACATGTAATTTGTTAATTGTACTTTTCAATGTTGCAGAAGTCGGTATTCGGCATTCAGTCGGAGTGATTACTAAATAGAGAATAATCGGGTATTTGGACGACTATTCAGAATTACCCGATTTTGTTTTTTTAATTATATTAAATATAAGATTTAATTCTAATACATATATTCTTATATATTTATACATATATGACCATTAATTAACAAGAATCCAAGATAAACGTACTAATTAACGAGATACATATATGAATCTTTGACATTTCTTAAAATATTGCTATAAATGATAAGCCTTTAGAATTAAAAAAATAAAAATAACATAACATTAATCCAGACGACCACTAGTCGATCGAATAGTGGGCTAATCGATCGAATAATCGAACTGACTATTCAGTCAAGCCAACTCTTGGACGACTATTTATTGTTCATTCAGGAACCCCCCTCCCCTGCACTGCATAGTCAGACTGACTATTCAGTATAGTTGGCCGACTATTGCAACAGTAGTACTTTTATATTAGAGTCGTATTGATTGATGACGATATATGTATAAATATATTAGAATATATATTAGACATAATTTTTATATTTAAATTAGTTGAAAATGCACAATCGAATAATTCCAAGTATTCTCCATAATACTGAATAAAGTGACCACTCCAACTGAATACTAAATACAGATTTTTGCAACATTGCATGCCGTGAACTTGTTTTAAGAATCTCAAGACACATTGAATCCTAACATGACCATTCAATCAAACACATTATAGAGCTTATTGTCCAATGTTGAATCCCGTTATCTAGGCGAGGGTCTTCTTCTTCGGTCAACAAGCATTTGAGGGGAGACGGTAGGGTAAGGTGACCCCATAGGGGTCTCGGAGGCAGAAGCCATGAAAAAAGTTTTAGTTCTGTGTTTGCATGTATAATTTTATGATTGATATATGTGTGTTCAATGGGAAGGCAACTTAGGCGATGTGGACAAAAAGAGGCATGAATCGACCGCATTTCCCTTACAATTGACGAAAGTTAGCATACCAGATAAAAGGACAGCACCCCCTTCCCTCGATACTGCCAAGTCAACAATACCAAAATATCAACAAAGTTCACCAATATTTCGAGCCAATGCTCCCCTATCCTACGACTATGCACTCTAACTCGACGGTAGATCTAGCAATTACATTTTGCTTCTTGCTCTTAGATGACACCAATGAGCTCCCTATGAACACCACAAAGCCGAAGGTGGATTTACTTTCCTTGGGGCATTCGGCGTAGTTTACATATACATACATCGTAATGGCAAGGGATATCCCTTAGCTAATGTAGAGATATGTTTATGCTTTTATGTTTATTTCATATTCTTCTTTACTTCCGTCTGTTTTATGTAATTTACCCATAGGTCTCTCCTCTATATAAGAGAGCCTAGGGTTCCTTGGAATTGTATCTCGCTTATTTTATCCCAACATGGTATCAGAGCGACGGTCCTAGACCGAAGCTCTTATACCCGAAACCCTAGCCCCACCTTCCAGCCCACAGCACCCCCGTGCATCCAACAGTCCTGAGGCTTGCCGCTGCCGGCATCAGCGCCTCTCCGCACGGGACACCCCCAGCGACCCTAGCCGAGTTTCCAGCATGTCCGAGGTACCTGCGATTGTAGCCGCAGCTCCCGCGTGCGAGGCACCTACGGCTGTAGCCGTGCCTCCCGCAAGCGAGGTCCCTGCGATCTCTCGTGCTTTGATGTGTGCTCCCCGCTACACCTTGAGCGGTCGCAGTCATTGTATCTCTTATGATTGCAATTGTTTCCGCGCTGGAGCCTGCCTTTTATCTTGACGGGATTGGTTGCAAGTTGAGCCTACATGTGCAACCAAATACCCCTATGCCAGTACATGCAATTATCTCTTCAAATCTACGATCCCCGTCTTCTTTGATCGGCAAGATGTCAGAGAACAAGATTGATATCCGCACCACGGGCGCCTTCAAAGGTCCAGCGCCCATAGTTAAGATGGATGGGTCGAATTACGAGTTGTGGGCCATGCAATTCATGTGCCTAATGAAGCCTATGGGTAAGAAGCATATTCTTATCGAGGAAGAGCCGATAGAGAAGACAGGGTTGTCTTGGGAGGCTGATGATGCACAGGCATGGATGTCCAGTACCTTGATACTAGATATAGCGAATAATGTCCTGCACCAGTCCACAGCCAAAGCCATGTGGGATATTCTTGTTGCCACGTACTCACAGGCCAAGAACGAGACAAAAATTCTACAGCTTCAGCATGACATCTTCACCATTATGCAGAATGGTCGACCACTAGATGCACACCATACTGCCCTGTGTGGGATGTTTGAAAGGCTTCATAGCTTCGTGCCTCTTACGGCTACCCTAGAGCAGATGAAGACATTCCGGAATGCTACAATGGTGGGAGTTTTCCTGGCCTCTCTTGACTTCTAGTACGAGATTGCATCCTCCCAAATATTGGCCAACGCTACCATCCCTCCAATGGAGGAGGCTTTCAGGAGATTGAACAGAATCACTATTCCAACTCAAGCCCCCCATTCATCCACCATGGCAGCCTCTCATGGAAGAGGTGGTTTATCACAGTTTCGAGGTCGTGGACCATGTGGTAGAGGTGGTTGTACTCATCTATTATTATATCGCACCTACTTCCGTCGGTCTGGACATACAAAGGACACATGCTATCACAAGCATGGATTTCCAGCATCTGCACGTGTTGCAGAACATGCTTCATCTTCTGCATTTGTGTCTTCTTCTGAGCAACGATATGATGATCTTGTTTCTTGTCTAAAGGATGTGATACCACCTGACAATATCGGCGATACATCTAGTCATGACGTGGAAGCATTCACTAGGGCCAGCACTTCAGGTGGCATTTTAGCATCCACTTCTTGATGTGGTCCTCATATAACAGAGTGGATTATGGATTCAAGGGCGACACATCATTTGTGTGGCAATAGAGATATGTTGATCGCATACAGGCAGATTCCTCCATGAAGAACTGTTGTCATAACTGATGGGACTCATTCCCCAATCACAGACCAAGGGGAGGGTAGCTTGACACTATCCATACGTCTGTAGAATGTGTTGCATGCCTCAGATTTCTCTATGAACTTATTATCTATTAGTCAGATTACTAGAGATTTGAATTGTCGTGCTATATTTGACACATCGTCTCTTATTTTTCGAAACATTCTAACTGGTGATTGGTTGTGGCCGTGAACAGGGAGGCCTTTACATATCGGTTCAATCTTCTTGTGCCGGTTTACCAACTCAATCCACTAGCTCTGCGTCTCCATTCACATGGCATCTGCGCTTTGGTCATCTTCCCCTCCAGAAGTTACGGCATGTCCTTCCCCAGATTTCGCATCGAGCTTTCTTTGATTGTGAGCCATGTCAGCTGGGAAAACATCATTGGCTTGTCTTTCCTAGTCGTCAGATTCGTAGTAGTCATTCTCCTTTTGAGTTGTTCCATGTAGACATCTGGGGTCCGAGTCGAGTTCCTGATCACGAGGGACACCGTTTTTATTTAGTGGTTGTGGATCATTATTCTCATTTGTCATGGGTGTTTCTGATGAGAAATAAATCTGAGGCTGGGAACTTGATTCAAACTTTTCTTAAGAAGTTCGTAATGTTTTTTTCTTTAATGCCAAGATTATGAGGACTGACAATGCTTTGGAATTTTGTACTCGTGACCTTACTCGATATTTCTTTTCTCATGGGATAATTCATCAAAGAGCATGTGCTTATACATCTCAACAAAATGGGGTTGCTGAAAAAAAACATCATCATATTCTTGATGTTGCTCTTACCCTTCTCATACAAAGTCATACACCTCATTCAATCTGGGGGGATGTCGTTCTTACAGCTTGCTATCTCATTATCGAATGCCATCTTTTGTTTTGAGAGAGAAAGTTCCCTTCTCAATTGTTTTCCCAGAGAAGGAGGTGTTTACTATTGGTCCTCGTGTTTGGGTCTGTTGCATTTGTGCACAGCTTCTCTCCTAGGGTTGACAAGCTCTCACCTAGAGTCATCAAGTGTGTTTGTGGGGTATTCCAGGACTCAGAAGGGATATAGATGTTATGATAACATCGCGCACAGGAAATACTATATCAGCGCAGATGTCACAGTTTTTGAATCCATAATGTATTTTTCTCCAACAGGTGATCGCCTAACTCCCTCAAACTCTGATACTGAAATAACTGCCACCATCACCACCATCACCACAACCGTCATCTCCTGACATTTAAACTATTATCCCAGTCCCACCATCACTACAGTCATCGGCCTCCTCCTGCTTATGTTCATAGCACGTCATCGAACACGCTTGAGGTATGTCCTGAATTTGATATTTCTAATGATGGGTCTGGAGATGTGTCTCAGCAGGTTGAAGTACAGGAATCTCTAGGGGATACACCTGTTGATCTTGATGTGCCCATTGCTATTCGGAAGCAGAAGCGTTCATGTGCATCTTATCATATAGCTTCCCAGGTGTCATCCGATCGCCTTACAAGAGACTTCAAGCGATTTATTGTTGCTGTCTACGGTGCACATACCATGAAATTATCAAGAGGCCTTGCAAGATCATCAGTAGCGCAAAGCTATGGAAGAGGAGATGCCTGCTTTACAGTCTTGTGGTACCTTGGTACCTGCTTCCAGTGAGTCGTCTGTTGTAACCTGCAAGTGAGTATTCATATTGAAGTATCATGCAGATGGGAGCCTTGATAGATGATGAATCTCTGATTCATTAACATTTTTTCTGCATTTTGTCTTAAAACCCTTAACAAATACGTGAAAATATTCATTAATTTCCATCTTTTAGCAAAAGCACATTCATCAATAAAAATGCACTTTTAAGCATTCAAAACATGTAAATAAATAAAAGAATAAAAATAAAGAAAAAAAAGAAGGTAGATTGTAGATATGTATATATGTATAATATGACTTATATAATATAAATATAGCAACAAGATATATTTATAACCTAACACCCGAGATCGAGTCAGCATGGATTGGTAGATAAACAAACAAGTAGAGGGAGATAAGAAAACAAAACAATAAAAAAATAATTAATTATACATTCTATACATCCTTCACTATTTATCCAATAGATATCAAACCTTCATTGATTTTAAATTAATTCATATGAAATATTTTTCACCAAACTCTTTTTCTAATTATTTCTAAAAATGTATAGCAAAATATAAACATAAGTTAAAAATATTATCTTGTACATATTCCAAGAAATCCAACTTTCAAATTGTCAATTTCTCAATTTCTAAGCATCATAACTTTCTCATACGAACTCCAGTTTCACTATACTCACATTTAAAGTTCATAAAATAATATTTTCTAATTAATGGAGGTGATTTCACTAAAATCAGAGTCCGTTTGCAAAAAGTCGATTTTGGGACCTTATCACAACTGGGTTTCTGGGCTATTTATTTTATCTAGAACACATCTTTTATAGTTTTAATGTTTTTATGATTTTTAATTATTTCCATGATTTTATATTTTAACCATGATTTATTTCAAAATTTTTTGACATTATTTATTATTTTAAATAATTTAAAATCCTATTTTATAGATAAATTTTGAATTGTGTAACTTATACTGTATTTATTAATATACTTTAATTATTTTATTAAAATCCATAAAAATTCACAAACACACTATTTATTATTCTTATATTTAAGAAAATATAAAAATAAGGTACTATTTATTAATATATTAAGTTAAAAATCAAATACATAATTATCAATTAGTAATTATACCTATTTATTAATATAATATTTATATACATAAATTATTTATTGTTTATAAAAACTAATTATTCCATAATTTAGATAAATTAAGTATTTACATTTTTTACCTATTTAAAATACCATCATTTACTATTTATTCTATATAATTTATGATGTATTTTTCCATCTGGCCAACTAGGTGCTCAACACATGATGCTTCTTCCCCAGCAAGAAGTTGTTAGCTTCAATGCCCTGTCTTCACCAAATTTTCTCGCGACCCTCGTGTATCCTAAAACCCATCTAAACCCCCCATTCTAATCTCCTAACCTCCACCATGCATGTCTACCCTAGATCTCTACCTAACTCCCTACAGATCTATATATAAAACTCTTCAAAGTTGCTTCCTCGCAACTAACTCTCCCTTTCTTCATAACAACCTGGTCGTCGACCCTACTTTTCTACCTCGCTCAAGCTATGATCGGGCCAGAGGTTAGCCTTGCATGGAAGACCGATCGATGGAGGAGTAGTTCCAAGCCTCTCTTGGTCTTGAATCGCGCCACCGTACGCGTTGAGCTCCGGTTCACCGACCATCGAGCGAAGATCAGGAGGATCTTATATCCTTCAGCCACAGGTGACTTCCTTCACCCATTTACCCTTTTATTCCCTTGATTCGTGTGCTCGAATTACCTTAGTAATCACGAAATTAGATAGAATAAATCACCATATTTGAATCCCTTTCAAGAATCCAACTCGATTTCAACTCAATCTCAACTAAAGTCACTCGCATTGTTGCTTGAAACGATACTTTCTAGACCCATACTATGAATTGCAAGGACACTTAACGAATTTCTTGGTTGATTCCATCGTGAATCGAGCAACATAATTATCTTTGCAGGTCTACCCAAGATTCTGGAGCATCAATTTCACTATCTGGAATTTACAACTCTCGCCAGATCGAAGGAGCACCAGGAGGAGGTTAGAGGTTTAACCCTAGTTCCTTCAGTCATAGCTGACACCTTCTCCGACTACCTCTCTCAGTGGGTGAGCTCGAGAGGGTGAGGAGCACCCTCTCTGGCCCCATCTCCGTTGGGAAACCGTCGTGCGACATCAGATTCAAGCCATCGCTGCAGCCAATCCCCCATTTGGGGAACAGCCAAGAACAGGCGTTGCGCAGTTTGGCGTCGCGTGTCCTCCATACGGACCAGATCACACTTCATCTTCTAATATGAGCCGCCTACGCGAAACGGTGGAAATTTAGCATATATGCACTCAGCAATTCCATATTCCATCCATACTCCAGAGATTTGTCAGAATTGCATTTAGGTCCCTGCGCAGGGACCTAATTGCGAAGAATCTAGTTTCTTTTCTTGCGAATAGGTCTCTGACAATAGACCTATTTGAAAGAGACATTTATCTTTTTGTCTATTTTCTTCTATACTCTACAATAGACATTGAACATTTGTGTGGACCTTGGACACTATTATATCATCATGGTATTTTTCTATATTGTGATTTGAATCAATTTTTGAGGATTTTAATCGTGATTTTATCGAGATTTTATTCTTCGATCTTCGATCCGTCTTAACTTGATTTGAGTGTTTTTCGAGCTCGTTACTCGAGTAGTTTTCTCTACTATATTGTATCACCTATCTCTTACATAATTTCACATATTGTATAGTAGATAAACCGTTTAAAAAATATCAATTTGAAAATTAAATAAAAACTGGAAAGATAAAAACAAAATAAAATTTTAAAATTAAAAATAGATAAAAAGATTTTTCTCGACTTTTCTCACCTTCTTTAAGAAGATATAAAAATCACGAAAATTTCTTTATTATCTTGAAAACAATGGTATTGCTATTCTGCCTCACCCAGGGACACTTACCTGGTTAATAATTAGTGAACAATAAAATAGCCGTGAAGTTTCTTTATTCATCTGTGTTTCTCTCCCTCTCCTATTTTATTGGAATTTTGTTTGATTAATTAGGGTTTTGTTTCAAAGTGATTTTCTACACTGACATTTTATTATCGCTCATAAAATCCTAGTTATCAAAATGGTGTCGTTGTCGGGGAGACGTTAGCCATATTTCGGTTTGAAATTTATTTTGTGATTTTTATTTCTTCTTACTTTTTACGATTTTTCTCGTATTTTCTCGATTTTCATTCGAGTTGTTATATGTTTTTTCGGGTTTTTTTCCCAATTTTTACGACTTTTGTGATTTTTCGTCGGTTTTCTCGACTTTTACGATTTTATTTTCGTGGTTTTTGTGTGTTTGCTAATGAGTTTTGCAGGGCCTGCAGGATTAGTCGACTTATTCGGTAGTCAGATCAGTTGAGAGTGTAGAGACCGACTTCTTCTCTACGAGTCGGATGAATAGGGCAGAGCGAGTTGGCAAAATTGTTTTACATTTTTTGTATTTTTGTGAGAGGAAGGGGTATTTACCAGTTTTGACATTTTGTAGAAGGGGTCTACTAAGGACATCCTGACTTGTATACGGACTCCAGACTTTCTTCGGGGTATGTTTCTCCAGGTGCCGATGCACTTGGGGGACCTGACCATGGGTTTTTGGTTTTTACTGACTTTTATTTGTTTCACGCGATCTCGTAGAGCCTAGGGGTGTATGCGTGATTGACTAGACGATTAAATTAAAAGCCTACTACCCTAATCCACACTTAGGCTTAATTCCCATTTTTGAAAAATAATTCATTCTTACGCTAGAGTTGCTGGTTTAGGACTCGGTTTTTCTCGACTTTTCATGCATTAGACTAGGATTTTAAATTCTACGCTGATCACTTGCGTGTAGACTGTTGGCATCAGGTATGGTCTCTATCTCTTTATGCATCATGTTTTCAGATGCATTCCATGATTCTCCCTCTGTAGACACATTTTTGAAAATTTAAAAAGAAGAAAACTCCCGCTAGATATTGTTGAAAATATCCAAAGAAAGTGAAAATCATAAAATAAAAAATTTAAACAAAACTTGACAAAATTTAAAAAAAACCTGGACTAAAATTTGTATTGGCAGATCAATCTCGTTGTTTGCAGGAACTCTCCAGACAAGGCGAGGCATGCACACTTATGGAGAGCCCAAATCCCTGGACTTGTGCCCTAAGCGCTTGAACTCACTCTTCAGGTCATGTTACTTGCTGCAAGCACTTGCCTCAGACATTAGTAGTAGTCTGGTTTAAGTCGATGTGCATCGCCGGCTTAAATATGAACTACCCAAGGAGACTACACATGTGAGCTTGTTAAATAACTGATTTTTCACCTAACTTTAAAATTGAAAAGATAGAAGACCGAACTTTTACGGTCGTCATTGTATGAAATTGGTGAATTTGGGGCTGCATTGTTTTTGTATGCAAGGTGTGCGTTGTAACGCATCTCATGTGCCTTCAGGCTCGTGTTTTTAACTTAACATCGTGCTCTCTCCCGTACTCCTTTTGACATCGAAGATGACGACTCGACAGATTTTGCGCTCAGACTCCATGAGCTTTCGACAATCCACTGTCCGTCGTAAGATGACCATCTTCTCGAGTTAATCCCATCTAGTCAAAAGGAGAGTCAGACCCAGACTCCCTCGCGAGGTAGACCCATGCCTCAAATTTTCGTCTATTTCTCCTACATACTTTTCACTGAGTTCTTATGAGACTTTTTCCTTCCCAAATGATTCGAAGACTATGGCTAGAGGGAAGGGACCAGTTGATGACAGACCAGCTGAGGATAGTCCGACTTGGGAGAGATACACAAATGCGAGACCAGATCGAGCCTCAGATATTCCTACGGGGATTCTAGACACATTGCAGCAGATGAGCCTACAAATTAGAGATCAGTGTAGAGTCCAGGATGAGCTGAGAGCAGAGATAGCTACACTGAGAGCAGGGGCCGAGAACCCACCACAGCCTGTCGTGGTTCTCGCTACGTTGAGAGAAGAGTATGACCCAGGAGCCAAGATGTTACACCATTGGATTCGCTTGCCACTGAATAAAAAGTCATATGAGCTGAGACCGTCATTTATTTCCTTGCTTGAAGTTGATTCCCAAGTACTATGGGAACACTACAGAAGAGCCGTTTATTTTTTCAATAGTTACGAGACGATTTGTGATACGGCTAGCTATCCAGGGGTTACGCAGGATGCCATACGCATCAAGGCCTTCCCCTTCGCCTGCAGACATAGCAGAGATAGCTGCACTGAGAGCAGGGGCTGAGAACCCACCACAGTCTGTCATGGTTCTCGCTACGTTGAGAGAAGAGTATGACCCAGGAGCCAAGATGTTACACCATTGGATTCGCTTGCCACCGAATAAAAAGTCATACGAGCTGAGACCGCCATTTATTTCCTTGCTTGAAGTTGATTCCCAAGTACTATGGGAACACTACAGAAGAGCCGTTTATTTTTTTCAATAGTTACGAGACGATTTGTGATACGGCTAGCTATCCAGGGGTTACACAGGATGCCATACGCATCAAGGCCTTCCCCTTCGCCTGTAGACATGGTTTTAAAAGGCGGCGCCTCGAGGCGCAAAGGCGTACGCCTCGAGGCGAGGCGGGCCCAAAACGCCCCGAGGCGCACGCCTCAGGTACATCATAAAAGGCGTACGCCTTAGCCTCGCATGAGGCACTCGAGGCGTGAGGCGCTCGAGGCGAGGCTGAGGCGTAAGCCTCAAAAAATCATATTTTTTTTTATTTTGGGTACCTTTTTTTTGTAAAACCGAAGGGTCGGGGGGAGGGGGCGTTCAAAGAGAATTGATCGCTTGAAATAAGTGAAGCTCCATGATCTTGTATACATCATGTTCCATTTATCATACACCTACACATACTATTTCTATTCCACATAGATTTGAGTTTCAATTGTAATAAATATTTTATATTAGTTGCAAGTTTTCAACTTGACGTTGTTATTTGGTTATATAAGTTGTGAATGTTAGATTAATTATCGTATATATGAAGAAGAAAGTTTGAAAATAAACACGTGAAGTAAAATAATTATTTCATTTTATTGTGAATAGCAAAATAAAAATAACTTTGTTAGTAAAAGATTTCGTCGGGGCGATGCCCCCACACCCCCGCAGGGGGGGCGCACCTGCTCCCCCCTAGACCCCCCCACAGGCTCGTTGACCGGGCAGCGAGACCCCCGTCTTGTTGGGGTATCATATGGTAGGAGGGGATGCATACGGTTCTCCAACAACGTCCAACAAGACAAATTGTTGGGATTCAAGGTATGTTGGTATTTTTTTATTTGAACATTAAAAGTTATGATTTTTATTGTACTTTAGTATTAAGTATAGACTTTAATTCAATACTCATATAGAATTATTGAAGTTGGAGTTGGAACTTGATATTCCATATATTGGTAGCTTAGTATTAGTTTTTTTCAACTACAATGCCTTCATCGCTTATGCATTGTATCTTTTACTATTGTTAAACTATTCTTAAATGTGTTTTTGGGTAACATTATCATATACTTTTTCCAATGTATTTTGCTCTAATTTTAATTTTTTTCCAAAATCATTTGATCCAGCTTACTTTTCTTTCTTTCCAGTCGAAGTCCCACTATGGAATCCTAGGAAAAAGACCCTTCCACTTCGCCAAAAACCTACAGGCAGGCATGAGGTCAATCTTAATATATAGGTCAATAAATGCTACAAAATCAGCTACTAAAGCAGAAGAAGAGTCTTCAAGCTCGAGGGGTCGACGAACTCCGAAACTCAAAGACAATCTTTCCGCGTTTGGCCCTTTCAAAAAGCCTCCCCTGCCAATCTTTCCTTTTCTGAGACTGAGTCTAACTAAGCGGCTGGAAAAAAGTCAGAAGAGAGAGAAGTAGTGAAGCGCCAGCAGAGATCAGACAAGAGAGGGGGGTGTCGGGATCTTTTTTTCTTCTCAAAATACTAGTGTCTAAATTGAGGCTTACGCCTCGAGCGCCTCGACGCTTACACCTCGCCTTAATTTTAGGACAAACGCCTCGAACCGCCTCGCGCTTTTTTAAACCTTGCCTGCAGATAAGGCACTTTACTGGTTGAGTCATTTGGGGAGAGAGATCTATACATAGGACGATCGGAAGTCCACATTCCTGTGTAAGTATTTTTCTCTAGGACGGACAAGCATGATGAGGAACCAAATCTCCAACCTTACACAGTTACCGCATGAATCATTCCATGAGGCATGGGATCGATTCAAGGATTTCACAGAGAGATGCTCACATCATGAGATATCTTTGAAGATGCTTGTGCATAATTACTTTGGAGGACTTCAGCCGGATTTACAGGGCGTAGTGAGCGTCGCATGTGGCGGCAGTTATCTGAATAGGGATGCCGAGTCAATTTGGTCCATCTTTGAGGGGATGGCAAAGAATTCACGTGTCATTGATTCCACTCGAGCATTCCAGAAGGGTCCATAGCCACCACTCCACAGAGAGCATCAGAAGGTGGCGCATACTTCAGAGTATAAGTCACGATCTGACATGGGATTTATTAGTGAGAAGCTAACATTAGTCGACGTCATTCAGAAACAAGTTCAAGATTTGCAGCCATTGCGAGAGTTGGAGAAACTCTTATCACTTCCCTATCAGTTGGGTGATCTGACGAAGAAGGTGACGGATTTGCAGCTTCAGTACCAGTAGTCCCGTCCTTCTACTTCTCAACATGTTTGGAAGCTTTTCCCGTTCCTCCCACCTGTCAGATACAGTTTGTTCAGAGAGAGCCAGTTCAGCCCACTGAGACTACGTAGATTGTTGAGGATCCATCCATTATCGACCCGAGCCAGATCACCAGCCCTGGAGATGTTGATGTTGATTCTCAAGCCACTCTTGAGATCAATGGGATATGGTACGCTCCGATTCAGCGTTCACCACACTTTACTCCATAGAGTGTATACCACCAGCAGCAACCATAGCCTCAAATTTCAGCGAAATTCGATCGAATTTCTATCGAATATCGATATCCAGTCGAAATTGAAATTCAACCGAAATATGGAGGTCCTAGTACAAAAAAATTATCGAAAAGACCGAAATTCCGGTCGAAATTCCACCAAAATTCCATCGAAATTCTGTTTTGGTTGATACTGAAATGGAGACCGAAATCGACATTTAAGGCCTTGGCAACAACAGCATTATAGTCATTCGTAGCATGGACATCCACATTTCCAGCACCGCCAGCACTGCACGCAGCAGCAGTCATACTAGCATGTATATCAGACACCACATTCTTTTCAGTACCCTGCTACACATTCACAACCACATCGTTACCAGCAGCAACAGCAATCTTCTTACACACCACAGAGATCTCCTCAATCGTACGCATCACAGTAGCACATTCCTAGGCAGGAGAGAGTAGACAACCAGGGTCACCACACTGAGTCTGAGATGTCTTCACAGGCCTTGGCACTGAACCATAATATGGATATGCTGAGCACACTCCAAACAGCACACAGGACAGAGATGGAGAGGGTTAACAATCGTTTGGATGAGTTAATCGCACTCAAGACCACTCTCCCAACCCATCCTCAGATGAACCCGAACAAGAAGAGGCACTCAGATCAAGTAAACACCACTACATGTACGATCTCTTTTCTTGATTTTTTATCTAAGTTCATTTGTCTCAGAAGCATTAGATCACCACGAGCACCTGATAAAGTAGAGGAGACGGTACATGATGAGGAGCGAGAACCGATCCATGATGATGATACACACATTGATGCTGAGGAAATACCATGATGATGAGAATCAACGTGATGTTCAGCCTGATGACCAGAGAGATGGGGAGCGATGCCGAGACAGTAGACATGGACATAGGCGAGATAGACGATGATACCACGCCAGACCATGCAAACACTCCCGATGTAGATTTTTTCTCCCCTATTTTAGAGAGTTTTGTACATAGTTCTGAAACTCTTGATGTACATGATGATTCTGAGTTGAATAAAGATGTTGATTTTGTTGTTCCTAAGTTTGTTCCTTTTCCCGATGCTTTATATGGAAAAGGAAAGAACAAAAAGAATGGTGTTACTCCAGAGACGAACGATTATTGAAAGACCACATTTTTCTGATGATTCCACTCCATAATGCCTCATACTGCTTCCCTACGCTCAAGCAACAGTTGAAGAATAGATGTACCACACGCAAGAAGAAGATATCACGTACATAGAAGCATGTTTTGACCAAGGTCACATCATGCGATTACCTAAGAAGAAGGATTCAGGAGAACATTATGTCAGATGTGAGATTTCGCATGCAGCATTCGATTGCACTCTATTAGATAACGGTTCATCCATCAATCTATTACCATCTTGTTTACTCGACAAGCTCGAGTTAGGTCCTCTTTACAAATCCTGCGTGATCCTTCAGTTTGTTGATAGATCTGTAAAGAGACCTAGGGGCATTTTGAGGAACGTTATCGTGACCGTGCAGGGCCTGCAGTTCCTAGTGGAGTTTACTGTCCTGGACATGGATTGTCCTACACAGTTACACCTTACCCCGATCATTCTTGGGAGGCCTTTCTTGGAGACCGCAAAGGCACTCTTCAATTATGATACAGGGAAGGTATCTATTCGTGCCGAGGACGAGAAGGTATATATAGATATGGCGAGAGAATTACACGCATCCAGTGTCGTGTCTACAGTTAATTTAGATGCCTCGAGTTCTCTAGCCACCTGTGATTACATGGATGAAGTTCGTCTTGACGACCTTGAGAGGTATCGAGTAGAGACCCAGGATATCCTAGCAGAGGATGGGTCCGAGATTACAATTGGCAGTTCTTCAGATGGTACACTATATTTCAGCATGGATGATGATGAGCACATGGAGCAGATACCTGATGATTTGATTGCAGATATTTCAAATTCTGGGATTTCACATGATTCCTCCCAGTGTTGCAGAAGACGGTATTCGGTATTCAGTCGGAGGGGTCGCTGAATAGAGAATAATCGGTATTCGGGCGACTATTCGGAATTATTCGATTTTGTATTTTTTAATATAAAAATTATTTATAATACATATATTCTTATATTTTTATACATATATGGTCATTATTTAACATGAATCCAATATAAAAGTACTAATCAATATAATAGACATATAGAATTGGACATTTGTGACGATACCGTGGTAAAATATAACCCACAAAAATCGAAAATTGAAAATAAAAAAATAAAAATATGAAGAGTCAAACTCCAGTCGGCCTCATAGTCGGGCCAGTCGGCCGAATAGTCGGCCGACTATTCGGTCGGACCGACTATTGCCCGACTGGAGCACTGTTCAGTCGGGTACCCCACCGCACCTCATAGTCGGACCGACTATTCGGGATAGTCGGCCGACTATTGCAACACTGATTCCTCCACTTCAGATGATTCGGAGACTGAGTTTCATTTAGCTAAGTTATTTTCTTCTAGTCATTTCGAAGATGAGCACAGTAGCGAGTCGGATGACGTTTTAGACATCTTTTGTAGTCCGACTCTAGAGCATATTGAGATGATGGATAACCATATTGCAGACACTTCTACCACCAGCACAGATCCCATTACACATACAGATGAGATACAGCAGAGCCAGATCATAACTTGCCAGAATTGAAAACCTTGCCACCAAATATCAAGTATGCTTTCCTTGCGGGTCCACATCGACAGTTTCCGATCATTATCAGCTCATCTTTGACAAAATAGCAAGAATCTCGTCTGATGGAGATTTTTGAAAGAAACTGCAAGGCTATTGGGTGGACTGTATCCGATCTCCGCGGGATAAACACTACCTTGTATTCTCACCATATCTATCTTAATCATGACAACATACCTTCTAGATAGTTTCAGCGAGGTTGAATCATGTTTTACGAGATGTTGTCAAGAAAGAGATTGCGAAATGGTGCAACGCGGGGTTTATTTATCCTATCTCCAACTCTGAATGGGTTAGCCCATTACATGGTGTCCCGAAGAAGTCAGGAATTCATATGGTTAAGAATAAAAGTGGAGAGGATATTCTAAAGAGAGTAACCACGTCGTGGCGGATGTGTGTCGATTACAGAAAATTAAACACCGCGACGAAGGACCACTTCCATTTTGCCTTTTATAGACCAGGTCATAAAGAGGTTGGAACTTGGCAGGGAAGGAGTACTTCTGCTTCCTAAACGGTTACTCCGGATACAACCAAGTTACTATTGCTCCTGAAGATCAGGAGAAGACTACTTTCACATGTTCCTTCGACACGTATGCTTTTAGATGGATGCCCTTTGGATTGAACAATGCCAATTCTACATTCCAAAGGTACATGCTTGCAATTTTTGCAGACATGGTTGGTGATTTTCTCGAGGTCTTTATGGATGATTTTTCGCAAGGTTGCAAAAGCCGGTAGTCGGTACTCGGTCGGTTGGGTCACTGACTAAGGATTAATCGGATCTAGTCGGACTTTAATCGGCTATGAATTTTATGATTATTTTAAATATATAACTCATTTTTTACATATATTTACATAGATTTGTATATTTTTATACAACCATAATAAAATAAAAGAAGTAATTGAATTTAAATAAAACATTAAGCATATTATAATAAGTTTGCTTATAAGAAAAGAAAAACATTAAAAAAATATGATATCTCCAAGTAAAAATTGATCGATTAGTGTACCTAGTCAGAATTAGTCGGTACTCGGTCGGCCACCACACTGACTAGACTAGTCGGACCTACTAGTCGGGCTAGTCGGGCGACTTTTACAACACTGATTTTTCGATCAATGGTGAGTCCTTTGACAATTGTTTAGCGCAGCTAGACCAGGTTTTTCAGAAATGTTATGAGGTAGATCCCGTTTTGTTGTAGGAAAAAAGTTATTTTATGGTTACAAAGGGATCGTGTTGGGGTATGTCATCTCCAAGTGAGCCATGGAGGTTGATCCTGCCAAGATGGATGTCATCAAGCGTCTCACGCCACTATCCAACATCAAGCAGTTACGGTCTTTTCTTGGGCATGTTGGCTTTTACAGACGGTTCATCCAGGATTTTTCTAAGACGGCTCAACCGTTAACTGAACTATTAGGCAAAGACATCGAGTTCTTAAGAAATAACAAATATCTTAGTGCATTCCTCACATGAAAGAGATGATTATCTGTACTCTTGTCCAACAGCCACCTGATTGGTCTCTTCCTTTTGAGATCATGATGGATGCTTCAGATTTTGCGATCGGGTTGTATTAGGACAGAGGAGGAATGGACTTCATGTTGCTATCCACTATGCCATCCGGACTTTAGATTATGCTTAGCGCAATTATACAGTAATAGAGAAAGAGATGTTGGCAATGATATTCACATTGGACAAATTAAGATCATATCTTATTGGCTCAAAGATTACAGTTTACACAAATCATTTAGCTATCTGATTTTTAATTGAGAAGAACGATGCTAAGGCACGCCTTCTTAGATGGATTCTCTTAAGGAGTTTGATTTAAACATTAGGGATAAACATGGGGTAAGATCGTGGTACCTAATCACCTCTCCCGATTGCAGAGAGAGCAACCTTCAGATGAGTACACGCCAGAGATTGCAGAGAGATTTCCAGACAAGAGTATCTTTCCAGTTACAGGGCTTCCATGGTAAGCAGATATAATGAACTTTCTGGTTACACAGAAGATTCCACAGAGTTGGTCGAAGGACCGAGTTGACAAGCTAGTTTCCGAGGCATGATATTACCATTGGGAGGATCCGATTCTTTTCGTGGGGGATCAAATAGTGTTTACATGCGATGTTTTTTTCAGGAGGAATACAATAGTGTCCTCATTCTGTGCCATTCCTTGGAGGCAAGGGACATCATTCAGGAAAGAGGGCAATGCAGAAGATACTTCAGAGTGGATTTTGGTGGCCTACTCTTACTAAAGATGTGTGCACACTCGTGAAGAGTTGCCTATATTCTCAGAGAGCGGTATGGACAGCCAGTGCTAGAGATGCAATGCATATGCGACCTGTTATTATTTGTGATATCTTTGATGTGTGGGGCATAGAGCATAGATTTATGGGACCGTTTCCTTGCAGCAGTGGCTTTGAGTACATTCTTCTCGTTGTAGATTATGTTAGTAGATGGGTGGAGGCTATACCTGTACGAACGCTGACAGCAAGATAGTGTGCAGGTTCCTGAGGGAACATATTATTTCACAATTCGGTATTCCACATATTCTTATTTCTGATGAGGGCGGCCATTTCATTAACAAGGAGGTGAAAAATCTAGTGAAGATTTATGGCATTGATCACAGAGTAGTTTCTCCTTACCACCCACAGACGAACGGCATGGCTAAAGTATTAAATAGGGAGGTGAAATCCATTCTTCAAAAATTGGAACGATCAGATAGGAAGAACTAGTCACAACTTCTAGACTAGGTTCTTTGGGCATATCGTACTGCATATAAGACTCCCATAGGTACTTCACCCTTCAGTCTGGCTTATGGGAAGCCATTCCATTTGCTCGTAGAGATCATGCACAAATCTGAATGGGCTATTAAAGATATTTCACTTGATATGCAAAAAGCAGGAGCCAAGAGGAAGATGGATCTGAATGAGCCAGTACAGGCATACGAGAACACCCTCGTTTATAAGGACAAAGTGAAGAGATGGAATGACAGACATATTCGGCACAAAATCTGTGCTCCTAGGCAGAAAGTATGGTTGTTCAATGCACGATTGAGAATTTTTCCTGACAAACTAAAGAGAAAATGGGAAGGATCGTACATAGTCAGAATGGTGCACAACAATGGAAGTATTGATATATCAGATGTGTCACCTGGTGCAGAGCCATTCGTGGTGAATGGGCAGATGTTGAAGCACTTCGTGGAGACTATTGATCATCTGGCTCGTGTTGAGGTGATCTACTTTGTACAGGATGCATGACTACTCTTCCACTTCATTTCATCTTGTACAGATACCTGTGAGCCTTTCGATTTTCTCGAGTACACCACCGGTATATTCTTCGTAGTCCACAATCGTCCACATTTTTTTCTCGACTTATATGCTTCGGATATCAGATCCTAAGTATAGGGGGACCAATTGCCCGTTGATTTGCACCTTTCAATTTTTGTTCTTTTTACTTTTCTCTTGTATATGCTTTCCTTTCACGAATCACTGATCTCCAACTTTTGGCCACATTCTTTTCTATACTTAGGATGCCTTATCCTGAGTATAAGGGGATAGAGTGATTTCATTGATTTTGTTTTCTATATTTCTTTTGTTCCTTCGTTGTACAAACTTTTTCCCCCAATCACCTCATTTTTTGTCTTCCACTATACTTACGATGACTTCATCAAAAGTATAGGAGGGTCGACTGATTTCTATTCTTTTATTCTTTTTCACCCACTTTTACTTAGCACGAGTTATGTCCTCCATTTATTCTTTCTCTTTTATGTATTTTCTATATCTATAAAATCCATACAAAGTGGGTAAGGGCTAATTTAAAATCAATTTATTTATTTATTATTAATAAAATCCTTGTAAATAAGTAAAATACGTGTAAAATCCTTGTCTAAATTCTTGATTAAAATATGTATTTAAAATATGTATTTTATATGTATAATACTTATTTAAAATCCTATCTATTAAAATATATGTAAAATTCATTTAATCCTTGTAGAACTCTTTATATAAAATTTGTAAAGTATATAGTTATTTAATCGGAATAAAATATGGGCAATTTATCTTGTAAAACCTGCGTATATAGACTTGTTTATAAAAATTGAAAATCCATAAAAAATGTAAAGTCTTAAAATTCATTAAAAAAATACAAAATTCTTAAAATCCATAAAATTGAGCAAAATTCAGAAAATATACTTCACAAAAACATGGTTGCATTTGCATTAGCATTTTTCAGAATAAGTTTGATTTCTACAACTAAAGATTGGGAATAGTCTAAAGGATAGAGCTTGATTATGGCCTTTAACTTTCATTATAAGGAGCCTAGTTAGGAATTGGAATTTAGACTTTTCGAGTCTTTGACTTAAATCTTTGGGTTCCATATGGTTTAGGAAGTCAACTTGAAAGTGCCCAATTAGAACACTTGGTGCCATCCATTTAACTCTTCATCAGTGAACCAATCTTGAACACATGTACTTTGCACTTAGCTTAACTTGCATGGGGTTGTGAAGGACAATCCATCTCGGTTGTATGTTTCTATCCTAGTCTAGTAGCATGGACATCTAAAGACGGGAGAGATTGGGATTGAAATAATACTTCGGATTAGGGAATGATCTGCTGGCACAATTTTTCCAAGACCTCAAAAAATGGACGAAATGAAAAGATGTTATATCCGTCGAGGCACAAAAAGATTGATGCAGTGCAAGCAAATTACAAAGCCAATTCAAAGAAGAAGCCACCAAATATAAATATGAGCACAATGGTCCAAGCTTTTACCAAAAAACCTGCACAGCTACACTGGTTGGACTTCACAAGCAGATGTGTCTACACTGGTCGCACTCCAATTCTCTTCTCATTCTTCTACTTTCTCTCTCTATTCGATCACAAATACATCACGGCATTACCTTAGAAGGGAATACCCCCCTCGAAAAAATAGTAGCTAGATGAGGAGCCAATGGGATTTTATTATTAGGATGGGTGGTTTCTTCGCTTCTTTAAGCAGGAAGAGCTAAAACAATTCACACACAGTACAAATTGGATTCAAGGTTTATAGAGTTAGTGATATGGATGAGTGGATCTGAGATGCTTATTGAGGTGAAATTAAACGAGGATTTGTAGAACTAAAGGTTTGTTGAGATTATAATCATAACCGTAGTTAAGGCTCCGATAAAATGCTTGTTTTTTTAGGCCCGATAGAGCTCTGTCCTTTATCTGTTCTCATGAATTGATTTGAAAAACAAATTCATTCTTTCTTTATTTTTTCCTTATTTTTCTAATAAGTATTTGCTAAGGGACTAGCAAAGTTTAAGTATAGGGGGCTGATGAATCTATGATTCATTAACATTCTTTATGCATTTTGTCATAAAACTCTTAACAAATACACGTAAATATTCATTAATTTCTATCTTTTATCAAAAGCACATTAATGAATAAAATGCACTTTTAAGCATTAAAAGCATGTAAATAAATAAAAGAATAAAAAATGAAAAGAAAAGAAAAGAAGGCGGATTGTAGATATGTATATATGTACAATATTGTTAGAAAATAGGGAAAGGGAAAGCGGAATGATAAACAGAGCATAAGAACAGAAAGATAAAGCATGGAACACCATGATTTTTACGTTGAACCCTACTCCGTAAGGAGCAGGATGAAACCACAGGAGAAACCCTCAAAGGGGTGTACGCTTCATTGCTTTTTCTCCACGGATACAGGAGGTCTGGGGCTCCTTATATAGCCTCCACAGAGCCTTCAAGTCCCACTACTGGTAGATGTGGGACTAAGCACAAGGATGCAGTAAATAAATCCTGGAGGTATCCATTTACCCATCTACAACTCAACAGGCATACAACCAAATACTCCAACACTACCCTTTAAGCTGGAGCATGCAATGCTTAGCTTGGACAAATAGAAAGAAACTCAACTCACAATACATGACATTACAGACAATATCAACTCAATGCGCACAATTGTCGGCTGTTGTCGAGGACGTTGCTTCTCATGTCGTGCAGGTGAGGAGGGCGAACGGGCTGGAGTGTGAGTCAAACTAAGGACTTAAAATCTGACCATCGAGTTTGAAACTGCACCTGGAGAAGTCTCCTCGTCGGAGAATTGGGTCTCTCCCATCTGGCACAGAGAATGGTACCCTACTCTGGAGTACCTATGATACCACATGAAAACCCTTACCAACATGTTATACGGAATGGTCCCCTACTCCGAAGTCCCTATGGCTCACATGAAAACTCTGGCCGACAAAACAAGAAGAATGATGGGGACTACGAACAAATGATGGCACACATGTGCACATTTGAAAAAACCACAAACAAGTGCATGTCTAAAACTGAAGACTCGGAAACATCTGACGTCGAGTCTAAATATCTACGAACTGTAGATTCTGAACAATTCGGATGGTCTGATGAATCTGAAATCTGGAGAAGATCTGTGACTCTACATATACTCCCCCTTTCTCCCAGACTTGTCGGAAAACAATTGTATCGACAATGTTGGGAGAAGACATGATGGGGACAAAACCAAATAAGCCATCATTTTTCAGCTTTTCTTGCAAAAAAAATTCCTTTTTTTCGGCTAATTTTTTAATAGACATCGCACACCCTTTTTTTGAAATCTCTCTCTTCCTCCCTCTTTTTTTCAAACAATTTTTTAAGCCGTTAAATTTTTTGGCGTTTCTTTTTCTTCGAATACTCGTATACACCTTTTTCCCTTGTGCACGCCTCTTTCAAAAGATAATGCTTTTTTTGAAAACTTACCCATGTTTCCTTTTTTTAATGGGTCGCACCCCCTCTACAGATATTAGGGTTCCCAATCGTGGGAACCCCTTGGACCAATACACGTTCCAATTTTTTCCTAAATTTTTTTTCAACGGCCCACTTTGGCTCAACTCTCAAATCCCCGAATTTTTTCTAAAAAATCAGCCCTTAGGGTTCCTCTCACCAAAGAAACACGCCCCCTGGTGGGGTTTCTTCTTATCGAATGAATGTGCCATGGCGATCTGCGACGAGATCAATTTCGAGAGGAGGGAATGCGCGCAACCAAGGCGAGTTGAAGAGGCGTTGGCGTATGCGCCACCAGAGATTCACCGCCTGGAGACGAAACAGCATCGACTTGGAGAGGCACCTGGACTGTCGCACGCAAGGAGGTGCGCACGACTGGCGGCTGGATCGGAGATGGGACATGCTGCCCTTCTAGGCTAAAACGGTGCGCGAAACTGGTGGCTGGTCCGACTTGGGATTGCTGCATCTGGAGGATACACCACAGTGACGCGATGGGTGCCACCTGAGCATCTTCGGGTTGCTACCGCCTTTGCGGCTAGGACGATGGTGTGCCGCTATATGCGAATGGGTTCCGCCAAGTGATGGAGCCATAGTGTCGAGTGAATGCTGGATGGAAGCTGTGAGACCAGCAGAGCATTACGCACGAGACCTGGATGGTGTGCTGCTATGTGCAGGGAAGTAGCGTTGCTTCGCTGCCTGGAGAAGATGATGAGGGAGAACCCTCGCGCCACCTGCGAGAGGGAGGAGCAGCGAGGTTGGGGCCACCGCCCGATGGTGTCGCCTGGAAGTCGCGCGACCGCCTGCGAGACCACAACCTGTGCGCATGGTGCGTCGCCGCCTAGAGGTCTGAAAGATGGGGTCACGGCTGAGGAAGCACGGCTCTGTTGCTCTTGCTAGGATGTGAATCACGGTGCGCACCTCCTAGGCATGCGTTCAATCACCACATCTCGATTGGAGCCCCTGAACAAGGGTTTTGCGCAGGAAGTGTTGGAAGGTCGAGGAAGAGCCAAGTAGGGTTTCTGGAAAAAAAACCATGTCGTCTGGGATTGCAGGATGTTGATTAGAGGGGCAGTGCGTTGGGGAGGCGCCTTCACCTGGATCGCCTTTGCCTGCAGCCCTGGAATATGCGTCATCTTCGCATGATCGCATTGTGCATAAGATAGGGTTTCAGAAAACCCTAAACTGCATCATGAACTTGAACATGAACGGATCTTTGGAACAAAATCAAATAATCGAATCTCTAAAAGATTACAAACAAAATAAATCTTTCAAGAATGAATCCGCGAGAATCGATCCCGCTCAGATAACATGTTAGAAAATAGGGAAAGCGGAAGCGGAATGATAGACATAGCATAAGAATATAAAGATAAAGCATGGAACACCATGATTTTTATGTGGAACCCTACTCCCTAAGGAGCGAGATGAAACCACGGGAGAAG
This sequence comes from Ottelia alismoides, assembly GCA_037367405.1. Lineage (NCBI taxonomy): Eukaryota > Viridiplantae > Streptophyta > Magnoliopsida > Alismatales > Hydrocharitaceae > Ottelia > Ottelia alismoides. The sequence continues at coordinate 517,041 of JAZKJV010001634.1, read as the reverse complement.
CCCTCAAAGGAGTGTATGCTTCATTGCTTTTTCTCCATGGATACAAGAGGTCTGGGCTCCTTATATAGCCTCCACAGAGCCTCCAAGTCCAATCACGGGTACATGTGGGACTAAACACAAGGATGGGGTAAATGGATCCTGGAGGTATCCATTTACCCATCTATAATTCAACAGGAATATAACCAAATTCTCCAACAAATATGACTTATAATATAAATATAGTTGCAAGATATATATATAACCTAACCCCTGATACCAAGTCAACATGGATTGGTCGACAAACAAACAAGTAGGGGGAGTTAAGGGAAGAAAAAACCAAAAAATCCTTAATTATACACTTTATACATCATTCACTATATATATAAAAAATCGAAGTCCGTTTGTAAAAAGTCCGTTTTGGGACCTAATCACAATTGGGTTTAAGTACTATTTATTTTATCTAGAACACATTATTTACGGTTTTAATGATATTATAATTTTTAATTATCTAGAACACATTATTTACGTTTTGGGACCTAATTATGCTTTTTATAAAGTAACATAATTGTTCTTTGACTCCGTACTTGGCCAATAATATTATATATCTCCATCAATTAGAACTTTATATGTGTAGCTTCTAAAAGTGAACAATTAGTAGATAACCTATCCAAAGGGATACAAAGGTGGCAGAAGAAATTAAAACTACAATCTGACAGCTGAATATTTGTAAATTTTGAAAATATAAGTGGTTTGTGTTACGATAAGATTGCAGGGTGTGGATCAAACTCATTAAAACTTGCAACTTCCTTGTTGTATGTAGATGTCGATTTTACCGACTGGTGCGTGGAGGGGAGGAGGGGAGGGTGATGATCACTGACTATTGCGGGGAGGGGAGGAAGCGAGGGTGATGATCACTGATGGGCTGTTGCGAGAAGGGAGGAGGGCGGTGAGGGTTAGGGTTTCCATGAGGGTCGGGAGTGGGGGACGAATGAGAGACGAATGGGAGTGAGCGGGCTTTGTTCAACTTTTTTATTTTTCTAAATAGTCTTTCAACGACATCGTTAAAACTCCGTTTAAACGATTTTTTAATGCAGTATGCGGCCCACCCGCATATGAGACTGACTTTGACTAGTCAACATAGTCGAGGACCGCATGTGTTTAAACGGTCGTATAAATCATTTTTGCATCCATGTTTTAGAGAAATGGAGACGAGGAATTGGATGGATCTAGAATCGAATAGGGTATATCTTCAAGGAGACGGATCCATGACACTTTGCTAAAATATCCCAAAAGAAGCAGTTGTCAATGCACTCCAAACTCATCGAATTTCGAATTTGAAGCTCCTTGATTAACACCCCCAGAACCGTGGCACACTCTATCTTTACCACATTGACAGTTGCCACTCTCCTTCGTGATAATTTCAACAAGATTCCTCTAGCATGCTTAGACCCCACATTCCCACCAACTTCCTTTGATATCGAGGAAGCTTAAAAAGCATCAACCACCTTTGATAATGGTAGTGGCGTGACTTCTTGAACAGGAAGCTTGAAGCCGGCTCATCCCACCACTAACGGGCACATGATCTCTAATGGGAATGCCATTTTCTCCTAACCAAAACTAGTGGTGCCTCAAATATCGATTCCCGGACCATGGCCACCATATAAAATCTCAGTGACCACTCCCAAATCCCTAAGATTCTCAAGGATCTAAGATTCTTCGAGAGGAACAAGACCCCAACATATGCGCCACCCGACACCTCAACATCGTGTGTTCACCATCAATGAAGCATGCCGTGTGTCAGCACACACCTATATACAGATGATGCTTTTAGAGCAAAATATCAATCTCCTTTTTGAACGCCTCAAGCAAAGACCATGGTCTCATCAATACAAACGACATCACCAGGGAAAGAGGCCCCTAAGGTCACCACGATTTTTCCTCCTATCTTTCCTTCAAGCACAATACGATCAGCAATCCCTATAAATTCATCAATGCGCTTGGACATAAGGTATCCCCCTTAACAATCTCAACGAATGACCGGTCTATAGCCACCCCTTCCATGTTCATATCATAGGTTTTAAGCACTTCAGACAAAAGAACAGTACTCGACAAACTCAACTGTTGAACCACACTTCGTCTAGCAACCAAATCGTCTACGCTCCAGCCTCCACACACGAAACAATGTGGCAGCGCTAAACAATCTAATACACGATAGCCATGAATATTGCATCAAAAACATCAAGGACCTTGTTTCTAGTGGGTCACAACCCCCCAACCCTACTCATACTTCCTCCGGTAGCCATCCATACCTTCCTCTCAATGTGCTTGGTGGCCCTTTGCAGCCTCATCTCCCCTCCACGATTCCCCTAATGAACCCGAGCTCTCTCCCCACCACGCTCCCTCTCATTCGCTCCTCACAAGACTTTTTTATAGACCCACACAAAACACAAGAGGGTTAGGTCGAAAATCAAACCATAGTACTAAACAGCTCATTTCGTCAAAATACATATCCAACTGACTAAATAATACTCAACATAAAGGGAAAAAAGATGAATTAACCATTAGAGCTTTGATAATATAAAGTTATATATAATATTATAAGGACCTGCTTTCCCCAAGTTCCAAGTTAGACTATTAAGTCCTCTATATACTAAGAAGTTAAGAACATTAAGCAATTGTTCACATTTCCTCATCACATGCTGTCTTCTGATAATACTGACAATACAACATTTAAAAAGCAACGTATCTTCAACATATAATTCGAAAACATGCAATATTACCCCCCAAAAAGTATACACTGCATTATGAGACTGAATACCCTAAGTAGGCAGGAGAAGTCTATGAATTAATAAGTGAGAACAAGACCACAACATCAAAGCAACTAATTAGCCAACAGACTGCTCACATAAAGGAGAGCAAAAATACAAGAGGTACTTGACACAAGGTTCATCCTAAGCAACGATACTACCTGAAAAGCTAGCTGAGAATAATTCCTGATTTTTTCAACTGCAGCCCTCCATGCAGCCTGTCGAGTTATACCAGAATTTTTTAAGTTGTAATCAACTCCAGATATCTCTCTTGAACCACCTAAACATGGAACTTTCCTTTAGATAGAAATTAAATATTAAAAAAAACTAGGAAACGTGAAACAAATTTTAAGTGCCAATAATCACATGCAGGATAGTCACCTTGACGAGCAGCTTTCCTGGCCAACAGAGATGGTAGTGCCCCTCTGCGGAGCACAACCTTTGAAAGCTTTCCACCAAACCACCATTGTATCCGATCAGAATTAATGTCACAGTCAGAACTGTTGGATTCGGAAACTGCAGATCTCTTTCTGCCGCGTCTCCCTCTGAGACTACGTTTCTGAGACGATGCTGAGAAGGATGCACCAATCTGAATATTGGAATCTTCACTAGACCAAGTATCCACTGGTTTAAGCCACTCATTCAAGAAGGCAACCCCACGAATATTTTTTTCAAACTGAAGTATGATACAATCAATTACTATATACAAATACAACTGAACTGCCATTAACCAGGAAATGAAAATTACGATATAGCTAACAAGTTAACAAGATTATTCACAAATCGAGCCTTTATCAAGTCTGCTTGAAACATCAACACATTAATAACTACAAAATGCTAACCTCGACCATAAAGAAGCTATTTGTTGCTTAGCAAAAAGAAATCCATAAATTGATTAGTAAAAATCACAGGTTTTGAATAAAATGCATGCAGTCACATATGACATTCAATTCAAACTCAACTGCAAGCAAAAGTCACTCTGGTGTAAGGCTGAAATAAATGTGCTCTGAGCACAAAACATATTGGTGTATGTATACTTGGTTAAGCAGGATCTAAAGGCATGAGGCTCTCTAAGATGCTAAAGGACCAAAAATGCGAAGACCGAGAAAAGCAAGGTGCCACACACACAGACATACAAGTGTATATACACAAATTTATACATATCTACATAGATATATATCTGCACATTCCATATACATATACATGCACGCACTAATCTCTCTCTCTCTCTATCTATCTATCTATATATGTATGTATGTATGCACGGATACAAGATACATACACAACACATTTCACCTAAATTACAATCTAAGATTGATCCAATATATATGCATATGTGTATGTATATAAATGTGATGTATATATGCATACATGCAAATGTGTTATTACATATATAATTTTTTAGGAAAAAGAGGGCGTGATGTCATGTAGACGTTCACTCGTAAGCTTTATGTGTTCACTGTAAGTATCAAAAAGGAGTTACAAGACCAAAAATTATTTAAAGTTTCTGCATGCTCTATAGCACAATCCATATACATTCTCTCCATGGAAAATATTCCAGTTCCGTGCAGGCAATATGGACCAAAGAATAGACTCCGCCCACACTTTAGTATGACCACTCGTGTTTTCCCAAATTATCCATTGAGTCCCAAAAGCATGTCTAATCAACGGTTGACTCTTGCCCCACCTGTGATGCCGCACACACCTCCTTTGCAATTGGGCAAAGAAAGAAGATGTGCTCGACACCCTCGCTCGATACAAGACATCGTTGACATGTGTTGTTAACACTAGGGAAAAACCTAGCTCGCTGCTCCACGATCAACAAGAGATTCATGCATAGAAACCAAACAAAAATCATCACCCTCAGTGGGACCTTCCACCTTCAAATATCAATAAACTTGTCCTAAGCACTCGTCGGATGAAAAACCAATGTCTGAATAGAATGCCATGTATGCCTTACGTGCAAAAAGTGTTTCATAAGCCCAGGTCCAATGGTCCCTAACATCATGAAATCCCTCGCATACCTGCAGAGTCTTCAAAAGACATAAAAACTCTGAAAAGCATTAATTAGAAGGCTCGAAACGAAACAGAGGGATACAGCTCTCGGTCTTCCAACAATCCCTCACGGAGGCCCCAACAGAAGCTGCAAAGCGAACAATCGGGGAAAACAAGTGCGTAACAACCCATGTCCGGTCCAATCATCAATCCAAAATCGAAAGCCACGATCGTCACCAAGAGTCGGCTGCAAGAGCAGGATCACCCGTGGAAGCACCGCACAAATCCGTTTCTAAAAGTTGGAAGGCCCATGAAAAGCAGCAACCTGTGAAGCGGGAACCCAAGAGACACCATAAATCGACCGCAAAATCCTTCATAGCAGATCAGAGCATCCTCCCTACATTCTAGTCACTCACTTCATCAAAAGGGAGTTGTTCATCACCTCCAAGCTTCAGATCCCCAGCCCACATCCTCCTCCCTAAGGACCAAAGTCTTACATCCCACCAACGGCATCCCTTGATATTCCCGAAAGGTGGACCCAAAAATCTTCACATAATCACCTCCAACTTCACCTTCGACCCAACAGGTAAGAGACGTGTAGACAAGAACACAGGAATAACTGAAAAAACCACCTTCGACGGGACCAGATGTCCACCTCTAGACAAATAAGTCGCATGCCAACCTGCCAACTTCTTCCTCGTCCTCTTAACAAGAGCTCAGTCTGCTTGCCTTAACTTACCACCCACTAGCGGCATCCCAAGGTACAAGATCAGTAGCACCCCCCACGATGTCTATAAAGCTGCCTCACAAAAAGCCACCTCCTCATTCATCCTGACAGGAATAAAAACAGATTTCACATGATAGATACGGAGGCTGGAGACAAACCCAAATAGCTCAAGAACAGTGTCCATCCTTTGCGCATATGTCAACTGCCCCTCTACAAAAAATAGTATCACCTTCATATCAGAGCATGTGTATGGAAATATCCCCCCAAACTAAAGCCCGTCGAAAATTCCCTCTTCATAGCCTTCGACATCATCCTCGTCAGAGCATCTGCAATCACAACAAAAACCAACAAAGCAAACGGGCACGCCAGCCTTACTCCGCGCTGAGGCTAGAAAAATCCACCCTCCTGCTTCCCATTCAACAAAAAGCCACCTCCTGCATATATGCATCACTTAATTACGATCTATAATCAACCCAATGCATAGACATGTGTATATGTACATGTATATATGCATATTGATGAGTATGTATATACCATGTTTCTGTATATATATTCATATATATATGTGTGTGTGTGTGTGTGTGTTTACTTATACATGTCTGAGTTTTTGTATATGGATGTTTGTGTACATAGGTTTACTTATGTGTATATGTATGTATATATATATAGGTATGCGCTTATAGTACTTCGAATTAATACTCATGTGCAAATGCATGTATCTAATACTTAGAACTAACATATCTGTGTATATGAATGTGTAATGTGCATGCAGGTGTGCTTTTATATACATACATGTAGTAGTACTCGTTAGAACTATTGTATATCTATGTATATGCATGTGTAATGTGCATACAGGTGTGCTTTTGTATACATACATGTAATAGTATCCGTTAGAACTATTGTATATCTAACCTAAAAACCCTAAAGTTGGTAACAAACGCAAAAAATTGGCAAAAAAAACTACTTTTGCTCAAGCACACACCTTTGGCACTTGACGCCTCGAGCCAAGGGTTTACTAGTGATCGAGTACAATGCTTGTGGCAAAATGTTAGGACTAAGGCAAGGCATGGCATTGTGTCCTCACTTCACCTCGCTCGAACACCTTGACAAGTGCCAGGACCACCTTTGATAACACGGGCTAAGCCACTCATACGTCTAAATATGCAAATGGCTCCTTCAAGAAATCGATCATAAAGTATGGATATCGTTTTGTTTCCAAGGATAGGAACACCAACAAAAATAACAAAATTCAACAAGAGTCCTGGGGGACCATCACGTTAGTTTATACTTAGTTAAGCCAAGTCAGCACATCTAGATATAGTGCATATATAGAGGAGAAACATGTTGGGAAAATTACATAGTGTAGACAACAAGAAAAAAAACTGGAACGTAGATATTAATCGAACTCAACTTGGAACAACATTTCTGGAATGACCCTCTAGCTAGAGCCTCGGTAAAGACATTTGTTGTATGTTCACCTTAGCTGATATGAGAGGTAGAAGTGAAGCCCTTCTGCATCACGTCTTGGGTGTAGCGGCAGTCTACATCGATATACGTGGTCCTCTCATGGAAGGTTAGGTTGTCAATGAAAAGAGCAGTCAGGTTGTCGCATTGGAGGTGCATGGGAAGAGTCACCACAATATCTAGGTCAGTCAAAACAGATTTAACCCATATCATCTCTGTAGTCCCATGTGCCATACTCTGTACTTTGATTCTGGTGACCACCATTTGCTTCTTGTTATTCCATCATACCAAAGAGCTCCATATGAACACTGCAAAGATAGTTTTAGACTTCATGTCCTTGGAACATTCTGCATAATCTACATATGCGCAAGCTATAACAACAAGGGATGTATCTCTGGTAAATAAAAGACAAGTGTGAAGTGAGGTCTTCAGATACCTCAGAATCATATGGATCCATATGTGCATGTTTAGGGTGCTCCATGAATTGGCTTACTCGGCTCACTACAAAGGATATATCTAGCTTGATGATGATCATGTATAGGAGCTTCCCAACGAGCTCCATTTACCTCCTCGTGTCTACCCCAGTGTCTTTATCATACAATTCCAAGCTCGAGTCCATGGGAGTGGCGGCATGCCTCCAATATGCCATCCCCATCTCAAAGAGAATATTTGTACATACTTCCTCTGGGTTACTGAAGGATATGGTGAGATCCTTAAGCGCGTCACGGAAGTGTGAGGATCGCATCGTATGTGATCGGGAGCGACTAGTCACACTAGTTGCTTAAGGCAGCGGGAATTAAAATTTTTTCATGTGACGAAACCACATGATCCAAGAACACTTCTCGGATCGTTTCGTCTAAACCACAAACAAATAATAGGATTACCTCTTGAAGCATTGTTGTGATCGAGTCTCTAAACGAAGAGACCTCCTGTCTCAAGTTTGATCCAACAGAGGAGACGCTTACGAGCGTGTTGATGAAACACGTGCTCCTCGCAATCCAAGTTAATGATCCAAGCCACGAATCTCCTGATCTCGACAAACGAGAAACGACGTCTTCTTCACGAGCAAGGCACGTCGAAGTAGACGGAGATCCACGAGCAAACCATCAGACCTCATAACAACGATGTTGCGGCGATGAAGAATCTCTCTAGGGCATCCATGGTGGACGGTCACATGAGAGAGAGTAGACGTGTAGATAGAAAAAGAGAGAGAGAGTTGTTGTCTCTCTTGTCACCTAGAAGAGCAAGGGGTGCCTCTCCTTTTATAATATTTTGGGATCCATGGATCTCACTCCATGGGACAACACAAATCCAATGGCTTACATTGATTTGTGTTTCTTTTAATGGTCATGATCTTCTTGTTAAAAACACAACAATAATTAATTTAATAAAATCAAATATATACTCAATATAATTTGATTTACATGAAATCAATCTTCATTGGAGAAGTGGACGGCTACCATATTCCATGGTGGAATTGTAGTCGTCCACCCTCTATATGAGGAAGGTGGCTCTCCTTTCTATATTACATGAGATTACATTATCTCATGGTTCTCTCCAATATTTGCAACAACTTTTGTTACAAATTATTTCACAAAAATAAATTCAATTTATTTTGTGAACACTGAAATCATGACATTGGAAATTTGTGAATCACATTCACAACCCAAAATAAAATGTAAATTACATTTTCAATTCAATGTCCAATGTGAATCCAATTCACTTTAATATTTAATTAACAAATGTAAATTACAAATAGCTCTCTCTTACATATTATAAATCACATTTATAATTTATATGGCTAACATTGATATTGCTATCCACATTATTCATATCCATGATAATTAAATCACATTTAATCATCTTGGATCTCTATTCTCTTGTTCTCAAATAATATGAATCACATTCACATTATTCATGTCTTTGATAATTAAATCACATTTAATTATCTTAGATAACTCTCCTTATAATATGAATCAAATTCATATTATTCATGATAATTAAATCACATTTAATTATCAATTTTCTCAATGCTCGGATACACATATCAACAATGAAATTATCCTGAACTCTTTCAAGGATAATGCGCTTTCTCCGCGGATACTTGGAGATAAGGACAGGGCGATTGTATTGTTCGACATATAGTGACTTGGATATCGAGATCACATCTCAAATCCAGATCTCGGGCCTCCCATAGATGCTTGATTAAATCAAGGCCGCAAATCTAATCTTCTCATTGCATCTGAATGATATTCAGATCAATGTCCAACATTTTGACCAAGATCAGATCACTTCTCTACTGAAAGGAGTCACTAAAATCCAGACCCGTTTCATCACTACCTAGGAATGGAAGCGTCATGGTTATACAATCGTTTATGATCACACCACCCTCAGGTATTCCCAATACCTGTACATCCTACATACTGGAAGACTCGGAATAAAACCGAAGTATTAGATCAACTTTACACTGTCTACTTTAGGGTTTTTATCAGTAAGTTTCTCATTCGATCATTGGGAGTTGGTATCAATCATAAATTTTCCAAAAGCATATATCATACCTAGGTCTTGATCATATACTTTCCAAAAATATATATTAAACCTACAAATTCAGTCAAGCTTCTAAAGCGAGACGACCGTGCACGGAATTTGATTCTTCCCAATATCTCATGAGTGAGCTCATGTCTTTCGGTTCAGTAACTGAACCTGCATGATCCCTTTGAGAGATCGTATTACTCATATGCACTTACATGCACACCAGCGTGCCGGTGTATAGACCTTGATTAGGTCATCAACCTATTGGTCTGCCAAATGTACATACTAAGACATATAGTAACACATCTGTCTCTGGTCAGAAGATGCGTACCTGTATCGTGACAGCATACGATATAGGACTTTGGTTATCTCGATCGTGTTAAGTCAACTCTTTGACCTAACTAATCTGACACCTCCGAATCTCTATTCCTATGCAGAGGACCTGCATCAAGAAGTCGGTCAGATATCAGCCTAACTGAGAAAGGATTGTCATCTCCTACCCATGCTGGAGATCATCTCTTAACAATCATTTGACGGTGCTTGATGAGTCCTCAATCTAACCTTTTAGATATTCATCCAAGCAACAGCCTCTATGATTCAATAGTTGAATCAATAGTTGTATGATTATTAAGATGGCCATGGTACATAACCCTAATTGTACTAAGGGACCTATTATGCAAATTATTTATTACAAGGCCTTAAATGTCGGTTTCGATCACAATTTCGGTATGGACCAAAATAGAATTTCGGTGGAATTTCGACCGGAATTTCGGTCATTTCGATCATTTTTTGTACTAGGACCCCCATATTTCGGTCATTTGGGTCGAATTTCGATTTTGACTGGATATCGATATTCGACAGAAATTCGACAGAATTTCGCTGAAATTTGAGGCCATGATTTATTCTTCATTTCAGATCAGGGAATGATATTCACAATAACAATTATTGCATAATGGTTCGTCGTGGGCTCGCATGTCCAACAATCTCCCACTAACCCAAAGAGCCATTAATGGGCTAATCATTTAAACCCGCAATCATGTGACAATCATAGGCTATTTAAAAAAATAGCTAGGTAAGCTGATCAGTAACTCTGTTCTCAAGAGACTATGCCAAGTCCTTTTATGGCACTTGCATATCTCCTAGTAACAGTACTCGCATCTAATGCGAATGTTACATCTCATGCAACCAATACTCAAACTTATTAAAACAGATATAGTGTCCTTGACACTATTGCTCAATAATTGTTATAACCAGTATTCCCATAATCCTTATCAGAATACCTTTATTCCATGAGATTTCTATCTCCAAAGGTATCCAAACTATCTATATAGTCTTAAGCTTTTGAAGATAAGACTTTGAGATCACTATCTCAAAAATCTTGTCATCTATGAAGATTTTGTTATTACTGCAATCAAGTGTTTTATCTCCATAGTTTTTTTTTTGAAAATCCAACGATGTGGGGGAGACACGGCAAGTGTTCGCCCCAGAAACTTTTATCTCCATAGTTGGATTAGTAACAGTTTACTACTCCCACTGCATGGCAGACATCTGGCTTTTGTACACATTTAGCATACACTCAGCTTCTCGTAATTGATGCTTAAGGGCAACCAGTCTTAGCATTCACTTCCTCAACCATTTGAGGTGTTATCCCTTTAGATAAGTCAGTACCATATCTTAAAGATAGGGATCCTTCCTTGGGTTTTCCAAGAATGGAACATGTCCAAGGTGTACTACAAATGTGATAGTCCCAATATCATATTCTCTTTGCTTCTGAACAACTTCAAAACTAAGATCTAAGAGGTATCCTTGAAATCATATTTCAAGATATGGAATAGTCAGTCTATAAAACACTTATTATCACCCTTATATTATTTTAAAATGAATAGGATATTATCTACATTTAGCATGATGAACACAATGGCACTCCCACTAAGCTTCATATGGTTCATCAAGATTCTATCTGAAATCATAACATTCATCAAATCTTATGTTCCAACTACAAGAAGCTTATTTGAGTACATAGATGGATTTCTTTAGCTTGCACATCTTGCTTTCCTCAACCATGAAGTCCTAGGGCTACTTCATGTGAATATCCTCAGAGAGGTATTCATATAGGAATGCAATATTGACTTTCATCTTGTAGATGTCAAAGTCAAGTTGTGTAGCTATAGTCAGCAATATTCTGATGGGTTTAAGCATTGCTGAAGAGCAAGTCTCATTGCAAGCAATGTCTTCTCTTCTGGTGGGTAGCTCATGGCTACGAACCGTGCTTTGAAGGTCTCTCCCTTCGCATCAGGTTCCCTCTTTCTCTTGGAGATCCATTTACACCTTTATGGGCCTTACCCATACAGGTGGATCCTCGAGGGTCCATATACAACACTTGTATATGAAGTCTACCTTAGACTTTTATTGCTAACATCCATCTTTCCATGTCATGATCTTCAGAAGCTTCATCATATGAAGTTAGATCATGTCAGATTTAACTAACACATGGAATACATCCTCAAACTCATTTGAAGAGGTATTAATGTTTCATCTTTAATTGTCCTTTTAGTTTCCGATTTCAGGAGCCTCATTATCATCTCAAGATTAAAAGAGTTCCTTTATTTCATTTTCATCTTGAATCTCAAGAGTGGCATCCTTTAAGAATCATATTCTTAGAGATGAGATCTTTTAAGAATCTCAAGGTCATAAAATAGGTATCCAATACCATCCTTTATTTTCCTAATGAAGTAGCACACTCTAGTGCTAGATTCCAGCTTGCATGCATGGAACCATATTAAGGATATATATTGTAGTCTCTACTACATATATACCTAGAAACTAAGAGTTAATTATGCTAAAAAATCATCGTTGATAAGATCATGTCACACATGATCCAATTGTATCTTCCTATAACTCTATTGAGTTAAGGTGTGTTAGGAGGATTGAGATAGAAATGATATTCATATCTCCATAAGGTATTCTTTGAATTTATCTAACAGGTACTTGCTACCTAGATTAGATCAAATTCATTTTATCTTCCTTTAAACTTTCTTTCTAAACCAAAATAATGAAATCATTGAACATTTCAAAGGTTTCTTAGGTGAAGAGAAGAAATCTCATATCATACATAATCATCAATAGATATCACACATCCATAACATTTACTATGATATAGGTGATCCGCATACATCAATATGTATGAGATCCTGAATACCTTGACATCTTACACCTTTCCCAAGGAAGGGTGTATTGAATATATTTTACTTTTGAATACAATATTCATAAGTATGTAAGTTTTGAAATTTTAGACATTCTAAAGTTTCATTCTTACTTGTCTATTGATCAAATCAACACGTAACATCCAAAGCTTAATGCCAGATCATTGTCAAATGATCTTTTTCCTCTTATTGATCTTTAAAGGTTTAATTTCATTATTAGAAATGTTAATGAACCATTCATTAATTTTCTAATTTAGTAGATTCCACTAGATGCCAGATTACTATCTGAAATATATCCATCATACCTCTTTATGATAGGTTTATTCCAGAATTCATGTTTATTTCCAACACTTGGAAATAAACTATGAGTGTATTCTAATATGCAGGTCATAGAGACATTCTCCAAGACTAAGGGCTCCCAATGAAATAATGAAGTCTGTATATCCAATAGAGATTGTTGCAACAATTGCATCAATATCCATGTAGATGACTATTAAACATGAAGATCAAATTCCTAATCTTCTAATACATATGCAACCAATTGCAAGTGTCATTAGAAGATTGTGATACAATTAGTAGACTTTATCTTATCAAATAAGAAAGTCAATTTCAATGATTATATGTAGATTACTCTGATGCTCAATCCGAGTCCTTCTCTAAGGATTCTAGACAGACTTGACAGTCATATTATCAACACACTAACTTATTGCGGTATTGGCATTCATCCAACTCTTAGGATGTCATATGGAAGTCATAGAAGTCCGGTCAACTCTTTGACTATCCTTCTCATCTTGGTTCTGACCCATGCTTCCACTGCGCTCCCTTCATCTATAAACAACCATTGCTTAAGACTAAGGATCTCTTATGTTAAATTCAAAAGAATTCAATGTAAGAGAATTTCAACATTTATACATGCTTCATTAAATTCACACAATATGAATATTATGAAGCTTCATGAATGACTAGACTATAAACAGTAGAATGATGACACTCATCATGTCTACATTCATCTAGACTCTTAAAAACATTGGTTCAGGTAGGTATTCAAACATTTTGAATACATCATCTCTTATAGAGCCACCATTCTGCATGATACAATGAACCATGTCATTCATGATTAAATGTCGAGAGCACATATGTATGCCAGAACATCTTCTTAAGTCTTTATAAGGATTATTTGACAATTGCGATCATCATCGACTTGTCACTTCCAAAGTACATTCGATGAAAGATCAAGACTACAAAACATACAAACCCTAAGGTTGTAATCATATTGTCTATTTAATTGTCATTTCTCATTATTATGAGGAAACTTGCTCATTGCAACCATATACATTATGTGTCCAACTGCAAGTACAATATCTGGATCATGAGTCCAATCCATGATATTTTACTGGTTATTATTGAGTATAACATTGAGTGGGTTTAATGAAGGATTATCTGAAATAAGAAATTTACATAAGTGTATATATTTATATATATATACACATATTTTACTTTGATTTAGGAATATCAAAGTTGTCTTGCCTGGTCAACACTGAAAGTTTATTCCCTTTATCACTTTCAATGTAAGAGATATACTTACCATTATATCTCAAGCAAGATCAGGGATCTCCTTCCTTATCTTTGTTACATCCCAATAATATGAGAGCCTGTAACTCGGATAAAAAGAAGCGGGAACACATTCCGCCTTACAAGTCCAACTTGCATCTCCCAATTAGGTCTTTAACACCCGATCCCACCACCGCTAAGGCGATGTTGACCCGTCATTAATTGAACCAACCGTCAACAGGAATACAACTCGCTATGCGCAATCCAATATCGCCCCAATAATATGAGGACCCGATATTGGGGTCACTACGCATACGTCCTTACTCTTTCGAGAAGCGAAGAGCTGATCCAAATGGATTGTATGCAGGAGTTGTCACTTCGGATAGGCATCTCCTACATACAATATCTGGCGACGGAATCCTTTGCCTTGACGGGAGACCATGGATGTCACTTATGTGATCCTCCTAATTATATTCAAATTCTAATTAATCATTATGAATCACATTCATTATAATCAATTCTTCTAAGGGAAATAACAACTCTATTTATAATACAGTGTCTTAATTTTAATCAGATTTCAATTAATCTAATCATATTAAATTAATGGTCCAATTAATGTCCAACATTCTTAATTGTTACTTGAATTGTGGTATTATCTCAAATACGTATTATTTCGAATTTTAATAATTAGAAATACATCACAATTTCTTAAGCATTATACCAACCCTACTCGTTGTCATGGCCAGTACCAACGGGAGTGAGACAGACCGCACACGGTGCAACCTGCTACCCCAACGCTCCCCGACTAGACACCATATCCGCCTCGGGAAAGGATAATGCAAAATATATCACTTTGTACTTGAGATGATGATCGGTTTTTCAACCGAAATTATACGATATAATAATAATCAAAACTATTTTGATTAACATTATAATGAGATTTACTAAACAAATCCCAAATCCTATTCAAGTAACATGTTTGTTGGAATGTAGATCATGTATATCATGTAACCAATTTTGTGATATAGATCACATCTAATCAATTATTGGTTAAGGCTATGTCATTTAAGGAAATAATTATCATCAAATATTTCACAAATATTTATGCACAATTATTCCAATAAATTAAACAATTTAATTCACTAATTGATTAAATGAGAATCACTAGGTTCTTGATGAGGAAAGTATTTCCAGTAGTGACCCTCACTTACTAAAAATACCATATCTCAATCAATTTAAATCCAAATTAAGCAAAATAAGTTTCTAAAGTTTCCTAATTTGATTTACAATAGAACCTAATTGGTTTGCACGCATTTCAAGGCGTTTCAAATCCGCAATTAACATCTTAATTACGTCATAATTTGCAGTCCCTGAAACAGTGGACACATGTTCACTAAAATGACCACTAAACAGAGATGCGAAAATGAAATGCAAGGAAACTTTCGCAAACCCTAACGAACCCAAATCGTCTTCGATTCATTGATCGCATCCAAAACCTTCGACCTAAGGCTCTGATACCACTTGAAAGATATGGAGGGATCCTTAAGCGCATCACGGAAGCGTGAGGAGCATCGTATGCGATCATGAGCGACTAGTCGCACTAGTTGCTTGAGGCAGCGGAAATTAAAAATTTTTCATGTGACGAAACCACATGATCCAAGAACATTTCTCGGATCGTTTCATCTAAACCACAAACAAGTAATAGGGTTACCTCTTGAAGCATTGTTGTGATCGAGTCTCTAAACGAAGAGACCTCCTGTCTCAAGTTCGATCCGACGGAGAAGACGCTTGCGAGCGTGTTAATGAAACATGTGCTCCTCGTAATCCAAGTTGATGATCCAAGCCACGAATCTCCTGATCTAGACAAACGAGATACGACGTCTTCT
The DNA here is from genome assembly GCA_037367405.1 of Ottelia alismoides. NCBI lineage: Eukaryota > Viridiplantae > Streptophyta > Magnoliopsida > Alismatales > Hydrocharitaceae > Ottelia > Ottelia alismoides. The sequence goes on along the minus strand of JAZKJV010001634.1, from coordinate 500,897 downwards.
TCAGAGCAAGGCACGCCGAAGTAGACGGAGATCCACGAGCAAACCATCAGGCATCATAACGACGATGCTGCGGTGATGGAGAATCTCTCTAGGGCATCCATGGTGGACGGCTGTTAACATATATTATTTACTTATGTACTCTTTAGTTATTTTCAGTTCCTGCAGTACGCTTTATGTAATTTTCCCATAGGCTACTCTCCTATATAAGAGAGCCTAGGGCTGATAGAATAAGTATGCTCTTTTATTTTTCCCAACATGGTATCAGAGCGACGGTCCTAGATCAGAGTTCCTGAAACCCTAACCCTAGCCCCACCGTCGAGCCCCTCTCTCTCCTCACGCTGCCGCCGACGGTGCCTCTCGGAGCCTTCTGCGCCTGCACATGTCGCCTGTTGCGCCTGCGCACGTAGCCCTCGCGCGCGCGCCCTCTGCGCCTTGCGTTGCCCTACGTGCGCGCGCCTCCTGTGCCTCCTGCACACGTCGCCATGCGCCTGCGCATCTCTTCAGCGTGCGTCTGCACGCATCGCGCGCGCCTGCGCATTTGCAGGCATCCCTAGCGTTGTGCGCCTGCACGCATCTCTCGCGCAGTGCACCTAGCGTTGTGTTATGCCTAGCGTTGCGTTGCATATCTCGCATGCATCCCTAGCATGCTTTCCAGCGCGCTCCTTGCGCACTGTACGCATCTTCTGTGCGTGCTTGACGGTGCGCCTTCTCGAGCGGCTTTCCGTGTGCACCCTTAAGCCGTGATTCAGCCCTACACGCATTTCTAGCGCGTACACCTCCAAAGGAATGGGTTTGGCTGCTCGAAGTCTATACATGCAACTAAACCCATTTATGTCCGTGTAGACAATCTTATTCTCAGTCTACTACTCCAGTCTTTGGTTACAAGTATGTCAGAAAGCAAGGCAGATATCCCATCTGTAGGTGCATTCCGAGGTCCAGCGCCGATTGTGAAGATGGATGGTTTGAACTATGAACTATGGGCAATGCAGTTCATGAGTATGATGAAGTCAACCGGTAAGAAACACATTCCTACTGAAGAAGAACCTGCCGAGAAGACTGGAGTTAATGCCTCGTGGGAGGCAGATGATGCATATGCCAAAGTATGGCTATCTGGAACTCTGACAATTGAGATTGCCAATGATATTCTTCATCAGCCCACAGCCAAAGATATGTGGGACATTCTAGCCGCCACATATTCTCAAGCGAAGAATGAGACAAAGATTCTTCAGCTCCAGCATGACATATTCACTGTCAAGCAAAATGGACATCCTCTACATTCATTGTACATATCCCTGCGAGGGATGTTCGAGAAGCTGTATAGCTTTATGCCCCTGACGGCCACACCAGAGCAACAGAAGACCTACCGGAATGCTATTATGGTAGGAGTTTTTCTCGCTGCCCTTGACCCTGAGTATGAGGCAGCACGGTCTCAGACCTTGGCAGACTCTACTATTCCTCCTATGGAGGAAGCCTTTCATAGGTTAAGCAGGATCACTGTACCCTTTACGGTGACGAATCAGACTACCTCAATGGCAACCAACAGAGGTCGTGGAGGTCACCATTATACACATAGTTGTGGTCCTCGTGGTAGAGGAGGTCGTACTCGGCCAACGTGTACCTATTGCCATCGCACCGGACATATTGAAGACACATGCTACTCCAAGCATGGATTTCCTGCATCTGCTCGAGTTGCTGAGCAGATAGAACCTCCATCTGCTGCCTCTTTGGATCAGCGATTTGATGATCTTGTTGCCCGTCTAAGGGGCATTATTCCTCCATCCGGCCCAGCACACACTACTGAGAGCCAGCCCGATGTTGCTGCATCCGCCTCTGCTTCTACCAGTGCATCAGGTAGCACACATGCATTTACTAGTAGTGGATCAGATACTTTAGCATCGATTATGGACTCTGGCGCCACACATCATCTATGTGGTGATCAAAGTCTACTTACAGGGTACAGACAGATCCCTCCAGGACGAACAGTGGTCATTGCAAATGGCACACATTCCCCGATTACTGGTCAGGGGGAGATTAGACTGACTCCTTCTATGGAGCTCAAGAATGTGTTACATGCACCTGATTTTTCAATGAATTTATTATCCATCAGCCAAATTACAAAGGATTTACAATGTCGGGCAATTTTGATCCATCTTCACTTGTTTTTCAGGACATCCTTACGGGCAATGTGATTGGTCGTGGCTATGAGCAAGGAGGCCTCTATCGTCTGTGTCAGACTTCTTTTGCTGGAGCCTCATCTCTACCTACTGGACCTGTCTCTCCTCTACTATGGCATCTGCGCTTTGGACATCTGCCACTTCAGAAGTTGCGTCGTGTTTTACCCCAGGTTTTACCTCACACATCTATCCAATGTGAGGCGTGTCAGTTGGGAAAGCATCATCGGTCTACCTTTCCCAGTCGTCAGTGTTGGAGTAGTACCTCCAAGTTTGAGTTAATTCATATTGATATCTGGGGTCCGAGTCGTGTTCCTGATCATCAGGGACACATGTTTTATATAGTTATTGTGGATGACTTCTCTCGTGCATGGAAGGACATATCGATATCGGTATCGATATCGGTACCATGTCGATACGATATATCGTCGATATATCGACGATATATCGACGCCATATCGTCGACATCGAACCGAGATTGTGAATAAAATGGCATGTCGATACCGATATCGACCATATCGGTGATATATCGGTAACCTGTCGATACCGATATATCGATGATATATCGCCGATATATCGGGATACGGCCTTCCATGCTCTCGTGTCTCATGGATATTTTTATTAAAGAATAAATCTGAAGCAGGGAATATTATTATCAATTTTCTTAATGAGATCCGCAATATTTTCTCTGCATCTGTTAAAATTGTGCGAAGTGACAATGCCCTGGAGATGTGTACTCATGCCCTAGCTAGTTATTTTTCATCCAAAGGGATTATCCACCAGACATCATGTTCCTATACCTCCCAACAGAATGGGATTGCTGAAAGGAAACATCGCCACTTACTAGATGTCACCAGGTCACTCCTTATACAGAGTCAGGCACCTCATTCTTACTGGAGTGACGCTATTCTTACTGCATGTTACCTGATCAATCGTATGCCGTCATCTGTTCTAGGTGAAAAAATTCCGTTCTCCCTTATCTTCCCAGGAAAAGAGCTATTTTCTCTCACCCCTCGTGTGTTTAACTCGGTTGCCTTTGTCCACCAGTTGTCTCCTGGTACTGACAAGCTCTCTCCTAGGGATGTCAAGTGTGTGTTCGTTGGGTACTCCAGAACTCAGAAGGGGTACAAGTGCTATGATCCATTGCGAAGGCGGTATCTTGTTAGCGCAGATGTCACATTTTTTGAAAATGTCATGTATTTTTCAGCACCAGGTGATCAGTTGATACCTTCAGCTAATACTGATGCCATTTACATGACACCACCACCACCACCATCACCACCTTCACCACTACCAGAACCGTTACCATCTTCTGCACCCCCCACTACCATACCAGTTTCACCACTACCGTATCATTACACCCGCAGGCCTGCCTCAGCTCATGGTCATTGCTCATCACCGAGCTCACCTAAGGTATGTTCTGAAGATATTATTATTGATGGATCTGATGTTGTTTCTGAGCAGGATGTGTTACAGAGGACAGATGAGGATACAGCTGACTTGGATGTCCCTGTTGCTATACGCAAATCGAAAAGGAGCTGTGTGTCATATCCTTTAGCAGCTTCGGTGTCGTTTGATCGTCTAACTGGCGATTTCAGGAACTTTGCAGTCGCATTATCAACAGTAGCTATTCCCCAGAATTATCAAGATGCTCTGAAGGATTGTAGGTGGCGTCGAGCGATGGAGGAAGAAATGGCAGCACTCCAGTCTAGAGGAACGTGGAGTTTGGTTCCTATACATGCTGATGTGTCACCCGTGAGCTGCAAGTGGGTATTTACAATCAAGCAGAATGCAGATGGCAGTATTGACAGATACAAGGCTCGCCTTGTTGCTCGTGGCTTTACACAGACATACGGGGTGGACTACCTTGATACTTTTTCGCCAGTGGCCCGTCATTCTACTCTACCGATTCTGCTGTCAGTTGCGGTTACTTGTGAATGGCCTCTTTATCAGTTGGATGTGAAGAATGCCTTCTTATATGGTGATCTACAGGAGGAAGTCTACATGCAACAGCCACCTGGGTTTGCTGTTGAGGGGGAGTGCTCCAAGGTGTGCAGACTTCATAAGGCTATCTATGGCCTTAAACAGAGCCCCAGAGCGTGGTTTCAGAAGCTCTCGGATCTCTTTGAAAAGCAGGGATACAAACGTTCTAATGCTGATCATTCCTTGTTCGTATAAAAGACTTCCAAAGGCACTATTGCAATCATGGTTTATGTAGATGGCATCTTAACTACAGGTGATGATATACAAGGAATAAAGGAGGCAAAAGAGATGTTGGGTCGTGAATTTGTTACCAAGGACCTCGGAGTTCTTAGATATTTTTTGGGGCTGGAGTTTGCCAGAAATACGTATGGGCTAGTAATGTCTCAGAGAAAGTATGTTATTGATCTGTTGGGTGAAACAGGAATGCTTGGTTGCAGACCTGCTACCACACCAATGGACCCTAGTATGAAGCTATATGATGATGATACGGAAGAGGTGGATAAGAGAAGATACAGAGAACTAGTGGGCAAACTTCTGTATGTCAATATCACTAGGCCCGATATATCCTTTGCAGTAAGTCGAGTGAGCCAGTTCATGGAGCAACCACGCTAGGTTCATATGGATGCCATACATATGATCCTCAGGTACCTCAAGTCATCTCCAGGTGCGGGTTTGCTGTTCAAGAAAGGCAAAGCGATCTCTATCTCAGCATGTGCAGATGCGAATTATGCAGGGTGTCCCAAAGACATGAAATCTACGTCGGGGTTTGCTATATATGTTGGAGATTCTCTAATCTCATGGAAGAGCAACAAGCAAACTGTGGTAGCCAGGTCTAGTGTTGAATCTGAATATAGGGCTATGGCCCAGGTTGGCACATAAATGATGTGGGTAAAGGCTGTGCTTGCAGATTTACATATAGAAGTTGCACTTCCTATGGCGTTAGAATGTGACAATCAAGTCGCCTTGTTCATTGCAAACAATCCAGCATTCTATGAACGAACCAAGCACATTGAAGTCGATTGTCACTTTATACGTGATATGATCCAGAAGGGATTCATTGCTACATCCCATGTCAGTTCAAAGAATCAGACTGCAAATATCTTCACCAAGGCACTACTACGAGGCCCGTTCTAGAAGTGTGCATCCAAGCTGAGCATGATTGATATATATGCTCCATCTTGAGGGGGAGTGTTAACATATCTTATTTACTTATGTACTCTTTAGTTATTTCTAGTTCATGTAGTACGCTTTATGTAGGGATGAGCATGGGCCGGGCTGGGCCGGGCCTTGAAGGGCCCAGGCCCAAGCCCACTTAAAAATTTCGGGCCTTGGGCTGGGCCTAGGCCCGCAAAATTTTTTTTAGTTCGGCCCAAGCCCAGGCCCGACCCAATTCCTATGGGTCGGGCTTGGGCCGGGCCGGCCCATCTCAACCCATTATGTATTATATTATTAACTTTGAGTTTGTGTTTAAAGTCAATCTCAATTCAAGTTAGACGAGCTAAAACTGTTTAAAACATATGTCATAATACTTGTGAAACAACTAAAACTCAATTCTACAGGAGATGATTTTTCATTTTATACAAGTTCACTCATTGTTATATACCATTACCGTCTCTCGTTACAGAAATTGAAAGAGTGAACCAAGTTTACACAGTTAACAACAACAGGTGCACTTGGCACTACATGTTAAAAAAATGGGCATAATGCTCATATTGGGTAAATGTTCAATAATAGAAAACATTCTAATGGAAAAAATAAACACTAAAAAATTCAAGAATAACCACTAGAATTTAAGACATAGACTAATTAAGAAAAATTAATTCTGAAATGAAATACAATGATCATCAACTCATATGTCCCACACCTGACTTTCTTGATTTATAAACATTGTATGAAGATAGGATACATGAACAGAGTGTGCATGACAGGTGAGAGTTTCCATACGTGTAGGATATGGGAAGGGTTCGGGCCCTCTTCGGGTCGATCTCGTGGGCCGGGTCGGGCCAGGCAAAGCCCGAGCTCGGCCCAAAAAAATTTTGGGCCTAAAAATTAGGCCCAAGCCCGGCCCAATGTTCGTTTGGGCTTGGGCCGGGTCGGGCTTTTTGGACTGGGCTTCGGGCTGGGCCGGCCCAGCCCAATGCTCATCCCTAGCTTTATGTAATTTTCCCATTGATTACTCTCCTATATAAGAGAGCCTAGGGCTGATGGAATAAGTATGCTCTTTTATTTTTCTCAACAACGACCACATGAGAGAGAGAGAGTAGACGTGGAGAAAACGAGAGAGAAAGAGAGAGAGAGAGAGAGTTGTTGTCTCTCTTGTCACCTAGAAGAGCAAGGGGTGCCTCTCCTTTTATAATTTTTGCGATCCATGAATCTCAATCCATGGGACAACACAAATCCAATGGCTTACATTGATTTGTGTTTCTTTTAATGGTCATGATCTTGTTGTTAAAAACACAACAATAATTAATTTAATAAAATCAAATATATACTCAATATAATTTGATTTACATTAAATCAATCTTCATTGGAGAAATAGGAAGGAGGCAAGCCTCCTTCCATAATAGGAGTGGACGGCTACCATATTCCATGGTGGAATTGTAGTCGTCCACCCTTTGTACGAGGAAGGTGGCTCTCCATTCTATATTACATGAGATTACATTATCTCATGATTCTCTCCAATATTTGCAACAAATTTTGTTGCAAATTATTTCACAAAAAATAAATCCAATTTATTTAGTGGACATTGCAATCATGCCATTGGAAATTTGTGAATCACATTCACAACCCAAAATAAGATGCAAATTACATTTTCAATTCAATGCCCAATGTGAATCCAATTCACATTAACATTTAATTAACAAATGTAAATTACAAATAGCTCTCTCTTACATATTATAAATCACATTTATAATTTTTATGGCTAACATGGATATTGCTATCCACATTATTCATATCCATGATAATTAAATCACATTTAATCATCTTGGATCTCTATTCTCTTGTTCTTAAATAATATGAATCACATTCACATTATTCATGTCTTTGATAATTAAATCACATTTAATTATCTTAGATAACTCTCCTTATAATATGAATCGAATTCATATTACTCATGATAATTAAATCACATTTAATTATCAATTTTCTCAATGCTTGGATGCATAATATCAACAATGAAATTATCATGAACCCTTTCAAGGATAATGCGCTTTCTCCGCGGATACTTGGAGATAAGGACAGGGCGATTGTATTGTTCCGCGTATAGTGACTTAGATATTGAGATCATATCTCAACTCCAGATCGTGGGCCTCCCATAGATGCTTGATTAACTTAAGACCGTAAATCTAATCTTCTCATTGCATCTGAATCACATTTAGATCAATGTCCAACATTTGGACCAAGATCAGATTACTTCTCTACTGAGAGGAGTCGCTAAAATCCAGACCCGTTTTATCAGTCCCTAGGAATGGAAGCGTCATAGTTATACAATCGTTTATGATCACATCAGCCTCAAGTATTCCCAATACATGTACATCCTGCATACTGGAAGACCCAGAATAAACCCGAAGTATTAGATCAACTTTATATTGTCTACTTCATGATTTTATCAGTAAGTTTCTCATTCGATTATTGGGAGTCGGTATCAATCATATACTTTCCAAAAGCATATATCATATCTAGGTCTTGATCATATACTTTCCGAAAGTATATATCAAACCTACAAATTCAGTCAAGCTTCCGAAGCGAGACGACCGTACATGGAATTTGAATCTTCCCAATATCTTATGAGTGAGCTCATGTCTTCCGGTTCAGTAATTGAACATGTATGATCCCTTTGAGAGATCATATTACTCATATGCCCTTACATACACACCAGCGCGTCGGTGTATAGATCTGGAATAGGTCATCAATCTATTAGTCTGTCAAATGTACATACTCAGACATATAGTAATACATCTGTCTCCGGTCAGAGGATGTATGTCTGTATCGTGACAGCATACAATATAGGACTTTGGTTATCTCGATCTCGTTAAGTCAACGCTTTGACCTAACTAATCTGACACCTCCGAATCTTTATTCCTATGCAGAGGACCTGCATCAAGAGGTCAGTCAGATATCAACCTAACTGAGAAAGGATTGTGATCTCCTACCCAGGCTGGAGATCATCTCTTAACAATCATTTGACGGTGCTTGATGAGTCCTCAATCTAATCCTTTAGATATCCATCCAAGCATCAGCCTCTATGATTCAATAGTTGAATCAATAGCTGTATGATTATTAAGATGGCCATGGTACATAACCCTAATTGTACTAAGGGACATATTATGCAAATTATTTATTCTTCATTTCAGATCAGGGAATGATATTCACAATAACATTTATTGCATAATGGCTCGTCGTGGGCCCACATGTCCAACAGTTATCACAAGACATCGTTGGTTCCTGGCAAACTCCAGTCTAAGGAAGTAACGTAGATTGCCAAGGTCATTGGTTACAAATTGTAGACCAAGGAAAACAGTAGCTGGTTGAATGTCGTGCACATCGTCGCATGTAATAATGATATCATCAACATAAACCACTGTTTTTTGCTTTTTCGAGGTATTTTTTATGATTTTAATGGTGTACTTGGTAGTTTGAGAAGCTTATAATTACCTGCTTCTTTAGGATAATGATTATACTAGATAAATACTTAAATCTGATGTTTCCTTTATGCCCATAACTTCATATTTACTCTTAATCAACTATTACGCAAACTCTTATTATTTATCTGTTAATGAATGAATTCATAAATATCAAATCCAACAATACTCGTAACTTAATGAGCTTTGTAATATATCAAGCAAAACGAAATAGATATGGTTCACAATTTGTCATGCTTCTATATATTATATTTTTGGCACATAACATAAATTTCTCCGGCACATATTTAATCGTACTTTTAATTACAATAATATTTCAATGGTTTGCTCGAAATGGATAGGATTCACGGTTTCTCGTGCGGTCATATATTATATGTTAGACATATAAAATAAATTTCTTCAACGTATATTTAATCGTACTTTTAATTACAACAATATTTCAAAGATGATGTTCTATCGTCTATTCTAGTGTTCTTATCTCTATTATTTCATCATATTTTATAATGTTAAGTATTATATATTGGGCAAAGAATATATACTTATATTGACATATGTATGATTATAATTTTCTGCATATTTTCTCTATAAACTGAGGCTTATACCTCGACCACCTCGAGGCTACGTCTCTCCTCGATTCAGAGGAAAACAACTCGTTCCACCTTTCATTTTGCCAAACCTTGGCCATAGATAGCCTTATGAAGTCTGCACACCTTCTGACACTCCCCCTCATCAGCGAACCCATGTGGTTGTTGCGAGTAGACTTCTTCATGTACGTCGCCATAGAGAAATGCATTCATCACATCAAGCTGATATAAGGTCCAGACATGTGTCATTGCAACAAAGAGAAGGATCTGCAGTATAGAAAGTCAAGCCCTTGGAGAGAAAGTATCTCGATAGTCCATCCTATATATATGAGTGAATCCACAAGCCACAAGCCTTGCCTTGTAGCAATCTATGCTTCCATCTTATCGGTGTTTCACTATGAACATCCATTTACATCACACAATAGACACCCCTATAGGAGTTGTAACAAAGCTCCACGAGCCACATAACTGTAACGCAGCTAAAGAGAAAGTATCCTGATAGTCCACCCTATATGTATGGGTGAATCCGCAAGCCACAAGCATTGACTTGTAGTGATATACTATGCCATTTACTCGGTGCTTCACTGTGAACACCCACTTGCATCCCACGACACACTAATGTAGGAGCTGTAATAAAGCTCTGCGAGCTACATAACTATGACACAGCTATCTCATCCTACATGGCAAGTCGTCATTTGCTCTCGTTGAGAGCCTCCTAGTATATGCATTGGATTTCAAAGGCAGATAATCCCACAACAAACTTCCTGAAATCCATCGAAAGTTGAGCCAGAGACACATTTCCAGCGAAGGGATATCTCACACATATATGTTTACCTCTACACAAGGTAATAGGCCACCACATATCATCCTCTTATGGTGGTTCCCACGCTTCCTATATATGTTCATTCTCATCATGTAAATGCTCATGTTCACCATTCATACTACTAGTGTCATTAGTAGAAACTAAATTTTTAGAATTTTCACAAGGCGTGATGCATGTTGGGGAAGGAATTGGAGCATAGAGAACATGTTGAGGTATATATATGTAGAAGGAGGTAGAAGAACAACATCCCCAGACTCATAGGGACTTAGGTGACAGTTTTCACCTGTAGGAGTATAGTACATGATTGGCTCAAAGAAAGTTACATCGACATTGACATAGTATTTTCCCAGACAGGATCAAAACACTTGTATCCCTTTTGGGTACGAGATTACCCAACAAAAATACATTTAACTCTAAGAGCGAGCTTGTCACGACCTGGATGCAGAAGATAAATAAATCCACATAGCCAAAGACTCGTGGTGTAAGAGAAAAGGTATTTCTCAAGAAAAGCAGGAGAGAAGGGTGCCTTTTCACCCAGAATGGTAGAGGTCATTCAATTGATTACGTAATATGCTAACATCGCAGCACCACCCCAGAAGGAGTGAGGAGCCTGACTCTATATGAGAAAAAAACCTGATGACGTTCAGAAAGTGATGATGTTTGCATTTAGCAACACCGTTTTGCTAAGAAATATAAGGGCACGATGTCTGATAAATAATACAGTGTGAGTTAATGAATTGGGATAGTTGAATAGTATAGAACTCTAGAACATTATCAAAACGAATGTATTTAATAGAAGCAGAGAAAATATTCTCCATTTCAATCACAAAATTCTGAATCATAGTAGTAGCATCAAACTGGGATAATTACACCCATAACCCTGAGTAATTTCGCAATAACATTCATAACCCTGCATAATCGCGAATTACATGGGAAACCCCGAGTAATGCTTAACTCTTACATGACATAACCCCGTGTCATATTCCGTTTGGAGCCATCGTTATATTTAACGGTTTCCGTTTAAAAAGACGAAACTACCACTAAAGTTCATTCTTATTTACAAACACATGCCATCCTCTCCCCGCGAGCAGCTCGCCAGCTCCTCCTGCCGATCCCAACACCGAGCAGCTCTCTTCGAAGCTCCCCGTCGGCGACCTGATGCCCAACTGGAAACCCCCTCACCCCACCCGCCCTGCCTCCCGCGTCGAGCCTTCCCCTTCATCGGTCGAAGCCTCCTACACAACCCGCCAAGCTTCCGAGCTTCTCTGACTAACCACCCCAACCCTCGATCGAAGCTCGAAGTTCCCCCCTACCGGCAGCCAAGCTGGAATCGACCCCCTCCCCTTCTTCCTCTGCCTGCATCCACGCCTCCGTCCGCAGCCACACCCTCCTCCTCCACCTCAGTGTCCTCACCCACCTCCCTCGTCCCCCCCTTCTTCCTCCTGCCACGTCCTCTCCTTCTTCCCCCGCCACCCCGGCCTGGAAGACCCCCCTGCAAGTCCCGACCTTGCAGGCCCCGACCCCTTGCAAGCTCCGACTCCAGAGCCTCCCGCGTCTGCATGCAAAGACCTCCGGAACCCCCCGCGCGTCTGCAAGCCCCGACCCTCGGAACCCCCCGCGCGCTAACCTTTGACCCCTGCCCCACTCGCCCGCACCCAACCGTGCCTCCCCGGAACTGCCCCGCCTGCCCACCCCCAACCGCGCCTGACAAGCGCGCCTGCCGGCTCCGACCCCGACCCCCGTAACTCCCCCTCCCTCCCCCCCGCGCGCAAGCACGCCTGTAGGCTCCGACCCCCGTAACTCCCCCTCCCTCCCCCCGCGCGCAAGCGCGCCTGTAGGCTCCGACCCCCGTAACTCGAAGCAACGCCCGCCGCAACGAAGGCAACCCCCGTCTACAGGCCCCCCGTCTACAGGCCCGCCGCAACCCCCGTCTACAGGCCCGCCGCAAGTCCCGACCGTCTATGGGTCCGCCGCAACCCCCGTCTACAGGCCCTGCAAGTCCCGACCTTACAGGCCCGCCGCAACGAAACTCGAAGCAACCCCCGTCTACAGGCCCGCCGCAACGAAGCTTGAAGCTTCCCTTCTCGCGTCTGCCAAAGCTCGAAGCCCCCTCCCCCCGTTTTTTTGGCTAATCCTAGCCGTTAGATTATAGGTTGGTTAGATTAACTTGTTCATATGGTTAAGTTAACGTATTAAACTAACGGAGGGTTATGAGTGTGAGACGGAGTGACTTTATAGGGTTTCTCCTGTAATTCGCAATTATGCAGGGTTATGATTGTTATTGCGAAATTACTCAGGGTTATGGGTGTAATTATCCCATTCTTTAACAAAAAGACCGATGATAGTTTGAAAAAGTCATCCACAACAACCAAATAATATATATGCCCCTGATGATCAGGGATATGACTCAGGGCCCACATATCAAAATGAAAAAGCTTAAAAGGACTCTAACTACTACGACCTTGTTAACTTAGAAAGCTAGACCAGTGATGCTTTCGAAGTTGACATGGATCACACTGAAACGTGGACTTGATAGAAATTCCTGGGATGAGATGACAGATATTTTGCAAGGGAAGATAACCAAATCGAAGAAGCAAGTGCAAGGAGAGATTAATCCAATAGAAGGAGAGCTAGCACCAGCATAAGGAGACTAGATCAACATGTAAAGTCTTATATACTCACGACCACATCCAACCACCATGCTCGTGAGTATATCCTAAAAAAGGAAAGTTGGGTCAAATATGACAGAGCAATGTAAATCTTTGTAATCTGGCTAATAGATAATAAATTCATCGAGAATTATGATACATGAAGAACATCGTGTAGGCGCGTGAAGGGAGTCAAATGGACATCCCCCAGTCTGGTAATGGGAGAATCTGTCCCGTCAGCAATGACCATTGATCTATCCAGCTATACAGGGCTATAAGAACAGAATTGTGTGTGATCTTCACATAGATGATGAAGGATCTGGTCGAGTGCGACTAGTAAATGCATGATTAATAAGTGAAGTGTTGGTGGAGGCAAAGGCAGCAACATCTGATGGGCCAGTAGAAACACTAGAAGATCCAACAGTTTGGAGCATGATCGCTATCAATCGAGAAACAAAGTCATCAAAACGATGACCAGTACAATCAAGAGCGGTCTGGACCTGCTCAACGGCACAGGCTGACGGTAGAAAGTCGTGCTTGGAATAACACATGTTCTATGAATGATCGGACCGGTGACACTATGTCACATGGTTGGCATGGGCGCGAGCCTCCTCTACCATGTGTACAATGTCCTCTAAATTGAGGCACCTGCCTCTACTACGGGAAGCTACCATAGTTGATGACGTTTGAGATGATGCAGTAGTGGGGATGCTCAGTCTACTCAGCATGCAATATGTCTCCTCCATATAAGGTATAGTAACATCAGTGAGTAAATGAGAGCGGGTTGAGTCATACTCAGAGTTAAGGACTGCCAAAAAGACCTAAGTCATAACAGAATTGTAATAGACCTTGCGTTGCTCTAGTGAGGCTGTTAGAAGTATATAGTTATGGAGTCTCTCAAACATACCCCAATGAGATGTGTACAAGGCATGAAGAGGACGATCACCCTGTTTGGTTGTAAACAAAAATATATCATGCTGGAGTTGCAAGATCTTTGATTCATTCCTCGATTAAGAATACGGTGTTGTGATGATGTCACGCATTGCCTTTATGGTGGGCTGACTCAAGATATCATTGGCTATTCCCACATAAACAGCACCAGATAACCAAACTTTTAAATAAGCATCATTGACCTTTGTTGGAGTACATGTGTCGCGTGTGCAGATGGGTCCAGGATCTAATTACAACATCTAGTGGTTTAGCCCCACATCTACCAGTTGTGGGACTTAAAGGGTCATATGGGGGTTATACAAGAAGCCCCAAACCCATTGTATTAGATGAGAAAGTGCAATGAACATATCAACCCTTTGAGGCGTTCTCCCGTGGTTTTACCCCACTCTTTAGGGAGTATGGTTCCACATAAAATCACGTTGTTCTTCATGTTCTTATTATTTATCTCTGATTACGCTTCTGCATTCTTGTTTTCTAACATGGCATCAGAGCAGGTTTGATTCTCGAGATTTTTTCTGCTCTTTATTTATGTTCGAAATTTGAGATTCAGTTCTAGGATTTTTTTTGAAACCCTAATTCATAATTTTTCAAGATGTGATTCTTCGTTGTTCTTGAAGAATGTTCTGAAGAGTATCATTTTGTTTTGTGATCAAGTCCGAGTAAGGTTTATTTTGAAATCCTAATACTATTGATGATCCAATGGTACATGCAAAATGGCACACGATTCCAGCCCATCATCCAGGAGATCTCTTTATAAATTCCACGTTGCCATATTCAGAAATCTATTTCATCGACGATGAAATCTCCAAGCACGAGGGAGTAAGGCCATGCATCTTGGTGATGCCTCCAACAACTCTTGGCAATACAGCATCTTCCAAGCGTGTGCCCTCCCAACTCCAGACGGTGCTAGAACACTTCAAGAAAAAATCCAAGAAAGGCTTTTAACTGCAATTTCAAAAAAACAAAAGAAGAAGAGGAGGCGACGCGTACCAGACATCATCTCTCTCTCCAAGCCCCTACCGACCGACTCCCAACGATGAAGCCCCAGCACGTGCAGAACTATCCCCCTGACAGTGATGTCATTGATAGCTCCGAACCAGTCTTCAGACTCTACAGTTCAAATTTAGACTCGACGTTCAGATTTGTTTCTAGTCTTCAGTATGATGCGTACGTGTATGCAATCATCATTTGTGCGGTCCCCGTCTTTGTTTTTAGTCTCAGAGTTTTCATGTGATCCATGGGGACTCTATAGTAGAGATCCCGTTCCATATACCATATGGGCTCGGGTTTTCATGCGGATCCATAGTGACTTCAGTGTAGAGATCACATTCCCTGAGCCAGTACAAGAGAGACCAAATACTCTGAAGATGAGACTTTTCATACTCCATTCTCCAGCAATCGTAGAATCCGGCGAGAATAATTCCACAGTTTTTTCAGTTCAACCCTTCAAAGATGGAGCAGTTGTCCACAAGATCCAGTCTTCCCATGTGGTAGGCCAGCTCTCCAGGTGGAGACTCATTCAGTTTCAATGACACTGACAGGCACAGAACCAAGCACATGCTCTCCGGCGAGGAGACCCAATTCGACTCACACTCTAGCATATTTGTTCCTCCTCATCTACACAGCATGAGAAGCAATATCCTCGATAGCAACCGACAGTTGTATGCATTGAGTTGATATTGTCCGTAGTGCCTTGTATTATGAGTTTGAGTGATTTCTTTCTGTTAGAGTTATTATATTTACATTTATGTTTATAACCCTTCGGGTTTCGTAACCTCTCATGACCCTTCGGGTTCTGTAACCATCGGTGACCCTTCGAGTTCCGTAACACCCTGTGACCCTTCAGGTTCCATAACCCTTGTACTCTCTAGGGTTTTCTCTCTATATAAGAGACCCTAGCTCTATGGAGTAAATATCTCATTTTGTTCATCTTTCCAACATGGTATCAAAGCGAAAATCCTAGATCGAAGCCTAATATCCTAAATCTGCCACCACTATCAGCCCTATCTCCACCGACAAGGAAAGAGGGTTGGACCTCTTGCATCATTCATGAATTCGATGGTCTCACGCAAGGAAATCCAAGTCCCCAACAACACCAGCTGCCACCACCAACAGCACCTAAAGCGTCATCCGAGTCTCTAACAGCTCCAACCGCACCTCCTGGAGCCCCCCTTCCCTCCAACAGCCCATGCTTCACCACAACTTAT
The DNA here is from genome assembly GCA_037367405.1 of Ottelia alismoides. Lineage (NCBI taxonomy): Eukaryota > Viridiplantae > Streptophyta > Magnoliopsida > Alismatales > Hydrocharitaceae > Ottelia > Ottelia alismoides. The sequence continues at coordinate 484,887 of JAZKJV010001634.1, read as the reverse complement.
TTCTCCCAACTTTTTAATTTTCCCAACTTGATGCTTTATACTCTTTATTCTATCAAGTATGGGAGAAAGGGGAGTCAGAGATGATTCTTCAGGACATATGCTACCCTACCATGATAGACAGACCGACACTCCAGACTACTACTCAGATCATCCAACTTCACCGAGCATCGACTTCTTCGTCAGCACGTATACTTCTTCTTTTACGACCCGACTACTACTCCATGTTGGACTTCTACAACGATTCTTCTCCAGGCACGACAGAGATATGTTTCGGTGACCTGCAGGCACGACAGAGATATGTTCCGGCGACCTGATATCGCAGCGACTCTATAGGCATGGCAGAGATACGTTCTGGTGACCTGAAAGCCGCAGACCCGTCCTCGAGCGAGGTCTTCTACCAGCAGCGGACATATATTTTTATGATGCATCGTGTGAAGATGTGGTGTATACTTTTTATTTTTGTTACAAGCTGTAGCTTTCTCAGCTCCAGCTTGAGGGGGAGTGTTAGAGTTATTATATTTACATTTATGTTTATAACCCTTCGAGTTTCGTATCCTCTCATGACCCTCCGAGTTCTGTAACCATCGGTAACCCTTCGAGTTCCGTAACCCCCTATGACCCTTCGGGTTCCATAACCCTTGTACTCTCTAGGGTTTTCTCTCTATATAAGAGACCCTAGCTCTATGGAGTAAATATCTCATTTTGTTCCTCTTCTCAACACTTTCTATGTATCCACGTTGAGTATTGCATACTCCAGCTTGAGGGGGAGTGTTGGAATATATGAGCCACTTGTGTAGACCACATCCAGTGGTTTACTCCCATATCTACCAGTTGTGGGGACTTAGAGGATCGGTGGGGGTTATATAAGAAGCCCTAGACCCATTGTATCAGATTATGAAGTTCAATGAAGAAATCAATCCTTTGAGGCTTTGTCCCGTGGTTTCATCCCGATCCTTAAGGAGTAAGGTTCCATGTAAAATCTCGGTGTCCTTCATGTTCTTATTCTTTATCTCTGATTACGCTTCCGCATTCTCATTTTCTAACAACCTCCCATGAGGCATTGGTCTCAGTCTTATAGGTCAGCTCATCTTGCATCAGAATATACTTCTTACCATGGTTCTGCAAGAGATTCATGAACTGCATCGCCCACAACTCGTAGTTTGTGCCATCCAACTTGATAATAGGCACCAGACCCTTAAAGGCACCTATGGATGGAATATTAACTCTATTTTCGAAAATAATGTCGGAATGGTATACGACTAGGACCCTAAACAAGCGATAGGGTGTCTACACGGGCATCATGGGGATGTTTGTGTCCCACATTACCTGCGTGGTATGCTAACTCAATATATCATTGGCTATTTCCACGGATGCAGCACCAGATAGCCAAACCTTTACATAAGCATCATTGGCCTCAGATGATCAATAGTTCCAGTCTTGTCGATCAGCTCATCCTACGTTAGAATATGCTTCTTACCATGCGCTATGCAAGAGATTCAAGAACTGCATTGCCCACAACTTATAGTCCATCCATCTTGACAATAGGTGATGAACTCTTACATGTGGATCAAATATCAACTCTGTTTTCTAACATAGCATCGTATTGGTATATGTGAGATATATTTATGTTTTATATGTATTCCATATTTCTTCGTTCTTTCATCTGTCTTCTATAATTTACTCATAGGACTCTCCTCTATATAAGAGATCCTACGGTTTCATGGAATAAACAAGTGACTCGTTTTTCCCGACATGGTATCAGAGCGGTGATCCTAGACCGGAGCTCTCATACCCGAAACCCTAACCCCACCTCCAGCCCTTCTCCGCGCACCGCCTCCTCTACACCACCGCGCGACATGGCTCCAGCACTCGTTGCTCCAACCCTCGCGCGCTACCTCCTCTACGCACCACCGCGCAGCACGACTCCAGTCCTCGCCGCCATTGCGACTGCCCTTCATGGGTCGCTACCCCTGCAGCCTTTGTCGTCCCTGCGACCCCTGCCCCTACGATCTCTATCGTCCCTGCAGCCCTTGTCGCACCTGCGGTCTCCGCAGTCTCCTCCTGATGCATCCTTAACAAGCTACATCTCGCCAAGTTTTTTAAGGGGTTGATTGTGATCTAAGTCTACACATGCAATCAACCTCCCTTATGTGTGTAGACAATTTATTTATGTCCACAATCCTCGTCTTCTTCAAGTGGCAAGATGTCAGAGAACAAGATTAATATTCCCACCACAGGTGCCTTCAAAGGTACAACGCCCATAGTTAAGATGGATGAGACAAATTATGAGTTGTGGGTCATGCAATTCATGAGCCTAATAAAATTGATGGGTAAGAAGCATATTCTTACCGATGAAGAGCAGATGGAGAAGAAGGGGTTGTTTACCTCATGGGAAGTCGGCGATGCTTATGCACAAGTCTGGATGTCTGGTACCTTGATACTCGATATTCCAAATGATGTCCTACACCAGCCTAAAGCCAAAGCTATGTGGGATATTCTTGCTGCCACATATTCGCAGGCCAAGAATGAAACAAAAATCCTACAACTGCAGCATGACATCTTCACCATCAAGCAGAATGGTCGACCACTACATGCATACTATACTGCCTTTCATGGGATGTTTGAGAAGCTCTATAGCTTCGTTCCTCTCACAGCTACTCCAGAGCAGATGAAGACGTTTCGAAATGCTACAATGGTGGGAGTGTTTCTAGCCTCTCTTGACTTCTCACAATATGATGCTGCATCCTCCCAGATAGTGGTCAATACTACTATCCCTCCAATGAAGGAGGTCTTCCAAAGATCAAGGCTCTAAATGTTCGTTTCGGACACCATTTCGGTATCGACCAAAACAGAATTTCGACCGTCATTTCGGTCATTTTTTGTATTAGGACCCCCATATTTCGATCATTTCGGTCAAATTTCGATTTCGACTGGATATCGATATTCGACAGAAATTCAACCAAATTTCGCTGAAATTTGAGGCCATGCAAAAGATTGAACAGGATCATTGTTCCAACTCCAGCACCAAATTCATCTGTCATGGTTGCCTCTCATGGAAGAGGTGGTTCGTCTCAGTTTCGAGGTCGTGGACCACATGGTTGAGGAGGTTGTGGTCGATCATCATTATCTTGCACCTTCTTCCATCGGTTTGGACACAGAGAACACATGCTATTACAAGCATGGGTTTCCAGCATATGCACGTGTCGCAGAACAGGTTTCATCTTCAGCATTTGCGCCTTCTTCAAAGCACCAATATGATGATCTTGTCTCCCGTCTGAGGGATATAATGCCTATTGATAACTCATGTGACACATCTACCCACGACGTTGCAGCCTCTACTGGAGCCCATGGCCTCAAATTTTAACGAAATTCGATCGAATTTCTGTCAAATATCGATATCCAGTCGAAATCGAAATTCGACTGAAATGACCGAAATATGGGGGTCCTAATACAAAAAATGACTGAAATTCCGGTCGAAATTCCACCAAAATTTCACCGAAATTCTGTTTTGGACAATACCGAAATGGTGACCGAAATCGACATTTAGGGCCTTGCTGGAGCCTGCACCTCAGGTAGCATTATAGCATCTACTTCTTGTCGTGGTTCTCCTATAACAGAGTGGATTATGGATTCTGGGGCAACACACCACTTGTGTGGAAATAGAGATATGCTGACTACATATAGGCAGATTCCTCTAGGACGAACTGTCATCATAGCTAATGGGACTCATTCCCCTATCGTAGGCCAGGGGGTGAGTAGTTTGACACCATCCATACGTTTGCAAAATGTATTACATGCCCCAGATTTCTTATAAATTTATTATCCACCAGTCAAATTACTAGAGATTTGAATTGTCGGGCTATATTTGATCCATCATCTCTTATTTTTCAGGACATTCTGACTGGCAGGGTGATTGGTTGTGGCCGTGAGAAGGGAGGTTTTTACATATCGGTTCAATCATCTTGTGTTGGTTTATCATCTCAATCCAGTACCTCGGTACCTCCATTCATATGACATCTGCGTTTTGGTCATCTTCCCCTCTAGAAGTTATGGCATGTCAATCCCCAGATTTTGCCTCGAGCTTCATTTGATTGTGAGGCATGTTAGCTGGGAAAACATCGGCATGTCTTTCCAAGTCATCAGAGTCGAAGTAGTCATTCTCCTTTTGAGTTGTTCCATGTAGACATTTGGGATCCGAGTAGAGTTCCTGATCATCAGGGACACCATTTTTATTTAGTGGTTGAGGATGATTTTTCTCGTTTATCTTAGGTGTTTCTGATGAAAAATAAATCCGAAGCTGGGAATTTGATTCAAACCTTTCTGAATGAAGTTCCTAATGTGTTTTCTTCCAATGTAAAGACTGTGAGGACTGACAATGCTTTAGAATTTCGCACTCATGATATAGCTCGGGATTTCTCTTCTCATGGGATATTTCATCAAAGAACATGCGCGTACATGTCCCAACAAAATGGGGTTGCTGAAAGAAAACACCGTCATATTCTGGATGTTGCTTGTACACTTCTTATACAGAGTCATACCCCCCATTCGTTCTGGGGTGATGATGTTCTTACAGTATGCTACCTCATTAATCGGATGATGTCCTTTGTCTTGGGAGAAAAAGTTCAATTCTCAATTGTTTTCCTAAAGAAGTTGTTTACTAATGATCCTCGTGTGTTTGGGTTTGTTGCCTTCGTCCACAACTTCTCCCCTAGGATGGACAAGCTCTCTCCTAGAGCTATCAAGTGTGTATTTGTGGGGTATTCTAGGACTCAGGAGGGATATAGATGTTATGATCCTGTGAATAGGAAATACTATTTCATCGTAGATCTCACATTTTTTTAATCCATAATGTATTTCTCTCCAACGGGTGATCGCATAACTCCCTTGGACTCTAATACTGAAATATACTCTCTTCTATCCTCCATATCATCACCACCACCATCTCCTATCATTCAACCTATTATCACAATCCCACTGTTACCACTTCACTATAGTCGTCGGCCTCCTCATGCACATGTTACCACTTCAATATTTCAAACCTTGCATGTGTCACAACATCGTTAGGAAAATATAAGCAGGTAGTTGGATAGTTATTTACCCTTTGCATAATCCACATTTTCTTAAGCAAATCAAATTATGATGCTCATCGTGGTATAGAATATGTTCAAATTTAAATACTTTCATCCATAGTAATTTATAGAATATGTTCAAATTTAAATACTTTCATCCATAGTCATTAAATTTTCTTTCTGAACTTAACTAGTGGGGTTACTACAAGACAACATGGGCTTAAGCATTTTGGGCAAGAGGTAACGGGCTCTATGGGGCTCTATGGGCCCAACCCCAACAAATTATTTGGGCTAATAATCTCCAATGACAGACTGGGGCCCGGGACATTACACTTCCTCGCAAAATGTATTACCAATGTTTAAACTAACAAATTACAATTGATGGCCTATTTTCGATCAAAATGGAAACCTTGAAGCCATCGTAGGATGTATCTACTATCTATCAAACAATTACAAGATTTTTACTGTTGCAAGAGAGACATAAAAAAAACACGCATGAGTCCAAGTTCATTACAAAGCGCGTATATGCCTGCTGGCTAGCAAGATAAATTCCAGACATTACAAAGATTCATCGCTGAATTAGCATGGTAATCACGTTCCCAAATTCAAGGCTGAGCTATACCCCCTTCAATCAATAAAACCTAAACTCCCATTATGGACCATACTAAAGCCATATCTTACTATAACCAATATCCAATCTCCCGTAAATTGGCATCATCAAGGACTGTTTAAAAGAAAACACGGTTTAAGGTGCCAACTGCTTCATCCGAAGTTTCAACACCATGTGTAAACAACATCTCACCATTTCCCTTGCACTTTAAGGTTAACAACAATGCAGGTAATTTATACTTTTAGCAAGCAGACAATGGTATGCTAGAGAAGATGCATGCTGAGTTATTTGCAGCAACCAGTCTATAAAATAAAATCCAGATAAGGCTATCTACACTTGGATTTCCAAGTTTAAGTGATTAGTTTTAAGAATATTATACTGTAACAATCCGATTCGAGAAGCAGATTACATGTTACATAATAGCTGTCAACAAAAGGGAGAAAAACATTATACTTCATACATGTATGAGATTCCAAAGAAACTAAAATGATTCAATGCATGGACTTCAAATGAACAGCGCTTTTGTTGGAATCATGCATTGCAGCTGAGAAAATGTCATTATTATTTTGATAATATAATGCCAATGGAAACATAGAAGAACCAAGAATGCACTCGGCACTATAATAACCTGCATGCAACTCTAAAATTAGCATTTTGAAGAATACATACCTACGTTGTACCAAGATATGCAATGAAAATAATAAATAAAGACCTCAAATTAAATATGTTATTCTGTACACTGAGATAAGCAAAGAGAACAGTAAATAAAACCTTAAACAAAATTCACCTGGAGGTATAAAAGCTCACCTCTAGTAAGAAGTATTTTAACACCCTGAAAGTAGAAGCCTCGGCAACATATTTGCGCCACTGAACATTATGATATGCATCTAGGAAAGGCCCTTCAAGTAAACCATTTAAACTAGCCTCCATGTATAAAATATAAGCTGCAATGGAAGAAATGGGGCTTCCACTCTCCAATGGACGAAAATTTCCAAGTGATTTAGAATAACCTCTTACTGTGTTTATAACAGCTATATTTAATAAGCAGCCCTTTTTACATGTAGCCGCAGCTTCACATGCCAAACACCATCCACATCGTTCGCGGGGAACATCAATTATCTTCTTATCAGTGCTTGGCCACACAAAATGCATAGAAGCTTCAGAGAAAGCCTTTAATTGAAGTGTGGCTATTGGCGCCATATTCTTGCGTTCCTTGGCAGAAGGGTTGGTCTCCAAGATTTTACTTCTTTCAGCAGCAGCAATAGCAAAGTTTGCCGCAGCAGATGCAGCAATTTCACCAGGTATATACTGATTTATATATGCATAAGGTTTATAAACTGATGGACTATATGTGAGCCCACCTTCTATACCTTTGTTTTCTCGAGCATGTGTATCAGTTGTAAAGCTAGATAGAGTTCCTGACTTGGAGGATTCATCCCAAAGGTGATGGTTATTCCTCCCTACTATACAGGTATCTTCAAAAACTTCATGCTGCAGAGAAAAGAATTTTTTATCTACGACTTCTAAACTTCTCCCAGAAGATGCATCTTTGAATGAAGGTCCAGGTGAATTGGCATCCATTAGGATGGGGATATCGTTTGTAATAACTACATTACTCTCATCCTGAAACGAATGTTCTCGCTTTTCTTCTTTCAAAGTAACCCTGCCACTTTCTTGAACCTCCATTTCACCATTCACTTTAGTATTTTGATGATTACTGTAATGAATCAGAGCATCTCTATCACCACATTGTGGCAAAAGATCTAACGCTAGAGGGATTTCCCAATATTTCGAGATTGCCTTGCAGATACAGGCATAGGAATAACTTTGTGTTGTGGAACATAAAACTTGCAAAACAAAGGTAACATCACTTCGGTTATAATATCTTGAATCATGATTTCCCCCAGCTGAATCCTGAAGCCTGCAGGTAGATCACTTTAACAAAGCAATTAGAATCCAGTTAATTAAAAGTGGGATTAAAATAACAAAACTAAGCATTTCTTGACAAGGTAAAATGATGACTACAAAGAAATAGCATCCATTCCAAATATATTATATCCGATCAATATATACAATTAAGCAAGATCATGCTAATTGGTACCGTTATCTGCATCATTCATCCCCCTTCCATAGCATGTCCTCTCTACCGAAACAATGTGTCGACTTAATAATAGTCCATGGAGACAGAATACTACTAATATCAAAGCAGGCCTTCCTTCTTCTCATGTTTTCCGAAAACCAGTGTATTTCTAATTCAAACCCCACCCTGTTCATTGTTCATTCAATAATAGGACTCTCTTGCCTTACACTCAACTGCCAAAAAGGTAAATATCTCTTTTAATAGTATAGATTTTTTTCTAAAAGTAAATAAGATATTTATATTTAGAATAGCGAAAGGTTGAGTCTATTTTGTAACCAAATATTGTGAAAAGATTCAACAGAGTTACCAAATCTTGTGAAAAGATTCAATTGTTGTAGTATAGAGTCTTTAATCCCACACTGCCTATCGTGAGAGAAAGGGAAGTGAGTTGGGGCCTACGTATAGGGCTCTCCACTAGATGTTTCAATAAGAATAATCACTATATAAACAATGCCATAAGGCTGCTTCTCCCTTGGAGTGAGACGTTCATCATGACCATCTCAAACCACACAAATAATGTTCTGATACTTAGTTACATTTGCATTTATTTCTTTTACTTAAACTTTAAACACGGTAGCAAAGAAAGCAGGTTCAAAGATCATTCTCTAAGTTTTGTATTTAATTTCAATTGTTTTTATTCATGCTCACAATTTAGAGAACACCTTGGATATTTACTTCGGTAGGATTGTCCGTAACTGCATATTTACATTTACAACACAGAGTTGGTCATCAATTGGATCATTAATTAACATTTCTTTTCTCGATTGATCTCCTCATGAGAGGAGGTAAAACTTGAGTTGTAATTCCACTTTATTATGTTTTTTTACCATAAAAATTCCTTGTCTTTTCCAAACTATAAGGAGAAAAAATTTGTCAACCTTTTTTTGAGCGTCAAAAAAAAATTTGTCAAAGAAAAAAGTCATTTTGTATCCTTATGTAAGGGTATACAAAACAATTGACGTCAAATAGGAGGTTATTAATGAATAGACGAAACCACGAGATAACCCCTCATTTGTGAAGAAGATACACTTTGAAATCAAACAATTCCATTGAATTGTTGGTTGTATGGGTCATAATATCTATTATACCATGAATATCGAAAACTCAATTCAAAGAAATTTCTACCCAGCCTTCCCATGAGAGATTTCATTTTTTTATTGGGATTTTATCACTTGTGCCCCTCTTAGATATCGCAATATCAGTTATGCCCCTATCTTTTTGGTAATATCAGTTGTGCCCCTCACTTCTTGCTATTTTATCACTTGTGCCCCTCGGGATAGTGACCGTCCATCCACAGTGCAAACGGACGTTAACTTGAGGACATAAGCAGAATTAATTTTAAAAAAAGGTTATGTGATCATTTTGTACCCTATTACTCATGCTCTTCTTCTTCCTCCTCTTCCCCATCCTCTTCCTCCTCCTCCAACCTCCTCCTCCTCCATCTCTGCCCCCGCCCCTGCCCCGTGTCGCCCAGCTCCGCCCCGAGCTCCCCTCCCCTCCCGGCGCCGCCCCCTGCCGCCCCTCCGCCCCAGCCTCCAGGCCGCCCCGACCTCCCCCCATCCCCTGCGGCCCCTCCGCCCTCGCCTCCCCTCCCCTCCCCGCCCTCCCCTCCCCGCATCTCCTCCCCCATCCCGCACCTCCCCCTCCCCCCCGCACCCCCGCCCGAGCACCTCTCCCTCCTCCCCAAGGTCATCCCCCCGCCCGGGCGCCTCCCCCTCGGCCCCGAGGTCTTCCCCTCTGCCCCCTGCACACTTCTTCCCTGCCGCGAGGTCCTCCGCCCGCCCCCACACCTCCACCCAGCCTGGGCGCCTCCCCCTCCGCCCTGAGGTCTTCCCCTCTGCCCAGGCACGCCTCTCCTGTGCCGCGAGGACCTCTGCCTGCCACCACACCTCCACCCAGCCTGGGCGGCGCCCCTGCACGCCCCGAGCTTCTCCCCCTCCGCCGACGGTGCCCCTCCGTTGCACCGCCCTCCAAAGCCCGCGGGCTCCAGACTGTAGCTGTCGCACCCCCGCGACTCCAGCGCACCGCCGGCCCAGGCCGTTCTCCACCCGCATCAACGCAGCCTAGCGCTACACGTCCTCCGCGTGGGCGCACGATCCACCTCCACGACGCCAGCTCCGCCGGTGGCCCTCCTCCCGCGCCTCCGCGCGCAGAAGCCCCACCTGCAACCGAATCGCTTCGCCCTCCGTGCCAGCGATGCCGCCAACCTCCTCAGATCCTCTAATTTTGTTTTGACCATAATACCCTTCTTAACCACACCATGGTTTGAATAAACCATGGTTATTTTAATTTTTTGACGGTCAATCTGATGGAAGGGCACAACTGATGACGGAGCAAGAAGTGAGGGGCACAACTGATATTACTAAAAAGATAGGGGCATAACGGATATTGCGATATCTAAGAGTGGCACAAGTGATAAAATCCCTTTTTTCTTAGTACCAATAGTATTAGTTACTTCAACTTCATAACACCACCAGCTATTATTCAGAACTCTCTGACCTTTCCATACTATAAGTCGTTGTCCAAGCCATGTTGGAGTCCATATTATCAACATCAGTTGTCCACACTGCCAGTCGCATGTACAGGCACGTCAATTCATGGAAGAATGCCATTAAAGCATGGCACCCACTTAAATCATCCATACACCTCCTGCGAGTACATTGATTGCCTCATTATGTCTCAGTGCTTGATCGTGTGCCCCAAGGCCCTTCCTCTTGCTCCACCCTGCTCCAACATCGTGTCAATGGCTGATGCAATTGTGTGTCTTCTGCAAATAAGCACCAAGAACAATCATCCCAATTCTTGCAGCTGTAAGGTTGTCTCTCTCAATTGTGTCACTCATTTATGTGGCACACACCAACATTCTGATTCATGTTTGTTGAATCAAACATCCCAATGCATGTTATCGCCTCCAAACGATGCCACTACACCTTCGTGACACATTAAGGACATGCCACATCACCATGATATAAAATCAAAATATCGATAATCAACACAATCATTGCCTTCCACATATTAGCATCATGCAGAGTTCAAGAAATCGACCGCATAGGCTGGATATGCCCATGTGGCCTGAAGACCGCACCGAATTACTAAATAGGTCCATTATGCGCTCCTCTGCATATGTGGTCCGCATATGCCCCGATTTGCTGCAGTTGCTCGCTTGCAATGCTCCATTTCCTATGAATCAACATGTCGTTGGTGCTTCTCTTGAGTTTCCAATCATTGTTGGGTGATCGTTATTGCATCTTGTGCTCAGTAATCCCATTATTTATAGCATTCATAGCATTCATATTTTTCTACGTATATAAAGCAGTACTTAAGTTATATGTAACTTCTTGAATATATGCATTGAAACTTATATGTAAATCATACATATAAGTTTATGGTCTGGTGGCAGTGCAGTGTGCCCACCACCCAAATGACCATGGTTCAAATCCCACCATTGTGTGGGTTGCGTGAGGTAGTCGACAGCCATGGTAAAAAATAGTCGAATCTTTCAACATGGATTTGAGCAAGAATCCATGTAGCCGACCCTACTTATAGTGGGAGAAGGCTTCGCCATTTGAAACTTATATGTAAATCCTAAACAAATGATGAAAGTATTAGTTACTGGATATGTATTAAAACTTAAATTGTAAGCATAGATTGAAATTATTGTTGTTGGATATGCATGTAATCCCATATCCGATATTTCAATCAATACTTGTTAGATATATGCATTAAAGTGAAAAAATAGTTCTTGCGTAGTTCAATAGTTATTGGATATTATTAAAGTAAAGAAATGATTTTTATGTCAAGTCTTCTTATGAGAAATATCATTTTATATACCATGTATGCATTAATTACTGTGTCGATATGATATATCATCGATATATCGACACCATATAGCCGATATCGAACACATTTCATGAAGAAAACGGCCTGCCAAGGCCAAATATCGGCCATATCGACGATATATCAGTCACATGTCGATATCGATGTATCCCCGATATATCTCTGATATATCGTGATATGGCGTTCCATGTATATAATTGCATATTTCCATACATGTAATTAATGTTAAAGTTGAAAACATGTATTTGTAAGATAAAACAAAGGATGCAAGCTTGTTTGCAATTTAGCCCATTGTAGGGAGGACAAATTTTCTTTTTACATTTTAATCATTTCATATATGTATAAATACTAATCAAATAATCAAACTCTGATAATTTTGAACTTATAGTTGCATATTAACAAAGGAAAGTTTTACAAGGTAGCCGCGAGACCTGCCATGCTCTATGGATTCGAATGTTAACCTATAAACCATAGACGTGTGCAGAGAATGGCAGTAACAGAAATGAAAATGCTAAGGCGGATGTGTGGACACACACGTAAAGATCGGATTCGGAATGATGCAATCAGAAGGAAAGTTTGTATAGCTTCGATCGAGGATAAGATGGGAGAAAATCGCTTAAGGTGGTTTAGCCATTTGCAAGCCGGCTAAGATAGGGTGAGGAATGCCCAAGGAGTGTTGGAATGAGACTATATGAAGGGATCTTAGTTTTTTGGATCTAAGCCCAAGAATGATCCAAGATAGATCTGAATGAAGGCAAAGAATCCATGTAGCCGACCATACTTAATGTGGGAAAAGGTTTTTTTGTTGTTGTTATAATTGCATATTAACAAGTTTGTCTTGAGTCAGATTGTTAACAAACTATTATCAGCTGAATGAACTCAAACTCGAGCATATGTTACAAAACTTATACAGGACCAAACTCCCGTCAAATACCCATGCATGTCAACCCAATTGGCTGATTTGAAATGCATCCAAGGGGCCAAGCGCCACTTCATCCTTTTGACGTCAAGACTAATCGAGGAGATCAATTTCTGATTAGACAATGAATTTGGTTCTCTCGGGGTGCTTCCATTCGAGATCTTGATGTCAAGGATCTGTAGACAATCATTAAAGATCCTCTTCATTGGGATCATATGGATTTATTAGTTAGAGGCGATCAATTCTAGACCATGCTCATGAGCTTTGCTCCCCCTCATAAAATCTTCATTTAACTTTATCATGAAGGATTGCATCGAGCTGACCGCGATTCAACACTAAAGGATATTAGGTTCTTGAGTAGACTGCTCATTTTAAGCATTCCTCAAAGAACTTGAATTTTGAGTGCGCCAAAGGCCCCACATGCTCGAAGAAGTTACTACTTGGTTGGGCAATCATATGGATTACCCTTGGTTATGGGGTTGTCGCTAAGATTTTGTCATGATTTAAGGTACGTTCCTTGGTTGTTGGGAGAGCAACCACATGTGTAAGTGGTTACACCCTTAAGTGTTATGTGTATTATGGAGAAAGGTGGGTTGTGGCCCTGTGGGAATTCTATTCATGCGTTTTCATACCAAGTGTCTATTGAAATACTAGAGAGAATTGTTGTTGAATATGCACCAAAGGTGCTCGATGAAATGCCTGAGCAAATTCCATAGCCTCCCACTACGGATTTCTAAAGGCATTTTGATCAAAAATGAGACCAATTTCCCTTAATTATCACCTCTGGCCTTTGGCAAAAAAAAAGAGTGAGGAAAAAAAGCTCAGGCTCATAAATGAAGTCGGTAAAGAAACAAGTATCAAGAGAATCATATACATCGTTGCCATGAAAGAGAAGGTATATTCTTGCTATAAGCCAATATTCTGATTTAAGCTCCAAACTATAAAGAGGGCATCCCTATAGCAAAGTTCTCGAAAGAAGAAACACAGTTATTGCAAAAAGCTTTCGACTTGAGTCATGCGGCTTGCTTCTGAAAATTCAGAGAAAATTTGATGATGTTTAGGAATTTCTAGAAAGGGAGAATGTCTTTTGTTAGATACGTCTTTCTACGAGCCTTAGATTCCAAGCATATACTCATAATATTTGCAAATGATAAGGATTTTTCAGACCATATTCAATGGGAGATCTCACTGTTGTAAAAGTCGGTCGACTAGGCCGACTAAACGGTCTGCCTAGTCGAGTTGTGGGGTGGGTAGCCGACTCGACTAGGCCAAGTCAGTCAACCCGACTAGTCGGCATAGTCGACGACTTTTACATAGAGCCTTTTTATTTTTATTATTTTTTTGCTTTTTTAAAAGCAAACTTATTCTAATATACCTGATGTTATATTTAAAGTCAATTACCTCTTTTGTTTCATTATCATAGTATAGAAAATGTACAAATTTATGCAATATATAAGAATATATGTATAAAAATTGATTTATATATTTAAAATAATAAAAAAAATCAAAACCGACTAATGCTAACTAAATCCGATTATTCGCCCAACTGTCGATGAATCCTTAGTCAGTGACCCCGCCAACCACGTACCGACTACCGATTTCTGCAACCTTGGGAGATTTCAAAATCATGGGTGATTGGTTTACTGTCAAAACACAATATGGTGAGCGTACGTTATACCAAATCTGAGCACAACTCAAGTTGCAACTTCGATTGGTTTACCAAATTTGAATATCCACTTACATAACCGCGGTGTTCTGCGATCAATAGCTCACATTGAGGAAAACTCATGTGTGTTGACAAGGATGTTAAGGAGTTCACAAGGTTGATCTACTTAGACTATATGTGGAGGTGGAATTGCTTTAACGTGGAGCTCCTTTTGTTATGGTAAGGAATGGATCTCAAAGTTTTATGCAGACAGGCACAGTGTAGCTGATGGTAGGCATGCTCAGGGAAGAAGCTATGGTACCAAAATTCAAAAGGAGGGTTTCAGATAGATGACGCATTGATGAAGGTTATAAGCTTCAGGGTGCTAGACATGTGCAAGATACTGATTGGCTACTAGATGGGAATATTGGAGGGGCTTTACTGCAGACATCTTGTGGCTACTGTCAGCAGGTCATTTCTCAGCTGGTCGATCCTCTAATGGCTGCTCCTCCCCACAAGCAATCACAGATTGCTTCAGCAGCAGCTGGTCCACCGGCACAAATCTCTTGTGTCTTCCACCTGCTCTCTTTTGCAGCAACAGAAGGCTCCGCTGAGAAGCCTCCTGGTGCCTCCTACTTCCTCTAAGCCGCAGCAGCATTGTGCTACTGTTTGTCATCCACATTCTGATGCCAAAAGTCCAAAGAATTTTAAGAAAAATAGGGGGAAAGTACAAAACAAGTGCAGCAACAGGAAAATAGTTTGTTGATGAGGAAGTACATGCAAAAACTATAAGAATGAATGGAATTATTCTGAGAGAAAATGAGAAGGATGTGGAACTTCTAAGAAAGGAGATGGAGGTTATTCCAGCTAATGGTTCGATTGAAGCACTTCTAGGAGAAGAGATAAAGAAACCAACAGGTAGAAGGGTTAAATGGAGGGACCTACATGCTGAAAATGAGGTTGACTCCATGATAAGTAAGGTGGTGAATGATATCATTGAAGAAGTCGCAGAGAGGCTGGTAAATGAAGATCAAGTAATCGCGGGGAAACAACAAAAGGAGAACTGTGCTGGCAAGATAACTAGCTACTTAATTACTTGAATTTATAAAATGGTTGGTACATTCCTGAGAAAGATAGGGAACCGATAAATGAAGAGGCTGGAAGAAATCAAGGGGGGAAGGGCCTTCATAAGGGTCATCTGGACATCCGAGCTTGGTCTCATTATGAAGTTTCAAGGATAAACTTTTTGCGAGATACAAGATGACCATAAATTTCCCATTCATTTGTAATGACGACTACGATGAGTTAGATAAGGAATTTCCGAAGAATGTGAAATAATGGAGGGTGATTTTGTCCTTCCTCAAAAGAATAAGGAGATAGTTGAGAAGTTTGATGTGGAATATAACACCTTATTCTTCGATCGAGAGGTGATGCAAGTGAAAAAAGAGGCTAATCCAACATTCAACAACCTAATAACACAATGAGAAGACGAAAAGCTGCCCACCAACTTATAGGTTAGTGATAAGCAAACGGTGAGAAAAAGAAGAAATTGAGAATAAGAAGCGAGGGATCCTAAGTGGTGGGTGGACAGTGGACCACGAAGGAGATGACATATATTACGAGGCTACGAAGGGGATATCCAAAGCAAATGTATTTGATAAAGAATGAATGGATCTCAAGGACTACTTTAAAGCAAGAAACAGAAGAGGTAGTAGAACATATTCAATCACCTCCCCAAACAAGAATTAATGTGTTCATGAGATGAAGTTTTTGCTTGTTTACTTTTGAGGCCATGTTGGTAATGATTATAGTAATCTTTCATAGTCCAAGGTCATGTATAGTAACCTTTCATAATCCAAGACCATGTTGCTCATTTCCTAGTTTCAAGGCCATGTTAGCCATTCTAGATATAAAGGCCAAGTGCCTCCCTTATATGATATTACATGTATATATCTTTTGAAATCAATGAAGGAGATAATCCAAGATGTGTAATTTCAACTTACAAGTAAAAAAACAAACGTGAACTTGAATTTTCAAACTTTCTTATCGAACCGAACTTGAACATATGTTCCTTCATTAGGATTTATATCCATAGAAGGCTGTACCTATATAAATATTGTATCGGTCCTGCCCGGAAAAGGATATATCGCCGATATCGACGATCTCGGTGGAAATGTCGGAAATGACTCAAAAAAGCATGTTTTTGCTATTTTTCAGAAACTAAGATCATCCAAGATATTAAAACAACAAATAACCTACAAATACACACTTATATCACACATATCGGTCATTTTATACCCCATATATCGCACATATCGGTCACATCGAACGTATCGCGGTTAATGTTAATTCCTAACTTATATATATTGGAAATGGATTTCATTCAAGTTCTTTTACAGTTAAATAACTTAGAAATATACACTTCGACAACATATATAGATCATCTATGATCCTTATATCGCACATATCGATCATATCAAAATATCATTGTTAATGTTGATTGGTGATTAAAAAACATTGGAATTAGAATCAAAGTAGGTAAGTGATTCACATTTAGAACACGTGTTTTATTCACGGAAGAGAGTGAATAGCATTGAGATGAGTCATATGCAAGTAATAAGGTGCATTTAGCATACTAATACACATTATATCACACAAATCGCTTGTTGTTAATGTTGACAGCTGAGCTAACTGCTGACGAGTCTGGGGGGTTGGGGGCCAAGTTGGGTCCCTCTTGCAAGGGTCCTTGACCCGAAACAAAATATATATTTCACGATGTGTTCTGATATTATGAGTAGACAAGTAAGTAGTGAAATCAAGCCTACAAAGATAATATCATTGATATATATAGATATCGATGAAATATCGACGATATCGGTCGATATCCATGAAATTTTGTACTGAAATCAACCAATTTCGAGCGATATGGCTCGATATCAGCAATATATCGTCGATATATGGGGTAGATATCGGCGATATCCGATAAATGGATATCCGGGCTGATATCGATATGATCTCTCCACCGACACCGATATATCAGCAATATATCGCGATATGGCCTTTTATGTCTATATCCCTACATTCAACCCTTGTTGCTACACCTCCACGCCTCACTATCTGCACAATAGCATTATATATCGTTGAATTCATCATAAGCTGACTATTCCATCTCACAGATATGGAAACCCATGAAAACATTTCACATATTTCTATGATAAATCACGTCAAAATGGGCAAAATATCCCAAATTTTGATAGTTGTCGATGTCTCGTTATTTCACCATTGTTGGTTTATTATTAAAAACATTTATTTCAGTGTTTCTTTCATGCGTCACCATGCTTTGACATCAACATATCGATAATTGACATTGTCATTTACCTTCCACACAAAAGCATCATGAATGATCATCCCAATCATTGCAGTTATGTGGTTTTCTCTCTCAGTTGCACCATTCCTCTGTGACAACCCCCAATGTGTTGATGCATGGCATCGCCTCCTCGTTGTTGTTACACATGCGTCAGCATGCCTCACTACCTTGCACCAAAACCTTAATATCATCGAATTTTATCAAAATCTCGGTTGTCATCTCACCTATATAGAAACCTCTAGAGCTTTCCCTTTCCAAGATTCTTTTGATATGTCGACCAAATCTTAACGAAATGGACAATTTTTATTATATTTTACCTATTTTTCCTGTATTTTTCATTAAGTCACCATACTTTTGCTATATTTTTTCGAATAACCTACATGTTTTGTGTATGGAGTATAATATCACTAAATTACATATAATATGATTAGTTGCAATAATCTTAGAGATTATATAGCATATCCTCGTATGTAAATCATGCTAAAACACGACCTAAAATCAGAGAGCAATGTCCATGAAGCATAAATTATACATCGGCAAGTGGGAATCACCCTCCCTCCCAAATTAATGAAGGAGGCCAAGGATGTGAACTCTACAACACTTGCTTAGAGCTAACTAACAAGTAAATATTCAAGTATCTCACCAATAAAAGTTTCAAGAGTGCATTGTTATCATCCCACTGACCCTTACCCCCAGCATAAATATGACCCACCATACATAAGCATTTGTAGTTGACTATAACACCATGTACATGTATACAAAAACCGGATATCATATTTTTAAGATATATCAACGTTTCAAAATGTTGTATATGATGCTGTATATGATCTGATATAAGACAAACCTCCTAATACACCTATTTTTATTTAACAAGTGTCCAACTCGATCTTATTCGTTGATTGAAGAACAGTGAACCTTAATGGTTGAAGAAACAAAATCAATTTTATGGTCATTTTCATTATTTGTTAATCACACCGATGAAATTCTTTGAAATACTTTGACGAAACGACACCAAAGTCAGCATTTGAGGTCATGTGATGCGGATCGAAAAATGCGCGTCGGTGATAAAATTAAATATTTTTGAACAGTGGATTTTTGTGGAGAAAATAGAGGGGTTGAGAAAAGAAAACACGCCGGATGCGTGAGATTCGAGAAGAAGAACGCGTAGATCGCGAGGAGGGAGAGAGATAAGAGGGAGATAAAATCTCAATTTCTATAAATTCTGAACTCCCTAAAACAATGGACCACCATCCCTTTATATAGGAGGGATGAGATTACAAAAATAGAAATCAATTTCAAATTGAAAACTAATTATCCTAATTTGACTTTAACCAATTAACCGACTAATTTCGAAATTCAAATTTCCAACTAACTGAGATCACAGGCGATCTCTATTTTATTTAATTAAAAATTCGACGACTCAAATAAACGTAAATAAAATTAAATAAAAATGTCAACGACTCAAATAAACGTAAATAAAAATGTGACCCTATCTTTCTATTCCACGCTGCATCATCATGCCTTGCACCTCTACAGATAGTATTGCATACTCCTTATTTAACAGATACTTGTATATTAGTCAAGAATCACCTTGTCAGCCTCCATGGTTGCTACCAACTCTATTCTTTCACATGGATAGGCTCGTGTAGATAGGTTTGATATATGGAGACTCTGGTTCTTATTGTGATGATCAAGTGAAGATAATTTGAGTGTGCAGTCTTGCTTTGAATGCTTCGACATAGTTGCCCCCAATTCATGTTCTATTTCAGTTCACTCACTTTATATTTCCAACATATAAGCCAGGACATGGTAGGAAGGAAGCAGTCTTTCTAAAAGATTGAATGTTCAGACGGACATTTAGCTCCAAAATTCTTAAACAACAAATTGTTTCCCGAGACCTTGGATGGAATCAATTAACCTCCACAGAAGTTCCATAATCAATGCTTTGTTGCTCAACTCGACACCTCTGAAGCCCAATCAAACATGTGCCTTTCTTTCCTCCTTGACGTCATTGGCTTGCTCAGCACATGTGAGATCTCCCCTTTCTCTTTCATTTAAAAGGCATAAATGGAGCCAATTTATATAACTAATAACAAGAACGATGTGTGAGAGAGTCCAGA
Source organism: Ottelia alismoides (assembly GCA_037367405.1). Lineage (NCBI taxonomy): Eukaryota > Viridiplantae > Streptophyta > Magnoliopsida > Alismatales > Hydrocharitaceae > Ottelia > Ottelia alismoides. The sequence goes on along the minus strand of JAZKJV010001634.1, from coordinate 465,180 downwards.
ATCTAGCCCATTTATAACGACAAAACATCTCAACATAATACTAGAAAAGTGGTATAAGGAGTTCAAGTAAAAAAAAGTGACTTCATTCTCACTTCTTAACCTCTACTTGATCTTGGTTTCACTGTGCTAGGGACTTGACTCTCTTATCACTTTTAATAACTCAAAATTCTGGTGCATATTGGTTCATATGAGAGGAAAAGCAAAAACGTTACTTATCATGAGATGACAAGGTAATTAAGAGCTCTCTAGTCTGACTAGGAACTCCTTCCTTTCCCTAAGGGAGTGTTTTGTGTTTTCACTTTTGACAAGGGGGACTGGTCCATCACATAACAGTAAGACAATCTTACTTCTTAACCTCTACTTGTGACTTCAAAAAAACCTCTACTTGACATTGATTTTACTATACTAGGGATTTGACTTGTCACTTTTAATGACTCCAAATTGGGATCCATATGGGTTCTCATGGGACGAAACACAAAAATAGTTATTTCCATGAGATGACAAGGTAGTTAAGAGCTCGCTAGTCTGACTAGAAACTCCTTCCTTTCTTAAAGGGGGTGTCTTTGAGTTTTCTCTTTTGACAAGGGGGTTTGGTCTATCACATAACAATAGACTAGAGTCAACCAGTCAGTAACTTTGAGATAGATAAGAAAGTCAACTATGGAAAAAGCCAACAACATTAGCATTTTACGACATTGCTAGGCAATGAAGGCTTGCTATAATAGTAAGATAGTTCCAGCATAGGGTTGTGAACTATCCAACTCTCATCCCATCACCCCTACATCAACTCCTTGACGCCTTCCTCGCCTCAGCCTCCACTTCCTCACCATCATTATTTCCCTCTCATTCCAATCACACCGTGGCCTCACCCATATATCGACACCGACGCCGCTCTCCATCTCCTCAAATGCCAACTACCATCACCATACGCGCCATCACCTCACTTACCACTCTCCATCTTCCCCAAACGCCAACCACCACCACTACACCCACCTTCATCAACCACCAAGCACCTACATCAACCCTTTACCTCGCATTAAAATCCATCATCGTGACCAACCATCAGTAACAAATAGACCTCATGTACCCTTACACAATCGTCTCCAAGTCCTTTACACCTCCCTTATGTTCAATCAACCCCACGACTACATATCGCTCATGATATCCTCGCACGAAAATAGACGTGGTGCTATCACTACCAAGTTTAAAGGATTGAGCCCTAGTGTGGAAGAATATTTGTCTAAAGTGGGAGTCATGATCTACACAATCAGGCTTACAAAAAATGATTAACTAGGACATTTAGTTGAACCATGTAGTCGAGTTGGGGGTAGTGAACTCAACTATAATCGATTAATCAATAGTCAACCAATTACATAGTCATCCCCATTAGCCAATCGACCAGTTAATCAACTTTTTTGGATAGTATTTTGTTTTTTCTAATTTTTTTAAAAGGAAACATAATGTAAAATGTTTAATTTTCGATTGGAATTCGATTGTATCTCATATTTCATTGTGATAATATAAAAAATGTATAAATCTATATAATTATATAAGAATATATGTATAAAAATGATTTATTTATAATAATTAACAATACAAAACCAATTAACCAAATAAAGGTTTTTAAAATCCGACTACTCATACGACTGATGATTCATCTTTAGTCACCCTATCAATTGAATACTTATTACCCGCTTTTGCAACCTTGTACATAGTTAAATGTGTTCCTCGGAAGATTATTTTAACGTTAAGGGAAGGATGGACAACAATAAATTCCCATTGTGTTAGAATATACGAGAGTTGTAACCCCTCATGGGTACTTCTATATTTTTACTTGTTCACATACTCTCCTCGACCCTAATCTTCTCTTATATAGAAAGAAGGGATTTTTACCCGGCAGACCTTATAAACTTTGCCAATTACCTCCACAACCTTTGAAACAACCTAATTCCCGCCTCAACCCCGTAAACTTGCCAACTCTTACCCCATGAACCCTCCGGTTAATCTGTTTGAAGCATGTGGGGGTTCTTGGGGTAATTTACAGGGACAGTGGGGTAATTACATTGTGCAAAAGGTCATATAGGTAATTTAAAAAGTTTATAGGGTCTGCCAGGTAAAAATTCCTAGAAAGAATTAAGGTTCGTTCTCAATATATTATATAATATTCAGTCAATTTTAGATGACGCATCCTTTTTTCCTTTGAAAAAATATTCCATTTAGTGTCATAGCTACCCTAATATTTTAGGATTCTTGGTCCCGCAATATTCCTCTTCCACATGTTGACACATGATATGATAGAACCAGCAAGACATCTACATCTCTCCACCATCTTCATGTCATCCAATTAACAAGATAATAATATGTTAAGCATAATTGCATATTTTATGTCTAAATTTAATTTCTTGTGTGGCTCTGTCAATATATTGTTCGGAAATTCATATATTGAGGTGACCTTACTGGTGGTAGAACATGTAGCATGAGGGTCTCATTCTTTGGTCAAATTGTAAAGTTGTACGAGATCACTTATGCACAACGATCATGAGCACAACCTCCTAATGCCATAACTGATGAACAAGAGAAAGCATGCCTTGTAAAATGAGGACAACGACATGGTATGTGCTTGGCTTGTGGGGTCATTCCTTGGATTGCAAACAAGGACAAGGTGATCGGTCGTGCTATGGCATATGTAATCTAAAACAACATGAATTATTCATATTCACATGATATGAGTGTGAGTCATGTTTCGTACAAGGACAAGACTCACGCCAAATACTACTCGCAGATGAAGATACTCAACGAGAACTACAACTGCTTGAAGCTTCTATACACAAATTTAATGCAGCAAGCGGCTCAAAAGGAGTTAGCGAGTAATGACTTTCATCGGTGGGTTAGCATCGGCCTACCATACAACTTAAGAACGAATGGTGGCATGCACTACATCGGCCATCCCAGAGGAAAATTTACAGCAACTTAAGTTACCTCAATATCTTCTAGCAACCAGAGATACTAATCTAGAGTCACAAACTTTAGCTCTCAGTTGTGTCATCAAGTTGGAAGGTCTTAGCAAAGACAGCATGAGATTTATCCAATTTAGTCACATTAATCATAGGTCCCATAGATCTACCACAAAAGATAAGTATATTATTCATTTTATGGTAGGATAAGTCATATCAAGGGCATGTGTTATATTAAGCATGGGAGATCTCGTACTAGTATGCACGATTGGCTAAGGGGGATACTATGACCATCTCTTGTGTCGATCTGGATGAGATGGTCATGCATTTCTATCACACTTCATCAATTCTTATTGATTGCCACTTGAGATAGCGGTCATAGCGATGACAGCTGCATTTTCTTCCACAATCGTTTCAGATATACATGCTCCCTTGACCATTCCATATAGCTTAATTGGTTTGTAGATTCCAATGTCCACGCCACCTTGTCGAGACAAAATAGTTTCACAAAGCCAAACAAATCCCTCAGGGGAGGATGCCATGTCACAGATGGTTACATATCACTGGTAGTGGGACAGGATGAGTTATTAAAAGCCCCACTCATAGGTATGTCTGATGGGTTGCTTGTTCCTAACTTCCAAATAGCTTGTTATATGTCAATGAAATTTGCAAGGCTATGCAATGCAGATCTGTTGTTGGCGAAGTCTTTTTTTTTCAGCAGGGAAGACAATTGACTTTTTTCGGCAGGGAAGACAGTTGACCAGGGACGTAAAAAAAGGTGGCTGTCATCTTTTCAACCATCCACTGTTGATTCAGCTATAATTCAGCAATCTTCAACTACTACATCTCCTTTCTGGCATCAATGTCTAAGTCATCCACCTATCAACAAACTTCGACGCATGCCGCCTTAACTAACTCCATTAATAGACTACAATGCGAGGAATGATAGCTTGGGAAGCATCAGGAAAGCTCCCTTCTTGCATCTGATCGTCTACATTTGACATTTGATCTTGTTCACGTAGATGTACAAGAACCCAATCAAATTCCTGAACGTCTAGGTCACCAGTATTATCCAAATATTATGGACTTCCCTGTTTTAATCATGGGTTTTCGTTAAAAGGAATAAATTAGATGTATGCTAAATAATAAAGATGTAATATAGTACCAATATAAAAAAATATTTAATCAGGTAATGCTGGTGAGCTCTTCTATACCATGTTGCGGGATTCTAACATCTCTTTAGAAGTGGTGCATCGGACCTCTTGTGCCAGTACCTCAAAATTGAATGATGCTGCAAAAGGCAACCATCATCATATACTTGATGTCATCAGGGCTCTTCCCAATTTGGTGAGCGTTCCCCCATAATAGTATTGAGGATTCACAATACCCAAACTTCATTTCTCATCATTCCTATTCTAGCCATCAATGTTAAACCATGGATTGAGATTTTGCGAAATTTCGCCGAAATTTTGCTTTCGTTGGATCGGTCATTTGAAACTCACATGTATATCGAGTTTCTCGGATTCTAAGCGAGATGAACCAAAATCTCAGCGAGATATCGCGACATCTCAATATCCCACCCAAGATGATAAATCTTTCTTATTAAAATACCCACTTGGGCGAAATAAGACCATAATTTCGGTTGATTTGAGTGTTGTTTCGTGACATTTTGTTGTTGTGCACTCAGTTGGTTGCTTCGTCTCCAACTCCATTTTCTTTTTTCTTCTTGAAGTAAACTCAAATCTTCAATTTGTTGATATAAGAAAAAAATTTTTGAGGATTTTTGTTCCTCTAATGTTGATATTGCATATTGTGGTGTTTTTGTGGACAGATTTTGAATATTTTGTGAGATTTATGGAATACAAATTTGGGATTTTTGTGTTTTCATGTGGATTGAGTTTTGAAAGTATAAACTCGGATCTCGTGTTTGACATGTAGAAAACAATATTTCAAAAAAATGTGAGATATATGGAAGAGAAATTTGGAGTTTTGTGTTTTAGTGTGGAATCACGATGAGTTTTCAAAAAAGAAACTCGGATCTTAAGTTCAAAACTTTGATAACAACAAAGTATTTCCCCACATTAAATAGAAAAAACTTTGAAAAAAAATGGCAACTAAAATTTAATAATTGATTATTTCCGAAAATCAAACCTTAGATCTATATTATAATACATGTTTTGTGTTTTTTATATTGGTTTTTCTCGAAATTGGTCCCTTGATCTCCAGATATAAGATATTTTTACTTAGAAATCAAAATATAGATATCTATATACAATTTTAAACACCAAGTATACACGACTTTATGTATATTAAATGTTAGAAAAAATATAAATATATTAAATTCAAAAATTAAAACTTAAATTAAGTTGTAAATACTTAATTGTTCTCATTGTATTGTTCATGAATGATTGTTCTGCAATTTCTTCGCAGATTTTGTCATCGATTCATGGCCTCACATTCTGGATTGGGATCTGATAGTTCTGAGAATCAGAGGGAATTCAGTGGGAACATTGGTTGGAGATATGCCACCACTCCTGATGGCAACAAAGCCAAACCACAATGCAACTTATGTGGGAAGAGATTGGGAGGAGGGGGAATCACGAGGATGAAGCAACATCTTGTTGATAACAATAAGAATGATGCCAAGTGCATGTGTTGTCCGAAAGGTTTTTTTCGAAAGGAAAAAGGGCATGTACTATATAGGTGCGTGCCGAAAAACTTCATCATTAATCACCTCGTAGAAATTACACAAGACTAACAGTATTTACAAAAACATATTTGCTATTAACCCCAACTCCCTACCAGCATGTTAGTATGCGCTGCCACATTTTCAGCATAAAAAACGATCCTGACGAAAAATAATACCATTTCTGGCCAACCAAATTGCCAAGATTGCTACCAGACTTTGATCTATCCATGTCTGATCCGGTCCAGTCCTCACTAATAGAACGCCAGAAGCTCTCAGCATCTTCAGTTTGTACCGCCTGAGTCCCGAGCCGATACCAAACCTATGTCGAGCTCTCACATTTGAAAAAGAGGTGGTTTGCTTCCCCTGCTTTCTCCTTGCATCTTGGGCATTCAACTTCAGTCCTTTGAACTAAACATGCCAACCTTTCCCTTATCAGAGTCCTCCCCTCCTGAAGATCCACAAGAAAACCTTCACTCTGGTAGGAACTTTCCATTTCAAGATATGCGTGGAGTTCCCCCTCACAACCCCCAGGGTCAAATGTCATGGGCCCCCTTAAGGCTTTATACACTTTCTGAACCAAGAAGGGCTCATCACACCAAGTGCAATGATCCCGGTCGTGGGTAGGCCCTCTTACATCCTCAATCTCCGAAAGCATGGTCATGAGTTCTATCACGCGTTGTTCTGAAAGGTCGAATCTGAAACTTGGAAGAAAGGGGTGTCCATCCCATGTGTCGTCAAGTGTATCACCTGACTGCTCCGCCAGCACCCTCAGCCTTGGAAAGCGCATTTCTAAGGGCCCATCTTCAGTCCACATATGTCCAAAACTGGAAATCATCCCCATCTCTATTCATCGGTCACAATGATGCATGAATCTCTTGTGTCACACTGCAGAAGCCCCTTTAGAAGTAGGACGACATGCTACCAACTACGTCAAGGGGGTCCTTAAAGGATAGCCCAGGGTCATATATCCTCCTAATAAGTTTTTTTTGTTGAATAAGAACGAGGGGGGCACTCCCAAGATGGGAGTCACCACACCACCAATTTCATTAATTTGCAAGAAGTTACATCAGTTGGATACCCAGAAGTAATACAAAGCGTTACAGTGTGCCACAACATTTTCATAGTAGAAACGCTGCCCCTTGAAAGTGGCATCATTCCTACCAAGCCAAATAGCCCAACGCACCGCAAAAACTCTGGAAACATCACCGGTGGACCCGACCCCCACCGCACGAACAAATCCCCAAAAAAGATCTACACAGGAAGACTGCACCCATGGCAGCCCCAAGGAATCCCACACGTCTACCGACAACCTGCAACTGAAGAAAATGTGATTCGCGTCTTCCACGCCATCCATGCATCTGTCACAAGTAATGTCCGTCGCGCCCAACAATCTACCCCTTCTGACCTTGTCACAAAGACGACCTCTGCGCAGGCACCACAGGAACACTTTAACCTGGGTAGGGACCTTTGCCGCCCAAATAATCTTCAAATCCACGCATAGATCCTCGTCTCACTCCACCACACCACCACACAACTTCCGGTACGCCTTCTTAACCGAGAACTTACCCTCCACCCACTCAAAACAGTCCGGCTCCCCCGACGTCTCCCCGACCGGTGGAATCTCCGCAAGTAGCCGCAAAAACTCCTGCATCCTCTGCTCCGACAGAACCGCAACGAACCTCGGGGCCCAAGTCCCAGAGTCCACAACCTCCGCCACCCGCGCCCCCTTGTCCATGGCCAGTGCCATCAACCTAGGGAAACAGAGCGCCAACGGTTCCTCTCCCGTCCAATCATCATGCCAAAATCTAAAAAGAAGACCATTTCCCAACTGCGGCCGAAGCAAAGGCCTCATGCCCGGTAGCACCGCACGGATCCCGCTCCACAGCGAAGACTCATGACGCCGCCTTGCCGCCACCAGCTCGCCCGAGACCCCATAGATCTTCCGCAGCAGCCGCAACACTAGCACGTCCGATGAATCCCAGATGCGCACCACCCACTTGGCAAGCAAGGCCATGTTCATACATTCCACATCCCTGACTCCCAACCCACCCTCTGAAATGGGTACAGCAAGATCCCTCCAAGCCACCAAGTGCAACCCCTTCTTATCCTGCCTTCCACTAGACCAAAAGAAAAACCTCATCAATGCCTCCACCTTCTTTCTAACCCCAACAGGCATCAAGCGGGTTGAGAAGAAGAAAATCGGAATGGCAGAAAGGACATTCTTGAGCAGGGTAAGCTTCCCGCCCTTGGACAAAGTGATAGCCTTCCACCCCTCCAACCACTCCTCCAATCTCCGAAGAACACAGCCCCAATCGGACTTCCTCAGTCTGTCGTCAACCAGGGCAACCCCAAGTAGGAGATGGGTAAAGTACCCAGAGGGCAACCCACCCATTCAGCTAAATGGTTACTCTCGTCCTCCTGCATCCCAAGAGTTACCAGTACAGACTTCTGCATGTTGATCTGCAAGCCAGAAAGGCATCCAAACACATCCACCAGGACAGCAGCATTGTGATTCTGAGCCTCCGTCCCCCCCCAAAAAGATCAGTGTGTCGTCCGCATATTGCAGCACCGGGACGGAGATGTCCCCCATTGTGAACCCCTCACACCAACTTTCCTCCACCGCCCGCTGAAATAAGACCGCAAGACAATCCGCCACCAACACAAATAGAAGAGGAGCAAGGGGGCAGCCCTGGCGCACCCCCCTCTGCGGTTGGAACCAGCCACCCTCCTGACTGCCATTGACCAGAACCGAGCAGGAGCACGTAGTGACACACCTCTTAACCCAATCCACCCAAAGAGGTGGGAATCCATTTTTCTCTAGCGTTGTCCACAAGAATTTCCAACTGACACAATCGTAGGCCTTCGCATAGTCGAACTTCCAAATCGCACCTTTCTTCCTAGATCTCTTCCATTCCCGACTGACCTCTGATGCGGTCACGATACCATCTGCCATACATCGCCCAGGAATGAACGCGGACTGTGCAGGAAGGACCACGCTCGATAGAACACCTCTAAGCCTGCTCGTCAAAACCTTGGCCACAATGAGGTAGATGCCATTAGAAATCGATATAGGCCGGTAGTCTCCAACCCCTACTGGGGCCTCTTTCTTAGGCAGAAGAAAAATCAAGGCCTTGTTGACCTTCTCAAAACCCCTGTTGCCATCCATGGATTCATTCAGAACCTCCGAAATTTCTTCCTTCAACAGCTCCCAGAACTCCCTGTAAAAGGAAATAGAGAAACCATCCGGGCCAGGAGCCCCATCCGCATTTAAATCCCAAACCGCCCTGCGAACCTTCGCCTCCGAAAACTCTACCACCAACGAGTCCGCCTGCTGACCGGTCAACGACCCCGACCCCCGTCCGGTCCACCCCCAGCCATCCCCCACCCTCATCCTCCTCGAAGCACTGACAAAATGCTCCCGCAATGCAACCCCAATGTTCCTCTCCCCCGAAACCCTGCGGCCCCCCACCTCCACCTCATGCAGGAAACTCCTTCTCCTCCTTCCAGAAGCAACCGAATGGAAGAAGCGAGTGTTGGCATCGCCCTCCCTCAACCAAGACTGCCGCGATCTCTGCCTCCAATGGACCTCTTCTTTCCTGTCCTCCTGATATACGACCTCCAACCAGGCTGCCCTCTCCTCCACCTCCTTCGGAGTCAACCCCCGGTCATCATCGAGCCCATCCAGCCTGTTTATCCCCGCCTCCGCCTCGGCCCTGCTGGCCCTCCTCCTCCTGACGACCTCCTTCCCATACGACAGCAACAACCTCCTAAGAGCGTCCAGCTTTGCCGCAAAACGCGACACCGCCGAACCCGAGACGGAGAACGCCCGCCAATGCTCGCACACCAGATCCCGAAAGCCCTCCTCCAATAGCCACTTCTTCTCAAACCGAAAAGAGAACCGAGCCAAGCGCTCCTCCCCAGAAAACCAAAGAAACGGGGTATGATCAGACAGCGTCCTCGGAAGAGCCCAAGCCCTCGCCAAAGGGAAGGCCTCCCCCGTCTCAATCGACAACAGGAACCTGTCGAGTCTGGACCTGGACCTCGCATTCCTCCAAGTGAACCTGCAACCGGCCGCGTCCACAACTGACAAACTAAAAGAACGGACCACCTGCCTCAGATCAGCAGACCCAGCATCCAAGCCACCACCACCCCTCGGCCTGTCCTCCGGGAACAAGGTGACATTCAGATCCCCACCAATGATCCAAGCTCCAACTCCCACCTCGGGCGCCACAACGTCCAAGTCAGCAGCCAGTCTTCCATCCTCCTGCCGGCACGGGCCGTACATGTTAGTGATGAATAGGCAAATACCATCCGCTCTACGCCGCAGCCTCACCGACAAAGTAAAATGTGAGACGAATGTCCCCAGCAGGTCAAAAGAATCGGACCGTCAGCCGGTAAGAAGCTCACCGGAAGCACCTGCAGCCTCTTTCACTGCCACCTGAAAGAGTTTCCTCCTACTCATCTCCCTTCGCAACTGATCATCCAACGACTGCAGCTTTGTCTCCTGAAGGAAAAAGATATATGCCCCAGCCTCTCTCAACAAGTTGTGCACCCCGAGCCTCTTGTCGGGCCGGCCCAAGCCCCTCACATTAAGAGACAGCAGCTTCATTTAAGCAACCGAGCATCCATCTTCGACGGAGGAATAACCCTCAATCGGCGTGCCATTCCCCGATCAAGAGCAGCAAAGCGATTTCGCACCTCAATAGGACTGCCGACCCCTGCGCTGACAACCTCAACCGCAACCCCCGACGCCAACGCTGCCCGCAACGACGCCCTCGCCAACTTCCCCGACCTTCTCCTCCCTCCCCTCTCCCTTTCATACGCCAAACCGAATCGCCGCCCCCTCTCTCCCCCAACCGGGGGAGACCGCCCAGAGCACTCACCCCCAACCACGATGCAGGCACCCATAGGCGATGGAGGAGCCCCCACCACGCCCCCCAGCCCATCAGCGACTTCAACACGAGCCAAGCAACACCCCCCCACCACCACCAACCCACCCGTCGCCACCGCCTCGGCCGGCAGGACCGCCCCCCCCCCCAAACTCAACACACCCCTCACCCGCAAGCGGCCTCCCAACAGCAACAACCCCCCTCGGCTCGGGCAAATCCCCAACCTCCACCACCAGCCCTAGGGGCATAGTTGCCACCTCCTCCACGCACGAACCCCCAACCGTACCACCCGCAGGACCCCAAGACAGAGGACCCGACCTCGAAACCCCCACCTCAGAGATGGTACCAAAGCGAACCACTGGCTTCGGAGGAAGAATCCCGCTGGAGGGTCGACCCACAACACAAGATAGCCCCCTCTCCACGGCCAGCGCCCCCACCACCGGAGCCGACGCAGCACAATGGCGAACCGACCCGCCACCACCAACCCCCGACGGAGCCTTGGGCACCGAGATGTCCCCCCTACGCCTCCCGGCCCCTGCAAAGCCGTCCAGACATCAACAGCCACCAGCTCAAACAAGACCCTCCTGCCATCCAGCCTCACCTCCCACCAACCCATCTTCTCCGCGTCAACCGGCCTCACCCAAAGGAAAATGTCCATAGGTTGACCCGGAGTACAACCCGAAGACTCGACAGAGTCAACGACGACAACATCTTGTAGCAAGCTCGAGATGCGGCCCTTCGACCTCGCCCTCAACGGCAGCCCCCTGACCACGACTTTCTCCACCCAAGCCGGCACAACCGCGACATCCGAGTCCCGAAACCTCCGCCACTTCATCTGCAAAGCACCAGCCGCCGACCCACCCAGCAAGGCACATTCCTCTGGCACCTGAAGCCCCCTCGCCAGCGCCCGCCACGGAGAGAGCCGCACCACGTCACCCTTGAAAGTTGCCTTCGACACGAACCCCACATCAGATGTCGCCAAGAAGAGGGCCCCCTCCCCAGCACCCTCAGCAACCAACATGCTGCCAGGGCAAAACAGCAGCGGGCAGGATCGCCGAGAGTGGCCAAATCCACGGCACGAAAAATAGCGAAGAGGCGCCCGGCACGCCTCGCCCAATGATCCAATGCACCACACCGGAAGCAACCCCTGCCGAAAGGGGATAGCAACGGAGGCCCCCGCACCCGCCCAGAAGACGTAGTTGCACGCCGCCTGCGCCGACCTTCCACCATGCACCGCTCCTCAATAACCCCACAAGCAGCCTGCCCAGATCCCCCTTCCAAACCACTGCTCCCAGAGGCGGAGGAGCCGCGCTCACCCCCTCCCCCCCAGCGAGCGCACCACGAGAGAAAACCACGCCCAAGGACTCACGGTCGCTCCCCTAATAAGTTTGCATACCACACCTACTAATAAGTTTGCATACCAAATATCACAATCGCTCCAAATATGAGCGACCCACCTCCCCAGCTATGCCTTGTTCATCTCCTCCAAACTGCGAACTCCCAACCACCGTCCTCCTTTGGCGATGTCACAGTCTTCCAATCCACCAAGGAAAAACCCCTAGACTGATCGGATGACGACCAGAAAAAAATGTCTCGTGATGATCTCAAGCCTCCTCCTCACCCCCATCGGCAGCAGCCTCGAAGACAGGCAGAAAAGCGGAATGGTCGAGAGAACCGACTTCAGCAACACAAGCATGTCCCCTGGATAGACAGACTGACTTCCACCCCACAAACGTCTGCTCCATCTTCTCAATCACCGGTAGCCAATCGTCGGCCTTCATCCTGCCACCAACGAGAGGAACACCAAGATATCCTTAAGATGTGAGGGACATTATGAAGGCCAACTTGGACAGGAAGGACAAGGATAATGAGAGGACAAAGGGGGATGAACAGTTCAAGGTGCTCATGATGGAGAAAGAGTTCAGCGTCCTCTTTGATTCAGACGACAACGACTTTGTCTACTCCACTAATATTGATAATCTCATACTACAGCGGAGAGGAAGGCATGCAATAGGCTAACAAAGGAATCTATGAGGAGCGGGTTCAGGAGGAGAGAACTCGGTGGTGCACGACAGCACAAGACGGCTTTTATGGTGCTAGTGGTAGTAGGAGCAGTTCCGGCGGTGCACCAGCATCACCACCCATCAAAAAATACAAGGGGAAGGTTGTAGAACCCATCTTGATGAGGAACAAGTTCATGCAATACACGTCATGTAAGGATCTTGTTGGGAAAATGAGAAGAATTATCTATTCCTTGAGCCCTAGGCTCTCTTATATAAGGAGAGACCTATGGGCAAATTACATAAAGTAGATAGAGGAAAAAGAAAATAAATAAAAGATACATAAACATGAAATATATCTCTACACTCCCCCTCAAGATGGAGCATAGATATCTATCATGCTCAGCTTGGATGAACACCTCTGGAAGGACCCTCTAAGTAAGGCTTTGGTGAAAATGGATGTCGTCCGATCCCCTGAGTTGACATGGGATGTAGAACCTTCTGGATCATGTCACGCATATAATGGCAATCAACCTAAATGTGCTTTGTCCTCTCGTGGAATGCAGGATTATTAGCAATGAATAAGGCACCATGATTGTCGCATTTCAACGACATGGGAAGAAGAACATCTATATGTAGATCTATCACGGCTCAACGTCACTTCTGTACATGCTTGTGCCATAGCTCTATACTCAGATTCAGCACTAGATCTAGCAACAACAGTTTCCTTCTTACTATTCCAAGAGACAAGTGAATCTCCAACGAATATAACAAATCCTGATGTGGACTTCCTGTCCTTGGAGCACCCTGCGTAGTTTGCATCTGTGTACGCTGAGATAGTAGTAGTATCACCCTTTTTAAATAGCAACCATGCACATGGACATGATTTAAGATACCTTAGTATCATCTGTATAACATCCATATGTACCTGACGAGGTTGTTTCATGAACTGGCTCACCCAACTGACTGCAAATGAAATATCGGGTCTGGTAGTGGTAACATAAATAAGCTTTCCTACCAGTTTCATGTATCTTCTCCTGTCAACCTCATCGGTATCATCATTATACATCTTCATGCTTGGATCCATGTGTGTAGTAGCCATCCAAGCATACATGTGTCACATAGCAAGTCAGTGACATATTTTCTCTAAGTCATCACATGCCCTTATTGATTTCTGGCAAACTCCAATCCCACAAAGTATCTAAGAGCTCCTAGATCCTTGATAACAAATTCACGACCAAGAAATTCTTTCGCTCTTTTTGTTCCTTGCATATCATCTCCTATAATAAGTATATCTTCAACATATACTATAATTGCAGTCATACCTCTGGAGGTTCTATGTACGAAAAGAGAATGATATGTATTCGACTATTTGAACCTTACTTCTCAAACAAATCAAAGAGCAACTGGAACCAAGCCCTCGGGCTATGCTTAAGGCCACATATTGCCTTATGAAGTCTATACACCTGTGAACACTCTCCCTCAACAGCAAATCCCGACGGCAGCTGCATGTAGACTTCTTCCTGAAGATCACCATACAAAAAGGTACTCTTGACATTCAACTAAAACAAGGGCCAATCTCAAGTTATGGTAACAAATAAAAGAACCTGTAAGGTAGAATGACGAGCAACTAAAGAGAATGCGTCAAGACAATCCACCTCGTACATCTGAGTGAACCCGCGAGCAACCAGTCGAGCCTTGTAAATATCAATGATACCATTTGCATTTTGCTTCACTATAAATACCCATTTGCAACTTATTAAAGACGCCCCAGTGGGGGCTGGGACAAGGCTCCAAGTACCTCTCGACTGAAGGGTCGCCATCTCTTCCTCCATATTCAGGCGCCATCTACTATCAGTCAATGACTCCTGGTACGTCTGTGGTATGTCCACAACGGACAAAGCAACTGCAAACTTGTTGAAGTCACTCGTCAGACGCTCAAAGGTGACATGAGAAGCAATCAGATATGAAGCATAAGAACGCTTATGCTTCCTAAGAGCAATAGGCAAATCAAGTTCTACACCATCTCTGTCACCTGCATGATCATCCCCTTCCTGAAATAACCCCTACTGAGAAACATCGTCAGTCCCATCATTAGAAGTAACGTTGTCAGAACAGACCTGGGGCATGATGGATGATTGACCATGATCAAGAGCAAGGGCTGGCAATCGACTGTAGTGATGTGGTAGAGGAGGAACCAGAACAATGGGAAGAGGTAGAGCTGGTGGAGCTGATGGTGGAGGTGATGGTGAGAACATGGGTGGAGGTGGAATATAGACCTCATCATCTGAATTCGATGGTATCAACCTATCACCTACATGACAAAAATGCATGACTCGCTCAAAAAGTGTGGCATCTGCACCAACACAATACCTCATGTGTAATGGATCATAGCAACGATAACCCTTTTGAGTCCTGGAATACCCGACAAAAACACATTTGACAACTCTAGGAGAAAGTTTGTCAATCCCTAGAGACAATCGATGGACGAATGCAACGGACTCAAAAACACGAGTAAGAGAAAATAACTCCTTGTCATGGAAAACAAAGGAGAAAGGTATCTTTTCCCCCAGCATCGATGAGGGCATACGGTTATTGAGGTAACATGTTGTGAGTACCGCATCACCCCAGAATGAATGCAGTGCACAACTCTATACAAAGAGGGTACAAGAGACATCAAGAAGATGATGGTGCTTTCTTTCTGCGGCACCGTTCTGTTGAGACGTGTAAGCACGTGTTTGATGAAGAATGTTGTGAGATGAAAAGAATTGAGATAATATATGAGTACATAATTCAAGAGCATTATCAGTTCGCACAATTTTGATAGAGGTGGAAAAAACATTCTAAACTTCTTTAATAGAATTCATAATAGTAGCATTGCCCGCTTCCGATTGATTCTACAACAAGAAAACTCAAGACAGATGATTGAAATCATCCACAGCAACTAAATAGAACATGTGTCCATGATCGGGAACACGACTTCGACCCTAAATGTCTACATGAAAAACCTCAAAGGGAGCTACCGCTCTGACTCTGACGACTAGGGAAGAAAAACCGATGGTGATTCCCTAACTGACATACTTCACAATTGAACGACGAGCGGGGTGAGATCTGGGGAAGGACTTGATGCGGTTTTTGAAGTGGAAGATGACCGAAGCGCAGACGCCATAGGTAAGGAGAGACAGGTCCAGTATAATGAGAGGATGCTCCAGTATATGGTGTTTGGACCACTCGATAAAGCTCGTCTGCTCACGGCCACAGCCCATCACTCTACCCGTAAGAATATCTGAAACACAAGACATGATGGGTCAAATATTGCTCGACAATGTAAATCCTTTGTAATCTGACTAATCAACAGTAAATTCATTGAGAAATTAGGGGCATGTAACACATTCTGCAACTGCATAGATGGCGTCAAGGCAATCTCCCCCCGTCCTGTGATGGGAGAATGAGTCCCATATGCTATGACTACTGTCTTTCCTGGAGAAACATACTTGTAGGCTATGAGATGATTTCTGTCTCCACACAAATGATGTATTGCACCGGAATCTATAATCCATTCCGAGATGCCTAAATCATGATGAGAAGTAGAGGTATGAGCACTACCTGAGGTGCTAGCTCCTGCAGTAGCCGCAACATCCGAGCTGCTCTCTGAGGCAGGTGAAGGAGTACCTGCTGGGGGCATGATATCTCTTAGTCGAGACACAAGCTCATCATATCGTTGATCTGATGTGGATGGAGTGCCATAATGTTGAGTATGTTCTGTTATGCGGGCGGATGATGTATAACCATGCTTGGAATAACACGTATCTTTTGTATCATGGAAGGACAAATCGATATCAATATCGATATCGGTACCATGTCGATACCGATATATCGCCGATATATCGGCGATATATCGACGCCATATCGCCGACATCGGGATTCAGCTCGCCTTTTTTGCCTGTCGATACCTGATATCGGACATATCGACGATATATCGGTGACTTGTCGATACCGATATATCGTGATACAGCCTTCCATGTTCTGTATGACCAGATCGATGACAATAGATACAAGATAATCCACGACCACATCCACCCTTACCACGTGGTCCCCGACCACGGAACTGAGATGAACCACCTCTTCCACGAGAGACTGCTATCGCAGGAGAATTCGGCACTGGAGCTGGACTTGAGATATTGATCAGCTCAATCTATGGAAGGCTCCTCCATGGGAGGAATGGTAACATCTCTGCCAGAATCTAAGAAGAAACGGCCTCATACTGTGAATCGAGGAAGGCCACGAAAACGATAACCATCGTGGCATTTCGATATGACTTCAGTTGCTCCGGAGTAGCCGTGAGGGGCATGAAGTTGTGAAGCTTCTCGAACATTCCTCGCAAGGTAGTGTAGTGAGCATGCAGGGGTTGACCATTCTGATTTATAGTGAATATGTCGTGCTAGCACTGTAGAATTTCTGTCTCATTCTTGGCATGTGAATCTGTGGCAGCAAGATTGTCCCACATGGCTTTGGCAGTGGACTGATGCAAGACATCATTTGCAATCTCTGATATCAAAGTACCATACAACCAGACTTGAGCATATGTGTCATCAGCCTCTCATGAGGCATACAACCATGTCTTCTTCGTCGGCTCTTCCTCGATAAGAATATACTTCTTACCCATTGACTTCATTAGGCTCATAAACTGCGGGCCCATAATTCGTAGTTCGACCATCCATCTTTACTATAGGTGCAGGACTTCTGAAGGTGCATGTGGTAGGAATATCTACTTTGCTTTCTGATATAACGGCTAGAGAAGACTAGGGTTGTAGACTAGACAAGCTTTTGTCTGCACCGACATAGAGGGATTTGGTTGCATGTGTAGACTCAAGCAACCAATCCCATCAAGTAGGAGTCGAAGACAGAGGAGGTACAGCAACCTCTAGTGAGAGAGAGAGAGACGGCTGCCTCTAGAGAGAAGTCAGCAACCCCTTAGATGGGAGAGGGGGACGACAGCCCCCCTTAGATAAGGGAGGACAACGGCGGCGGAGGCTCCCCTAGATAGGGGGAGACGGCGGTAGCGGCAACCCCTGGCGGCGGCAATGACAAGCCAAGGAGGGGAGAGGCAGCGGTGGGGCTAGGGTTAGGATTTGTGGGGGTATGAGAGCTCCGATCTAGGACCGCCGCTCTGATACCATGTTGGGAAAATGAGAAGACTTGTTTATTCCTTGAGCTGCCCTAGGCTCTTTTATATAGGGAGAGACCTATGGGCAAATTACATAAAGTAGATAGAGGAAAAAGGAAATAAATAAATAATACGTAAACATGAAATATACTCTAGAGATCCAAGCCAGAAGACAGTCAAGGGCATGTTCACCAATGCATGAGGGAGAGTGGGTAAGGCCATCAGTAAGCACTTTTAAGGGAAATCATTATGGCCAACATTGCTAGCAGGCCATTTTTACAAGACGAGATCGTTTTTGCAGGAATGGCAGTAAAGGCTCACACGTTCTACGAGACAATGAACAAGTACCTCATGATGGAAAAGAATGAGATGAACGAATACATCATTGGATTGAGGAGGAGATGGCCAGAGTACAAGGTGACGCTGATGTGCAATGGGTGGACAAGTCAACTTGCTCTTTTACTGTGATGGGAAGACATTTTTTTAATCTGTCAATGCATCCGATCATGTGAAGAACCACAAGTACATGCTGAAGTTGATGAAGGGCATCATTAAGGATGTTGGGAAAGAACATTATCCAGATTGTCGCGGATAATGGCAGCTACTTCAAGAAAACATGTGAAACAATAATGAAATCTAGCAACTACGGCATTTTTTGGACACCGTGTGCTGTTGCACATTGTGTTGATTTGATTCTGAAGGACTTCAGCAAGAGGAAACCGGTCTCAAAGGTAGTGGAGCAAGCGCGGATGATCACCACTTTCATTTACAACCATTGCAAAGTGTCGCATTGGATGAGACAGATGTGCAATACTGAACTCGTAAAGCATGGCATCATCGATGTTGTAACCACTTTTATAGCATTGCAAAGCCTTAAACAACACAAGACATGATTAAAAATCATGCGTTGCCAAGGTGAATGGTTCGAGATACCTGAAGCTCGGACGAAAGGAGGGAGGAAAGTGGAGACATTGATCAATGATATTTACTTCTAGGATGGCATGACCCGAGTCACGAGGATAATGGATATGGTTGTGTATGCATTGCAAATTGTGCATAGCGACAAGAAGTCGATCATAGGAGTGATCTATGAGGCAATGCATTGCATGAGAGAGAATGTCAAAGAAGTTGTTGGGAAAGGATACAAAGCATGGTTGGACATCATAGATGACCATTGATCAAGATGCTCTCGCATCCTCTTCACAAGGTTGTTATGTAATAAATCTATTCTATAATTTCTGATAGCACTTTTGATGGATTAAAATCTGAGAATTTTGCATGTTTGTTCGTAGCTTATTACTTCAATCTCAAGTACCACTACAAGAACGATCTTGGTATAAACGTCGACCTTCTAGCATATGTCCATATTGTGATGGAGAAGCTCGTCAAAGACGAGAAAACGCAAACCTTATACATGAATGAGGTAATTTGAAATCTAGAGTCAGTTTACGTTTCCAAGTAGACTAATAAAATATTCATTGGAAGTATTATGTGACAATTTATGACTTCAAACAATATACATGTCAAGTACTTTAGGAATGCTTTGCATTCCTGAAGTAGAATTAACGCGGTTAATGGATGGGGCAATACTCTTTCTGCTAGTGATGAATAAGACTGTTGATTGTGTTGTTTCATATTACTACGATTTCATCTTATTGATTTATCTTCTTTGGAATTTCCGCAATCAAATGGTGGTTACCGCACGAGATTAAAGCTCTCAACCTATGAAAGGTGGCAGTAAAGTATTATCTGAAACCGCATCTACTAGTGATTGTGAGAGGAACTGGAGGACATTCAACCCAATCCACTTGAAGAGATATAACAGGTTGGGAGATCCAGAGCTCCATGATCATGTCTACATGCACTACAACTTGAACTCGATCAACTGCGAGTAAGACCAAATCAGAATATAAGCCAGTAAATGGGAGCAAATGTTATTGATTATATGGCTAGATCCGAGCAATTGATGGACCTTTTTGGAAGATAAGAGGCCGAACTTGATGCAGTTGTTGATGACATTCTCTCCACTGGTACCAAATCAAAATCAAAGGATGACAATGGAGATTATGATGATGTTGTTATCGGTGGTCGGTGGTCGATCTGGTGAGGAGGAAACATATTCAAAGGGGTCAGCAGGGGATGGTCATGGACCACATGATACAAGATTCAAGGAAGGGCTCCACGCAAAGCGTGTATATATGGTGCGACAGAGGAACATGGACATATTGTTCCAAGTCCAAGTCCGGGACCTATGGATTACAAAGCATACGGTCGTCACCATCGCCCTACAAACAGCTACATGGATGATTCGATATCATTTGTAGGTTCCTTGAGTTGCATGGACATTGACAGCTCATATCGTGGAGCAACACCAAGTCCCTTGGACAGATTTAGATCATCGCACAATGAGAGATCATTTGACGTCTTCTTAGAATACTTTCATGCTCATCCTCCTGGACCACCTCATCATCATCCTCGGATGCATACACCTCCATCATATGATTACAACAAATATAGATACAGCAGCTACAGCTGCGAAAACTATCAAGATAGCTAGTCTGAGCAGAGCCAGGGCAGCTATTTTGGTGGTGACAGTTATGGTATCTTCCCCGACTACTACACGGATATGCATCCTCCTCCATAGAGATCGTCTCCTACTCTGTCGTCATCATCTCAAGAATCTCAAGCTAGCACTTCGCAACCTCATCGTGCCCCTCGTGATACCGAAGCTAATGTTGTTTATCCTTGTCTCAGGATATTGATAGGAATCAATGACCATCATAACATGCTATATGTGATGGATTACAAGGCCATGTACTTGTACATGACGTTGGAGAACTACGATGAGTTCATTGAGTCCATGATGCGATATGAGAGACAACATGGAAGGGGGTGATACAGATCCACCACGAAACTCTTGGTTCTGAAATCCGAACTGAACTGATGAACAGGTAATATCTTTTATTGCATTACTCATTAATGACCATGTTGTCATTTATTTTTGTGAATAGATGCATTTTTTCTTGTTATAAATATGTTATTAACAATTATATGTTTGATATGATCGATATGTGAGATATAAGAGTCATATATGATCGATATGTGTGATATAAGTATATATTTGTTAGTTATTTATTGTTTGAAGAACTTGGATGAACTCTATTACCAATATCTATCAGTCCAACAATCAACATTAATAGTAGTATGACCGATATGCACGATATAAAGGGTATAGATGAGTGATATGTATGACATAATTGTGTGTTTATAAGTTATTTGTTCTAATAACTTGGATGATCTTAATTTGTGAAAAAAAATTGGAACATGTTTTTAAGCCATTTATGATATTTCCACAAAAATCGTCGAAATTTCCCTTTCCGGAGTGACCGAAACGAAATCGAAATCAAAATTTCAAACCTTGTGTTAGACCACCTATTAAGGCATCATATCCTAATCACCAAGCCTTTGACTTGTCTCCCGAAGTATTCAATTTTGTTATCTTTACGCAACATCATGAGATTGCAAGAGACAAAACCTCTTCTTTATTGCTCGATAAATACTTGTCTCCGCTAATACCTTTTCTTCAATTGAAACATACCCCTCCTTGCTCACCATTCTTCCTAAACAAAATCCTATGTCTTCTTTTTTGAAATGGTGTATATTCTGCCACGGCCTCTGCCAATGTCTACAACATGGATTTTCAACTGCATACATCACAAAGACGTGCAATCATATTTCTTCTTATGGTCTCTACTTGCACATCTTCAACAAATAGCAGAGTCCCGAAAGTCTGAATTTAGCCATCAATTATTGGTTATTGCAAGTTGATTTGTGCCCTTGCCATGGGCATTGAAGTGTCTCAGAGCTCTGTTGCACATGAATAGAGGTGGTGACATGTTGTGGAGAAACAATGAAAGGTTTGAAGGGAGGTCATAGGGCTCTCTAATATGGAAAGGAGAAACCCTAAAGGATCAATTACAAAAAAAGAAATACATAAATGCTAATAACTCTCAGCATTCCCCCTCGAAATGGATCATAGATGTTAAGCGTGCTCAGATTGGAATAACAATTTTGCAAATAGGAACTACATTGGAAGAGGTGTGTCAATAACTAGGTCTGTCAAAACAAATATGATTCACATCATCTCAGTTGGAGGCATTTTCACTATGTTGGCCTATGTTAAAAACATAATCCCGACTGGTGACGACAAGTAGGGGATAAAAAAATGGAGCATATGGATATGGATCACTATGCGATCAATGATAAAGGCTCCTAGAAATATTCTTCAGGAAAGATGTTGCATGAAGTTGCAAAGGATTGTACTCGTCAACATGGAATAAAAAATGCACCTTGAGGAGCAGAAGCGGCTAAGGTGAAGTGAAGCACTAGGCTTTAACCTCAAGGCGGGGCCTATGTCGAGGCGAGTACCTCACATTGTTGAGGCACATGGGAGGCCCTGAGGCATGAAAGCGAGGCTAGGGTAGGAGCCTTGCCTGTGGGAACACTTAAGTGCATCCGCTTGCTTCTCGCATGCCCCCATTTCTTTACCTCCCTATTCTTTCCCATCCCCCAGTCCTGATGACAAAACCCCTCACTCTCACCCTTCCCTATAGAAATTGCATCATGCCAGTTGCCGACATCGCCCTCTCATGTTGCAACAACAGTTGCACTTCCAATTATTGCCTCCTTTGTTCTAGTGGCTTCACTAAAGGCTAAGGCTACTTGTTCTCCCTCGCCCTCATCAATCATGAACCTTGACCTTGATTGCTCCTGTGATAAAAGGCCTTTATTTACCTGGATGTTTCTTTCTTTGTTAGACGTGAAGTTTTTTCTATCCTCTACTCTAAAAAATATTGAGAAAACATCCTTTTTAATGACATTCGTATACAATATGGTTCATTTAATATACTTGTAATGGTAAGTAGAGCCAACTATCTATGTTATGATAGTTTTTTATGTTTGTGGCAGTTTTTCACAGATGTATGTTATGATAGTTTTAAAGTTAACTAGATTTTTATGCTTGGTATTATATCCGTGGAACCTAATGGATAACTTGGAGAAATTATTATGTAATCATTATTGTTATTTTTTTTGTTGCTTGAAATTTCAGAAAAGCCAAAGACAGGCAAATGAACAAAAAATTCTGAATGAGGAAGACTAACCCCGGATGGTGTATTGTGTGCAACTCGAAGTGGAAGACCTCTCAGAGGTAAAGACTGTATATCAGATGTAATTTTTGTTGTAAAAATATCAGCAACGGAATTACTAGATGCAAGCATCATCTCATGAAGACCATAAAAAAATGTGGACAGGTGTCTGCATTTTCCGGTTGGATGATCAATGAAATGAAGTCTTTAATGTCTTTATTAGGAACCACCAAAGAGAAAAATAAAAGAAAAATACTAGAGATGGAAAATTTTGTAGAATGGGCACTTGTGAGATGCAACTTCCATCGGGAGGAGAAATGAAAATCAAGCATTCAATGAATCTAACGGCATCAACCAAGTGAGAGGTCCCATGGATTTATTTATCGGTGTATCAAGATCGAGAAGTCATGCAATTAGGACAAGTGGATATGAGAAACAAATCAAACTACACTAAATGAAACATGGAACAAAGAGGACAGAAATCGTGTTGGTCGTAGCATTGAAAGATTCTTCTACAGTAACATATTGGATTTAGCATTCAACTGTGCAAATAGTCATTTCTTTCAAACCATGTTGTTTGATGCAGGAGGGGGTTGGTTATATAAGAAGAAAGTCTGAACACCATATCCGAAGGATTCAGTTAATCTAGCCTTTTTCGATACACGGCGTGAGTCCGTCCTATAGTAAGGGCATGCTATTGGGGACATTGCAACATATCTCGGGGAGTTCTCCATTGATTGTATACAAATAAAAAACGAGTCCAAAGGCAAGGTCAGAGAGGGTGACGCTAATAGATAAATTGACTCTTCTGAGAACCAATAAGCTTCTAATGGCATACGAGCTAAAAACTTGGATTTTAAAAGAAGTGTTAGCATGAAGGGTAGTTCCTTAATCAACTATTTGGCAAACAATCCAAAAGGGATTTAGCATTTCAAGACGGTGGGTGCACGAGACAAATTAAAGAATGCACAATTACTGTTATCATGTTGGATGAGGAGGTCAGTGAGGGTACAGGCTATAGCAAAACAATGCCTTACAAGGCGGCTGGACAATTATTGATAAAGAAAAAAAGCACATATGTTGAACTCTATGTGCATCCCATTGCATAGATTAGATGTTAAAGACATTTTGAAATTGTCTCTATTGCAAGCCTCTGTCTTCAAGAAGGCAAAATGCTCATTAACTACATTAATGCCTATGGTTGGGTTTTGTCTATCGTAAAACGGCACGAAAGAGGAGATTTGGTACGACCAATTGTTGTACGTTTTACAACGCATTTCCTCGCATCATAGAGATTGCTAAGTGTAACGAACTCTCTCTAGTCATTTTCTACTTCCAATGCGTGGAAAAGGAGTCTCTTTATGCTTCTAAGCCATGAGTGCGAAGTATACAGACAATTTTGAGAAGCAAATTTTTCTGGCTTGGTGTTGCATATATGATAAGGACAACCAATCCCTTGGTCATGGACTCATGGTTTTGTGTATGGTGGATTCCAACAAATATCGACAAGTAGGTTTAATCTTAAAGCCCTGGATAGAGCCAAGGATGAAATTGTGTGGACATTAGGCAAAGATAAAACAAACTACAAATTATTGTGGGAGATTGTGAATGATAGACGGGATCACTAGCTCTATACTCATTTGTATGCAGCGTCGTACTTTCAATCCCCAATGTCATTTCAAGGCAACACTTTCTACACGTTAATTGTATTCTTGCAAAAAGGTTGACAAGCAATCCACTAGAAAGGGAGAAAGCTGATCTACTAGTGGATGCTTTTAGCAATGCCTGTAGAATACTTGGATAGGCAAATGCTATAAATGCATACAAGAAGACGAGTCCAAGTGTGTTTCCATTGCTTATCTGACTTCTTTCTTTTACATTCATTCTTAGCATAAAATATATCACTTTTCGGCGGGTCGATAGAAACCTTTCGGAACGGAAGTCCTGAATTGGTAAAGTTTGTCATCCTCATTTTAAGTTTGACTTGCATCGCGTCAAGGTGTAAGCGCAACTAAAATTCCTTTATGGCAAAGCCTTCTCCAACTATAAGTAGAGTTGGCTACATGGATTCTTACTCAAATCCCTGTTGAAAGATTCGACTATTTTTTGCGCTCATTGTCGACTACCTAACATAACCCCGCAAAGGGGGATTTGAACCCTGGTCTTTTGAGGATATAACTGAAATTCCTTTAATCAGCTAATATTTCGATCATAGTAACAATAATTTTCTAATAAGATAATATCATTAGCACATTCTGAGGATATTGGGAACCTAGGACTACAGCCACATAAAGAGAAGGAACCAATTAGCGAAGTAAAACTCAGCATGCTTGATCTTCAACTTAAAGTTGAAACGTAAGGAAGTAAGGAAATTGACTATGGAGGATCATCTTACATCTATGCTTGTATTATGTGGATTCTAGTGATGAATAGGTGTCGAAGCTCCAAAGTTATCAATTTAAAGCATATCAAGAACTTGATGCAACACTCCCCTTGAGGAAGATGGTATATAAGTCAAGGAAACACAAAACATTTCACGTTGAAAGAAAAGAAACAAAGGCAAAGGTTAAAAAATTGGTAAAGCCTTCTCCGACTTTATCGAGGTCGGCTACATGGAATCTTTCTCAAACCCATGTTGAAAGATCTGACTATTTTTAAGATGCATGGCAGCTACCTAACGCAACCCCCACTATGAGGGATTTGAACCATGTAACAGCAACACATCATTTTTCATAATTACGTAGGGTTGGGCTTAAAACAAACAAAGGCAAAGGTAATACTAAAAATTATGTAGAACTGGTTTAGTTATTTTAAACATGACAAAATAACATCGGTGTCATCTTATTTAGGTAAAGCAGTGATTGACATTGATGAGGAGATTCATCATGGTGACGATGAAGTTATTGATGAAGACAAAGATGTTGCAATTTAAAGTATATGGATGCCTCATTAGATGATCTGACGAGCAGTATTAATACAAATCAGATTATGATCCTCTTGATGAAAATATTGTAGTTAGAGGCGATGTTAACGAGTAGAACTTTAACTAGGACATGGACAAGCTACCTCTTTTTTTCTTTTTTGGGCTTGGATTAGAATTAGAAACTTGGAATTCATATTATGCTTTGTAACCATTGTAGTCTTTCATCTTGACTTTTAGTTTAGCACAAGCAGTCGAGCGATATGCCAGTATGTTTGTTACTCTCTGCGTTAACGAGTTACACAAACTTTTAATTGTTCTAGATATATGGAGATTTGTTTGATAATAGTTGCTCTAATTATACTACAATGCTTTTTATTGAATTGTATGTTTAGGTGGAATACTGAGGCTTATGACTCGCGCATCATAGAAAGCATAATAGATAACCTCTGTCTTTTTCTCCTTTGCTACACATGAGCACTTCAAACCAAAACTACATCTACCAAAATATTTGATCTTAGATCATAGTTCGAAATATCAATATCGATATTGTATCAATTGGTCCGAAAAAGGATATCTAATATTTAGATGATATTGGTGGAAATCTCGGAAATGGCTCAAAAAATCATTTTTGATTGTTTTTCACACATTAAGATCTACCAAGTTCTTAAAACAATAAATAAATTACAAATACACAACTATATTACATATATCGTTCATCCATATACATTATATCGTAAATATCGATCATATCGCACATATCATTGTTGTTAATGTTGATTTTTGAATATTGATAAATATTGGAAATGAAATAATTAAGTTAACAACAACTAGAGCGCATATTTTCACAAATTAAGATCTACCAAGTTCTTAAAACAATAAATAACTTACAAATACACACTTATATTACATATATCGTTCATCCATATACGCTATATCGTAAATATCGGTCATATCGCACATATCATTGTTGTTAATGTTGATTTTTGCATCTTGATAAATATTGGAAATGAAATAACTAAGTTAACAACACCTAGAGTGCATCTTTTGTTCATAAAAAAAGATGGAAAAAAGTTGATTGATAATGATTAATAAAATGACACGATGTTTCATTCATAGAAATAAATGTCGTAGACTTCCAGAACCACTCCCACAATCATTGGCACCATAGAAGTTGCCTCATGCACCATTGAGTTCTTGCCTCCCGAACTCGCTCCTCAGAGATTCTCCCATGTTATATATGAGTGCATAGATGTGTAATCCATCCCTTCTGAGGATATGTAACAACAATATTGGAGCTGGAAATGGTGTCATCGGTAAGTGAAAGAGTTTAGAAACCTTGTAATGATGATGATGATGAAGTAGGAGATAATATACTTTGTTGGGGTGCCCATTAAGGATGAAAGCGAGCATCTAAGATTGTACCTTACGATATTCAAGAAATAAAAATTCCAAAGTATGGACAACAGGACAAATACACTGAAAACTCTGAAAACATTCTCCTCAAGATCTTAATAAATACTAGAAAAACTCCAAAACAACTAACAGAGTTCAAAATATAAAAAACTAAGAAATCCACTTCTATCCACCTTTAAATGCATTTCAAATGATGAAAATCAACTTAAAGAAGCCTTATCCAAGTCCAAGAAGAAGTTGCACGCAATAACAGCTCGATATGGCAATATAGAAAACCGATATCGACAATATCGATAGATGCGAGGAATGTTTCATCCAAAACTTCAGGTATTGATCGATGCCCATCGATATTTAGATATATCCACTGATATCCAAGGAAACAACATACATAGTAGTGTCGATATTGGTCAATATCTCATATCGATATATCATCGACATATTGACGATATATCCTGATATTTGAATCTGTCTTAGATGCATTTTCCTCTAGAATATTCTTGTTTGGGTACACCTCAAAGCTACCTCTCATCTTGATTATGGGAAAATTGATGTGTTCTACTTTTCTTTTTTTACATTGCTCATCACAGGAGAAGTATTATGTTTTACAGGAAACTAGCAGATGAGGACAAGCTAGTAGATGAGGAACTATATTTTGGTTGGTTGGAAAAGGTCATTATCTTATCTCACTATTACTAGACATGACATATCCCTTGCAGTGGGAAAACTTCAACCATTGGGATGCATTCATGATCATTTCTAAGGTACATCAAGATCAAGGGTTTATTCTTTACAATAGATATATATATATATATATTACCGCATATTGTGATATAAATTATGTAAGATGTCTGGTAGATAGGAAGTCCATCACAGACTTCTACACTTACATCGAAGGTAATATTGTTATCTAGAGGACCAAGAAACAAGTGGTTGTATCCCGCTCAAATGAAAAAAAAGCGAATAGAGCACAGCTAGCCAAGCAGCTTTAGAGATGTGGTAGGTTCATTAGAGAACTAAACATGCAAAGGAAAATTGTCATTTCATTTCGAGTCACACCCAGCAAGGTCTTCTACATACTGCTTGAACTCCTTCCACAAACCAGATTGCATATATGTTTGCCAAAACACTCTCCAAATCAACCTTTAAGTGATACTGTCAAAAGTTGAGCATATTAGATATCTATGCTCAAGCTTGAGGGGAGCTTTAGAATATATGAGAGTTGCGACTAGAGATGTAGGTGGGATGGGTTTGTGGTGGGGATCAATATTCCCAACCCGCAGCAATTTAATAAACCACTACTTAAACACGTCCATTTATAGGATAAGTAGTTCTAGTTGGTACCCAAATTGTTAATGAGTACCCATGCACTAATGGGTACCTACATGTCCAACATAGACTTAAACTAATCAAATGTATACTAAATTTTCATTAAAAAAATTAAAATCGAGTTATGTTGGAGCAATAATTAAGACAAATGTTCTATGAATTCTCCTTTAAGGAGGACCTTGTAGCTCAAGATTTCTAGTTTTCATGTAAGCGCTTTCCTTTGAAAAAATATTTTAAAAAATATTTTTTTGAAGCAATAATTTGGAACATGAAATATTTAAGGCGCTGAAGATACACGCTGTAGGGATGTTAAAGATGTGTAGCACTAGCACATGGACATGTAATTTGTTGGTAGCGTAGCATGCAATATCAATATCAATGCAGGATGTCAAAAACATGCAACGCATGTATATTACAAGAATGGCAATATGAAATATGATGGCACACTGATAGGTACAACGTACAAGGTATATTAGGGACTTGTATTGATTGGGTAGATATCTCCATTAAATTAGCAAGATTTATATATTATAGATATAAAAATATAGTTAATATGAATAAATGGGTATGGAGGGAAATTGTCGAACTTTCATATTTGACTAGTTCAACTACACATACACAAACATAAACAAGCATACATATGTATGCACATGTAAACCGACAGGCATATGTTCATGCATACACACATATACTTAGGTCCGGGGCGGGGTTGGGCACCCACAAGGAAATCCCAAACACGAACTCATACCTCAACATGTTAAAAAAATAAATGGGAAGGGTCTAGGATCCTTAAATGACCCAATAGGTTGACCCAGATGATATCCCTCGGTGTGGCCCCATAGGGGTAAATCTTTATTTTCTTACTCATTTATACTCTTCCCAATCCTAGTCTCCTCTTATATATGGAGGGCTAGAGTTGACTCTGGTTATAACATTCAATCAACAAATTCAGATTAAGATGTATGAACTATCTTGAATAAAGTGCCAGTATGTGCTTCAATGGTTACCCTGAACTCCCAAGCAATAGTTACATGTGTAGCGCCTAATCTTCACTAGTGATGTGATGCCACTCCAAGATAACTTGTTGAGGGTCTCCACACCAACATGGATCATGATGCATGATCCGCGTCTATTTTTTAACCATGGATTCAGCAACATCCGAATCAAGGTCTTTCTGGCCCTGAACTCCCAAGCAACAGTTACATGTGTAGCACCTATTCTTCACCAGTGATGTGATGCCACTCCAAAAAAAAATTGTTAAGGCCTCCGCACCAACATGGATCACGATGCATGATCCACATCTATTTTTTAATCATGGATTCAGCAACATCCGAATCAAGGTCTTTCTGGCAAGTTTGATGATCAACCAACTCATCAGGTTATGAGTTCTTCAAAGCAAAGGAGACTTAAGGCAAGCATTCTTGCACATAGTCGCTTCCTCTTTCTTATTATAATTTGTGAAAAAACGATGATTGGTCGTTTTCACTAATCAGATTACTATCACTCAAAATTGAGTATTCAATCAAACTGAGATTTTGCCGATTTTCCCTATTAAGTTTAGGTGTGTCATTAAAATAAGAGACTATTTACTAACATAAGGACATAAGTAAGAGAAAATATAGGAGTATATTAAGGCTTATTGTCATTTTCTATTTTTCATGAGTAATCCCACCCCTTTGTTTTTAACTAACTACAGTAATTAGGAAACTTTTTAGGAGTCAATTAAAGCTTATTACCCCTCTTTATATAAACAAGTTACTACAGTATTGTAAAGAAATCGTTTTCTTACTTAATGGGAATTTGGAGATTGCCTCCACCTTTATCGCATTTCCGTATTTTCCTGAGAGTTAGTCAATCATCTCTATTCCTCTCCAGACTCGCAAGGCTCATTACATATCTTCCCCCATTCCTATATCTTCCCTAAACTTTGTATGCATCATATATAATCCAAACAAATCTTTGTTATTCAACATGTCGCTTGACATGTTTCTCCACTTATCCTGTGGATTCCTGTCAAAAGCCATGTGCAACCGACATGATTTCACCCCACCACTTCTTATCCTCGTTCTTCCCTTCTCATCCCCAAAAGTCCTCCCCTTTGAAATCCATAATAATTGGGCGACCTATATGCGTGTTAGCTCCAAACATTTTCCTAGGAATCGCAAGATGTTTTCCTGGGCAGCACATATGTCAGACACCTCACCTGGTGCAAGCCATGATATAGGGGCTTCCAGATGCCCGTGTAAGTACAAACTGGGAGCACCTTCAACAATGGTACTTATTTTACCACTATATGGACTTGAACAAGATCTGTTTACAACATATCACATAGAAAAGTAAAGAAATTTAAGACCTAATTTTTAACCACAATACCTCTACAAAGCCATTAAATCTCAGAGATTAGTAAGTATACTACAGTTAACCTTAAAAACTAAATTCATTACTCTACTCATTGTCCTAGACATCCCGAGCTACAAAAGCAATTAGTCCATATTATTCATTCCGCAGTAAAATGGAATTATTTGAAGACACCTAGTAAGCATTGAAACTTATTTATTTCCGAATGAGAAAAAAGTAAATATGGATAAATAGTAGTTAGACATGACAAGTAAAACAGATAGAAACATGAGCATGTGATGAGGTATGGACTTACACAAGCAGGTAGTCACATATACCCAAAAACATCCGCCCAAATGGATCTGAGCCAAAAAGTTCTGCCCCTCTTATCCCGAAACTAACTTTGGACGAAGTTGGTCCCATCTTTTTAACAGTGCATTCTGGGCAAAACCAAGGGCCCTCAGGTAAAGATGCTTTGTTCAGACAAATACATCGTGAATGGTAGGCTGACGGGCACCCATCACAGCAAACTAAAGTTCCCTCCATGCCACAGAGACGGCAATCATCGCTATTGCCATCCTGTCCAATATTTGAATCCTTGCTATCACTTTCAGCACCCTTACACCTAGAATTTGTCTCATTTGATACAATTGTTTCCTCCAAAGATCCAGGATTTTTGCAAGCTGATGTTTTTGAATATCTGGGATGGACTCTCTTCGGCCCACTCTCAAGAAGAGACGTGATAGAATTGGCATCACATTCTCTCTCTTCATCCATATTTTCTCTTGTAGCAAGTTCTGTCCTCAACTCCACGGAGTCTAAAACATCATCACACAAAATCTGAAGAACCGACAACTTGAGAGCAACCGGCAAGCTGTAGTATTCACCTTCTAAGGAGCAGGATAACAAAACGTTCTTATCCACCCGCTTCATATGACCAACAGCTGAAAAATACCGGACTAAGAAGACAGGCCAAGTCATTGTGTCAAGAAGATTCCAGTCAATGCCCCTGCTTTAGGATAACACAAGGGTGGCTCTTTGTCAGATTGAGAGAGATTAAAAAGGAATATATGACAAGGAAACCAATACTGCGATGGCAAAAAAAACATACTTGAGACACATGCTGGCAAGCTTCGAGCCATCAGATTCAAGGACATCAAGATGACGCTTCAAAGTGCGAAGGAGTGATATATGCAGAGCATCCAACAAGTTGTTGTGGACGGTACAGTTGAGTGAACTGACAAATTCGTCTAACCCAAAGGGACTCAAGAACAACTGGTGGCTAAAGGAACGCAGAAAGCTATACACATTAAAGAGATAAGAAACAGCGTCCTCTGGAACTTCTACATCCCCAGACGACGATGGCAGTGGCGGCGGCTGCACCTCTGGGGCGGCATCCACTTGAACCAATTCCAACTCGTGCGGCTGTGTTGATTCACAAGAGTCACTGCACGAGTCAGCCTCGTCATCCAGATTCGAGCTCGGCACACTAGAAGACGAAGCCACTTCGACCGTATCAGTCCCCTCCGCAACCACAGCCTCATCTTGCTTCAACACATTACGCGGTGCATCACCGTTCTCCACACAGGTCTCGCCTCCGGTAGCCAGTTCCGCATCACCACCGCCCTTCCTCGACCTCGTCCGAGGCATATTCTTGGCAACAGAGCAGCAGAGCTGCTCAAGCCTCCTCTTGCTGATACGGATTTCGTCGGAATCATTGAGACCTTGAGCGGCGAGTAGAATCTGACGCGTCTCCGGGAGATTCAGGGACTCGCGGCGGCCGTCCTCGAAGACGACGGAGTACTGCCTGCCACAGCAGGAGAGGACCTTACCCAGCAGGGGGGTGAAAGGGGCACCAGCGCTATCACCTGGGAAATTCTTCCTTACGTAGCTGCCGATGGCGATGGCGGCATTGCGGGGCTTCCTCGCGGAGGGGATCGCGGCAGTTTCGTCGAGGGAAGCCCGGTGGCGCTTGCGGGAGGGTTTGCCGTCCTCCGCCGCCTCCATGGCGGAGGAAAGGAGATCGCGTTGAGATTCCACACCACTTAGGGCCTGAGGCTGCGAGGGGGTGTTAGGGCACGACGCGGGTGGAGGGGGAGAGGAGGGGAGTTGGGCGTTCCGGAAGGGCTGAAGGGGGAGGGAAGATTTGGGTGGAGCGGGCTGGCGTCGTGGTCGTGGGGCTCGATTTTTGAGCGGAGAGAGGGCGGAACGATTGCAAGCGAGGCGGTGGGACAGGGTTGCGGGGGCTACGGTTGGGTTGTCACGTGACTTGAGTGCATTTACTGCACAGATTAGTTCTTAGTACGCTTTTTCTTTTATACTCTTTGTCAAGGAGGCCACAACGTTTGAGCGCGGGGATTTTTTAAAATAATTATTAATAAATATAAGGGATTTTTACCCGACAGACCCTATAATCTTTTGCAATTACCGCTACGACCTTCGAAACATCGTAATTCCTCCCTAGACCCTGTAAACTTGCTCCGTCTTACCCCACGAACCCTGCCGTTAAATTGACACATCTTGAGTTAACTCGGGTAGGTTAAAACTGAGTTAATCAAACCATATAAAATCTAACGGTTGGATTTTTTCTCTCAACCATGTTCCTTCTTCTATCCTCTTCTTCATCTTCCCTTCCCTTCCCCAATCCACCACTGAGACAGAACCTTAAAACACAACAACGTCGAGGGCACTTTAACATGGGAGGAGGTTCTCGGCCTGGGAGTAGTTCCATCGGTACGCGGGGGGTGGGGGTCGGGAGGCAGTGCGTGAAGGGAAGGAGGTTTGTGGGGGTCAAGGGAGGAGGTGACCTGAGCTGGAGGGGGGAGGTTAAGTCAACTGCTCAACCCCATTCACCGACAGTGATTTGCCATTTCTGTATTTGATCACTGCAATTTCCCCTGGAGCATTGTCCAAACCTGCATCGAAGGTCACCGTCGCCTTATCCTGCGCATTTTCTCCGTCGAGCATCTGATGGCCTGTAGCAAATCCTCGCCGCGCAAGTTCTCGGCCTGGGAGTAGTTCCAGCGGCGCGCCGGGGATGGGGGAGGGTGCAGCGACGGGAGGGGGTGCAGCGTCGTGGGGGAGAGTTGGAGAGTAAGGAGGGTGCAGCGGCGTGGGGGAGAGCCGGGGAGAGGGGAGGGTGCTGCGGCGCGCGGTGCAGGGTGCAGCAGCGCCGGGGTTGGGGTTGGGGGGTGCAGCGGCGCGCGGGGGAGGGGGACGGTGCTGCGGCGCGCGGTGCAGGGGTGCAGCAGCGCGGGGGTTGGGGGGTGTGGGTCGCGATGGGGAAAGGCGGGACGGCCCCGTCGACGCCGACGGCGCACGAGTCCGTCGTGCGCAAGATCGTCCTCTCCTACACCTACGTCGCGATCTGGATCCCAATCTCTACAACTTCCCCTTCCCAAGCTCTCGTTCATGGTGATCATGTACAACAAGTACATCCTCGATCCCAAGCTCTACAACTTCCCCTTCCCCGTCTCGCTCACGCTCATCCACATGTCCTTCTGCTCCGTCCTCTCCTTTGGGCTCGTGCGCGTGGCCCGCGCAGTCGAGCCGCCATCGTCGCCCTCCATGACGCGCTCCCTCTACCTCTCCTCCGTCGTCCCCATCGGAGCGTTGTACTCGTTGTCTCTGTGGCTCTCTAACTCGGCATACATCTACCTCTCCGTGTCCTTCATCCAGATGTTGAAGGCGCTCATGCCCGTCGTCGTGTACTCCATCGCCGTGCTCATGAAAAGGTGTGGGGGTGCAGCGGCGCGCCGGGGAGGGGAGGGTGCTGGGCACGGGGCTCATCGGCGGGGAGTTGTTCGTCGGCCGGAGGGGAGAACATGGATGGAAGAGCTGTTCGCGAGGGGGGGTGGCGCTGGCGGGGGAGCGACGTAGGGGGATCAACTCCTTTGGGATGATGAGTGGCATTAAATGTAAATTTGATAAACAAATTGGGTATAATATAAATGAACATAACAGAATCGGGTTAATTTTAACGGGTAAATGAACGGGAGTTAACCACAGGATCTGTAGGGTAAGGGTTAGCAAGATTACGGGGTTGGGGGAGGAATTACGATGTTTCGAAGGTCGTAGCGGTAATTGCAAAAGATTATAGGGTCTGCCGGGTAAAAATCCCTAAATAGAAATTAATTAAATATGTATGATAAAAAATATTTAAAAAAAGGGATTTTTACCCGGTAGACCCTATAATCTTTATAAATTACCTCTACAATCTTTGGAACATCGATATTCCTCCCTAGACCTCATAATCTTGCTCCGTCTTACCACATGGACCTTCCGTTTGTGCACCGTCTCCTTCGTAACCTAACCAGAATTGTCTGAGTAACCCTTGTACAATACAATTGCCAGAAGCATGCCACGTGTCCTCGGTGTTGGGTTTTGGCGGGAAGCTCGGATAAAGAGGCATCCGAGCCCGTCCTCTCCCATTCCACTTCTCTTCCATCGACCTCTCCCCTTCCTTTTTCACTCCGTCGACCCCTTCCTGCTCCACTCCGTCGGCCTCTCCCCCTTTGCTCCCCTCCACCAACCTCATCCCTTCCTTTTCCACTCCATCTCACTGGTGGTTTCGTCAACCGGATCAAGGTCAAGCGGGTTTAGGGTTTCATGGGATTAGCGAATGAAGGCTAAACGGGTTAGGGCTTCTAACTCATGGGTTCTTTTTTATTGATTTCGAACATGCAGGTGTTGACGATGTGTTGGTTCGGTGGACACGAAGGGATCCTCACAGCGTGCGTTAGGCATGGTGCGTACTTCAAATGGACGCGAGGAATGAAGGGTGAAAAGTATTTGCTTGGAACCGAAGAGAGGATCGAGATCGATCCGGACACAACCTCATGGTTTGATCTCATGGAAGTAATCTCTGAGGTGGTACCTTGGGAGCCAAGGTGTACGATCACTTTGAAGTACAAGATCCCTCACATAAGAGGGAGCAAGTTTGCAGAGATTAAGAATGAGAAAGAGATTATGGAAATGTTTAATACGCACAATGACGGAACTGAGATCGAGCTGGTGGTGGAAATGACAGACTAGAGTCTATGAATCGCATCCAAGCGGAGGAGTTTCTCAACAAGAAGAATGCAGGTCCGGTGGCCAATCTCGTATCGACTGCAGAGGACCCCAGAGTAACCATGGATCCCATACCGTCTACAGAGAACTCCAGAGGCAACATGGAGCCACATCCCCACGATGTCGATCATGGTGGTGTCGGAGGCTCTAAGATGGCCTTCTCGTTTACATATGAGCTGTTAGACTAGAACATGGGCAAGGAGGGAGCCGGGAACAAGGTTTGGCATTGGCTTAATTCTGAAGGAGGGAACTATGATGTTGGGATCGTGAAGAGGAACGTGGGTGATGGTGGAACGGAGGGTGAGCCTGCAGGTGAGGGTGGAACGGAAGGCCCGCATGTGGGTGGGGGTGGAACGTAGGGTGCGCCTGTGGGTGAGGGTGGACCAGAGGGTGCGCATGTTGGCGAGGGTAGAACGGAGGGTGAGCCTGCGGGTGAGGGTGGAACGGAGGGTGCGCCTGCGGGTGAGGGTGGAACAGAGGGTGCGCCTGCGGGTGAGGGTGGAACAGAGGGTGCGCCTGCGGGTGAGGGTGGAACGGAGGGTGCGCCTGCGGGTGAGGGTGGAACAGAGGGTGCGCATGCTGGCGAGGGTGAAACGGAGGGTGAGCCTGTGGGTGAGGGTGGACAAGAGGGCATGCCTGTGGGTGAGGGTGGAACAGAGGGTGTGCCGGTGGCTGATCGAGGGAGTGAGGGTGTGCAGGTGGGTGATCGTCGGACTAACGGTGTACCGATGGGTGAAGAGCATACGTGCATCAAGCGCGCAAGAGTGTGCGTACAAAGGTCACACCTCCGGACACCATCCAACCGAAGATATACGAGATCGGTGGCTGCACAGAGGACTAATGAAGTGAACCATATAGCACCCAATTCTGATTCCTCTGATAATTCTGATTCCAATTATAGTGTAGTTGACGAGGCTGAGGAGGATAGTGATGCTTCAGATGACTTGTATGGCCTTGTATATGAGAATAGCTATCATCACCTTCTGGATTCTGATGTGGAGAATTTGAGCGATTACGATGGCCCTGAAGCGAACGTGGATTTGGATGCCCCATCATTTGAAGTTGTGGCTGAATTCGAAAGCTAGGAATCCTTTCGCTCCGCACTTGCATCCCATTGCATCACCAAGGAGTTTGCCGTCAAATTCATAAAGAGCGAGAGCAGCAGAGTCACGACAGCATGTAGGGACGAAGGATGTCCTTGGAGGATACATGCCTCCTTGATTTGAAACAACAACATGTTTAAATTGAGAACTTTGGTGGCCGAACACACTTGCGTTTCGAACAATCTTGCTGGAAACACCATGGCTGGCCAGCATTGGGTAGCGAACCAGATATCAACTTGGGTGATGCAGAACCCCTCAGTTACAGTGAAGCAGCTATTTGATAGGATCTTTGAGGCATTTAAGCTTCATCTACCCTATATATGACCATCTACAAGGGAAAGAGGAGGGCAATAGATGCATTATTTGGGAGTATTGAGGAGTCATATGCAAAGATCCCCTCCCTTATTGCGGAGTTGAAGCGTCGCAATCCGACTAGTGTCATCCACTACTTCTTAGAGGAAGATGACTCCTTCCTCAGATGTTTCATCTCGTTTAAAGCTAACAGGGATGTGTACATGTTTGGATGTAGACCCTTCTTATGTTTGGATGGATGCCACTTGAAGGGTAAGTACTTGGGAACAATGTTGTCTGCTACTGCCCTAGATGCAGCAAATGGGCTCTTTCCTGTTGCCTTCGCGGTCGTGGAGAATGAGTCCAGTGTTACATGGAATTGGTTCTTGAAGCACTTGGACGAAGCCATCCAATGTGGTGAAGGAAAGGGTCTAACATTAATCTCATATGGTCAAAAAGGGACTGGAGGGTGCAGTCAAAGATAAATTCCCATATGCGAAGCATAGGGCCTGTATGCGTCACGTTTACAAGAACTTTAAGATGAAGTACCCAGGCAACGATTTGGAGCATATACTTTGGTCAGCAGCCAAAGCTTTCGAATCAAAGCAATTCCTCCATCAGATGAAAGAGCTTAAAAAACCAATACAAATGCGTTTGACTATATGATAGGAATTAACCAGAAATGGTCGAGATCGCAATTCAGCACGTATGCTCACTGCCACTACATCACCAATAATTTAAGCGAGTCCTTCAATTCGTGGATTAATGAGGCATGTCACCTTCCAATTTATGATCTAGTAGATTGGATTCGACAGAAGATGATGACAACTTTAGAAGAGCGGAGATTGAAAGGTTAAAAAAATGCGAGGTGTGATGGTACCTACAACACTAGACTATGTGAGGACCTCGACCAAGAATCTCCGGGGGTTCATAGTAAGGAGGTCAAGCGAGACTAGCATGGAGGTGGAATGTCCTACTAGTCGTAATGTATGTGATCTAGATGCAAAGCAATGCACATGTAGGCGATGGCAGGTCTCTGGCTTGCCACGCACACATGCATGTGCCGCCATCTCAAGTTTGCGCAACGTGAATTGGGATAACTATTTATCCAATTACTACAGCATGTCACGTTATCGAACTGCCTATGCAGAGTCAATCGCCCCCTTACCCGATAAGTGGTGTTGGACGCCCATTAAATTACCATACAAGGTATTACCTCCGTACTCCATGAGGCCTCCAGGAAGGCCAAAGAAGAATCTAATAAGAGAGAGGGACGAGGAGAAGAAGACCTAGCACAAATGCACGAGGTGTGGTTCTTTTGGCTATCACAAAAATACATGCAAAAATCCGATAAATCCACGAACCATGGTGGCTGAAAATGAATCTCAAGATGGAACCCAATTGCGGGCATCCATGGAGGATCCAAGTTGGAGAATTTGTTCTAAGTAGTCTTTTACTTTGGGAGCTCGAAGGTATGTTAGAATCTGTACTCATCACTCTTCTACTTTGGGTATTTATTTCTTCATGATTCCTTGTCCCTTGCAGTGGAGTGGCTATTAGGGCAAGAGCCTTCAAGAGGACGACCAACGTTGCCAGGGAGGCTAGTCCAAGCACCACAAAAGAGGGGTCAGCTAAAGAAAGCGGCTCGAATTGGAGAAGATGAGCCCCCGATTACTAAATGATGTAAAATTTCCATAATTTTTTGGATTTTCTTACTTCAAAATCCTACGCGTTTCTAGGTGTTCAAGGTATTCGATTTACTTTTTTCAGATGTTCAAGATCCATGATTACCCACAATGCTAGGAGTTTCTAGCAAGTAATTTTGGAAGGTTTGATTCCTTACAAATTTGAACTTATCAATTCAATGGCCCGAGTATACATATGACGGCTCTTATTTGGACTTTTTTGTTTTCATGTAGGTTACTGGGTAGAGAAGTACTTTTTTGGAAGGGAACAACTCTTTTTTGGGGAAGAATTGTGATGAAGATTGCTAAAGCTTGAAGATATGGACAACACCTACAGATTTTACTTCTTCATTTGGAATGTTAGTTTTCTTTGATTTACTTGATGTGTAATTTGTGGGGTTTTTGTTTTTAAAGTGTAATATAAACAAAAGCTTAGACTTACTTACGGTTTGAAGAACAAGGACATATTTTGTTGATGTCAATCTGTGAATGAATGCATATGACTCGAGAGTTCTATTTTGTTTGCATCATTGTCCAAATTTTCTTGAAATTTTGCAGGTCAAAGCAATATAATGTAAGGATGGGAGCATACGAACAGGGACACTTGAGGTAATACATTCAGTTCTCCTCAACTAATACTACATGAATTTAGTTGCGAGGAATACAAGAGCACAAATTGACAGGATCTTGACATGAAAGTATATGTACTTGATTTGGACCCTTGTATTTGCAAGTTCAGATTTTATCATATTCAATTCTTCGACCAGCTTTCCCTACTCTTGAAATAATCGTAACTTAATTTCCTTTTCATCTTGTGAGGTATGATAATTGGGCGTGTCGTCGTCGACCCAGCCAAAAAATTCACAGCTTCGATCCGGACATGTATAGAATTTCCTCCCCTTACTCCAAGGTCTTGCTGATGTCTTCACCACAGCAAGGCTTCGACATTGACATCTGACTCGATCATTGCCAGAGACACTAGAGGCGGAGAGCTGATCCATCTCGTAACCTATAAAACATGTCAAATATTATTTTTGTAATGTAAACATTCATGTAATACTTGCTATGAAACACTCAAAACCAGCAATAAACTTTTTTCAATGTGCATTTCTCCATAGTGTTCTTACCTCTTGGACGTGCAGCAAAAAAATTTCTTTGGATATCTCTCCAGGTACGACCAAGTTGAAGCCAATCTCACAATGTGAGACCTTCAAATAAGGTTGTTGACACTTATAAAAAGCCGTTGGAAATGGAGGGATATGTTAGGACATCCACCTCCAACGGTCCACAAATTGGGGGTGAAATAGGGCATTCACCCGTGACATAACGACCGTTAGTGTAAAAATAGACGACCGCAAACCAGATGGTCTGCGCAGTAAGGGTTAGCAAGATTATGGGGTCTAGAGAGGAATATCGATGTTTCAAAGGTCGTAGAGGTAATTTATAAAGATTATAGGGTCTACTGGGTAAAAAACCCTTTAAAAAATGTATATCGATCGATACCTGATGTGTCGATTTTGGGCTTGGAAATATTATAATATTCACATGTCCTACCTTTTACTGTTATTCGATACGTGTCCCTTCTTTTACATGTTATTCGGTCCTCTAAATAAGAAAAATATATTTCTTTTTTCTATTAGACAAGAATGAGGACTTTTTAAGTAATTACTATATTATTAAATAGGCATCATCTATATTTATTTTTTTATTGATTTTCACTACCTGATTTACCTTTCCTCACTCTTTCGGTGATTTCCTTTATCGCGAACATCTCGATCCATTAATAGGAGCTTCGTGCTCTCGTCGTTAGAGGTGGAAAGATTTGAGCTTTCCTTCTGCACCCCATCTTCTTCCTTCTCCCCAATAAAGTTATTCTCAAATAGGAATTAGGTATAAGAGTCAATTAGATGTATTATATTAACAGTTTTATTAAACAAATATGATGTATATTTCTATACTTAATTTGATTCTTTACTATTGATATATAGTAAGAATATTTTTAGTCGATATCTCAGAAAGATCATAATAAATATAAAGCAAATTTAAAGATTGAGAGTGGCATACGCGCACAATTTAACATCAATTAATTTGGAAAAAATGCAAGTATTTTATTAAAATCATAAAATTACAACAATG
Source organism: Ottelia alismoides (assembly GCA_037367405.1). Classification (NCBI taxonomy): domain Eukaryota; kingdom Viridiplantae; phylum Streptophyta; class Magnoliopsida; order Alismatales; family Hydrocharitaceae; genus Ottelia; species Ottelia alismoides. The sequence goes on along the minus strand of JAZKJV010001634.1, from coordinate 424,050 downwards.
TATTTACAAATGATAGAAAATATTTAAAAAACATCTTATAGTTTTCATATCTTCATAAATTATTTCAGACCTCCTTCACCTCACGTGCCTCCTTTATCATTTCCTTTTCTACATCTCCAGTTTTCCTGTGACTCTCATCATATGTCTTCTTCTTCTTTTGCTTGGTGTTTTTGTTTCGAATGAGTTTGAATGTGCTCTGGAGGATGCGGCCTACCTGACGACTCCCATGAATGTTCAGTTGGTTGAGTTTTCCTATTTTCTCGTACTTCTTACGCTTGTTGACTAGCGAGGCGGCTCTAATGGAGGAGGCTCACTGATCCTTACTCCCGGAGAGGGTCTTTGAGGCGGCTCCGGACGTTGTTGTGGTATTATCATAGGTATACCAAATAATCTTCTATCTTGTCTCCAATTTTCGAACACTATCAAATAGTTGTTCTTGCAAATCTCTTGAATTATATTAAGTAGACGGTGTGAGCTGAGAGGGTCTAGAGTCAAATTGACTCGAAGGACCAGCAAGTGATGGTCTTGCAAGAATGAGATAGTCATGTTGTCGTAAGTATCACAAAAGGTAAACATAACTTATTAAAATTAGTTATTCTATTAAATAAGTTATTTAGACATGAAACTCCAAATCTGATTTCACCGATTTGAGACCCTGCAGTGCCATACTCTATATAGCTCATTCCCGAAAGATATTAATTACATTAGATGTCACATAAATTAAACGATAAGTAAGAGAAAGATATAATATAATAAATCAACTATAACAACCTGAAGATGCAAATCCTAGTTGAATTAATAAAAATCCTTGTCCACTATATCCCTGACTCGAAGGACTAGCAAATGATGATCCTGCAAACTGTGACTGACTAAAAGCTTCTCCATATCTTTCAAAAAACGAGATATTCATGTTTTAAAAATATATTACAAAATATATACATAACTTATTGGATTTAGTCATTTTATTTAATAAGTTGTTTTAACCTGAAGCTCCAAATCTGGTTTAATCGTATTGAGATCCTGAAGTGCTATATTTTATGTAACTCATACCTGATTGATATTAATTATATTAGATGTCACTTAAATGAAACTTTTCGTAAAAGAAGAATATTAACTATAACAACCTGAAGATCCGAATCCTAGTTGAATTGACGGGTACACTTGTCTGTTATATCCCGCAGACGTCATTTATGAGGTTCCAAATATCAATTCCTCTATTGTTTGACCTTGCGAAAACACATGCCCACTATATCCTGTTATAACATTTGAAGAATTATGGTTATATGCTTAAAAATCTATACACTAATTTAAGTTAATTATACATAAAGAATTAGCTGAAACCTGAAGCCTCGAACATTGATGGTTGTTGCGATCCATCCCCGCCATATTCCGTATAATACATACCTATATGATTTAGGTCATATAATTAAAAAAATTAGTCGCCCGAAAGAGAATGAAAATAATCTCGATTTATAACAAAGAAATCACGAAACCTGATGTTCCTGAAGTATGATGCTCTTGTGAGGACATGTACGGTTGATCATAGTGTCGGAATGGATACATCAACAAGACCATGTTGATTATCTCATCAAAGTAATTAACTGTATCTTCAACCTTTATCTTCGTACTTGAAGATAAGTCTGTTGATCGTCTAATTTCATCCAAGTTGTTCATTCCATGTAGAATTGTATCCACCTATTTGATTTATAATATAAGAAGTTAATAAAATATGGTAAGAATAACTAGCATTTTTTAACATACCACGTGTCTTTCTACCGGTCGTGTGGTTGGTAGGCTATTGTAGGAGGAGGAATTTATATCTAGATCTACATTATTGTTATATTCCAATACCACTGCATGTAAATATCGATATTTGAATCCGCGTGCTCAAGAACAACTGTGGCTTCCCTCTCATCCCAATAATCCATGTATTGTCGATGTATAGCAGACCAATTAGGATGTCAGTACTTTTTTTTCTTATTACGTCGAGATACAACATTTATCCTCTCAATGGAAGCAGGAATATGTTATCGCATCCTAAACTAACGCATTACACGACTGGGTATGTGCATAACTATGATGTCGTAACATTCTAATGGCACCTGACTCATCCAATTGTCGATGTATAGTAGACCAATTAGGATGTTAATATTATTTTTCTTATTACGTCGAGATACAACATTTATCCTCTCAACGGAAGCAGGAATATGTTATCGCATCCTAAACTAACGCATTACACGACCGAGTACGTGCATAACTATGATGTCGTAACATTCTAGTGGCACCCGACTCATCCAAACAACTTGACCACTTCTGTAAATATGAGGCAATTGTGTTATTTCTCCATCAATGTATGGCATCCAATTCATCTATATTTATTAAAAAATGATATATAATCATTTATTCAAATATATAAAAATAGAGAACTATCATTTTTTTACTCGATGAGCTTATTGTGTATTCAACTCATTACGACAAAATATCAGTGTTGCAGTATGAACATTCTCCTTCAAACTTCGCACTCCTATCCACTTCAAGGCTAATGTACCTCCGTTGATCTGCGTACCAACACGTACCATTGTCCCCTCTTTTAAGGTATAAGCCAATCTCTTCTATCAATATCTCCAAGATTAAATGATTTAAGTTTGAAATTAGTTATATTGATTTGTCAATATATTAATTTAAATTAAATCAATTATTATTGTGTTTTTAACAACATAAATCATGGCCGTTGGATTAAACACAAATCTTCCTTACCTGTTGATTTTGTGTTTACCATGTATTGGGATCCATGGACTCCCAAATCCCTATAAAAGAAGAGGCACCCCTTGCTCTTCAATGACACAATTTTCGACAAAGTCTCTCTCTCTCTCTCATTGCTCACGCAAATCCTTCTCCCTCTACAAAAGTGGTCGTCCACTCTTCTCATAGAGAGAAGGTTCTTTTCATACTCGCATCGCCATTATTATGCCACTCGACGAGTCTCGGATCTCCGTCTTCTCTGGTGCATCTCGTTCGTGAAGAAGGCATTGGATCTCGTGAGACGAGATCAGGAGATCCATTGCTTAGGTCATCGACTTGGATATTCACGTCGATCATCGACTTGGATCATCGATGTGAAGATCGCAATCACACTACAAGAGGTATTCCTTTATCTATTGTGTGGCTCGATGAAACGATCCAAGAAGTATTCTTGGACCATGCAGTTTCATCAATTATTTTTTTAAACTCCGCTGCATCGAGCAACTGGTGCAACTACTCACTCTCGATCATATACAATACGATCCACGTGCTTCCGTGATGTGCTTGAGGATTCTTCCGTAATCCTTGAGGGAGTATCAGAGGAAATTACGCCAAGTTCCAAGATGAACTTGCGTAACCACACCGCCTCCTTTGCACCATCTAATGCAGTAATGTATCCGGCTTTTGTTGTTGAATCTGTTGTAGTGTCCTGCTTCTTGCTTCTCCAGCTCACAACATCACCGTTCAATAGGAACACAAACCTTGATGTCAACTTTCGATCATCAATATCCGACTGGAAATCTGAATCTGCGTATCCCAAGAGTTGGAGATCACCATCTCCATAGATCAAGATATAATCTTGCGTCTGTCTTAGATACTTGAAAATATTCTTTGTTGCATTCCAGTGTTGTTATCCATAGTAGGATTGGTAACGTTTTACCACTCTCGCTGCTTGGCAGATATCTGGCTTAATACACATCATGGTGTACATTAAGCTTCCTAGAGTGGATGCATATGGACATCCATCCATAGCTTTCTTTTCCTCAACACTTCGAGGAGCCATCCCTTTAGATAGGTGGATACCATGTCTTAAGGGGAGGAAACCTTTCTTGGAACTCTCCATACAGAAACGTTCAAGAATTTTCTCAATATACCTATGTTGTGATAATTCCGATATCCTCTTTTCTCGATTTCTAATTAGCTTCAGACCCAAGATGTAAGAGGCTTCTCCAAGATCTTTCATCTTAAAGGTAAGGGATAGCCAAATCTTAACACTGTTCATCATCCCTGTATCATTCCCAATGATAAGGATGTCGTCTAAAGCACGATGAACACAATGGTGCTCCCATTGAGCTTCTTGTACACACAAGGTTTATCAGGATTCTGCACAAAATCATAACTCTTTATGGTTTCATCAAACATGATGTTCCAGCTATGATAAGCTTGTTTGAGCCCACAGATGGATTTCTTCAGCTTGCATACTTTACCTTCCTCGTTTATGAAGCCTTGGGGCTGCTCCATATAGAAATCCTCCTCGAGGTATCCATTGAGGAAAGTTGTCTTGATGTCCATCTGCCAGATGTCGTAGTCAAGAGATGCAACTGTAGCTAGTAGTGTCCTAATGGACTTAAGCATAGTCACAAGAGAGAATGTCTCATCATACTCGATGCCTTCTCTCTATATGTAGCTTTTGGCCACAAGTCGTGCCTTGAAAGTCTCTACTTTCCCATCAGGTCCCCTCTTTCTCTTGAAGATTCATTTACACCCAATGGATTTTACCCCTTCAGGAGGATCTTATAGGGTCCATACACCATTCCTATGCATGGAATCAATCTCTAACTTCATTGCTAGCATCCATCTATCCATATCATGATCCGTGAGTGCTTCATCAGATGAAGTGTGATCATTGTCAGTCTCACCTGACACATGGAATCCATACCTTTCAGGTGGTGCAACCACCCTCAAACTCCTTCGAAGAGGTATGGGTGTTTTATCTTTATTTATCTCTTCAGTTTCTAGTTCAGGAAGCTCAGAATCCTCAGGAAACTCAATGAGTCCCTCAACTTCATTTTTGTCTTTACCTTTAAGGAAGTCATCCTGCTAAATCTCACATCTTTAGAGATGAAAACCTTCTGGGTCTCAGGGTCATAAAGCTGGTTTCCAATACCATCTTTATCATACCCAATGAAGTAAAATTCATAAGAGCGAGATTCTAACTTACTTGCATCCCCGTTCTTCGCATGAACCAAGCAAACCCAAACCCTAAAGTGACTAACACTAGGTTTTGTTCCATACCATAGCTCATGAGGAGTCTTAGGTATATATTTGGTCAAAATCTTATTCAGGAATATATATTGCAGTCTCAACTGCATATCACCAAAAACTAAGAGGTAAATGTGCTTTAGTCATCATTGAATGAACCATATCCATGATGGTCCTGTTGCGTCTTTCGGTAACATCATTAACTTGGGGTGTTCCAAGAGGAGTGAGATTGGAGACAATTCCATTCTCTTTAAGGTATTCCTTGAATTCATCTGGGAGGTACTCTCCACCTCGCTCAGATCGAATCTGTTTAATCTTCCTATCGATTTGGTTCTTAACCAAAGTCTTGAACTCTTTGAAATTTTCAAAGGTTTCAGATTTATGACGTAGTAGGAAGATAAATTCGTATCGTAAATGGTCATCAATAACATCAAATAATATCGATCCATTTCGGGTCATGGTATTGAAAGGACTACATACATCAGTATGTATTAGGTCAAGAATACCCTCACATCTTGTAATCTTGTTACGGAAAGGCGTCCTAGTAATTTTACCTCGAATATAATATCAGCAGGTAGGCAAAAATTGAACCTGTAGAAGATCTAAAGATCCATCCTTTATTAATCTATTGATCCTATCAACAGATAAATGACCAAGCCTTTGATGCCAAATCATATTCGAATGATTTCCATCCTCCATGGATCTTTTACAGTTTTTATTAGTGGTAGTAAGATTCATGATATTTCATCAACGCGAAATTCGTAGAGTCCACCGGAAGTCAAAACACCATCCATAATATGCTTATCACTATGATTTATGACTAGTTTATTACAGAAAAGGAATGAATATCCACATCAAACAAGCTTAGATACAGATATTAAATTCCTTCTGGCTTCAGGTACATAAAGACACTCTTTAAGTAATAGGACTCTTCTATTAGACAACGATAGTCGGCAAGTCTCGACGGCGACTGCTACAATACTTGCATCAGATCACATCTGGATGACTATCTTCCCTTCATTGAGATTCTTAGTTTCCTGAAATAGATGCAACAAATTGCATACATGAATAGAAGCACCAGAATCAACAACCCAACTTCCTTCTCGTCCAACAAGAAAATTAGTTTCAATGATGAAAGCAGATTTCATACCTGTAAGGGCTTTACCTTTGTCGATAAACTTTAGGTATTCTGGACAACTACGCCTCTAGTGCTCCGGCTTCTTACAGTGGTGAGAGACGTCGGTTTTCTTTGATGCTATCAAAGTGGATGCATTGGACGACGAGCCAACTCCTTGACTCTTCTTCTTTCTCTTCTTGGTTGGGCCCTTCGAGAATCTTACTTCCGACCGTACTTTCCTCTAACTTGCACAACCAATGCACTGCGAGATTGGCCGTCCTTCTTCATTACATCTTCCACATACTTTAATGTAACCAATAGGCCATCATTAGTATAATCAACTTTGCTCATGTGGAACGTGACCATAAGTTGTTGAAAGACTTATTGAGCGACAACAGAATGAAGTTGACATGTATATCTGAATCCATGAAGGCTCCCAGGATTTCCAGTTCAGAGAGGTACCCAAATATTTTGAGTACATGTTCTCTGATAGAGGTCCCCTCTTACATCTTGCAACGAATAAGCTCTTTCATTACATTATAACATTGTGCGCGGTTTACGTCGCCGAACGTTTCTTTCAGATTCAACATGATTTCTTGGCAAGTGTTCATCTCCACATACCGCTTCTGCAGCACATTGGATAATGAACCCAGAATATAACATCTTTACCAAATTTTGATCTTCATCATATTTTTCATTGTAAGAAATTTCTTCTAAAGTCTGGGGGTTTATGTACTTATCCTTTGATACCATATATGAGATGCAGTCAGCGGAGAGGACAAGATCCAAATTTCGGATCCAATCCGAATAATTTATCCTGGTCAACTGATTGACCTCCAGGAGCCTGCTAAAAGACATTATGGAATTCATTTTCTGATATTAAGAATGCACTATATTAGAATATATAAAAAATATATTCGATTATATTTATTTGATTAAGGATTTTTTAATCAAATTAGTCTTACCTTTTCAACTTTGAAACTTCATTCCCTTAATCACTTTCAAAGCAAGAGATATACTTACCGTTATATCTCTAGCAAGAACCGGGATCTCCTCTTTATCTTTGTCACATCCCAATAATACGAGAACCTATAACTCATATAAAAATAAGCGGGAATTCATTCTACCGTGCATTGATTTGTCATTAATCAAACCAACCGTCAACATGATTAGTACTCGCTATGCGCAATCCAATATCACCCTAATAATATGAGGACCTGATATTGGGGTCACTACACATACGAACTTACTCTTTCGATAAGAAAATAGCCCAATCCAGATGTGCTTGTATGCAGGAGTTGTCACTTTGGACATGCATCTCCTACATACAATCTCTAGCGACGGAACCCTTCACCTTGACAGGAGACCATGGATGTCACTTCTGTAATCCTCCATCTCATATTCATATTCTAATTAATTATATGAATAACATTCATATAATTAATTCCTCCAAGGGAAATACACATCTATTCATAATATAGTGTTTTAATTGAATATAATTAATTTAATCATATTAAATCAAATATCAATCCAATTAAATCAACAATCTTGATTGTTACTTGAAAGGATGGCATTATCTCAAAGTACGTATAATTAGAATTTTAATAATTAGAAAAATACATCATGGTTCTTCATGCATTGTTCCTTCCCTACTCGCTGTCATGGCCAGTACTGACGGGAGTGAGACATGCCGCTCACACAGCAACCTGCTATCCCGACGCTCCTCGACTAGATACCATTTCCACCTAGGTTGGGATAATGCCGATTGATCACTTTCTACTTGAGATGATAATCGGTTTTTCAACCGAAGTTATACCATATAATAATAATCAAAATAATTTTTATTTATATTGTAAGGAAATTTTCTAAACAAATTCCCAATCTTATTCAAGGAAGTTTGTTTGTCGGAAGAAAATCATGTAACCAATTTGTGATCTAGATCATATCTAATCAATTATTGGTTAAAAAATGTCATTCAAGGAAATAATCATCAATCAAATAATTTTCATATATTTATTCATAATTATTCCAGGAAATTAACCATTAATTTCACTAATTGGTTAAATAACATCACTAGGTTCTTGATTAGGAATGCAATTTCCAACAATGACCCTCATTTAATAAAATTAGCATATCTCAATAAATTTAAATCCAAATAATGAAAAATAAGTTTCCAAAGTTTGTTAATTTGATTTACAATAGAACACAAGTGAATAGAACACATTTCCAGATGTTTTAAAATAGTAACTAACTTTAATTATGTCAAGAATTACCGTCCCCAAAATAGTGGATACATGTTCATTAAAATGATCATAACTTGAGCAATCGAATTCTAAACACAAATCCCATGATTTCCATATTTAATGGGGAACATAATCCAATTGATAATTTCGTATTAAAATGATTTAAACAGAGATAAAAATATTCACAAAACATGGTTGCATGAATCAAATGTCATAAAATTTTCACAAATCTAATCAGCCCAAGTCTTTCTAAGTTTATGGATCACATCCAAAACCTCCGACCTAAGGCTCTGATATCACTTTAAAGATATGGGTGAATCCTTAAGCACATCACAGAAACACGAGGATCGTATGGTATATGATCGAGAGCGACTAGTCACACTAGCGGTGCTGCAGAGTTTTAAAAAAATTATTCGATGAAACCACATGATCCGAGAACTCTTCTCGGATCGTTTCATCTATACCACATAATAGATAAAGGAATACCTCTTATAGCATGGTTTCTACCGATTCTCTACTATCTCAAGTCCGATATGTGGAGGAGTTGCGTGCGAGCACGAGGATGAATCGTGTTTTTCTCACAATCCAAATAGTTGATCCAAGCCAAAAAACTCCTGATCTCGTCACACGAGATCATACTTCTTCCTTACGAGTGAAGCACACCAAAGAAGATGGAGAACCAAGGGCAGTCGTGGCGACAGCACAATGGTGATGCAGCGACGGTGGTGTCTTCTCTCTAGGATTTGGGTGGACAATCACCCAAAGAGAGAGAGAGTAGATGTGAGAATGTGTGTATGAGAGAGAGAGCTTGATGTCACAATAGATGTTGTAACTTGAAGAGTAAGGGGTACCTCTTCTTATACAATACTTTGGGAGTCCATGGATCACAATCCATGGACTACACAAAATCAATGGATGAGATTGATTTGTTCTTCTTTCAATGGCCAAGATTTTATTGGAAAAATACAATAAAAATTAATTTAATTTAGATTAAATATATATTGATAAATCAATAAAAAATAATCTTAAAATTAAATCAATCAAACAAAGATATAATGGAATGGAAATTACACCCTTCCATGTAACAGAGTGGATGAACACCCTTTCCTAATGGGATTGGATGGCTGTCCACCCTTCCAATATGAAAGAATGCTATCTCGTTTATTCTCATGAGATTACATCATTCCCTATAAAACTCCAAGATTTACAACAACACTTGTTGTAAATTATTCTACAAAAATAATTCATAATTATTTTGTACATATTGCAATCTTGCCATTGAAAAAAATGTAAATCAAATTCACAACCCAAAATAAAATGTAATTTATATTTTCACTTAATTGTCCAATGTGAATCCCATTCATGCCAATAATCAATCAACAAATATAAATCTCAATAATTTCTCTCTAATATATTATAAAGGGTAAAATGGGGCTGCCCCCAGGGAATAGCCAACTTGGCTACTCCCACCCCTATTTTCCCTCATTTTTTATTTTTTTTGGAAAATAAAAATTTGTATATTCATCATTATATCCCTCTCACATTCTATTAAAATTTCGTCAGAAACAGAGACTCCTAAGCCTTCTATCCAGACATCATTTTTTTAACGGTCGTAGGATTTTTTAAATCTACCATGTTTGGATGGAGGCCGTAGGAGTCTCTGTTTCTGACGAAATTTTAATAGAATGTGAGTGGGATATAATGATGAATATACAAATTTTTATTTTCCAAAAAAATAAAAAAATGAGGGAAAAATAGGGGTGGGAGTAGCCAAGTTGGCTACTCCCTGGGGACAGCCCCATTTACCTCTATTATAAATCACATTTCTAATATATTATGAATAATTTGGATAGTGCTATCCACATTATTCATATCCATAATAATTAAATCATATTTAATTATATTGGATCATCATTCTCATGCATTCAAATAATAGAAATCAAATTCACATTATTCATGATAATTAATGCTTATATATAATTCAACAGTGGAATTATTCTTGGACTCTTTCAAGAATAATGCGCTTTTTCCGTATATACTTGGAGATAAGGATAGGGCGATTGTATGTTCCATGTATAGTGACTTGGATATTGAAAGAACATTTCAAATCCAAATCCCATGGATATCTCATAGATGCTTGATTAAATCAAGGTTGTAAATCTAATCTTCTCATTACATCCGAATCTCATTCAGATCAATGTCCAACACTTGGACCAATATCAGATTACTTCCCTACTGAAAGGAGTCACTAAAATCCAGACCAGTTTCATCATTCTCTCGGGATGGAAGTGTCATGGTTATATAATCGTTTATGATAACATCTCCCTCAGGTATTCCCAATACTTGTACACCATGCATACTGGAAGACCTATGATAAACCCGAAGATATTGAACAATTTTACACTGTCATCTTTGGGTTTCATCATCGAGTTTCTCAATCTTGGTCATCAGGAGTCGATTGATCATATACTATCCAAAAGTATATATCATACCTATAAATTCTTGTCTTGCTGCCAAAGCACAATGATCTAATATCTCATGAGAGAGTTCATGTTTTCCAGTTCACAAGTGAACCTGTATGATCCCTTTGAGAAATCATATTACTCATATGCTCTCATATGCACACCATCTCGTCAGTGTATAGACCTTGGTTAGGTCATCAACCTATTGGTCTGCCAAATGTACACACTCATACATATAACAACACAATCTGTCTCTGGTCAGAGGATGTATGCCTATATCGTGATAGTATACGACATAGGACTTCGGTTATCTTGATCTCATTAAGTCAACTCTTTGACCTAACTAATCCGACACCTCTGAATCTCTATTCCCATGCGGTGGATATGCATCCAGAGATCAATCAGATATCAACCTAGTGAGACAGGATTTCCATCCTACTCAGGATGGAGATCATCTCTTAATAATCATTTATCTATGCTCGATGAGTCTTCAATCTAACTCCTTAGATATTCATCCAAGCACCAACCTCTATGATTTAATTATTGAATCAACAATTGTATGATCATTAAGATGGCCATGGTACATAACCCTACTTGTATAGAGGCATATTATAAGGCATTCATTCATTTAATCTCAAAAAGGGAGTGGAAGAATCAATAACTTTTATTGATAAATCAAATATTACAATAACATTATTGTAATGGTTCATCTCGGGCTCACATGGCTAACATTCTCCTATGCCAGAATCAGAGGAGAATCGACCACGAGCCTCCATCTTCTTCGCGCCCTAGGCCTCCAGTCACCCCCAGCACACATCACTTGCTTTGGTTTGCCTCTTCTAACCTTCTACAAGACAAATCACTTCAATAGTTGGAGCTTAGTGCGAGCCTCCATTCTAGAGATTTTCAGTCGACGCGCCTTCATCGACAGGAGCCTCCAACAACTTTCAGGTATGCTCCAAGGCATCAACTACTCTGATTGAGTCTTGCAGAGGTGTGCTGACCTTTACAGAGGTAAGCCAGATCCGGAGGCACTAACAGGAGATTGCTGGAGCTCCATAGATACTCCACTACAAGTGGAGGGGGGCAATGACCTTTAAAATACATGCATCATTAGATCTTGATGATTTGACGGTGCATATCCCCACCAAAGCTGCACATTAACCGAGATTTTCTACAGGTATGAGGTGGTGTACGAAACATGGAGACGTGCCATGCGTACTCAAACCTATAACTATCCGACCCCGGGTTTATGCCTCCATACATGTGCATGGAGTGTGAGGATCTGGGATAATTGTAGCCAAATCCCAACTCATCTTCAATAATTGTGAGAAGGTCCGGGAACACGTGTCTCACATGTGCGCTTGGGTAATTTGCAAAGAAGTCCTTCTGGCTTCCAAAAATAAAAAATGCTCATCTAGGGACTTTTTCGAGTAGTTTTATCTATTTATTTTGCATATTTTTCTTTCATTTATGCCCCTAAACTCTTTTGTCGATATATTGAGCATACAAAATCCAATTTCAACGATTTCAATTTCATTGTGTTGCCTATTTCATCCTCTACAAGATATCATGCTTTATTTCCTATTTTAACACTTAGATCAATATGATAAAAAATATTGACTATGGGGTCACTTGCTCATTGATATTTCATGTTGTTTGCTTATTAATTGATAAAATTGATGCATCAATTAAGAATGAAATTGATATATTTTGTATTTCTAAATTACTTAATTATTTTAAGGTATATTTGCACATGTATTTACGTTTGCATTACGGTTCATTATGTGGCATTTTATTCACCTTAATGTGCTTGATAATCAACTAAAAATATCATTCTTTACCATGCATCATTGTCTTATATAATGTTTAGCATCATTTGTGCATTGTGTATGGCTGTTGACCTAAGTTATGAAATAATTTCTTAAACGGTTCATAAATTTCTGATTAATTATCTAAGAGGCTCGCATCTCTATGTTCGACCTTAGTAGACTTGCAAAGTAAAAATATTCTGCACACTCAAAAGTGTGATATTCTGTCGATCCATTTTCTCCTCCCATACTACGATAAAATGTGAATACTAAAGATGCAAAAATGCGATTCACCAATCCCCCTATACTTAGGCTAAAAATAGCCTAAGTATAAAGAATGAATGAAGCATATAAGGACCGATGAGAATACATAAGATAACCTAGAAAAATATTCAGAAATGTGGTTGGATCCCCCTATACTTAGGCTCTAAATAGCCTAAGTTAAGAGTAGAGAGAGAGAGAAGAACCAAAATCCTATAAGAATAGAGTAAGTGTTATAAAATAATAGATGAATCCGCAATGCTGAATTTCTCAAATATGAATCTTTAGGCTGCAACATCATGTTGTGTATGAAGTATCTACAAACAACTCAATTTACATGAAGTCAATCACTTCAATATGAACCAATGGTTCTTTAGATTCTATAAAGTGCTTCAACAGTTGGTCGTGAACTAATAAAGATCATGCACCATCTATGAGATTAGAAATCTCTACACATCCATCACTGTGTACTTTCTTCATTATATAGGGACCCGTCCATTTAGACATTAATTTCCCGTGGAAGATCTTCAACTTAGCATTAACCAACCATACATTTTATCCCAAGACAAAGTTCTTGCATCTAATATGCAAGTCACGCCACTTATTCACTTTATACTTATATATCAAGTAGTTGTCATACGCTCGGTTCTAGGTTTACACTAGCTCATTGAGGTTCAAGTCTCTATAAAGTTTCCTTAGGTAACAAATCCAATTGATTTTCTTTATTTACCACTCAGATTTGTGAATTAATTCAGTGGGAAAACGACATGGCTTGCCATAAATGATTTTAAAAGGTGAAGAACCAAGTGGAGTCTTGTAGGTCGTCCTATAGGCCTATATAACGTGGTCCAATAGCCAAGACCAATTCTTCCTATTGGGGCATACTAACTTCTGTAGAATACTCTTCACCTCCCTATTTGAAACCTCCGCCATACTGTTTGATTGTGGGTGGTAAGGACTAGTAACTCTGTGCTCAAACTTATAGTCCTTAGCCAAAGATTTCATCTTTCTAATAAAATAATGGCTACCTCTATCTGAAATCAAAACCTAGGTACCTTGAACTTTGAAATGATACAATCCTTAATAAACTTACAAACATTTTTACTGTCTACAACTTGAAAGACCCATGATTCACCCTTGTTAATTTTGTCGATTTGTTGTAGTAGGGCACTTAACATATCAATCAAAAACTACTGAAATTAATTATCCAATTAAAAACGAGCGAGCAATTTTTTATTTTACTTGGGTAAGCCCAAGGTCGAACTCAGGGATGCCACTGTCTCCTTATGTTAATTATTAAACAATCTAGAAGCTAGGATTTCAGGGAAGCATTTTTTTGATATTTTTTATGCAAGTGAATGATAATGTACAATGCTATTGAATTAATTTCTTAAGAAATCCAATAACTTAGCCAAATTAAATTTAACGTAAAATTAATCCAATTTATCTAAATTTTATTTTTCTTAGAAACATAATCCATTGATTAATGCAAAATGTATTTTTTTTTGGAATTTTGGTTTTAAAGTACAACATTAAAAATGCAAACATTTTAGGGGTTTTATGCAACTTTTCTAGCAAACAAAATGCAAAATTAATGAAATTTTTATTTGAAGTGAACATGATGAAACGAAGCTATAATACTTTTTGGATTTTTTGGCATTGTAAGATATTTTCATGGATTTTATAATGGAAATAGAGTTACTATGAGTATTTAATTCCTAATATATCCAAAACTTAAATCATATAGAGAGAATTATCTCAAAAGTATATTTATATGAGCAATGCAAGAGACTTGAAATTTCACAAAAATATTGTTCATGGATTTAACTCAAACCATTTACCGAAATCTCTCAAGAATTTATTTTATGCACAAGACACATCCATTTTTGATGAAAATTGGGTAGTAACTAATGCACAAATAAAAGCATCATTTTTTTATTTTTACATAGTTTTTAAAGCAAGCATTAATTAAATTTTAATTTTAAACCACGAAATAGGTAAAGTATACAATTTTCACCAAAACAATTTTACTGAATTAATGAATGCTCGTAAAATTCCAAGTAAATAACCAAGAGATATAGAATTAAATGGTCTACATCATGATATTTTGAATTAAAGAAATGATGACAAAATAATGTCCAAATTAGAGCATAAACAAATGGGTGTATGTGCAATCACAGAAAATAAAAGTAAAAATATAACACTATGAAATGCATCTTTAATTACCTAGACCGATGAGGGTCTTTGCATAAATTTCCCATGGTAGTGCATTCTAGGAACACAAGGATTTCCAAGAAAAATATCCACAAACATGTGCGATGCATGTACGTTGACTGAGAGGAAAACCGAGAAACTCCTATGGCCTTTGTTGAATTAGCCCAATGGGGGCATGGGATGCACATGAAGGGGGTTTCTTTTCTCCCCTTTAGTTAAATCCAATGGAGCAGAGGTGCCTGGGTGCGGTGCTGAAGTGCTGGCGGTACTCGGCTAGAGTGGTTCGAATGGAGAAGGCTAATCGGCCGAAAGGCCGCTCGCGTAGTGGAGGCAGCACTGGAAGAACATGATGGAGGCTGGTGTCGGGAGCAGCTCGGGGCTCGAGGAGCTGTAGAGACCCACAAATGGACCTAAAGACGAGGGCGAAGGAGTTGCAGTCGAGGGAGGAGGTGAAGGATGTGCTGGCCTCCTCTCGATCGACACACAACACGAGTGGAAGCTTAGAGCTGCTGGAAGGAGGTAACGACGTGCTACAAATATATGAAGGAGAAGGTGATCATATTGTATAAGTGCGGGCGGTTTCAGGTGGCTGTGCTCGAAAGGTAGGCGGGGGTGCTTGAAGTCACCTGTTGAGGTGTACTGGCTTCTGGATCAAGACGCATCAAAGGAGATGATGAACTCGATCGATGTGGTGGTGATTATCGAAGGTGAAGAGGAAGGTGGTGCGAAAAGAAGGGAAGAGAAAGAACGAGCTAGTAGTTTGAATTTAGGTAGAGAAATACAAAAGAGTAAGCAAGAAAAAGAGGAGAAGGGGGAAGGAAAGAAGGGAAGAAGTTACCTAGGGAAGCTTTGCCTAGGGAGGATTTAATCTCTCCTCTAGTCTTTGCTCAGCACCTCGGTCGACGGTGGAGCTCAAGCTGCTTAGAATATGATCGACAACAAATGATGAAGGCTCTTCGTCGAATGCTTGGAGGAGAAGGTCTTTGCTCGAGCCACGAGGCTATTGCTGTCACATGAGGGTGGGAGCCAGCTCTCTCTCATTCCTCTCTGAAAGATGGAGGATGATTTGTGAACAAGGACTACGAGGTGTTTTTGTGGCTGAGCCATTTGGAGAACGATTGCACGGAACTTGGCAATTGTGGAGAAAGAGGGAGGGGGAGCAACGGGTGAGAGAAAAGAGAGGTAATTGACGTGGAGATCGAACAAGAGAGGGAGATGTAGGTGAGGGGTGCGGGTCGTGAGCTGCGTGAGGAGGTTGGGTGGGTCGCGTGCTGCACAAGGCGGTTGCAGGTGCGCTAGGGTCGGGTCCTGCGGAGGCAGTTGTAGGAGTGAGAGGAGAGAGGAGAAGATGGGAGGCCATGGTTACGGTCTTTACCACCACAGGAGGCGAGGGCGTCCGTGCAAATGGGTGGAGGGAGAGAGGAGGAAGGAAGCGCCATGTGGCACATTGGAGAGGCAGCCACGTGGTGGAGAGAAAAAATAAAATTAAAATAAAAATGAAAATAAGGATAATATAAAAAAATAAAAATAAAGTAAAATTAAAATAATGATAATAATTAAATAAAATAAAATAAAAATAAAAAGAAAATAAAAATGAGGTGACACCTGGCGGCTCTAGGAGCGGCCACATGTCGTTCCCAAACAAATAAAAAATTAATTGTAAACAAAAATAAAAAGAAACAAAAAATGAGTTATATTTAAAGTGGTCAACATAAAAGTTGCTCGTCTAGATGAGATCTACAACTTTTGTGTAGGATTGAAAATTAAAATAAATCATCTGTACAAAAAGTATTTTTCGGTGGTATCTTATAAATATAAAATACCAGAATTTTGTGTTTTGGAGATTTTTGTTGGAACTTATAAATAAGATAAAATTAAAAATAAAAATAATATAAAATGGGAAATAAATATCTACAACTTAATATATTTTTTTGGAATTTTAATAATTTAAAATAAAAGATGAAATACAGAGACATATGTACAATATACAAAGGGGCCCAAAATCCAAGTTTCACATACGAACTCCGATTATTTTGAATTTGGTATTGTTCTGAATGTAATTAAACGTACATTAATTCAAAAGTGAGTATGGGTCCATAATAAACTTTGTAAGATAGATATTTATGTTTTAAGGTTCTTAGTCTCAAAGTAGGGTTGGGGTTTTATTGGTCAATTCTACAAGTTAGTAATTTTTAAAATTTTTCCTTTATTAGTGTTAGTAATATATACACTATAGAGTTGATTTTATTCAATTCCGAGTTAGTGAAAAATAGATAAAAATTAGGAAAATATGGTGAATATACATGTGATATTTATAAGTGAATTTGGCTTCTTACTAAAATGCAATGCTAAAATGTAGAGATTAATTCTAAATGTCTGAATGAGAATAATGCAAAATAAATGGACAAATGTAGCTAATTACTTGGGAAGAAAGCTCTCTTTTTTACTTTTAAAGTGATGAATCACAGATTCGTCACAGCTCTGGTTGGGATAGACTCCACCCACCTTGAAAAATAATCAATCACTAACAAGATGTACTCAAATTCATTAATGTTGGGGAAGAGACCCATGAAATGTATGCCCCATGCATTAAAAACATCACAAAAAATTACTGGTTGCATGGGAATCTCATCTCTATAACCGACCATCCCTCCTATACTTTGACAAATAAGGCACACCCGTACAAAATCCATAGCATCTCAAAATAAGGTCGGCTAATATCATCCACATTGGAGTAATTTGTGAGCGGTTCCTTTTTCCGAATAGTTTCCTCCAGCTTCTAATGAATGACAATGTATGAGGACACTCTGGTATTCCTCCTGAGGAATACAGCTTCTCCAAACATAATCCAATTCTTCAAAGAAAAGGAACATATCCTCCCAATGGTATCCCCTTGAATCCGACTTTAGTCAGTCGATACTGCCCCTAATCCAACCATGGGGAACTTCTTGGAGACAAGATAGTTCACCATGTTGCCATACCATGGAAGTAAATCGATAACACAAATCGACTCATCTGGAAAAGTTTCTCTAATCAGCTATGGAAGGGAATCTTTCAACTCCAAATAGGATAAATGATCAGCCACTACATTCTTAACTCCAAGTTTATCCTTAATCTCCAAATCAAACTTTTGGTGTAACAGAATCCACCTAAGAAGATGTTACTTCACATTCTTATTTTCCATGAGATATCTAATGGTTGCATGATGAATGCATATTGTCATCTTAGAGCCTAAAATATAAGAGTTAAACTTCTCAAGGGCCCAAACTACCATAAGCATTTTCTTTTCAGTAAATATATATTTTTTCATGCTTGATCTAAAACTATGGTCACGTAGTGAATTACAAACGTAATCCCTTCTCATCGTTGCCCTAATACAACTCTTATAACATAATCTGAAGCATTAGTCACAATCTCGAAGGTAGAGACCGATCAAGAGCCTCCAAAATCGACGAGTCACATATCTTTCTCTTTAAGGGCTCAAAGGCCTCAAGACACCTAAGATCTACAACGAACTATGTGTCTTTTCCTAAGATCTTAGTAAGTGTTCGGGTAATCTTGGAGAAATCTTGAATAATCTTCCATAAATACCAACGTGCTCCAAAAATAACCTAAGTGACTTGATGTTGATTGGTGGGTCAAGTTTCTTAATCACATCCACCTTGGTAGGGTCAACCTCCATTCCCTACTTGGAGATGACGTGCCCCAACCCAATACCCTCCTTGACCATAAAATGACTCTTTTTCGAGGAGAGTGCCATATTCATTTTCCTAAACCTTTGAAGTACTTGGTCCAAGTGTGCTAAACACGAATCAAATAAATCACCACAGACTGAGAAATCATCCATGAAAAACTCTAGTGAATCCCCCACCATTTCATCAAATAAGGCAATCATGCAATGCTAAAAAGTTCCTGTGGCATTGCAAATTTCAAATGGCATACACCTGAACGCATGTGTCGAAATGGCTAGTAAAAATGATCTTTTCATGATCTCAGTGATGAATACCTGATTGTAGACTGAGTACCCATTAATAAAATGGAAGAACTCTTTCTTGCTAATCTTTCCAAAATATAATCAATGAAAGATAAGGGAAAGTGATATTTATTGGTCGTAGCATTCATGCATCATTAATCAACATAGACACACCACGACATGGGTACTCGTGTAGTGATCTCAACTCCTTCCTCGTTGGTGACCATCTAAATGGCCGACTTCTTTGGGACGACATGTAGGGTTGTCACCCATTTGGAGTTAGAGATGGAGTAAATAAATCATGCTCCATACCATTTCTCAATCTCTTTCTTAACAAATTCCATTAGATTTGGATTCAATCTCCTCTGAAACTTAAGGGAAGGTCTAGCATTATCCTCGACATAAATATGGTGTGAACAAAGAACATGGTTTATCCCATGAGATCCGACACAGTCCAACCTATAGCCTTGCAGTTTTTCTCTAACATTTCTAACAACCTAGTCTCTTGTTCTACAATCATCTTAGAGATAATGATGACTTGAAATCTATTCTTTGGTCCTAAAAGAAAGGTGTAATTGCGTAAGAGGTAGCAGCTTCAACTCTAGTAGAGAAGTATCGTCAATCAAATCAGGATGAACTGTCGCTGAATCTGTTTCCTTGCTACATAAAAGTGGTGCTAACTCTATAGTACTAGACACAAACTGTGCTGAACGTAGAGTCGAATCGCCAAAGAAACATGTTAATTTGGACAAAGATGCATCTGACCCATCATTTATGTCCATTGATTATTACAAAGGAAGCGGAACCAATAGGTCTGTAAAGATCTCTAAGTCATTAAGGGAATAAGAAGATGATTCACTCAAGAATAGTGGCAATGTCTCACAAACTACATTGTGAACATTGTCTTCTTCAGATGAGAAGATCTCACTCAAAGCTATCGGGTTCTGTTTCCATATCCCAACTGTGCTAATCACTCTACAATCTGCCTCTGATGCCAAAGAGAAATACGTGCTGGACTCAGAGTCAGGCCGCTGCCATTTCGGTTGCTTCATCTTGAGTTCTACTTCTCGACCTAGAGAACAGAACTTCATCATCCCAGTATGATAATCAAACTAGCGATCCTAAGGAATCGCCCCAGGATGATATGTGAATCTCTCCAATGATTGGGGATATCCATCTCAAGGACAGTGAAGTCCACTATATAGTCTTGTCCCTCAATTGATATGATAACGTCCTTTACCTCACCCTTAGACTTCTTCATAGAGTTATCGACAAATCAGAGTAATGCTATAGATTTGTGAAGTGGACCCAACTCCAGATTCTCATATAAGGGAAAGGGTAGCAGATTGATCGAAGATCCATTATCAAAGAGAATGCGTGCATATTCTATGTCATATAGTATATGACTGACAACATAATGTGCTCCCAAGTCTCTCTCTTTTTTCTGGACAACTATTGGTTCTTGAGGCAATAAGTTGTGGCAACCTACAAGACACTTGTCTTCACATAACTATTTGGCTTCTTCCTGCTAACCCTAATAGGTATGCATCACACCTTAAGGTATTTCTGAAAATCAAGATGGTTTGATACACACTCATCAAATGTAACCTTAACCTTGAGATTATCTCTACAAAATTATGCCATATCAGGATCATCCTTTTGAATCTTTTTAATGATGTGCTTTCCTACCATCAGAGTGTTGGACATGTGAGCCCACGATGAGCCATTATGCAATAAATGTTATTGCAAATATCATTCCCTGATTTGAAATGAAGAATAAATAATTTGCATAATAGGTCCCTTAGTACAATTGGGGTTATGTACCATGGCCATCTTAATAATCATACAATTGTTGATTAAACTATTGAATCATAGAGGTTGATGCTTGGATGAATATCTAAATGGTTAGATTGAGGACTCATCAAGCACCGTCAAATGATTGTTAAGAGATGATCTCCAGCCTGGGTAGGAGATGACAATCCTTTCTCGGTTAGGCTGATATCTGACCGACCTCTTGATGCATGTCCTCTACATAGGAATAGAGATTCGAAGGTGTCAGATTAGTTAGGTCAAAGAGTTGAGTTAACGAGATCGAGATAACCAAAGTCCTATATCATATGCTGTCATGATATAGGCACACATCCTCTGATTGGAGACATATGTGTTACTATATGTCTGAGTATGTACATTTGACAGACCAATAGGTTGATGACCTAATCAAGGTCTATATACCGACGCGCTGGTGTGCATGTAAGGATATATAAGTAATACGATCTCTCGAAGGGATCATACAGGTTCAGTTACTGAACCGAAAGATATGAGCTCACTCATGGGATATTGGGAAATCAAATTCCGTGCACGGTTGTCTCGCTTTCGAAGCTTGAATGAATTTGTAGGTTTGATATATACTTTTGGAAAGTATATGATCAAGATCTAGGTATGATATATTCTTTGGAAAGTATATGATCGATACCAACTCCCAATGATCGAATGAGAAACTTACTGATAGAACTCTGAAGTAGACAATGTAAAGTTGATCTAATACTTCGGGTTTATTCTGAGTTTTCCAGTATGCAGGATGTACAAGTATTGAGAATACCTGAGGACGATGTGATCATAAACAATTGTATAACTGACGCTTCCATTCCTAAAGAGTGATGAAATAGGTCTGGATTTTAGTGACTCCTCTCAGTAGAGAAGCAATCTGGTCTTGGTCCAAATGTTGGACATTGATTTGAATGTGATTCAGATGCAATGAGAAGATTAGATTTGCGGTCTTGATTTAATCAAGCATCTATGGGAGGCTCGTGATCTGGATTTGAGATATGATCTCAATATCCAAGTCACTATATGTGGAACAATACAATTACCCTGTCCTTATCTCCAAGTATATGCGGAGAAAGCGTATTATCCTTGAAAGGGTTTCAGGATAATTTCATTGTTGAGACATATATCCGAGCATTGAGAAAATGAATAATTGAATGTGATTTAAATATCACGAATAATATGAATTTGATTCATATTTTAAGGAAAGTTATCTTAGATAATTAAACGTGATTTAATTATCAAAGATGTAAATAATGTGAATGTGATTCATATAATTTAGGAGCATGAGAATAGAGATTCAAGATGATTAAATGTGATTTAATTATCATAGATATGAATAATGTGGATAGAACTATCCATATTAATCATATATATTATAAATGTGATTTATAATATATACGAGAGAGCTATTTATAATTTACATTTATTAGTTAAATGTTAATGTGAATTGGATTCACATTGGACATTAAATTGAAAATGAAATTTACATTTTATTTTGGGTTATGAATGCGATTCACAAATTTCCAATGGCATGATTGCAATGTTCACAAATAAATTGGATTTTATTTTGTGAAATAATTTGCAACAGAATTTGTTGCAAATATTGGAGAAATTAATGGGATAATGTATCTCATGGAATAATGGAGAAGAAGCCACCTTCCTTGTAGGGAGGGTGGACGGCCACATTTCCTACATGGAATGTGGTGGTCATCCACTCCTTTCATGGAGCTTGCCTCCTTCCTATTTCTCCAATGGAGATTGCTTTGATATAAATCATATTATATTTAATATATATTTGATTTTTATTAAATTAATTGTTGCTGTTTTTTGCCAACAAAATCTTAGCCATTGAAAGAAACACAAATCAATGAGAGCCATTGGATTTGTGTTGCCATGGATTGAGATCCATGGATCCCAAAATATTATAAATAGAAGGGCACCCCCTTTGCTCTTCTTTACACAATGAGAACATAAGGCTCTCTCCCTCTCTCTTTCTCTCTACACACCCTCTCTTCAACTCTCTCATGTGCCGTCCACCATGGATGCCCTAGAGAGGTTCTTCATCTCCGCAACATCGTCGTTATGCTGCCCGATCGTTTGCTCATGGATCTCCGTCTCCTTTAGTACGCCTCGCTCGTGAAGAAGACGTTGGATTTTTGTGACGAGATCAGGAGATCCGCCGCTTGGATCATCAACATGGATTGCGAGAAGCACATGTTTCATCAACATGCTCACAAGCGTCTCCTCCGTCGGATCGGACTTGCGACATGAGGTCTCTTCATTTAGAGTCTTGATCACAACCACGCTTTAAGAGGTAATCCTATTACTTGTTTGTGGTTTAGTTGAAACGATCCGAGAAGTGTGCTTGGATCATGTGGTTTCGTCACATGAAAATTTTAATTTCTGCTGCATCGAGCAACTAGTGCTACTAATCGCTCCCGATCGCATACGATGCGATCCTCACGCTTCCGTGATGCGCTTAAGGATCTCACCATATCCTTCAAGTGGTATCAAAGCCATGTTGGTGGTTTTGGATGCGATCCATAAACCTAAGACGACTTGGGTTCGTTCGGGTTTGCGAAAGTTTTGTTGCATTTCAAATTTTCGCATCTCTATTTACTGATTATTTCAGGCCATTTTTAAATTGTTTAAACACGAAAATATTAATTTTATTTTGTTCCCCATTAAATAAGAAAACTGTAGGATCTGAGTTTACGTAATTTGGATTCCGTATGCTCGAGATATGACCATTTTAGTGAACATGTATCCACTATTTCGGGAACTGTGAATCATGACGTAATCAAGATGTTAATTGTAGATTTGAAACGCCTTGAAATGCGTGCAAATCACTTAGGTTCTGTTGTAAATCAAATTAGAAAATTTCAGAAACTTATTTGCTTAATTTGGATTTAAATTGATTGAGATATGCTATTTTTAGTAAGTGAGGGTCACTGCTGGAAATACTTTCCTAATCAAGAACCTAGTGATTGCCATTTAATCAATTAGTGAAATTAAATTGTTTAATTTCCTAGAATAATTATGCATAAATATTTGTGAAATATCTGATGATAATTATTTCCTTAAATGCCATATCCTTAACCAATAATTGATTAGATGTGATCTAGATTACAAAATTGGTTACATGATATACATGATCTACATTCTAACAAATGTGTTGCTTGAATAGGATTTGGGATTTCTTTAGAAAATCTCATTATAATGCTAATCAAAATTGTTTTGATTATTATTATATGGTATAATTTCGGTTGAAGAAACGATGATCATCTCAAGTATAAAGTGATCTATTTTGCATTATCCTTTCCCGAGATGGATATGGTGTCTAGTCGGGGAGCGTTGGGGTAGCAGGTTGCACCATGTGCGATCCGTCCCACTCCCGTCGGTACTGGCCATGACAACGTGTAGGGTTAGTATAATGCTTAAGAAATCACTATGTATTTCTAATTATAAAAATTCGAAATAATATGTATTTGAGATAATACCATAATTCAGTAACACTTAAGAATGTTTGTTGGATATTAATTGGATCATTAATTTAATATGATTAGATTAATTGGAATCCAATTAAAATTAAAACACTCTATTATGAATAGAGATGTTATTTCCCTTGGAAGAATTAATCATAATAAATTCATAATGATTGATTTAGAATTTGAATATGATATGGAGGATCACATAAGTGACATCCATGGTCTCCCGTCAAGGCGAAGGGTTCTGTCGCCAGATATTGTATGTAAGAGACGCTTGTCCGAAGTGACAGCTCCTGCATACAATCCATTTGGATCGGGATCTTCGCTTCTCGAAAGAGTAAGGACGTATACGTAGTGACCCCAATATCGGGTCCTCATATTATGGGGGCGATATTGGATTGCGCATAGCGAGTTGTATTCCTGTTGACGGTTGGTTAAATTAATGATGGGTCAACATCGCCTTAGGGGTGGTGGACCCGAGTGTTAAAGACCTAATTGGGAGATGCAAGTTGGACTTGCAAGGCGGAATGTGTTCCCGCTTCTTTTTATCCGAGTTACATGTTCTCGTATTATTGGGATGTAACAAAGATAAGGAAGAAGATCTCAGATCTTGCTGAGATATAAAGGTAAGTATATCTCTTACATTGAAAGTGATTAAGGTAATGAACTTTCAGTTTGACAAGGCAAGACAACTTTGATATAAAAATTCTTAAATCAAAGTAAAATATGTGTGTATATATAAATATATACACTTATGCAAATTTCTTATTTCAAATAATCCTTCATTAAACCCACTCAATTCTATACTTAATAATAACCAGTAAAATATCATGGATTGGACTCATGATCCAGATATTGTAAATGCAGTTGGACACATAATGTATGTGGTTGCAATGTGCAAGTTTCCTCATAATAATGAAGAATGATAATTAAATAGATAATAGGACTACAAACCTAGGGTTTGTATGTTTCTATAGTCTTGATCTCTCATCGGATGTACTTTGGAAGTGACATGTCGATGATGATCGCAATTGTCAAATAATCCTTATAAAATCAATGAAGATATTCTGGCATACATATGTGCTCTTGTCATTTATCATGGATGAGATGGTTCATTGCGTCATGCAGAATGGTGGATCTATAAGAGATGATGTATTCAAAATGTTTGAATATCTACCTGAACCAATGTTTTTAAGAGTCTAGGTGGATGTAGACATGATGAGTATCATCATTCTACTGTATATATTCTAGTCATTCATGAAGCTTCATAATATTCATATTGTATGAATTTAATGAAGCAAGTATAAATGTTGAAATACTCTTACATTGAATTCTTTTGAATTTAACATAGGAGATCCTTAGTCTTAAGCAATAGTTGTTTATAGATATAGGGAGCGCAATGGAAGCATGGGTCAGACCCAAGATGAGAGGGATAGTCAAAGAGTTGACTGTACTTCTATGATTTCCATATGACACCCAAATAGCTGGATAAATGCCAATACTGTAATAAATTGATAGTATGACTATCAAGTCTGTCTAGAATCCTTAGAGAAGGACTCGGATAGAGCATCAAAATAATCTACATAAATAATTGAGTTTGACTTTCTTATTTGATTAGATAAAGTCTAATAATTGTATCTCAATCTTCTAATGACACTTGCAATTGGTTGCATATATATTAGAAGATTAGAAATTTGATCTTAAGGTTTAATGGTCATCCACGTTGGAATTGATGCAATTGTTGCAACAATTTCCATTGGATCAATAGACTTCATAATTTCAGTGGGAGAGCCCTTGATCTTAGAGAATGTCTCTATGACCTAGACATTAGAATACACTCATTGTTTGTTTCTAAATGTTGAAAATAAACATGAATTCTGGAATGGACCTATCATAAAGAGTTATGATGGATATATTTTAGAAAGTAATCTAACATCCAGAGGACTCTACTGAATTAGAAAATTAATGAATGGTTCATTAACATTTCTAATAATGAAATTAAACCTTTAAAGATCAATAAGAGGATAAAGATCATTTGACAATGATCTGGCGTCAAAAGCTTTGGACGTTTGCCTGTTGATTTGATCAATAGACAAGTAAAAATGAAACTTTAGAAAGTCTAAAATTCCAAAACTTACATACTTATGAATATTGTATTCAAAAGTGGAAATTGTCCAATACACCCTTCTCTGGGAATGGTGTAAGATGCCAAGGTATTCAGGATCTCATACATATTGATGTATGTGGATCATCTGTATCATAATAATCATTATGGATATGTGATATCTATTGATGATTATGTATGATATGAGATTTCTTCTCTTCACCTAAGAAACCTTTGAAATGTTTAAAGATTTCATTATTTTGGTTTAGAACCAAAGTTTGAAGGAAGATAAAATGAATTTGATCTAACCTAGGTAGCATGTACATGTTAGATGAATTCAAGAAATACCTTATGGAGATATGAATATCATCTCTATCTCAATCCTCCTAACACACCTTAACTCAATAGATTTATAGGAAGATACATTGATCATGTATGACATGATTTAATTGATGATGATTTTTAGCATAATTACCTATTAGTTTCCAAGTATATATATGTAGTATAGACTACAATATATATCCTTAATAAGGTTCCATGCAAGTAAGCTGTAATCTAGCACCTGAGAGTGCTGCTTCATTACGAAAAATAAAGGATGGTATTGGATACCGACTTTATGACCTTGAGATTCTTAAAAGATCTCATCTCTGAGAATGTGAATCTTAGAGATCGAGACTCTTGAGAATCAAGATGAAAATGAAGTAAAGGAACTCATTGAATCTTGAGATGATGATGATGCTCCTGAAATCGGAAACCAAAAGAAAAATTAAAGATGAAATATTAATACCTCTTCAAATAAGTTTGAGGATGTATTCCATGTGTCAATTAAGTTTGACAATGATCGGACTTCATGTGATGAAGCTCCTGAGGATCATGACATGGAAATATGGATTTTAGCAATAAAGTCTAAAGTAGACTTCATATACAAGTGTTGTATATGGACCCTTGAGGATCCACCTATATGGGTAAGACCCATTAAGGTCTAAATGGATCTTTAAGAGAAAGGGAACCATATGAGAAGGTAGAGACCTTCAAAGCACGATTCGCAGCCATGAGCTACACACCAGAAGGGAAGACATTGTTTGCAATGAGACTTGCTCTTCAGTAACCATGTTTAAACCCATCCGATTATTGCTCATTGTAGCTACACAACTTGACTTTGACATCTTCAAGATGGAAGTCAAGATTGCATTCCTCTCTGAGTATATTCACATGAAGTAGCCCCAGGGCTTCATGGTTGAGGAAAGCAAGATGTGCAAGCTAAAGAGATCCATCTATGGACTCAAATAAGCTTCTTGTAGCTAGAACATAAGATTTGACGAAATTATAAATATTATGATTTTAGATAGAATCTTGATGAACCATATGAAGCTTAGTTGGAGTGCCATTTGTGTTCACCATGATAAATGTAGATAATATCCTAATCATTTAGAATGATATGAGGATGATAATAAGTGTTTTATTATCCGATTGTTCCATAACCTGAGATATGATCTCAAAGATACCTCTTGGATCTTAGTTCTGAAGGTGTTCAAAAGCATATAGAAGAGGGTATTGGGACTGTCACATTAATGGTACACCTTGGACATATTCCATTTTCTGGAAAATTCCAAGAAAGGCTTCCATCCCTTAGGATATGGTACTGACCTATTGATGAATCTCGATTCATCATTCTTTATTCTATCATTTTGGCCTTAAAAACCCAAGCAAATGCATGAAAATAACATCAATTTGTACATATTAGCATTCATTGCATTTATTGTACATAAAATAAGGTTTTTAATGCCAAAATTATAGAATAAAGTGAAGAAAGAAAAAAGGAATAAAATATTGCAAATATTTTATGACCGTAACCCCGAGACCAAGGCCAGAATGGAATTGGTCGACAAGGAATAAAGTAGGGGGAGATAAGGGCAAATAATACAATAAATACCTCATTTATTTATTCATTCATTTATGCATTTTTGACACCTATTTTGTATAGAATTATTTATTCATCAAATTAAAATCTTTTGTACATGAAAGTTGTAGATAATAATGTAAATAAAAATACAAAATTGAGTTTATGTAAAAATAGTATATAGTGTACATTTTATACACAGAATACAAAGCCAGAATCTCAACTTCACAGACCCACATCTTGCAAATAAAAACTCAAAATCCACCAAACTCATCTTTAATTGTATATAGCTTTCCAAGAACTATTTAATAAAATTAGTTTCAGAATTTTTGGAGTTTATCTGTGAAAGTTAGGTTTTGGGCCCCTATTGTACATAATACCGATTAAAATATTCAATTTATTCATTACTTATTATTTTTAAAAATTCATATTTTTATAATTTTGTAAACATTATTTAGAACCTATGTGTACATTAAAATTATAATTAAACCTAAAATAAACAGGAGACTAAAATAAAACTCTACCAAAACATAGATGAAATACCTTTGTTCTATATGTATATAAATAAAAGGGAAATACATTCTTTAATTCTTTTATTATTTCATAAAATTGTAAATATTACATATATTTTATTAAAAATACAAATCCAAAATAAAAACAAATAAAACGAATTAAATAAATAAAATGTATATAAAATATAGGTAAAATACCTATAAGTATACCTACATATTACATATACCTATTTATTTAAAAATGCAAATAAACTCATAAAAATCAAATAAAAACATATTTATACTAACAAAAATAAGTTATAAATACATAAAATAATATAATAAATTAATAAAATAGAATACATAAAATAAAAATAAATTATACAATATACATGTAAATATATCTATACATACACCATTAATAATTAACTTGTAATAAAACACAATAAAAAAATAAATAAAAATCGTAATAAAATACTACATAAAATAATAAACATTTTTTATTTTATACTCCAAAAATAATTTACTATTTTAAATTAATTATTCTTTAATAACCCTGTTGTTTTGTCCTGTAGTGAGCCTACATGGACCAATGGCAGAGTTCCCTCCGTTGACCTCGGTCAACTCAGCCCCCAGCCTCACCAACCCGTCAAATCTAACAGCCTCAAAAATGTTCCCCTTTAATTTTCTACTAACAATAATAAAATACAGCATAAGTAGGGCCTGAGTTCATATTTTTCTGATTTTTCTTTGATTTTTTATATTTTTTTAAGTTTTTGGGTATTTTCGAATTTTTAAGGTTTTCTTTTTGAGATTTTTAGGGATTTTTGGTCTGACACTAATACAAGACAAAATACACTACATATAATTTTTTTGGAATTTTTCAGGGCATTTTCATATTTTTTTGGGATTTTATGAGTTAGACAGGGACTTAAAGACAAGTTTTTGATTTTTGATAAATGCAAAAATGCAACAAAATGCAAAACTAAAAATATGGCGTTCAAGCATGACCAAACAGGAGCTTAAGTCTATTTTTGCAAGATTTTTCGATTAAATATGAAGCATGAAATAAATAGACAAAGCCTTCAAAAATTAAATGGCCTGGCAGGGGTATTTTTGCAAATAAAATAGTTGGTAGGGGCATACATGCAAAAATTACAATAAAAATACACTTTAACTTTTATTTTCAGGACCATTTCATAAATACAAGAACCCGGCAGGGTTTAGATGCAAAATGTCCCGCGCCTCACGTGGTTGCTGCACGTGAGGCACGGAGGGACTAACATGTAAATATGGAAACATCAGGGGGTCCACTGCAATTTTTACTACTTATTTTCAACGTAAACATTTATTTTTGGGAGTAAACTCTAAATACAAAAAGTAAGGGGCGAGACATGAAATTTACCCCTAAATAAGGCCTTGCATCCTGCGGCGCTGGAAGCGCCACTTATACACGTGGCGATCATCGGACGGCGGACTTCGTTTCGGCGATGAAGGGCTGGGATTAGAACATCCCAGCTGATCTGACGGTGGGTGTGCTTCTTCATCGTACGGCTGGCATGCAAACTGGGCCACCCCGCTCGATCCAACGGCGCAGAAGGCACCAGGAAGAACTGGGAAGGAACTCGCCCTCGGCGAGTTTCGATCGGGTCGCTCGGGCTCCTCCGGGCACCTCCTGCGCATCTGAAGCGTCCTGATCGTAGCTGGGAGGCTTCCGCGTCGTCTGACGGTGATCTCATGGCTCCTGGGGTCCTGAGTCGGTGGTGCGAGGTCGGAGAAGAAGGTGGCCCCCAGGAACCTCTTCCTGGTCAAAGCAAGCCCAGAAGGGCTCGATTCCTCGTGGTACCTGCACAGAAAGAACCGCGGGCGAGAGGGCTATCTCCTCAACCCGGGGTTATGAAGCTGCGGTGCAAGATGGAGGGTGGCGGAGGGGCTCCGGCGAACGGCGGAGTTGGAACCCGGATTCGCCAAGACCAAGGGTCTTGGGTTGATCTGATGGGTGTGAGAGATGGAGAAGGCGACGAGGAACGAGATGGGATGATCGGGGCGGTCGGATACAGTGAGGGTTATAATGAAGAAGTCGCCGGAGCGGAGCTCCGGCGAACTTCGATTTTTGATTTTTACGCTAATGTGATCAACTAACAACTAAGCTAACTACTGAAATGCAATGCTAACATTGAAAACTAACTAAGAACGCATTAAAAGGACAGCTCTTATACCTGGGGGCGTCCAGGGAGCAGGGCGGACGCCGGAGCTCCGTCGCGTCAAAATTCTCCTCCCTCCGGCCGAGTCTCGATGCTGGGCTACTCCCCCTGTCACGAGGAACAATCCAGGCACAAGATCTAGGCGTTAGGTTGGAATGAAAGTGGCCAAATTCGAGGAAGGAAGCGGAGCTTTTTATTTATAAACATTGGCGAGTAGCCTTATTGACCGGCGATTATTTCATGATCTAGAAAGTATTTGGTTGATCTGTGATTTCGGCGGGCATCATGGAAGATTAGGGAACAAATCTTGTGAAGGAAGCGTTGTCGATTGATGGATGGTGTACCCGGGAAAAAGGGAGGAAATCGGGGGAGTGGACTGTTCAGAGCTGCCAGGCGTGGGATGGGACAGTTGACCAGGGGGTCAACGTTGGCCGGCGTCTCATTGGGCCACGTAAGCCGCTACGAGACAAAATAGCAAGACTGAAGGGAGATTGATTTATTTGACATCCGAAATGATTTTATTAATTTTTGCCTATAAAATAAAAAATGTGTATTATTTCGTGTAGTATTTATTCCTGATTTTTATTGAATTTTTCGAGGTGTTTTATTGTAGTTTTATTTTAGTAATATGTATATGTATGTATTTACATGTATTTTTGGATATTTTATTTTTAGTTTATTTATTTTCTTTTATTATTTTCTTGGCTTATTTTATAAATTTATAACTTATTTTTGTGAGTATAAAGGTATTTTTGTTTGATTTTTATATGTTTATTTGTATTTTTAAATAAATAGGTCTATGTATTTGTAAGTATATATATAGGTACTTTACCTATATATTATACACATTGTATTTATTTAAATAATTTTATGTGTTTTTATTAAGGAGTTGTATTTTTAATAAGACACATATACTATATACTTTATTACAAAAATATAAGAGATTTGAATAATTAAAGAATGTTTTTCCCCTTTTATTTGTGTATATACTCCATATAGGTATCTTGCCTATATATATTACATAGTTTTATTTTATTTTCCAAATTATTTTTGGTTTTATTCTAATGTCAATATGTACCTGAATTATATACATTATCTACAAAATTCTAAAAATATGAATTTGTAAAAATAATGAATATTGAATAAAATGAATATTTTAATCAGGTATTGTGTACAAGAAGGGCCAAAAACCTAACTTCTACAGATGGACTCCAAAAATTATGAAACCAATTTTATAAAATAGTTTATGAAATGCTATATATAATTAAAGGTGAGTTTGGGTGATTTGGAGTTTTTATTTGCAAGATGTGGGTCTGTGAAGTTGAGATTTTGGCTTTTTATTATGTGTATAAAATGTTCACTGGGTATTATTTTTACACAAACTCAATTTTGTATTTTTATTTACATTATTATCTACAACTTTTATGAACAAAGTTTCTTTATTTGATGAATAAATAATTATGCATAAAATAGGTGTCAAAAATGCATAAAGGGATGAATGAGGTATTTATTGTATATCAGCCCTTATCTCCCCCTACTTTATTCCTTGTCGACCAATACCATGCTGGCCTTGGTCTCGGGGTTAGGGTCATAAAATATTTACAATATTTTATTCCTTTTTCTTTTCTCTCTTTATTCTATAATTTTGGCATTAAAAACTTTATTTAATGTACAATTAATACAATGAATAATGAATGCTATTATGTACAAATTAATGTTGTTTACATGCATTTGCTGGGGTTTTTGAGGCCAAAATGATAGAATAAAGGTGATGAAATGGAGATTCATCAATAGTCCTCGCAAGGACGAGCCTGGATATTCCAATTGCTCACTGCCTAGTTCATAGCTCTCCGAGGGTTATCTGCGAGAGGCTATGACACATTTTTGCTCTCTGGTCTCTTCCGCTGATAGATGGTCTACCGTCTGTCGAGACCAGACTCTCTGTGGATCCGTCTGATGGATCCTGCTCCTTTGAGCCTCTTTCTCTCCTTGAGGACTCTCGCAAGGACGAGATGTACTCTGATTATTCACTGTGTAGCTCACATCACTTCCCGAGGACTATCTGCGGAAGGATGTGACACTTTCTTTACGATCGGCTTCACTCATTTCTAGTGCCTCCTGTCTGTTGGAGCACGAAGCCGATTCGTCTGATTTGTGCACTCGGTCTCCCTTTCTGATTATGCGCCTAATCTGTTGGGGCATGAGACGGACTTGCTCAGACTCCTTTGAGTCCGCTCTCCTTGACGGTCCTCGCAAGGATGAGATCTTTTCTGATTATTCCTTGACTAGATCGTAGCTCCCCGAGGGTTATCTGCAGGAGACTATGACACATTTCCGATCTGATTGGTCTCCTCTGTTGGTAGCCGACGTGTTGTCTACTGAGGCCACTATGTGGGTCCATCTGATGGATCCGGCTCTTTTGAGCCTTCTCTCTCCTTGACGACCCTCACAAGGTAGAGACACAGCCTGAGACTTCACTGCTTAGTTTGCATTACTCCCCGAGGACTATCCGCGGGAGAACGCGACACTCTCTTTACGCTCGATTCCCCTTGCTGACTGTGTTTCCGATCTGCGGAACACGGAATCGGGTCGTTTGATATATATATATATATATATATATGATTTTGGTCCCATCTTGAGTTGCATACTCGATCGGTGGATCATGGGACCATCTGTTTAGACTCCTTTGAGTCCGCTCGCCTTGACGGTCCTCGCAAGGTTGAGCTCCTGATATCTGATCTTTCCATGCCTAGCTGGCAGTACGTTCCCCGAGGGTTGTCTGCGGGATGCTGCCACCTTCTTTAGATTGTCCAGTCTCTTCTGCTGGTAGCCGATATGTCGCCTATCGACTGGTACTGATGATCCGTCTGATGGATCACTGATGCCTTTGCGTCCGCTCACCTTGACGACCCTTGCAAGGTTGAGTTTCTGACTGAATATTCGATGATTAGCATGTAGCACTCCCCGAGGGTTATCTGCGGGAGGGTACATCATTTTTTAGGTACTCGATTTCATTTCTGGTGTCTCCTTCTGTTGTAGCACGAAGCCGGGTCTTTTGAGTTGTGTACTTGGTCCCCTCTCTGATTGTGTATCCGATCTGCGGATCACGGGACCAAGTCTTCTGATTATGGTCTGATTCCCAGCTCCTTTGAGCCTGCTCACCTTGACGACCCTCGCAGGGTTGAGCCATGACTTGCGGTATTCAGTGTGTCTCCTACGATCTTCCGACCTCATGACCACCGAATGCTACGATGTCTCTTGTTCTTTACTTGTCCATATCTTTCTAAGACTTTGATTAACCGGAGGAATCTGTACTGTTCCTTCTTCCTCCCAGTCTTATAATATCGGCTCTGTTTCTTCATGCTGACCCTACGAGCCGATTGACTGCTTCATGCTACCAGTCCATGCTTTACTTCTGATCTACTTTCCCCGGTAGCCAACACCCACCTGACTGCATATCCGGGTGTCTTTTTACCTTCTGACTGCGTCCTCGTTCTCACAGGGAGATGATGACGCAAGTACAGTATTCACTTGTCAGATATCGTCCTGTACTTCACCAGTCTCTTCATCGCTTGTATATATGTGTGCCTTGTTCATTCTTTCTCCCGCATGTTATGTGTGCCCTAGATCTGTCGCCATATCTTTGTGACTACACTTAGGACGTACCTTGTCCTAAGTATAGGGGGTACACACCGCATTGTTCTTTCGTCGTTCAGTTTCGTCACTCCTATTGTTACCTATACTTAGGGATATCTCACCCTAAGTATAGGGGGAGTGATGCGTATATTCTCCACGATCTTTTCATCTATCTGTATATATCTCTCTTTTCTTCTTTTCTTCTTTTCCTTTTCTATCTTCTGTATCTAAATAAAAGGTGTCGCCCCTTGTAGACAGTCTTCTATACTTAGGACGTACTTTGTCCTAAGTATAGGGGGTGCACCCCTGATTTGTTAATTCTTTGATATGTCTATTCCCACCCTTGACCCTCCCTGATTTGTGTACAGTCTGCTATACTTAGGATTACTTGATCCTAAGTATAGGGGGACGGTCAACTTCTATTTCCTTCATTTCTTATTTCTATATTCTTTAGACTTGTCTATACTCAGTACGAGTTATGTATTCTCTTTTCTTTTTCGATCTATGAGGACATAGCTCAAGCTAAGTATAGGGGGGTCGTATATACTCTGTATATACTTTATCCATAACTCGTACTTTCGTATAATTATTAATAAATATGGCTAAAAATAAGATATAATTCATTGAAAATTAATTAATAATGCTTCTTATTCCTCAGATTCTTTTTGTACATACTGATTAATAAATCAGGTTAAATTTTTGCAAAAAGATTTGAAAAATGGCGTTAACTGTTTGGAAAACATTTTGTGAAATATTTTTAACCTTTGTAAAAATATTTTGATTGCAAAAAAATTCTTATAGTTGTGTGAAACAAAGTATTTGAAAACCTATAGTTTTGAAAACTTTTTGTAAAATTATTTTGAAAAATGTATATAGCGTTTGCAAAATCTTTGCAAAATGGCTTTCAAATGTTTGTAAATATTTGCAAAAATTATTTTGTACAATAGTTTTCAAATTGATTTTTCAAATAAATTTGAGTAATAAAAGAAATAAAATAAATCATAAATAAAATACATTGAATTCTTTATCAATTGTGTATACACCTAAATAAATCACTTTGATCAATCCTGTAAATTCTTTAAGTCTTGTAAAATAAAGAGGCACGCCCGTGTAAATAGTTGTACATATTTTATACTTTGAGTGCCAAAATTATTTTATTTGCAAAATTCTTTGTGTAAAACTTTTCTCTTTGTTTTCAAATTCTTTGAAATTGCATTATTCTTTGCATATTTGTAAATAGCATTTGCATAGCATTCATATTCTTTGATTGAGCTTGATGATTGAACTAGTCCAATAAAGTCGAAGATTGGATCTTGGTTGGACCTTACCGCACCTAA
Organism: Ottelia alismoides; assembly: GCA_037367405.1. NCBI lineage: Eukaryota > Viridiplantae > Streptophyta > Magnoliopsida > Alismatales > Hydrocharitaceae > Ottelia > Ottelia alismoides. The sequence goes on along the minus strand of JAZKJV010001634.1, from coordinate 387,978 downwards.
CCGCACTGGAACCTTATGGGAACTAGGTTTAAGGTACTTCATGTCTATTCAGACTTAATTCTTTGAGAAATCAGGAGTGGGTTCAAGTCACCTAAATGGACTAACTAGAACTTTTCGAAACACACGTATGACTCTTGTCGGCCGTAACCTAACTTGGACACTTGCACCTTTCACTTGGCTCAACTCAGTTGGAGTGGTGAGGGGGTTGGATTTGCTAGTCTGAGACACACACGGGTGGAAACATTCGTCCTCGTCTAGGGAGGGAAGTGCACCCCAACCTGATCCAGTTTCAATGAAGTCGAATGACAGGAGAGTGTGGGTTGCAATAAAGCTTCAAAAGAGGGATAGTCTTCTGGCTCAAGAGGGAAAAGTCCTTATGTAAATGCTGTTGTAAATAGTATGTTGAAAAAAAGAAGAAAAAAAGAAAAAAAAGAAAAAGAAAAACTCCAAAAAAGTGGACAGGCTTGTAAATAAAAATAAAAGTGCCTGCCGGAGTATGTATATATGTTGTATAGAAAATAAGCAAGCTTGAGCATCAAAATTATAGCATGTAAGCCTGCAGCTGGATGACTTGACTACACTGGTCTTGCATTCCAGGATAGGTAGCTACACTGACTACCGTCCATTCTTTTCTTCCCCTCCTCCTCTTGAGTTGGATGCCACTTGAACTTAGAAGGGAATTCCCCGCTCCTCGACAGTAGAGGGCTGGATTGGGGAATCATTGGGTTGTCATTCTGGAGAAGTCAGTTCCTTTGTCATTTCAGTTAGGGAGAGCCACTATCACTTACACTGTACAAGTCAGCTTCATAGTCATAAGGGTTTGTGTATGATATAGGCTAGTTCTGACCTGGCTATTGAGGTAATTTGAACCGAGTTCTGTGACTATCGAAGGCTGTTGTGTTTTAAATCTGGTTCCCTATCAGGTTCCACACACATTTTCACACCAAGGTCTAACCTGAGCTCCAAACTTTGATTTTGTACAGATAAGTTTAATAATCATGACCAATTCAATTTATTCTTTAAATTCTTTATTTTTTGCCTTTTCTTTTCTTCTTATTCTTTATTCTTTTTATACTTATTGCATAAGTATTTGCTAGGGACTAGCAAAGGCAAGTATAGGGGGATGATGAATCTCGATTCATCATTCTTTATTCTATCATTTTGGCCTTAAAAACCCAAGCAAATGCATGAAAATAACATCCATTTGTACATATTAGCATTCATTGTATTTATTGTACATAAAATAAGGTTTTTAATGCCAAAATTATAGAATAAAGAGAAGAAAGAAAAAAGGAATAAAATATTGCAAATATTTTATGACCCTAACCCCGAGACCAAGGCCAGAATGGAATTAGTCGATAAGGAATAAAGTAGGGGGAGATAAGGGCAAATAATACAATAAATACCTCATTTATTTATTCATTCATTTATGCATTTTTGACACCTATTTTGTATAGAATTATTTATTCATCAAATTAAAATCTTTTGTACATGAAAGTTGTAGATAATAATGTAAATAAAAATACAAAATTGAGTTTATGTAAAAATAGTATATAGTGTACATTTTATACACAGAATAAAAAGCCAGAATCTCAACTTCACAGACCCATATCTTGCAAATAAAAACTCAAAATCCACGAAACTCATCTTTAATTGTATATAGCTTTCCAAGAACTATTTAATAAAATTAGTTTCAGAATTTTTGGAGTTTATCTGTGAAAGTTAGGTTGTGGGCCCTATTGTACATAATACCGATTAAAATATTCAATTTATTCATTACTTATTATTTTTAAAAATTCATATTTTTATAATTTTTTGAACATTATTTATAACCTATGTGTACATTAAAATTAGAATTAAACCTAAAATAAACATGAGACTCAAATAAAGCTCTGCCAAAACATAGATGAAATACCTTTGTTCTATATGTATATAAATAAAAGGGAAATACATTCTTTAATTCTTTTATTCTTTCATAAAACTGTAAATATTACATATATTTTATTAAAAATACAAATCTAAAATAAAAACAAATAAAACGAATTAAATAAATAAAATGTATATAAAATATAGGTACAATACCTATAAGTATACCTACATATTACATATACCTATTTATTTAAAAATGCAAATAAACTCATAAAAATCAAATAAAAATATATTTATACTCACAAAAATAAGTTATAAATATATAAAATGATATAATGAATTAATAAAATAGAATACATAAAATAAAAATAAATTATACAATATACATGTAAATATATCTATACATACACCATTAATAATTAACTTGTAATAAAACACAACAAAAAAAATAAATAAAAATCGTAATAAAATACTACATAAAATAATAAACATTTTTTATTTTATACTCCAAAAGTAATAAAAGCATTTACTATTTTAAATTAATTATTCTTTAATAACCCTGTTGTTTTGTCCTGTAGTGAGCCTACATGGACCAATGGCAGAGTTCCCTCCGTTGACCTCGGTCAACTCAGTCCCCAGCCTCACCAGCCCGTCAAATCTGCCAGACATTGCGTTTTCTCCAAATTTTCCCGATCGACCCGTCGCTCCAATGACATCGGTCCCTTTACGGAAATTACTCCCAAAACAACCCTTATACACGCCCATGGCTTGTTTCCCTTGTATATAACTTCGATTTCTTATTTTTGGCCGGTCAATAAGGGCTCCCATTATGTTCATAAATAATTTCAGCCTCCAGCCCGTCAAATCTGTCAAACCCCCCGTCTTCTCCCATTTTTCCCGGGTGCCCCGTCCATCGATCGCCTTTGCGTCCTTCACAGGAAATGTTCCTGGCATATTGTACATCCACGCCCAAGGATTGTTTCCCTTGTATATATCACCGATTCCTTATTAGTTGCCGGTCAAATAAGGGCGCCGACCATGTTTATAAATAACTCCATCTTCCTCCTCCGAATTTTTTGGCCATTTCCCTAGCCCTAGAGCTCCCACCTTCGGCCTAGTGTGCATCCATGTGACAGGTGGAGGTCCCCTGAAGGTTGTGGAAGCTCGCGGAGGAAGGAGATGCGCCCACGGTGGAGCTCCAGTGTCCGTCCTGCTCCCTGGAGGCCCCCAGGTATAAGAGCTGCGCATTTACTTTCTTAGGTAGATTTTCATTTCAGTTTTTCATTCCCGCATTTTATTTCGCATTTAGATCAGTAGCATAGCCTAGTTTAGCCAAATCGAAGTTCACCGGAGCTCTGCTCCGGCGACTTCTCCACAGTGCTTCCGACAGTTTCCGATCCCCATTCCGCTTCCATTTCACTCCCCATCACTTTCTCCACCTCTATGTCACCTAAATCCAACCAGATCTTCCTTAGATCTGTGAGTCGATGCTCACCTCCTCCACTTCACCAGAGCATCGCCGCCCCCTTCGTTTTTATGCTAACAGCTTCTATTTTTGGCCGAGGAGCTTCGCCTCGAGCCGTGTTTGCTTCCTATGCAGGTCAGTCGCCTTGAAACGCGCCAGGAGACGCAATCAAAGCCGACGGAGGTACCTGGAGCCCCATCTTTTCCCTGAGCTAGTTGCGACGCTCCAGTGCATCTCCGGCCGATCCAAGACTCCCAGCACTTAGATGACACCTACAGGAAGGTTTTGGGCCATCCCAGAGCTTCAAAGACCTTCGGAGGGGAGAGATATCATAGGAGGAACCTCGCTCAGGCGAGTGTTCTTCCTTGTTATTCCACCAAGCCTCTCAGCCGTCGGATCAAGAAGGAGCGCCCAGTTGGAACCACAGCCGTTGGATGCAGCACTTCATCGACCGCCAGATCGTGACCCGCAATCTAATCTCTACCATCCATTGGCAGATCGTCATCGGCAAACGTGTAGGCGCCACGTGGATAAGTCAAGAACAAGAGCCGTCCGATCGCGCCTATGTTTGTGGTAAATTTCATATCTCACCCCACTATTTTTGTATTTATTATATAGTTTTGTTAATAAAATGTAAAGTGTTAAATAATTGGGAATTTTGCGTAGGATTTCTTGTATGTTTTGGTATTATCCGTTTGGTCCTTCCCAGCCTCACGTGCAGTCCCACATGAGGGTTGTAATTTTGCATGTGTGTCCTAGCATTTTTGGCTATTGTAAAATATTCTTTAATGTTTAAATAAATGTTGTTTTATCAAGGTAAAATTGCAACTGAGCCCCTATTATTCATTCTTATTGCATATTTGCCCCTGCCAGGACTTATTCTCTTGTGATATTTATGAATTCATTAAAAATAGCTATTTAGCTCCTAAAAATCCATAAAAATTAGGTTAGATGCTTCATGTAGTGTACTTTCTCACCCACATTTTATTCTGCATTTTTTGCATTTAACCTCATTATGAAAAAAATGAAAAGGAGCCCTTTTTGCACTGTGTAATTTATAAAATACAAAAAAAAATTACAAAATATTTTTGAAAAATTCCAAAAATATTATATATGGTATACATATATATAAATTGAGTCCAGAAAATGAAAAACCCTAAAAGTAAGAAAAATAAAAATATAAAAATTTCAAGAAGCTCCAAAATCCTAAAAAATATAAAAACCTTTCAAAAATACCAAAAATATGTTTTCTTATTTTTATAATTATCTATATATTATTACTTATGGTCTAAAATTAATTTGGGTAATTTTTAGACTTATTTTATATTTTAAAACCCAAATTATTTTCGGCTATTTAATTAGTCCTATATTGGGGACATTTTTGGAATTAAAAATACATAAAAATTAGTAAAATTCAGGAAAATAACCAAAAAAATATAAAAATGTAAAAAGCCAAAAAAATTTTATATCTAATATATATATATTGAGTATTAATATTAACATATATCCTTATATTACCTCTCTCTCTTCTCTTATATATATCTCCTTATATATATCTATATTGTATAATAAAAAGAATATATAAAAAATATAAAATATAAAAACAAAATAAAAATTATAAAAACAAAAATAAAATAAAAAAAATAGAAAATTAAAAACCCACAAAATAATAAAAATTGGACATGATCATTGAATTGAATAATTGCACAACCAATTTCACAACACAACCATTCGCCTCCCAGTGTTCGACCTCTACTTGTGCTTACACCTATACACATTTGCATGTAGAGTTATAATAAATTTTAACTCCATATTTTTGAGATTTAATTGCATATATTTCATTGTGGGTTAATTGTTGATTGATTTGGGATTTATTGAGCGGTCACCGCATCGACTGGATGTCTCGCCTTGTGAGATATCTAGACCCTCGATTTTTCCTGTTCATCACCTATTTAAAGGGATAGCACCTCAAAGGGTTGAGGAAGTGAATGTTAAAACTGGTTGCCCTTATGCACCAGTTACGAGAAGCCGAGTGTATGCTAGATGTGTACAAAAGCCAGATATATGTCATGTAGTGGGAGTAGTAAACTGTTACTAATCCTACTATGGAGATAAAACACTTGATTGCAATAATAACAAAATCTTCAAAGATGACAAGACTTTATAGATATTGATCTCTAAGTCTTCAAGAAATTAAGACTTTATGGATAGTGATCTAAAAGGTCTTAACTTTGGATACCTTTGGAGATAAAGATCTCCAGGAATAAGGGTATTCTGATAAGGATTATGGAAATACTAGTTATAATAATTATTGAGCAATAATGTCAAGGACACTATAAATGCTTTGACTAGATTGAGTATTGGTTGCATAAGATGCAACATTCGCATTAGATGCGAAGACTGTTACTGGGGATATGCAAGTGCCGTAAAAGGACTTGGCGTAGTCTCGCGGGAACAGAGTGACTGATCAGCTTACCTAGCTATTTTCTAAATAGCCTACGATTGTCACATGAGTGTGGGTTTAAATGATTAGCCCATTAATGGCTCTTTGGGCTAGTGGGAGATTGTTGGTCATGCGATCCCACAACGAGCCATTATGCAATAAATGTTATTGCGAATATCATTCCCTGATCTGAAATGAAGAATAAATAATTTGCATAATAGGTCCCTTAGAACAATTAGGGTTATGTACCATGGCCATCTTAATAATCATACAGTTGTTGATTAAACTATTTAATCATAGAGGCTGGTGCTTGGATGGATATCTAAATGGTTAGATTGAGGACTCATCAAGCACCGTCAAATGATTGTTAAGAGATGATCTCCATCCTAGGCAGGAGATGGCAATCCTTTCTCAGTTAGGGTGATATCTGACCGACTCTTGATGCAAGTCCTCTGCATAGGAATAGAGATTCGAAGGTATCAGATTAGTTAGGTCAAAGAGTTGACTTAACGAGATCGAGATAACCAAAGTCCTATATCATATGCTGTCATGATATACGCACACATCCTCTGATTGGAGACAGACGTGTTACTATATATCTGAGTATGTACATTTGGCAGACCAATAGGTTGATGACCTAATCAAGGTCTATACGCAGACGCGCTGGTGTGCATGCAAGGGCATATAAGTAATACGATCTCTCGAGGGGATCATACAGGTTCAGTTACTGAACCGGAAGACATGAGCTCACTCATGAGATATTGGGAAATCAAATTCCATGCACGGTCGTCTCGCTTTGGAATCTTGACTGTAGGTTTAATATATACTTTTGAAAAGTATATAATCAAGACCTAAGTATGATATATGCTTTTGGAAAGTATATGATTAATATCAACTCCTAATGATCGAATGAGGAACTTACTGATAGAACTCTGAAGTAGATAGTGTAAAGTTGATCTAATACTTCGGGTTTATTCTGAGTCTTCCAGTATGCAGGATGTACAGGTATTAGGAATACATGAGGGTGATGTGATCATAAACGATTGTATAACCATGATGCTTCCATTCCTAGGGAGTGATGAAACGAGTCTGGATTTTAGTGACTCCTCTCAGTAGAGAAGTAATCTGATCTTGGTCCAAATATTGGACATTGATCTGAATGTGATTCAGATGTAATGAGAAGATTAGATTTGCGATCTTGATTTAATCAAGCATCTATGGGAGTCCCACGATCTGGATTTGAGATATGATCTCAATATCCAAGTCACTATACGTGGAACAATACAATCGCCCTGTCCTTATCTCCAAGTATATTTGGAGAAATCGTATTATCCTTGAAAGGGTTCATGATAATTTCATTGTTGAGACATATATCCGAGCATTGAGAAAATGAATAATTGAATGTGATTTAATTATCACGAATTATATGAATTTGATTCATATTATTAGGAAAGTTATCATAGATAATTAAACGTGATTTAATCATAAAAGATGTAAATAATGTGAATGTGATTCATATTATTTAGGAGCATGAGAATAGAGATTCAATATGATTAAATGTGATTTAATTATCATAGATATGAATAATGTGGATAGAACTATCCATATTAATCATATATATTATAAATGTGATTTATAATATATACGAGAGAGCTATTTATAATTTACATTTATTAATTAAATGTTAATGTGAATTGGATTCACATTGGACATTAAATTGAAAATGGAATTTACATTTTATTTTGGGTTGTGAATGTGATTCACAAATTTCCAATGGCATGATTGCAATGTTCACAAATAAATTGGATTTATTTTTGTGAAATAATTTACAACAGAAGTTATTGCAAATATTGGAGAAATTAATGGGATAATGTATCTCATGGAATAAAGGATAAGAAGCCATCTTCCTTGTAGGGAGGGTGGACGGTCACATTTCCTACATGGAATGTGGTGGCCGTCCACTCCTTTCATGGTAGGAGGCTTGCCTCCTTCCTATTTCTTCAATGGAGATTGATTTGATATAAATCAAATTATATTTAATATATATTTGATTTTTATTAAATTAGTTGTTGTTGTTTTCTTGCCAACAAAAACTTAGCCATTGAATGAAACACAAATCAATGAGAGCCATTGGAATTGTGTTGCCCATGGATTGAGATCCATGGATCCCCAAATATTATAAACAGAAGGGCACCCCCTTTGCTCTTTTTTACACAATGAGAACATAAGTCTCTCTCTCTCTCTACACACCCTCTCTTCAACTCTCTCTTGTGTCGTCCACCATGGATGCCCTAGAGAGGTTCTTCATCGTCGTAGCATCGTCATTATGCTGCCCGATCGTTTGCTCGTGGATCTCCGTCTCCTTCGGTGCTCCTCGCTCGTGAAGAAGATGCCGGATTTCTGTGACGAGATCAGGAGATCCGCCGCTTGGATCATCAACATGGATTGCGAGAAGCACGTGTTTCATCAACATGCTCGCAAGCGTCTCCTCCATCAAATCGGACTTGAGGCAGGAGGTCTCTTCGTTTAGAGACTCGATCACAACCACACTTCAAGAGGTAATCCTATTACTTGTTTGTGGTAAACGAAACGATCCGAGAAGTGTTCTTGGATCATGTGGGTTCGTCACATGAAAATTTTAATTTCCACTGCATCGAGCAACTAGTGCGACTAGTCACTCCCGATCGCATACGATGCGATCCTCACGCTTCCGTGATGCGCTTAGGTTCTCACCATATCCTTCACAGAGTACATGGGAAAGGTATTGAACAAGTAGAAGAAGTAGATGAAGAATCTGAATCATAACTAAAACATGCTTTTTTGTATTACTCAGTCTATTGTTCTTCATACATGAATCTTTTACATTTAACTTGTAATTTAAAATAGATCTGTCTACTAAAGATTGGGGAATGTGGGCTATAGGTACGTCCTCCTCAACCGAAGGTGCAAAGTCCTCCATATTCTCTGAATTTGCTCCATGCTGTTGGTGAGTTCTCATACTCCTTCTTCTCTCTTTGCCACAATCATCCTCTTATGCTGAAGGGGATGTTGTTGATGCATGTCTTCCCCATCTTCTGAAGTCTCCTCCGGTAGAGTCTCATAAACAACCCCATTCATGTCCCTTCCTCGATCAAGTACTACAACGATCCTTCCTCTCCTGAGTAACATATGATTAACACAATTAAACAAAAGAATCTCAAGCTCAAATCAAGGGAAGTCTGAGGAATATATCTGATCATATTTATGCTGATGCTGAGGGTGGTTCATGTTGTTGGGATTAGCTCAAAACTGGGCAGGAATGGATGTAGATGGAGCAAACTTCTCATCATGTAGATGGGATGGGTGGTTGAGGTCAACCCACAAATTCTGCACCCGTCTTGTAGGAACACAACTCCTCAACAATCTACCATTGAAAATCGATGGGTCTTGATGAAGGTAACTGGTGTTGTTGTGAAGAAGAAGAGGGAAAACATGAAGACTGGCCTCGATGGCCCTGGTAGTGCTTTTGATGCGGGGGATGTTGGATATGTGGGCCTCACTGGATCAACTAGTACATATGCTGACAAACATACGGCTGCTGCTGCCTCATCAGCTGGGAGTGGTAGGCTCCAGAGCTCTGTTGTGCAAGAGGTGTAGGTATGAATGATATGTTGTAAAAAGTAGGGGATGGTGGTAAAGTGTATGGTCCCCCCAAACTTCTCTACATGGCAGGGTCATGCGTGTACACACACCATTCACTTCCCGCACATGGGAAGTCTCTTTGTAGCTGTCTCCACTGATGGTGTCTGCTGTTGATAAAAGTGAGTAAGAGTCTAGACCTCTACCCATGACTGTGGTGGCCCTAACATCAGATGTTCCTTTACATGATGTACTTGATAAACATGAACAACAGATGCGATCATGATAGATATCTTCATCTTAGATATCCTCTTTGTCAACTCTACCATCTGCTTCAACAATTTGGATAAGTTGTTCTCCAACTCATACATACTCTTGTCGATATTCTTTACAACTGTCAATTATTATGCTATGATTCCCATATTGGGAATCAGATCCTCAAAGATATCAACTACCTTCTTATCCCCTTCAGATAAGAATGATATGGGGGGTCTCTATATGAGCTCTGTTAGTGGTCTGTGCTCTACTCATCTCGTCCATCCTCTCAAACATCTTCCAGACAGTGTCCGCACCACGTGAAGCATTGATGCCTCTACAAGCAACATTAACTAAACCCTGCATCTCAGGTTTGAGATCGCTTAATATCAACTGGACAAGGATGGTAGGCTCTAGCCCATGAACAGGACACTTTCGCAATAAATCCTTGAATCTCTCCCATGTATCATAGAAAGGTTCATTTGGTAGTTGGGAAACTCATGATGCAAGAACACATCAAGTTAGTTCTACTCAAGGATAGAACATCTTCAGGAAAATGTCCTTAAACTAAGTATAGATAGTTAAAAATATCACCAAGTTCCTCATCCAATAATCCGCATTATCTTTTTAGGGCAAAATGCAGAGCTTTGAGTCTAATATAGTCCGGTATAACCCTAGGATGTCTAAGGTTAGTACAAACTTACTCAAAGTCTCTAAGGAATGGATATGGTTCCTCACGTGCATTCCCGTTAAAGCTCGATAATAGATTTAAGAATCACGACTTTAATTCATATTCAACTTCAAGTTCAACTAGACTTCAACCAATTTATCATCTGAATTTGTCCATGATAATATGCCACATCCATATGTCCATCCACCCCTAGGTTAAGCTGGTTAATGTGGACTCTCAACAAATCTACATTTCATTATGAGGCTGCTAACCTAGTTAAGACCATATGAAATGTGTCTTTACATTCTTCTTCCTCCCCATTTTATCTCTTTGGAGGCATCTTAACCGAATCTTCTAAACCTTCATCAAAAAGAGGATTCAAGTGAGATCGTGATGAAGATATTAAAATCATATCGCCTCACCAAATAAATGATCTTTCTTGGTGATAAGAGAAGAGAGAAAGGGTTTGGTTGGAGTATAAATGCTCCCTAAGAGGTACTCATAAAATCCCAAATTAAAATAAGGGTTATTTCGAATCCAGGAAGATCTAGGAGAAGAAGGTGGTTGGATCTTGGAAGGCATGATTTTTGGACGGTTTAATGATAAGTTCGCAAAATCCGAACAAAAATCCAGCCAGTTGTCCATCTTCGATTTCAAGAGAGTATGGAATTGTGAGCAAGATAAATTCAAAGGAAACCTAGCACTACATTGCACTTGAATGTGCAGAATCAACTCACACAAATCAAACACAAGGCAAAACCTTTGAATATTTTCACCAACTCAACATCTTAGAGCTATAAGAGTTCAACTTATTTTATCTTGTCAGTTTTAATTTAGTGATTCAAATAATATTTACAAACATTACACACATGGTGTCTCGTACTACACCCGGTTGAAGTCTTATAAGCGCTTAAATAATAAAGTCATCTTCTTGGGATGACACGTTAAATATCACACACAAAAGGAACTTATAAGCACATACAACCGAAATGTATTTCTAAGATCGAAGGAAACCACATGTAGCTCCCAAAATCTGCGATAATTGGACCTTGAGACTTAGGGTGGAAATCTAGGGATTTGTCTCTATACTTAGGGATCCATCCTCACCCACTTTGTATGGGGGAAGTACCTATGTCCAATGAGGGTGTTACTGACCGTAATACAAGGTTACTTTTATTCCAAGTTAATTATGGGTAACTTGCATAATTAAGTCCCAATTTTAATATTGGTTATCACTTGATTTAATATGCCCACACTAAATATCGCCTAACATTCAATCCCTTTTCCTTTAGACCTTAAGTTGTAAAACGAAGGAAGGGATCGGAAAATGGAATGCATGTGGAAGTCATTAATGCATGCACTCGTTTATAGATACTCACATGGATTCCTTACACTCTCCATATGGATATTAGACTGAATTTAATCAATCTAATCTAAATGATGCATGTCAAAAAGTCACCCTTAAGCAAGTGTTCTATTAGCGATGAAGAATATTAATTAAGTCTGACTAAATAGAATGTAGCTTATAGTGCATGTTGATGAATCTCTAAGATAGTAGTGGACCTTGTGAGATCAAAAATTGTGTGTCTGACGAACCTCGATTCATCCTATATTAATTTGTCGAATTGTTATAGTCGACAATCATGATCGATAAAAAATTAATTACACGAACGGATAAATCAATAAATTAATTAATGTGGGGTTTTATGTATTTTTAACCTGGGAAAGCCGTAGGGTCGCCTCAAGTGGCAAAGGAACAACATCAGTCAGCTTAGATGAATTAGCTCATAGTTTTCCATGCATATTTTTGGTATTTTTTAATGTAAAATAAATGCCAATGCACAAATACGATTGAACTAGGTTAGTAAGAAATTAAGCAACTTAGCCAAATTAATTTTAATGCAAAAATAATTGAATTTAGCTAAGTTATATTTTTCCCAGAAACCTAATAAAAGATGAATGAAAAACGTATTTTTTTATTTTTTTAGGTTTAAAATGCAACAATAAAAAATGAACACTTTTATGAGATTTATTCATTTTTTCAGACAAAGAGAATGCAAAAATTATGATTTTTCAGTGGAAGTGAAACGTGATGAGATGAAGCTACTATTTTTTTAATTTTTTGAGAATATATGATTTTTATGAATTTTTTAATATAAACAGAAAGACTGTGGGTATTTAATTCCTAATGACTCCACAAAATCATATTATCTAGAGAGTGATTTATCTAAAAAGATATTTTAATAAGCAATCCGAGAGAGTTGAAATTTCACGAAAATAATATTTGTGGATTTAATTAAAAATCATTTACTGAAATCACTCAAGAATTTATTTCATGAACAAGACACATCCAATTTTGGTGAAATTTAGATAGTAATTAAAGCACAACTACATGCATCGTCTTGATTTTTTCATAATTTTTGGAGCAATATTTAATTGAATATGAATTTCAGACCATGAATTGGGTAAAATATGTAATTTTTTACCAATTTTTTAATTAATTAACTATTGCTCACAAAATTACAAATAAATATCCACGAGATAAAGAATTATATGCTATAGAACTTGCAATTTTTGTATTACAAAATGATGTAAAATGGATGTTCCAATTACTGCTCAAAGTCAGGGCTGTCTGCGTAATACAGAAATAAACATCAATGAAATAAAATGTGCCTAGGAGCACTTTTGCAATTTTAAAAACATGAAAGGACTCAACACACAAATTTTTCAAAATAAAATAAAAAATAAAATAGGGAAGAAGAGGCAACCTCATCGCAGGGGAGAACAATGGAGGAGGCACGATATCGAGGATGGCAGAGGTCATGGGGCGATGAGGGTGCGACTGGACGGTGGCTCCGTGGATGGTGGTGGCTGAGGGCTGCGCGTGGTGGCGCGGGGCATAGACATGGGCGTATTGGAGAGCACGACTGGGATGCACTCGAGAAGGGAAGTCGTGGGGATGGCTCGGTGATGAATCCACGATTCATCATCTCAATATCTTGATCTTAGCAAAATCCACGAGTAAATTCTCTAATAAATGTATATAAAATCAATAAATTAACAAATGACTCTTGTAAATAAAATACATGAATTATTGTATATTAGATTGTACAAAATAAATTAACAATAAAAAGCCGCAAAATCAAAGGAGTTTTATACATGTAAATAGCCCTTAACTTTATGTATTTTTAATAATTTCATTTCAATTCCTTTTTGGCTAATTCTTTCTCCAACATGTTCATATCAATGTATATAAAAATACAAAAATATAAAACAAAATTTACCTCAAACAAATGCTCCTAGATCCCAAAGGGAAAAAGCCGTAAAGACCAACTTCCAAGCCAAATTCCCGCTCCGTATGAACTCCAAATTCATCAAACTCACTTTTAAAGTTCAATTTAGAAAATTATCTATCCAACAGAAGTGGTTTCATTAAAATCAGAGCTCATTTGCAAAAGTTGGGTTTTGGGACCTAGATGTACATTGTATACTATGTATATATTCTTTCTTTCTTCATTTTTTATTTTTATCTTTCTTAATTACTAAAATCCAAAAAATCATTGTGGTGTTGTATTTTGATTGTACTATTTTATTGTATTTTCCTATTGTACATAGCTACTACTAAAAAGACAAAAAAAATATAAAAAGAAAAGCAAACAAAAAAATATGTACATGTTGTATGTATTCACTTGTAAATTCACCATTTTTCCCTCTTTATTTTTGTTGTATTTAAAGTAGCATACTTTATATCATTATTTATTTATTTTCTCATTCTCTACAATAACCTCCAAGTCTTCATCAACCTCCATTCAACACCATTATTCATCTAACTTCCCATTCAACCCCATCACTAATTTAACCTCCCATTCAACACCACCACCATTCTAACTTCCCTTTCTCTTCTCTTTATATTCATTTGTACATCCTCATTTTCCCCCATCCACCATTCTTATAGAATAAGGAGAGAGCTTGGAGTGTTTTGTTGGTGACAGCGGCGAAGCATCGTCCTCAAGCGACGACCTCCTTCAGGTGAGATCCGCGGAGCTACGCTCCGCGTCACGAGTTCCCCACCGAGCTCGCGTAGCTTCTCCGATTTTTGTTTCGCCAATCGGATCGAGGCGACCACAGGAATCCAGCGTAGCTGCTCCGCCAATCCGGCGAAGATTCAGGTAAGTATTCCTTTTCATTTCCCTCGTTATTTTGTCTTATCTAATATTGTGTCCTTTGATTTGTCTCCGTCATTTTTTTTATATCACTCCACCACCCAATCTCCACCATTTACCAGTTTCCCCTTTATATGTACATATTTATGTTCTTTTTGAAAACATAAAAAAGTTAAAAAAATCTAAAACAAAAAAAGAAGTTTTCTTTTTATCTGTTACAGCAGCCAAAAAAATAAAAAAAAAGACAAAAAAAGAAAAAAAACGCAGGAGGAGCAGCTCGGCCGCCGCCCCCTGGTACCCATCGCCGCCAACCGCGCGGCCCCCCCCACTGCCGGCGCACGCCGCCGCCATCCTTCCACGCCGCCCTCCGCGCGCGGCCGCGCTAGTGCGGGGGAGCTCCGCCCCCCGTGCAGCTGTGTGTGCAGCCCGCCCTCTTCCCCGCCTCTTTCCGCCGCGGGTGGCCACGCCGCCCTCGCCAGCCCCGCGCCGCCCCCAGCTCCGTGGCGCGCGGCCGCGCCCCTGTCATCTCCTTCGAACCAGCCCCAGGCCGCGCCGCCCCTCCTCGCTCGGCCAGCTCCCACCGGCGGCGCCGCCCCCTCGTGCTCCCGTTGGGTTCTTCATCCCACAGAGAACCTGTGAAGAAGAAAGGTCCACTTTCCTTTCTTTTTCATTTTTTTTATTTTGTAAAAATTGCATCGTTTTGTTGTATAGTTTCTAATATTACAAACAAGTCCCTGTATATAACTTGCATTGTAATCTTCAATTTCTGTTTTGTACAAAGACCCCTATGTTCACACGTTAATTTGGACATCAATCTGTCATCTTTTTACTCAATAAAAAATGGCATTGTGTTGAGAAACTAATTCTCTACAGTTTGAATATTTATTTGTATTTTTGTGAGTCGTGGGTAATTAATTAAAAATAGTTAACTGAAATTCTGTGTATTTTACCCAATCTGAGCACTTAAATTCATATCTCACACACGGTTGCTCTAAAAATTCCACAAAAATTTGACATGATGCCTTGAAATGTGATTAAGTTACAATCCAAATTTCACATCTATTGGAGTTGTCTTGTGCCTGAAATAAATTGTAGAGTGTTTCTAGTATTTGATTTATTATTAAATCCACATACATCATTTTCGCAAAATTTCAAGTCTCCTGTATTGCTTATCTAAATATCTTTTTGAGATAATTTGTTCTCGGACTAATTTGATAACGTGGATTTAATAGGAATTAATTACTCGTCTCCACTCTGTTTTCACTAAAAAATCCATAAAAAATTCATAACTTGTCAAAAAATTCTAAAAATATTACTGTAGCTTCCTTGCATCATCTTTTAGTTCCAGTATTTTTTTTATAATTTTTACTTACTATTTGTGTGAGAAATTGCGAAAAAACCCATAAAAAGTGTGCATTTTTCATTATTGCATTTTAACCCCTAAAATTCTAAAAAAATATGTTTTGCATTCATCACTGGATTAGGATTCTAGGAAAAATACGAATTGGCTAAATTGGACTTCTTTTCCATTAAAATTAATTTGGCCTTGTTTGTGTTTTCTGAGTGTCTTGGTTCACTTGCATTTGCATTCTATTTGCATTAAAAAAATATAAAAAAATACCACTTGGAAATCTAGATCTTTATTTTCAAATTAAACCAAGTTGTTCCTTTGCCTCCCTGAGTTCGACCCCGGACTTGCCCGGGATATAAATTAAGCCGAGACACTCTTCACGGAGATCTTCTCTCGGTTCTGACTGAATCGCTAAGTACACGTATTACAACGTGACCAAATTAAACAACGTATTTAGCGAGTCGTCACTCGGCTGGAGGAGGAGGGGCTTACGACCTCATCGCAGGGGCGAACAGTGGAGGAGGCGTGTGACGAGGGTAGGCGGAGGTCGTGGGGTGTCGAGGGCGCGACCACGGAGGGCATGACCGCAGAGGGTGTGTATGGATGGTGGCTCCACGATTGGTGGTGACTGGGGGTTGTGCTTGGTAGCACGTGCCGTAGCAGAGGTGTTGTGAGGAGGGAGGCCGGTGATGTGTAGGGAAGCGCGGGGATGGCTCGTGGAGAAGGGTCAGGGGTGTGGTCAAGGCGCTATGTGATCTCTGGTTGCTGCAGGAGGAGAGCACGACTTGGTGGCCGCGATTAGTTGGCTGTGGAGGTGTTGTAGGTCCGGGGGTAGTGCATGGAGCGTAGTCTCTATTGTGATGGCATGGACGAGGTGCAGCAGCAAGCTGCATGTGCGGTGGAAGCGCATGAGCGACGATGTGGGGCTGCTATTCATGTGTTTTTTTTAATTTTTTTAATTTTTTATTTTCACAACAGGAAATGGAAGAAATGGAAATGAATGGTTGTGGTAATGATGTTTGATGTGGTGTTTGATGCAGTAATGGTGATGATGGATCAAGATGGTGTGGTGATGATGTAAAGAAAAGAAATACTGTAACAATGATGAATAATGAAGATGGTCATGGTGGGGTGATAAAAAATGATTGTGTGGTGAGACAACAAGAAAAAAATGTTTAGATAAAATAAATAATGAGAAAAATGAACAGGAATACTTGTTTGAGATTTCACTAGGATTGTAGAGTAGCTACGTTGAACTCTAGTTGTAGCCTCGAGTAGCATGGAAGAGGCACCACGAAGCTGAGCGAGCTTAACCGGATACTCTCTATGGGGGGATGGTGGTCGCCGTGGATCTCGCCCAAATGAGGTCGTCGCTTACGGAAGATGCTAGGTCGTTGTCACCGAAAAAACACTCCAGCTCTCTCCTTTTTCTCTAAGAATGGTGGATGAGGAAAAATGATGAGGATGAAGGGAATAAAAGGAGGCAGAAGATGGAGAAGTTAGAAAAGAAGTGGGGTGGAAGTAAGTAAAGAAGTGGGAGAGGTGGAGAGAATGGGAATTGGTGGAAAATAATAAAATTAAATTAAAAATGAAATTTAAAAAATAAATAATTATAAATAAATAAATAATTAAAATTAAAATAATAAATAAATAAATAAAGAATATAAATAAGTAAATAATTAAATGATACTTACAATAATAAATAAGTAAAATAAAATAGAATAAATTAATTTGAATTACAAATATAATATAAAACAAGGTGACACATGGCGGCTCCAGAAACTGCCACATGTCGCTCCTACAAAAATTAAAAAAATTAAATCCAATGAAAAATAAAAAAGAAATAATAAAAAGAGTCAAATCAAAAAGTGGTCTACATGAAAGTTTTTCATCTCGATAAGATCTACAACTTTTGTGAAGTATTAAAAATCAAAATAAATCATATTTACAAAAACTATTTTCAGATGTTATCTTGTCGATATAAAATATCAAAATTGTCTTTTGCATATTCTCTTGGCATTTTTAAAAAGAAGATAAAAAACAAATAAAATCAGAGAAAATCTAAAATAAATATTTACAACTTAATGTAATTTTATTAATTTTAATAATTAAAAAAAATAAATAAAATAAATAAATAAAAGGGGACATGTGTACAATATATAAGGAGAGGCCCGAAACCCAAGTTTCACATACAGATTTCGATTCTTTTGAATTTGTTCTTGTTTTAAAGTAATTGAACGTACATTGATTTAAAAGTGAGTAGAGGTCCATAGGAGACTTCATGAGCGAGATATTAATGTTTTAACGTTCTTAGTCTCAAATTAGGGTTTGGATTTTATTGGTCAAATTTACAAGTTAGTAGTTTTTTTGATATTTTACCTTTATTGTTGTTAGTAATAAATACATTATAGAGTTAATTTTATTCAATTCTGGGTTAGTAAAAAATTGATAAAAATAAGGACAATATGATAAATATACATGTGATATTTACAAATGAATTTGGCTTCTTGTTTAATGCAAATATGGATGCTAAAATGCAGACATTAATTATAAATGTATGATTGAGAATAATGCAAAATAAATGAGAAAATGCATCTAATTACTCGGGAACAAAGCACTATTTTTGACTTTTAGAGTGATGAATCACAAATTCATCAGTGTCTTAAGTTACAAAATAGGCGAAGGTAATTTGATCTAATTCAAGTCTATTTGAAGCAATGTGCCTAATCCTAATTTCTCCACTCAATTCGAGAACCACTCTCGACACAAACACATAATAAAAGAATAATAAAGGTCATTGTTTACAGATGGAAGAACTCAATCGAGAACCACTGTAAATCTGGTAAAATAGCTTATTATTACAAATAATACTACAAAAATGATACAACAATCACTACTTAATTAAGCTAGAAATTCCTCCTAAAAAATTGCTAAGTGGTTTCTTCTGCTCATAGCTCCGAGCTCCTCGTCTGTGCATTCCTTCGGTGTCCATTGGCTCCGTGGGACCTACCACAAAATAATAAAATATTTAAAGCATTCTTAAGAGGAATATATAGATAATTAAATACATGCACAATGCAAAATAAATAGGACAAAATAATAAATACAACAACATAAGCACTCAACCTAAAACACACTAAAAATCACTAATAATGAATGAATAACCTAAAATAAATCAAATAAAGTGTCACATCCCTGTCAAGGATGCCATCTAGTGAATCTATAATCGGTAATGTTAAGTAATTACTATTGTAGTATGTCCAATTAGCAATCGATCAGAATCAAATCAAATGTCTCTACGAGGAGGACTCAACTTTAATTTATAAATGGCAAGTCCATAGTCGAACGTAAGGACACAAGCAATTTATTGATTTATTCTAAGTGTTAAATATCTATTTATGCAATCTAATAGCGATCTAGGTCAAGTGAATGCGATACATAAATAATGCATGAAATTTTAAGACATTTTATGCTATTATTTTACATGCATAAAATAATACAAATGCGATATATAGAATATGCACAACACTCAATAAATCCTCTGATTTCTTAATTAAAATAACTTGTAAAAATAGGTAAAAATAATTAAGACTCAATGATGATCAAGGCATCAATGTGTCAATCAATCTTAATTCATTCGATTTAAATTGAGGTTCAAGGCTGAATAGATAAAATTTACAATCCGAATTTTGATGCATGAATAACAGATCAAATCATTAAATCAATCACAGGAAGATTGCAATATTGTCTTTCAAATGACATTGATTTCATTAAGTTTCAATATATGGTTCACAAGATATTATGCTAACAAGACATGGGCATAACTATAATAACAAACTATATTATTTAATTACAAAGGTCCAAATTGGACTAAATTGCAAATACAGAAAGTTGCTTGGATATTCTTGTAAATTTCATAAAATATGGGACATATCTGCAATTTTTGGGTTCTTGAAGGGTGATATTGCAGTTATCCAAAAGGCACTTGCTCTAGGCATGTGATCAATCAGGCTTGGATGGCACACAGTTACAGTTCGCGTGGAGAGATGATGCTCCTCAGTTCTAGTTCATGTCACCCAAGCCTCAAGCTCTAGAGCGTTGCCTCGGAGTGGTTGACGTGGCCATCTTGAGACCATTAGAAGATCACCGATTAAACTTTTATCAGATGGTTGTGTTATCCATGTTCCTCCCTCTTCTCCGTGAGCGATGGAGCTAGAGCGGAGCTCCGATGAAGTTGTGCACCCTCCTCCTAGCCTCTATGTTGCTTTTAAAGACCTTGTCACCTTACTGGAGACGTGGCGAAGATAGGGGTGGCCTCATGAAGAACATACCTATCTTGAGGGATTGTGTCATGGAGCTTCTCTGATGAAGAAGAAGGAGATTGGGGCTCCATGTATTTCTCTGATCAATGAAGTGTGTAGGCTTCTGCAGGTGTCAACAATGCAACCAAAATGTAAACAAAAGCCTGAGGGACTATCTGTTACTCTGATTTGTTGACGAGGGCAATGAATACTGACGGGTTCTTCTTTGAGCAAAGGAAGAAGATGGACCGTGAATGAACAATTGATCTGGAAGGTGATATGATGATCGAAGGCATCGATATGGATAGCGGTAGTTTTGCGAAGGTGAGACTGAACTCAGGTGTAGGAAATACAGAGAGATAAGAATGAATTTAATTGGTGAAATCAAAGAAAAGAAACTAGGATTATAAATTCACTTACATATTGAATCAAAGATGAAAAGGATTGAATCTTGGCTTGAAAACGAGGTTTCAAGAACCTCTGATCGTCACTCGATCTTCTAGGCCAGAGAAGAGAGTCAAGCAGTAAGCTTGTACCGTGGCAACATGATTCTACAATTAAGGATCCTTGTCACTAATCTGCTTCATCGTCTCTCCCTAATTCATGCTCTAACTATCACCTAGAGGTAGAAAAGGCTGGAAGGATTCACTTGCAAGGGAGGATAACCACCACAATGGGTGGCGACGGGGTTTTGAGGACAAAGGGGAGGAGGTTCCAGATGGTTGTCGCAGTGATTTCAACCACTTAGAAGTTAGTGGAGGTTAGTTGGAGATGGAAGTTGAAGGTCAGATATGGGTTAGGGAAGTTAGGGGCGTAGAATGTGGGTGGGAATTGGTGGAAATGGAAGCTAGAACCATTAATGAAATATGGAAAAGTTAGAAGTACATGAACAGACATGTCTCATGATAAAGGTGGCTGGAGGTTGAAGATGAAGACTTTATAAAGGTGGCTGTAGGTTGAAGATGAAGACTTTATCATATGATCAAGATCATATGACGATCAATCATGCATGAAAGGAGGCTTCTGATGCGATATGAGGATTGCATCAGAGGGCCGAAGATGAAGGATGAAAGAGCAGTCCAGATCAACTCCTGGATAAAACTCGAATGGTCGAAATAAATCAACAGAATAAAATGATGGGCTAACGTGTGGATGAAGGAGATTGGACCACATGTCCACATCAGAAATAAAAGGAAAGAATAAATCATAAAATCTAAAAGAAGTAATTAGAAAAATAATTAGGGAAAACGTTTAACATGAAAATTATAGCGAGATCTACAATTTTAATGTAGAACTCAAAGAGAGAAAACACTAAATATACAAAGAGAATAGTTTTGCAAGCATTTTTCTAAGTGTTAAAAATACTTTTTTATTTCTTTTACTACTATTTTTTTGGATTTTTAATTATAAATATTATTAAATTAATTATGTGCAATATTACATTAATTTTTATTGAACTTTTTTAATAAATAAATAACACATAAAAATAGATACTATAATAAATTAATTACTTATTGCTAATTAGGGTTAGTTAATTTCAACATATAAATTCTTAACTAGAATTAATTACTAATCAATGTTATTAATTTTCTTAAGCAAGAGAGATAACATTATGAAATAAAGTTGATAAATATGGGATTTATCTTTAGGGTTCCTTGGGTTCTGTGTATATTTGTCTACATTATTTTGACCTTATCTCCCCATACTTTATTCATTGTCAACCTAGTCAATATTTGACTAGGTCTTAGGGTTTAGGGTATGTCAATATCTTTAATACTCCCTTTATTTTTTCTTTTCTTTTCTTTTTTATTGTTTATTTTTGATTTAAATATATGTATTTATAGAATATTTACACAATAATGTTAGGATGTTAATTCATGCACGTTAGTGATATTTACATGTATTTTACTAGGGATTTAAAGCCAAAATGGGAGAATAAAGGTGAATGGATGGCTATTCATATTATCCACATTAATTTCATATTTGATAATATAACTAATTTAATTATCTAATATATCTCTTTACACATTTCTAAATAATGCGAATCATATCCATATTACTTATCATAATTAAATCCAATTTAATTATCATTATTTATCTTAATTTTTCAGTGCTAAGATATTGTATTTAAGGGAATAATTCTTGAACTCTTTCAAGAATAGCGTGCCTTCTCCTTGGATACTTGGAGATAAGGACATGGAAATCGTACATTCAACATATAATGACTTGGATAGTGAGATCTAATCTCACAACAAGTTCTAGAAGGCCTCTCAGAGATGTTTGATCAAGTCAGACATAATATCCAATCTTCGCATTACATCTGAAGCACATTAAGATCAGTGTCCACTATTTGGACTAATATTGGATAACTAGTCTACTGATTGGAGTCACTAAAATCCAAACATATTTTATCATTCTTTAAGAATGGACGTTTTGTACAATTGATTAAGATCGCCTCACCCTCGAGTATTTCCAATACCCGTACATCCTGTGCACTAGAAGATCATGATTAAATTTGAAGTTATGATCCCATTTTGGATTGTCTCCTTCACGGTTTTATCCGTAAGTTTCTCATTCGATCATTAGGAATGGATATTGATCATATGCGCTCCAAAAGCATATATCCTACCTTCAAATCCTCTCTTATTTCCAAAACAAGATGAACACTGTTAGGATTTGATTTATCACAATATCTCATGAGTGAGCTCATATTTTTCGATTTAGTAGTGAACCTGTATGATCCCCTTGAGATATCTTATTACTCATATGCCTTCATATGCACACCAGCTCGGCGGTGTATAGACCTTGATTAGGTCATCACACTAATGGCATGCCTAATGTACATACCAAAACATACAATAATACATATGTCTCCTGTTAGAGGATCCATACCTATTTTGTGATAGCTTACGAATTATCTCGATCTCACTAAGTTAACCCTTTGACTTTACTCATATGACACCTCCAAATCTCTATTCCTAAACAGAGGACTTGCATCAAGAGATCAATGGGATGTCATCCTTTGGAGTACATATTGGCATCTCCTTCTCAGTCTAGAGATCCCTTCTTGATAATCACTCGATGGTGTGGTTGGGTTCTTAATTTAATTTCCGATATTCAACCCTACACTAACCTCTGTGATACAACCTTTGGATCAACATCTGTATGATATCAGTATGGCCATGGTACATAACCCTAATTATACTCAGGGATCCATTATGCAAATTAAGTATTCTTCATTTTAGATTAAAGAATGATCTATAATAACTTTTATTGCATAATGGCTCGTCATGAGCTCACATGACCAACAATCTCCCACTAGTGCACAGAGACGTTAATGGGCTAATATTTAAGCCAACTCTCATGTACAAATCATAAGCCATATAGAAAATAGCTTGGTTAGCTAACTAATCACTCTTTCTCGAGAGATTATGCCAAGTCCTTTTACAGACTTGTATATCTTCTAGTTCAATGCTCACATCTGCATATTATGCAACTTGTACTCAATCTTCTTAAAGTGGTCATAGTGCCTTACATCTTACTAGTTTCAACCTTTGACACCAAACCTCAACAATTATTATAACTAGTAAGGGATTTCTATTATCCTTATCAGAATACCCTTATGCTTGGAGATCTCTAGCTCCTTAGACTAAGACAAAGTTTTACGTCTTGTAAGGTATCTCTAAAGTCTTGTATCTTTTAAGATGTTATTATTGCTGCAATTAAGTGTTTTCTCTCCATAGTACGATTGGTAATAGTTGATGAAGCGTGAATCCCCCTAATTAATTAGTATCTAACATTATTGTAGTCGAGTAATCGATGATCGTTCAAATAACACTTAAAACTAATATTAATTAATGTAGAGGTAGTTAGATTTTTATTTTACTTGAGGTAAGCCCAAAACTGAACACATAGAAGAAATTACACACTCAATATTAAATTGGGAAAAATGGGGCTGCCCCCTAGGGGTAGCCAACATGGCTGCCCCCACCCCATTTTCCGCAATTTTTTTATTTTTTTGGAAAAATATCACCATGTATATCCATCCCTATATCCCTCCTATATGTCATTCGAGTTTCGTCACAAACAGAGACTCCTACGGCTTCCATCCAAACGTCATTTTTTTAACGGTCGCAGGATTTTTTAAATCGACCATGTCTGGATGGAGGCCGTAGGAGTATCTGTTTCTAACGAAATTCGAATGGCATATAGGAGGGATATAGGGATGAATATACTCGATGATATTTTTCAAAAAAAATAAAAAAAATGTCCAAAAATGGGTCGGGGCGGCCCCATCAACCCCTATTAAATTTAAAGAATGCAATGTTAGATTTTCAGAGAAGATTTTTTAAAATCTTTATGCAAATAAATGACTCAATGCAGATCCGATTAATTCGGGTGTGTTTTCACAGTTTTCAATCAAACCAATTCCAAACCCTATGAAACTTAGTAATAATATGAACTAGGTAGCATACCCGTGCTTCACGACGGGATCAAATGACACCGACGAATTTTAATAAATACTACAAAGTTTAATGGTAAATAAATTTAATAATGTAATTAGTAAACATGTATGTTATAGATGTTGATTTTTACAAATAGAACAATATACATATAGTTTAAGTAAAATTTTTAAGAAGCAAATAATTGATTCACAAAAGTGTGAATATGCATCATGTCGAAAATTGAAGTTAAAAATTAACATAAGAATTGTCTGAGATTTAAATAATAAAACAATAGAGAGAAAGTAACTAAAAATAAGATAAAAAATTATAAGAGAAAAATTCATAAAACTTGTATATTTATAAACTATTATGTTAACACATTTATATACTTGATTTGGAATTTAAATCAGTTTTACAAAAAATAATGGATTAAATTATTATTTGAATTTATACTTTTATTGAAATTATTATAATAAAAATATCCATTCACCTTTTCTAGATATATTGTATATATTCAATATTAGTTTTAATTAAGTTATTATTTATAAAATAATTAATCGATCCATGATTGCCAAAATATACTTTAGTAATCCATATATATAAAATGTATAATAAATAATGTGAAAAGATTCAAAATCCAATTGACTGATGGATATAATTAAAATGAAATCTAATATTCATATGTCACTCTAATTTAAAAAAGATGAGGAAAAAATAAGTTATGTATGTGTTACATTTCAAAATTTTACTACCATATAATTTTAGATTATTTTTTTTAAATTTAATTAATAAACTATTGCCATAAGTTTAATGCTATCATTACCATATTCATAAGTTAATTTTTATTTTTATTATTTATTGAATTATTTGTCTTACATAATCACCTAAGCATCAATTTGAAATTATTTTCAAATTTTATTTTAGTTATTATTAAAAGATTTATATCTATAAATTTAAGTTTGTTTAAATTATTTTTAATCATTATTGTATTTTATAATTAGGTTTGTTTTATGTTTTTTTAATTAGTATTGTATTTCATGAATTTAACATCGCATATAAGTATAATTTATTTTAGTATAATAATACAATATATACATAATTTTTTACCCACATTGATTACAAAATTTGAATTTGAATAAAGTACTAAGTTTGGAAAAAATGTACCTTTGAAATAATGGAAAGAGAAAGAGGAGAGAGTGGGTAAAAAAGAGGTCGAAAGTGATGTATTTATTTTAGTACAATAATAACATATCTACATGAGATTTTATCTACATTGATTACAAAATCTGAATTTTAATAAATGACTAAGTTCTGGAAAAAATGCAACTCTGAAATAATAGAGAGATAAATATGCGAAAGTTGGTAAAAAGGAGAGAGAGAATTTTTTATGATGTATATTTTCTTAATATAATAATATTTATTTATATAAACTTTGATTTAAAATCAAATAAAGTTTTTAGTTTAATGTATTTATATAACATAGTTAAAAAATTAAAACTCAATACATGCATGCCACTTTTTTTGAAAAATTGTAAGAAAAAATCATATAAATTGCATATTTATAAACAATTATGTTAATGTATTTATATATTTCATTAAGAATTTGAATTATATTTTACTAAATTTTTAATAGATTAAACTATTATTTGAATAATTGAATTTATACTCTTATTGAAATCATTATGATAAAAATATTAATTATTTTTTTCTTTAATATAGTTCATACGATCGATATTAGTTTTAATTAAGTTATTATTTATACCGTAAACAATCAATTTATGAAAATATACTTTGGTATCCACAGACATATAAAATGTATAAGAAATACTATGTTCAAATTCATTCTATTGATGAATATAATTAAAATAAAAATTTTTATACGTCACCCTACTTTAAAAAAAGCATAAGAGAAAAATAAATTATGTATGTATTACATTAAAAAATACTATTATTAAATTTTAGATTTTTAAAATTTTATTTATAAACTATTGATATAAGTATAATTTTATCATTATCATACTCATAAGTTAATTTTAATTTTTATTATTTATTAAATTATTTGTATTACATAATAGCTAAAACATGGAAATTATTTTCAAATTATATTTTTATTGCTTTATTATAATATTTATACATGCAAATTTAAGTTTAATTTAAATTATTATTTTTAATTAATATTGTATTTCAAAATTAATTTTATTTTAAACTAATTTTAAATTATTATTGTGATTCATAATTTTTACATCACATATAATTATGATTTAATTTTAGTATAATATATGTGTGTGTGTGTTTACTCATACTGATTATAAAAATTTGATTTTAAATATATTGCTAAATTTGGAAAAATGAAACTTTATATGAGTTTTAATTTTTAATTTAATAAATGTAACTGATAGATATAAATATTAATATAATAAATATAAATAAAAATACGATATTTGCAATTTTATATTTAACAAATATATTAGAGGGAAGAGAAAAAGATGAGAAAGGGAGAGAGAGTGAGTGGAAAGAGAGAAAGAGAGAGGGGGGAGTTAGAGGAGAGAGAAAAAAGATGAGAGAGGGGGAGAGAGATGGGTGTATTTAAGAAAGAGAAAGTAGAAATGGAGAGGAGAGAGGGAGAGAGAGTAGAAATGGAGAGGAGAGAGGGAGAGAGAGAGAGTGAGTGGAGAGAGAGAGAGGGAGAGAGAGTGGTAAAGAGAGGGAGAGAGTGTGTGGAGAGAGGGGGGGGGAGCAGAGAGGGAGGGAGAGGAATGACAGACAAAGATGGTCGAATCGAAGCGAGGAGATGTAAGAGAGCGCAAGTGTCAAACATACAAATACAAAATAAACTCCATAATGGTGAGAATTAGTCAATGTCAACATGCAATGTTTGGACTTAATAATAGATGACAAATGATGTTCAAATTAAACTCCAATACACAAGTTTATTTGCAAAAATAAAAATAAAAATAACACAAAAATGATGCACCAGGACTGTGCTACGATTAACCGAACCCGTTAGGGTGCTCTTGCAAGTGTTCTAGGAAATGGGGACCGACTGCAATTTCTAGAAGTCAAAAGGACCTTTATATAAGTACCCAGTCACGTGTTCTGGCGGCTCTCGAACTTATCGTGTGGCTCCACAGGAGCCACATGGAGTTATCTGGTGCTTCGGATGGAAGGATGATTGGGCAACAGAGATTTAGACATCGATCTATGGCTACGATGGGATGGTGATCGTGATCTGATCTCAACTAAGCTCATTGGATTCGAACCCTTCTATCGGATTCGAAGGGAATATGTAGATCATGGGCTTCTTCGTCCCCATCTCCTCTAATCGGTCATGCGTGGTGGCTGGAGAAATGGAGAAGTACGATAGGTCTCCTCCATTGATACATGACTAAGGACCAGAGGTGGAGATGGCTTTAGGTGTTGGCTTGATTGGGTTGCTCGATTGTGTCGGTCAAAAGCTACAGAGGTCCCCCTCCATGGAAACTTGGAATGGAGGAACTTGACTTGAGCTTATATGCTCCCTCTGTGTTTTAAGAATCAGAGTGATGGGTGATGGCCCTACTACAGATGAGGGAAGAGGAGTCAAAGCTTCAACCTTGGCAAGGTCGGAGACGGGAGTTTCTACAGGGTAGAAGGGAAGCGAGGGGGTCCCCATGGTGAAGTGAATCACTCGAGGGCTTTGGATTTCCAAATGAGATGAAGAAGGTGAGTAGCAGAAGGAGGTGTGAAGCAAGAAGAAGAGAAAGAGGAAAAGGAAGAAAATGAATAGAAGATATACCTGAAAGATGGAAGTACTAAGGCTTCCTCTGATGATCTTGGCCTCAGGGTTTATGCTTGGATGCTATTCTAGAAGATGTAGCAGCACAGTTGGTTGGCGAGGATTTGGTCGAAGGAGATGACCATCTTGTCCTCAAGTCGGATTTCGAGCTACCACCTAGATATTAGAGGAGGCCGGTTGTTCTCTGAGTGAGGGCCAAGGTGACCGTGTTGATGGGTGATTGATTAGGACGAGACGTCTATTGATTCTAAAATCTTCTCTCATTGTCAAGATATAATCATTTTCAACATTTACATGACTCATTCTTTGAACAAAGTAAGGAATTTCGTCAACTAAACTGTAATCAATTGATTTCATAGTCCCTTTTTAGTCTATTTTCTTTTTCTATAAAGTTTTTTCTATTTATAAACAATTTTATTATCAGTATAAGAAAATTCCATGCTAAACAGTCCATTACATGGAAATTCATTTACCCTGGAACTCTCAGCCATGGCTAACAAAATAACCTGATTTTGAAAAATAAAAGAATCAAGAACATTTACTACGTTAAAAAACCCCTACATAATATTTACAAAAATGCAAAAAGTTAAATATATCAAATAAAAAGAAACACATCATTATTTGTAAGGTAGCAAACAAATCGAACAAAGTAAGCGTAACATGAGCATAGTACTTTGCAATGTCAATAACAGGGATACAATGCGCTAATAAGAATAATAAATTGAAACAGAAATCTAACTAATGAAACAAAAATCACAATATTCGAAAATTGATATATGATATAAACCACCAAAATAATAAAAATTATATGCAAAACAAATAAATTGAGAGAAAAGTAAAAATAATAGACCATACCTCGTATAACAATCCAAATCGTAATCAAACAACAAAGATTGGATGCCTATCAGAATGCAATCTACAGAAAAAGTTTTCAGCGGAAACGAAAATGATATGATTCATACATTACGTCAAACAATTGAGAATCAAAAAGAAAAATAGGTATACCTTTCAACTGACAAAAACACAAAGGTTTTACAAACAAAACAAATGGAAGACGGACAATCCCCCTCAAGAAGTGGGGGATAAATCATGACAGAAACACTTAACATAGGGAAATCGTATAACAAAAAATGAACTCGTGAAGGATGTACATACCTGATGTAAGAAGAACAACCCACCCTAATGAAGATGTACAAAAATTACAATCATAAAAGAAATGCTCCACATTGAACAAACAAATAAGAAGGCATGATCTTCTAAAAAAACGGCATACCTAGAAGAAAATGAGGAGATAGCAGAACATCGACTGTGATGAAGGACGAACATAGACAATATGAACTAAATAAAAGTAACATGAGCATGATACTTTATAATGTCGGTCACAGTTATACAACCCATTAATAAGAATAATGAAAAAAATGAAATGAACTTTTGAAGGATCAACATACATGATTGAAAACGAAAACCAACTTTAACGAAGGGGAAGAAAATTACAATCATAAAAGACATGCATCATGAAGAATAAATATATAAGAAAGCATGATATTCGGAAAAATGGCATGCTTGCAAGAAAATGGAAAGAAAGCCGAACATCGACGACGATGAAGTAATAACAATGCCAGAAATGACATAGGGAAGCACCATCGAACGGATGCAACGACTTTTATCTCAGACCTGACAAAGGAGAGTAGGGTCGTGTACAAAGAAACTCCAAAAAATAAACAAAGTAAATCACATCCACGCGGCATAAAATACGGGGAAAACCCAACAAAGGATAACAACGACACTCCATTCTCAAGCGAGAGACCCTCCACGTGTCACCAAGACTGGAAGAAACCTAGTAATAGTAATACTAACAGATTTATGCAAAACTAACCTACTATATTTTTTTTTGAATTTTCCTAAAGTAAAATGAATTTTCTTTGAATTATTAAATGCAAACAAGGTGCTTTTTAGTAATTCATTTTTAATAAAGATCTAAACTCAATATTTTTTAGAACTAAAAATATCCTAAATATCCAAAATGAGAGGGGTCCAGAAGACATTTAATATCCTACAAATGCTTAGTTTTGAATCAAATTAAAAATTAATTACCAAGATTAGTAATCAAATTATTTTAAGTAAATGATGTGTGGAAATGATATGCAATTTGAATGCGTGAAAGGGTGAAATTGGTTCTACATAAAACAATTTTTGATGAAATTTTCGAACAAGTCTTGATTGTATTATGAAATAAAGATCACAAATAGGGTAAACTATGGATTACTTTCGAAATTCTAATTTTAATAAATCAACCACATCTCTAACAAATCCAACCAATACACATTATATATAGCATAAAATGTACTTTAACACGCAATTTTATAATATAAAAAATGCTAAATGAAGATTTAAAATGAAACGAAAATTCAGAAGTCAGAATGCAGAAATATGAATGGAAGCAAAAATAAATAATTAGTGCACAATGGCGTTTATGAAATTACACAAAAGTGTGGGAATAACTTCGCAATGTTACTCGTCAACATGTTCTGCGCACAATGCGGATTCCAGCTGCTAGGATAGATGATTGAGTTTATGGAAAGCAACTGAATGCAAATTTTACCAATGTGACACGTGGCTTCATATTATCTGCTTGGTGGTTCTAATGGGAGGGGGGTGGTGCTAATACTGAAATATAACCAACGGCAGTATTATACTCCCCAAGGGATCGTAGGGTTGTAATTCCTCTCACTTTCACTTTTGCTTATAGATATACGGTGGTCCTTAAAATGCCTCATCGATACCTTATGAGTTTTCAGAAATCAAAGGATAAAGTGGTAAGTGACGAAGAAGAGAAAAGTAAACAGAAATGCAGTTTAACAAAGCTGTTATAGTTGAAAGTTTCACTTCTTCTCATTAGATTAAATCCTATTCCTTCTATTCCACATCGAAGATTAGTCCAAATGGTTTACCTCACCTCTCATGGACTCTGAAGCTGTGAACACTTCAGGATTAGAAATTACATTGATATGATGAACTTATACCGTACCCAAGAAGGATTGTGCTCAGATATCTTCCTTATATGCTAATGCTACTATAGGAAAGGTAAAGAATTTGAAACTCTAAATCAAGATGGACTCACTTACATCCTACTCGAAGCTATTGAGGAGAGGAGCGCCATGTCCTCTTTCTCCTCTTCTTCTCAGCAACACTTCACTAATGCTTCTTCTCAACCTCCCTCCCCTTCTTTCAACCTCTCAACCCCTAGCCTCGGCTCGGGGGTGTGGGGGGGGGGGGGGGTGTGATGGTGGATGGAATGCAACTTGGAGAGAATGAATAGGTGGGGGGTATCTATAGGCTCCCAACCCATGAAAACCATGGTTTGGAATCCATGGTTTTCACACATGGTTTTGTCAAAAACCATGGTTCTACAACCCATTCTTATGGTTTTGCCCAATCTTATCATAAAACCTATGATTTCACTAATGAATGTTCATTACCACTAATCATTATTAATTAATTATGATTACAATTACGTAAATGTGATTAACATCTACTGAACCTTGATCAACATTCCTTAACCATGAACACGTTTAATGACCATTTGTATTCTTGATAAAGATTTATTAGTACCAGTGATGGTGAATAAGGATAATGACAACTTAATCAATTTCATCCTCTTTGTCCTCAAAATTTATAACCTATTCGAATGGCCACCAATTAAGGCGAAACAAGTTCTGTTCAACTGTGTTCTTCATCCAATGGCTCTTGGCGTGGCTTCAAGAACAAGGGAGAATAAGTTCTCCCCTGATCTTTGATCTTGTGGTGCTCTGTTCTCCGGCCACCTCTCTCGCTCCTTGGAGGTTCAAAACATCGTTGGGACCTCCCCACGTGTGCAAGAGCATTCAGAATGGTCCAGACCTTGTTAGGAAGAGGTTTGGAGGTCGTTGAGCTTTGGGCTACCTAAGAGCTGAAACGTGGATCGATTGGGCTCCTAGTTAGGTCTTTGGGACATGCTTCTTGCACCAAAAAGTTTGGGGTTCGAGAGCGATGCTCTTAACCCAGTTTTGAAGCTGCAATAACATGGAAATGAGGGAAATGGGGTATCTCCGATGAGTGATGAACGTGCGGAGATATAGGGCTCGATTCGTGCATAATCGAGGTGGTTTGATGGATGGATTAGATGGAGAACATGAAGGGGAAGAAAATGAGAAGTTTTGTGTGTCGAGAACAAGGTCGAGTCATGATGAATGATGGAGGATCCTAGAACTCTAGAAAACTACAATTTTTGGATTTTAATGAAAACAAGGTGAAATCAAAGTAAATAAAAGTCTAATCTATGTTAGGAACTAAAATACGAAACTAAAAACCTATCCTAGCCATTCTTATAAGGTTAGTAGGGCATGAAATTAGACCTCGACTAAAGCGAACTTTAACGATAGTGGATCAACCTCATCTATCATTCTCCTTATTGTGGAACCATGGGTACACCTTCCTGTCACAAAGGGCATGATCCAATTATGGTTCTTGGGGTTGGGGGTGTATGAGAATGGATAAAAATTTGGCTGGAGGTGGAAGAATTTTAGTGACAGAGCAGGTGCCTTGCGAGAAGGATTTTGTCACAGAACATGGTGGGTTGGTGAGACCATAGGATGGGGCAGATATGCAA
Source organism: Ottelia alismoides (assembly GCA_037367405.1). NCBI lineage: Eukaryota > Viridiplantae > Streptophyta > Magnoliopsida > Alismatales > Hydrocharitaceae > Ottelia > Ottelia alismoides. Next base: position 354,975 of record JAZKJV010001634.1, on the reverse strand, counting down.
TGATCTGACACATAATATTTGTTTTGGGATCGAGGCGATCAAAAGTGTAGAGATGGAGTGAAAAATTAAGGAAAAGAGGGGGTGAGAATGTACAACAAGGCTAGGTAGGGGGGGGGGGGGTTGACCGGAGTGTCAACACTCATTACATCCTAATTAGTCCACGTAGGCCAATATAGGACAAAAGAATATAAAAAACCTGAATTATTTCAAAATAATGATTTTATTTTAAAAAACTTAAAACATGAAAAATGTTTCTTATTTTATAAACTATTTTATAGTGATTTTAATTTAATTTTATAACCTCACTTAATATAGTCTATTATTATATATATATTATACATATGTACATATACAAATATATTATGTATTTGTATTTATTATTTTGATATAATACCATATTTACATATTTTATATATTTACAATATTTTGTAATATATAATTACATTTTTTGGTATTTTTGTTATTTTGTTTATATGAACGAGTAAATAGGTATACGTAATTAAAGTATATTATATTCGTATATTATGATGTAATAATTCTTGGTAGTGTTTTAGATGATTTTAATTTTAATTTGTATTAATTATAGATGTTATATAATGTGTACTATTATAAAGAAACTAAAAAATGTAAAGAATAAAATAAATTGGTTTTATATACAAATGTACAAGTACTAATACCATAATTAGTCGGCTTTTGCATCTTAATTCCACATTACATGAAACATTCATCTGAAAGGTAATTTAATTTTAGATACAATAGAGGTGAGTTTGGTTCAAGAGTTCATATGGATAAGATATCGATGAATGAAGTTCTATTTGTGGCTTTTTTACTTGAGTGTATGATGAAATGGATTTATCGAGGGTCTAAATATGTCTCACACAAGGCGGAGACACAGTTGCTGTTGTGTCCCACGAAAAACCCCAATTGTTCAATAATTAACTCACAATAGAAATTAATCAATGAATATAAAAAATGCGAAGTTAAAATTTATCATAACTTTACAACAATTATGTATAGTGTTAGCATGTGTAGAGGTCGAATTCAGGGAGCAAATGGTAGATTGTGCGAAATAATGCATAAAAATTTATTCCTTTCTATGGCCAATTTCCTATTTTTGTAGGATTTTAATTATATATTTTATATTTTTTATTGTTTTTGTATTTTCGTATTTTTGTTTATAATTTTATATTTTTGTATTAACTTTTTATGTTATTATATTTTGTATTTTCTTTTAAAAATATACATAATCTAGGTATATATATAGTATATATACAATGTAAGGAAATATAATTATAAATACAAATAAAAAGAGTCAAAATGTATAAAAAATGTTTTTGAGTTTTATATATTTTTATAATGTTTTTGTTATCTTTCTGGTATTTTTGCTAGTTGTTATGGATTTTTAAAATAAAAAATATCCCAAATAAGGGATTTAATAATTATTCTAAATTGATTTGAATTTTTTAAAAAGGAAATAAGTTCCAAAATTACTCAAATCAATTTTTATATATAGATAATTATATAAAGAAAATTAAGAAATAGAAAAACTTATTTTTGGATTTTCAGTGTTTTTTCAGATTTTTATGATTTGGGGGTTTTCAATTTGTAGAAGTTTTCTTTTTTAGTGATTTTTGGTCTGAAGTTATAATATGATAAGTAGATAACATATAATTTTTTTGGAAATTTCCAAGATATATTTCTATTTTTTGGTATTTTATATTGTAGACTAAATTAAAATGTGCTTAGTTTGATTTTTAATAAATTGTTAACATGCCCAAAAATGCAAATAAGTATGGGGCATGAAAACACTTGCTACAAGGCATCTAGTTTTATGTTTGATTTATTTTTAGAGCAAGGGTGCTATTTTTGATAAATGAAATTCAAGCACTAAAACTCATAAACTAACAAGGTCATGTGTAAATAAAATCAAATCAACGGGTCTTGCTGCAATTTTGCCAAAAATATACAACGTATACAAATTTTTATTAGATTAAAATGAAATACAAAAAGTTCCAGGGTTATACTTTCAAAATGGCCACCTCACATGGGAAGCTGCATGAGGTGACCTGGCATGGGCCTAAATATAATATACAGAAGATACAACTCCAATACCAGTTGAAGCAGAAAGTGAGAGGACTAGTTGGTAAGAAGATGAAGAATAATCATCATACTACGTACATAGGGTCGACATGCAATTTTACCAGATCTATTTTCCCCTCACATTTTATTCACACGATCGATATTTAAATAAAAAAATGGCTGGTTAAGATTGATAATTTACCCAAAGCATGTGCAGGAGCGGACAATCCATATGGGTCACTTATGCCACGTGTCGCACCCCCATCAGGCGATACCCCTTTGCGGTGGACGTCTATTATTAGATTGCGGGAGGTGATATGGCGATCGAGGGCTCTGATGATCAGACGTTTGCTGTACGTCAAGAAGAACCGCTCCTGATCCGACAGTTTTGGACGGCGGTGGAGGAACTGATGAAGAAGTCACCTGGGGTGAGTTTTGATCTGGATCGCGGGCTCCACTGACCACCAATCTTTCTAACGAAGGTCTCCTGGCATCACCACCATTCTAGTGAATCAACCAGCTGCCACCAAAAATTTTGGAGCCCGTCGAGGAGATCTTTGGAGGTATGAGATGTGCAGACACCTGGAGCATTTCCCCCAGGTCGAATCTTCCGCCTAGATGGGCCTCTTGCTGCTGCATTCGTGCTCCGATTCTACTTCGAGAGAGAACTAGAGGAAAGAGACTTCGAACTCCCCGACTGGCTTTTTCGAGGGTGCATCCGCAGGGCAGTCAAACATGTCCCGTGGTTTCATATTGTCCGTCCTGATCCCTTCCCCACCCTTTTCCAGGCCAGACCTCCTCTCCTTCGCCGGAACTACCACATCTGACCTCTTCTCAGCTGGCATCTCCCCCCTTCTTCGAGGATCGGATGAGCCCTCCTCTATGCTTGAGCTCCAAGCCAGTAACAATACTCATACTTTTTGCTCACAGCTTTTTTGAGATTGACGTTCGAATCCATTGATCCTTGACCACTATCTTTTTCTCTCTGATCCGCTTCTGCATAGACTCATTCCCCTCTGCTTCTTTCTGAGTGGAAGTAGAGGATTTCCCGAGGAGTACAGATATCAAATGCTTTCCGCAAACGCTTAACTAGTCCTCCTTGGTTTCAGACACCTTCATTCTTCATTCTCAAAACCTATATAGTCTTATTGGTTTAGGATCATCAAAAACTATTTAGGAATTTCTCATCATCGAGCACGTCTGCTTAAGATAAAAAGGGGGGTTGAGGGCAACATACCTCGGCTCTATTAGAGGGGTGTGGAATCGAAGCGGGGCACGACGGGGGCTACTTCGACGAGGTGGAGGAGGTGGAGTGCTGTTTGGCTAGATCAGTGGGTGATCTGGGTTAGCGGGAGGTGGAACGTGATGAAGAGACAAATTAAAAAGAAATGGAAGTAGATGCAGGGTCGGAGAACACGTGGGGACATGCAGTATGGTTCGCGAGAGCGGAGCTCCGACGAACTACGCAGATGATTTTTAAGGCTAAAACACATAATTAAAACATGAATAAAATGTAGTATATATTACTAGGACTAAATGCATGCTAGAAAATGCTAGAAAAGGCCAGCTCTTATACATGGTCGGAGGTCAAGGAGCATGGCCGCCGGAGTAGCTGCCGTGGGTGCACCTCCTCCCTCCCTCAACCGCCATGGAGCCTCAGGGGACTCCAACTATCACAAGGATACACACTAGATCGAAGCTTTGAGGTATCAAGAATTTGGTGATGACCAAATTCGAGGATGGAAGTTCGAGGTCGTTATTTAAAGATAAGCAACACACCCTTATTTAATGATGATTTGGTGCGAATAAAAATTATGCACAAGTAATCAAAAGGCTCGACGTGAATTATGGTAGATAAGTGAGAGGATCTTGTGAAGGGCTCGAGGTGGATGGAGCAGTGGAGTGGCGAGGAAAATTGCAAGAAGGTGGGCCTCTCGAGGTTCTGACAGGAGTCAGAGGAAGGAATAGGGAGTTGACCGGAGGTCAATGGTCCCTGGAATGCCATTGGTCCACATAGATCGCTAAAAGACAAAACAATCAAATTAGTCATGAATAATTAATTAAACATGATAAACGATTTTATTAATTTTTTTATTATAAAATAAAAATGTTTATTATTTTATGTAGTATTTTATTATGATTTTTTTTATTTTTTGGTGTTATTAATTACAAGTTAAATTTGACGAGTATATTTGTAGGTATATTCATCTATGTTTTGGCTATTTTTATTTTTATTTAGTATATTTTAATTTATTATTTTATTCCTTATTTTATACATTTATAACTTATTTTTGTATAAATATATTTTTATTGTATTTTTCTGATATAATATAGATACTTAAATAAATAAGTATATTTTTTATAGGTATAGTTATTGTATATTCATCTATGTATTTTATATACATATTTGATTTTAATATTTACTTTGGTTTTATTTCATCTTTATATTTTTCGAAGCTTCCTTCGTAACTCCTGGAACTTCTTCGTAATGGCTCCGTTCCATGCCTCATTTCATAGTGAACCTGAAAGTGGCTCTATTTTCATTATATTCCATCTATATCCCAATTCCATTCATTTAATATCCCTTTGGTATCTAAAACATAAGAGATGTTATTTAGAGTCCATATCTTTCTATATATGGAAAGTTAAAAAATCATCATATAATAATCGAGAAATTGCAATAGAAAAGAAAAAAGGGAGGATTGTGATGATTTTGAATTTATTATAGTCTTTATTATTTCATCTTTATATTTTTATATAATATAAATGATATTTACAATATTATAACAATATAAATGAATAAAGGAATAGATTCCACTTTTATTTATTCGTAAGTATTAGCATATCTATTTTTTCATATATCTCTGTACAGACTTATTTTATTTTGTATTTTATGTATGGTTTTATTTTGGTTTTAATATGTACATTATAAATAATATTTATAAATATATAAAAAATGGAATTATAAAAATAATAAAGAATAAATAAATTGTATATTTTATTCAGGTATATTATACAATGAGGGTCCAAAACCTTACTTTCACACCTTAACTCCAAAAATTATGAAACCAACTTCATTAAATAGCTTATCAAAAGTTATATAAATAGCTTATGTTTTGAGTTTTTATTTGAGAGATATGGGTCAATGAAGTTGGGATTTGGCTTTTTATTTTGTGTATAAAAGGATTTTGTATATTATTTTTATACAAATTCAATTGTATATTTTTATTTACATTATTATCTACAACTTTCATGTACAAAGTTTCTTTATATGATGTATAAAGAACAAAGACTAAAATGGATGTCAAAAGTTAATTATTGATGAATAAATAAATGTGTTTTTTATTATATTTTTGACCATTATCTCTCCCTACTTTATTCCTTGTCGATCAACTCAATTCTTGAATTAATATCGAGGTTTAGGGTCATAAAATACCTTTGGTATTTTATTCTTTTTCTTTTCTTTTCTTTATCCATAATTTTAGCATTGAAAACAATATTATTTACACAATAACGACAATAAATAATGAATGCTAATGTGTACACAATAATGCTATTTATATGCATTAGCTATGGTTTATAAGGCCAAAATGATAGAATAAAGGTGATGAAATGGAGATTCATAACCCCCTATACTTGCCTTTGCTAGTCCCTAGCAAACATTTATGCAATAAGTATGAAAATAATATGAAGAAAAGAAAAATAAATAATAAATAGAATTGATTTTAATGATCAAACTTGTCTTCATAAAATCGAAGTTTGGAGCTCAAGTCAGACCATGATGTAAGAATGTGTGTGGAACCTGGTCGGGAACCAAATTTAAAACACAACAGCCTTCGCGAGTCAGAGAACTCGGTTCAAACCGCCTCAATAGCCATGTCAGAACTAGCCTACATCATATGCAATCCCTTATGACTATGAAGCTAACTTGTACAATGTAAGTGATAATGGATCTCCCCAACTAAAATGACAAAAGAACTGACTTCTTCAGAATGACAACGCAATGATTCCCCAATCCAACAACTCTTTCATCGAGGAACGGGGTATTCCCTTCTAAGTTCAAGTGCATCCGACTCGAGAGGAGGAGGTGAAGAGAAGAATGGATGGTAGCCAGTGTAGCTACCTATCTGAGGATGCATGACCAGTGTAGTCATGTCATACAGCTGCAGTCTCACATGGTATAACTTTGACGCTCAAGCTTGCTTATTGACTATACAACATATGTACACTCCGGCAAGCATTTTATTTTTAATCAAGCTTGTCCATTTTTTGGAGTTTTTTTTGAAATACTATATACAACAAAATTTACATAAGGATTTTTTCCTCTTGAGCCGGAAGACTATTCCTCTTTTGAAGCATTATTGCAACCTACACTCTCCTGTCGTTAGACCTCATGACCACTGGATGGGTTGGGGTGCACTTCCCTCCCTAATTGAGGATGAATGTTTCCACTCGTGTGCATCTCAAACTGACAAATCCAATCCCCTCACCACTCCAACTGATTTGAGCCAAGTGAAAGGTGCAAATGTCCAAGTTAGGTCACGACCGACAAGAGTCATGCGTGCATTACAAAAATTTCTAGTTAGTCAGTTGAGGTGTCTTGAAACCAGCCATGAGTCTCAAAGAATTAAGTCTGACTAGATCTGACGTACCTTAAATCTAGTTCCCATGAGGTTCCAGTGAAGCTAGGTGCAGTAAGCTCCAACCAAGCTCTAATCTTTGACTTTACTCAGACTAGTTCAGTCATCAAGCTCAATCCGAAAAAATGCGAATGCTATGCACAATGCGGAAAAATGATGTAATTTTCAAAAATATTTTGCAAACTAAAAGACTTTTAGGTATAAATAGAAAATATGTGCAACTATTTACATGGGCATGCTTCTTTTTATTTATATACAAGAATTGAGAGCTTAAAGATTTTACAGGTTGGATTTTTGTTTTTGTTATAGGTATGTATTTACAACTGGTACATAATTTTATTTAATTTTTATTATATGTATTATATTATTATTATATGTACATATATATATATATATTTAGTGATGCATATATTTCCCAAACTTATTTGAAAGAAATTTTCAAAACTATAGCACAAAATATTTTTTGCAAATATTTATAAACATTTGAAAGCCATTTTTGCAAAGATTTTTCAATATACACACACACACACACACGTTTTTCAAAATATTTTTACAACTATTTTTAAAATCATTTGCAAATTGGTTTTCAAAACATTTTATTTCACACATAGAAAAGTGATTTTATAAATCAGAATACTTTACAAAGGTTGAAAATATTTTACAAAAATTTTATAAATGGATCAAACCATTTTTCAAATCATTTTGTAAAAATATTTTTAACCTGATTTATTAATCAGTATATACAAAAAAGAATTTGAGGAATAAAATGCATTTTGTTATTAATTAGCTTAATGTATTGTATATATAGTATTTTATCCATATTATTAAAAATACAAAAGTACGAGTTATGGATAAAGTATGTATAGAGTATATACGACCCCCTATACTTAGCTTAATATGTCCTCATAGATCGAAAAAGAAAACGAGAAGAGAAAACTCGTACCGAGTATAGAAAAGCCTGTACTACAATGTCTAAGAAATGAAAAAATGAAGAGATGAATGAATCAGAAGTTGATCGCTCCCCGTACTTAGGATCAAATAATCCTAAGTATAGCAGACATTACAAAAGGCAGGGAGGGTAAAGGGTGGGAATAAACAGATCACAGCTCGGTCTGTCTCCTCCTATACTTAGGGTAAGATATCCTTAAGTATAGTAGATCAAATCAACAATATAGGATACAATGGAGGGGATTAAAGAATGAAAGAACTCGGGGTGTACACCCTCCCATACTTAGGATAAAGTATGTCCTAAGTATAGAAGATTGACAAAAAGGGCAACACCTCTTTGGTAGAAAACATAAAAATGAAAACGAAAAGAAGAAAATAAGAAAAGACATATGAGGATAGAAGAAAAGATCGAAGAGAATGTACGCATCACTCCCCCTATACTTAGGGTAAAAGATTTCTAAGTTTAGGTAACAAGAGGGATGCAATGAAATGAAAAAAACAACACGGAGTGTACCCCCTATACATAGGACAACGTACGTCCTAAGCATAAACACACAGATACGATGAATGATCTCGAATGCACATGACATACGAGAGAACGAAGGAATGTTAGATAAAACACGTATATACTACATGCATAGACTAGTGAAATACATAATGATATCTGATAAATGGATATCGTAATCTCATCATCGTATCCCTGTGAGAACGGTGACACAACCAGAAAGGGAAAAGACACCCTAATATACAATAAAGTGGGTGTCAGCTACCGGAAAAATAGATCGGAAACTTAGCCATAAACCAGTAGCGAGAAGTAGAACATCATCTCATAAGAAAGGAATGAGAGATCAGTGCCAATACCGCAAGACATGGAGGAAAAGTGAGCAATACAGAATCCTCCAAGTCAATCAAAGTTTCAGGAAAGTATAAAAGGTGAAGAACATGAGACTCTCTAAGCAGCACGATATCCGGTGGTCATAGGGTCAATAGATTAGGGATACACTGAATACCATAAGACATGGCTCAATGCTGCGAGGGTCGTCAAGGTGAGTGGACTCAAAGGAGTCATATCCCTCAGATGAATCATCAGAACCAATTTCGGTAGGCATTTAATAATCAAGATTTTGCGAGGGTCTAAATCATGTCTCACACAGGGTGGAGACACAGTCGTTATGGCAACCACTCACGAAATTCCAATTAATAAACAATTAACCCACAATCAATGATCAAGTAATGAAAAACAAATGTGGAGCTAAAATATTATTAAAACTCTACAATGGATGTATATAGTGTGCAAGCATGTAGAGGTCGATCACATGGAGTAAAATTGGATAGATTGGGAAAAAATGAATGCAAAAGTGATTGTGCTTAAGTATTTATATTTCTTTTTGTGGGGTTTTGATTTTTTTGATTTTTTCGTTTTATATTTTTGTATTTTGATTTTTTAATTTTCTGTTTTTATATTTTCTTTTTATATTTTTATATTTTTATATTATTCTTTTCTTTTAAAAGATATATAATATAACTATATATAGAGTATAGGATTTTTACACCCATAACCTTGCATAATTTCACAATTACAATCATAACCCCATGTAATCGTGAATTACCTCCAGAACCCTAAATAGTATGTAACTCTTACGTCCATAACCCCGTGTTAATTTTCATCTTATTTTCCATTAACTATGACGGTATTCGTCAAATAATTTACATTTATATCCTTTAAGTTCTCGTTATTTACAAAAAAAGACCACTCCCTCCAGCCAGCCCCCTCGCCTTCCTCCTCCAACCGACCCCCTCCCCTCCGTCGACCTCCTTCCCTTCCTCCTCCAGCCAGCCCCCTGCCGACCTCCTCTTGTTCCTCCTCCAGCCAGCTTCCTCGGGTGAACACTTCTTTCCTCCTCCAGTCAGCCCCTCTCTTCACCGAGCTCCTCCTCTTCCCCACATCTTCCAGCACCCACCTTCCTCCCCCGCTCCCTTCTTCCCCTGCTCCCTTGTAAGCACCCGTAGAGCTCCCTTGCCATGGAACCACACCTACATCCTCCGCCAGCACTCCCCTACCGACACCCCCACCTCGAGCTCCCCCTCCTGGAAGCTCTCCCCGTGAAACAACCCAAGTCCCCCACCGAGGTTCCCTTCTTCCCTTGGAAGCACCTGTAAGAACCCAACCCAATCCCCAAGTCCCCCACCGTCGGTTCCCTTATTCCCCCGGAACCCAAGATACCCCCAGGCTCCCTTCTTCCCCTGCTCCCTAGAAGCACCCGCGGGAACCCAACCCAAGCCCCAAGTCCCCACCCCCTGGTTCCCTCCCGCAGGAACCCAAGGGCTCCCTTCTTCCCTTGCTCCCAGGAAGCACTCGTCGAGCCCCTCACCCCTCTTCTTCCCCTGGAAGCACCCACTGGAACCCAACCCAAGCGCACCCCCATATCGTGGAACCCCACCCACGGCCTCCGCCGATGGCACCCCCTGCCGCTAGCCTCCAGCATGACTCCCCCAAGAACCCAAAATCAACCCTTGGTGGAAACCTGACTGCCGCTGCTTCTGGGCAAGAACCTCCACTGCTGTCGAATCCGCCAGCAAGAACCCTCTCCTTCACCATCGTCTGCAAGCCCGCCTGCTCTTTGTAAGATATTTTTCCATTCTTTTTTTAATTTTGGCAAATCCTAGCCATTCAATGGTAGATTGGTTAGATTAACTCACTCATGTGGTTGAGTTAACATATTAAACTAACGGAGGCTTATGGGTGTAAGACGGAGTGACTATTCGAGGCTTCTTGTGTAATTCACGGTTATGCCAGGTTATGATTGTAATTGCAAAATTACTCTGGGTTATCGGTGTAAATATCCCTAGAGTATATATACAATATAGACTAATATAAATATAAATACTAAAAAAATAGTCAAAATAAAAGAGATAAAATATTTTTGGGTTTTAATTAATTTTTTACTATTTTTTGATTTTTTTTTGGAAATTTTGCTAATTTTTATAGATTTTGAAAGTAAAAATACCCTAAATCAGGATTTAATTAAATAGCTGAATTAAAATGGAGATAAAAATGGCAAATAGAATCAAAATTTCTCCAAATTAATTTTAATATGTAAATAATAATATATAGAAGAAGAATATGAAACAGAAACCATAATTTTTGGATTTTTTAAAAATTTTGTAGATTTTTATAAGTGTTTTTGGTTTTTTTTCATTTTAAGGGTTTTATTTTGTAATTTTTATGGATTTTTGGTCAAGAGTTTTAAAATATTAAATAAATCTGAAATACATGTTTTTGGATTTTTCGAAAAGCCCTTTTATATTTTTTATGGGTTTTATAATCCAGACATGGAATAAAAGGTGTCTTTTAATTTTTAATAAATATAGAAAGATCCTAAATGCTAAAATAAAATATGACAGTGAAACTTAGAGCATCCAGGACCATAACCTTAGTTTTGATGATTTTTTGGAGCATATTGGCTCTTTTTAATAAATAGAGACAACAAAGAATAACTATAATACTAAAAGGGGCATTTTTTATAAATAAAATATAGTACGAGGGCCAAATTGAAATTTCTCTAAAAATATGAAATACAATTTAAAAGTTTATGGACTAAATACAAATATAAGGACTCGTAGGGGTACGCCTGTAAAAGGCCCACTTCACGTGGGCAGCTACGTGAGGTGAGCTAGCATGGACTGAAGTGCAAATATGAGAAGTCCAGGGGGCTTGTTGCAAAAGTTATAGAAATATTTTAACGGCAAATGAAGGATTGAGTTCTAATAATTAAATACAAAAATGATTAGGTGGAGACTGCAAAATACCCAAACTATTACGGAACGAAAGATTGGATTTGATTACTTACACCACGTGTTGCGTTCTTGATGGCCGATACCGGTTTGTAGATGAACGTCCACAATTAGATCATTCTCGAGGATCAGACGATGCTGGCGACACGCAATCGGATGGTATCTGGAGGGATGGACGAACGAGGCACGATCGAACGACAACGAGGAGGTCTGGATGAACAACCTAAGAACTGGGTCAGGACGAGATTCGATCACCAAAATCCTCATGCTCAATGATCCTCTGTCATTGCTGATGATCCCAAAAGTTTCTTGGAAGGGTATTCTAGCAGCCAGAGGCTTCAGAATGATCTGGGGCACGCTGGAGCTCGCCCTCAAGGTTGAAGGAGCCTAAAGGCCCCAAGTTCTCCAACGATGGTCCAGATTCTCCTCCATATGGCGTTTGAGCTTCAAACCTTCATAGGAAAAGACTAGGCATGAGGGCAAACTGCCTCGTCCTGTTAGAAGGTGGAAATGGAGTGTAGGGCATCGAGCAGAGGTACTCTGACGATAATGGCGTGGGTGGAGCACTAGGGGCTCAATCCGAGTGGAATCAAGGTGGACGTTAGGTGAATAGAGGTGGAGATGGCGTAATGGGAAGGAATGAGGGTGGTGGTGTGGTCAGAAGACAAGGGATAGCATGATGAAGGTTTGCCGAAGCGAAGCTTTGAGAAACTACTAAAGATGGATCTAAGCAACTTAAACACGAAGATAAATACAAGAAACAATACCTAAGACTAAGGCTAAACTAAACATGCAAGAAAATGGAGGAAGACAATACCTCACTAGCCTAAAATAGGAAGCAAAGGCCTCAACGGTGGTGCTCCACCAAAGGTGGTGGTGGAAGCCACCCAAGACGTCATCAGGCCTCGCTCGAAGCTGTTGGAGACTCCCCTGTCACTAGAGTCAATCCGGAGCGCAAGAGGAGGGCCAAATCTTGGTCAATGGAGGTTCAAAGAATCAAAGGAAGTTGGAGCTCGATTTTATACAAGTGACTAGATGGCTCCAAAGATCGAAGCAAATCAGGCAGAGCATTAATCCAATCCTCGAGATGACGAGTAGGCATGTAAGAGCACATATCGAGGACAAAAAGTCATGTAGGAATCATTATGAAAGAATAAAAGAATCGAAGGGGAATAAATCGATAAATATGGCTAGAACCTAGGTCTGGCAAACTGGGGGCCTTGGTCAGAGAATTGACTGAGGTCAACGGGTAGAGAAATCTAGTTGGTCCACGTGGACCAACAAAAAAACACAGACAAACATTATTTAGAAAATCAATAAGAAATAATAAATGATTTTATTAATTTTAAGTTGTAAAATAAAAATGTTTAATATTTTATAAAGTATTTTATTATGATATTTATTTATTTTTTAGAGGTATATAATTACAAGTTACTTTTTAGAGTTAAATTATATGTATATTTATCTATATTTTGTGTCTTTTATTTTTATTTTGTATATTTTATTTTTCTACTTTAGTTTTTTATTTTATATATTTATCTTCCTTTTAGACACTTAAATATATTTTTATGATATAATATACACACTTAAGTAAATAGGTTTATTTGATATATAGGTATAGTTATCGATATTTCATTTATGTATTTTATGTACATATTTTTTTTATGTTTTCTTTAATGTTTTATTTTAGTTTAATATTTATAGTATTATAAATAATATTTACAAAATTATAAAAATATAAATAATAAAAATAATAAATAATAAATAAAATGAATACAAAAAATACGAAACCACCTTTATTAAATATCTTATTAAAAGTTATATAAATTAAAGGTCATTTTGATATATTTCGAGATTTTATTTAAGAGATATAGGTTTGAGAAGTTGGGATTTTGGAATTTTATTAAGACTATAACTTTTATTATGCATATTATTTTAGTATGAAATAAATTTTATATTTTTCTATATTTTATTATCTACAAGTTTCATGTACAAAGTTTCTTTATTTTAGGTATAAAAATCGTAAAATAAAATAGGTCCCAAAAAAGAGTAAAGAATGAATTAATGAATGGAATTTTTATTGAATTATTGGCCCTTATCTCCCCTACTTTATTCCATGTCGACCTAGTCATCGAGATGCCTAGGTCTTAAGGTTTAGGGTCATAAAATATCGTTGATAGTTTATTCCTTTTCTTTTCTTTCCTTTATTCTAAAATTTTGGCATTAAAAATTGTATTTTTACACAATTTGTACGTTATAACATGAATGTTTGTTAATGCAAATTAAGGGTATTTACATGCATTTACTAGGAGTTTAAGGCCAAAATGATAAAATAAAGGTGATGAAATGGAAATTAATGTCCCCCATATACTTGCCTTTGCTAGTCCCTAGCAAACACTTATGCTATAAGTGCAGAAAACAAAAACAAAGAAAATAAAAAGAAAGAAAATGGATTAAGTTCAATTATCAAACTTGTCTTCACAAAATCTATGTTTGGAGCTTAAGTCGGACCTTTGGAATTTCAGTACGGACGAAACTTATTGGGAATCGGATTTGAAATCCAACAACCTTCGAGAATCCCAAAACTCTGATCAAGTCTTCTCAATAGCCAGGTCAGAATATTTCGACTCATACACAAATCCTTATGCCTATGAATCTGACTTGTCCAGTGTATGTGATAGTGGCTCCCCTCAACTGAAATGATAATGAGTCTGACTTCTCCAGCATGACAACCCAATGATTCCCTAATCCAACAACTGTTTCCTCGAGGAGCGGAGTATTCCCTTGTAGATTCAAGTGACAACTAGCTCAAGAGGAGGGAGTAAAGAGAAGAATGAACGATAGTCAGTGTAGCTACCTATCCTAGGATGCAAGACTAATGTAGTCAAGTCATCCAACTTCAAGCTCACATGATTTGACTTTGAAGCTCGAGCTTGCTTATTGAATATATAAACTCCTACATGCATTTTATTTTCAATCAGGTCTGTCCACATTTTTTGAGTTTTTTTAAAATAATAAATACAACACCATTTACATAAGGAAATTTTCCTCTTGAGCTAATAGACTATCCCTCTTTTGAATCGTTATTGCAACCCACACTCTCCTGTCTTTAGACGTCTTTGCTACTGGACGGGTTGGGATGCACTTCCCTCCCTAGAAGAGGACACATGTTTCCACTTGTGCACGTCTCATAGCGGAAAATCCAATCCCCTCACCACTCCATCTGAGTTTGAGCCAAGTGAAAGGTGCAGGCATCCAAGTTAGGTCATTATCGACAAGAGCCATGCATGTGCTCCAAGATATTTTACTTAGGCAAGAATCCATTGACCCAAGTCTCATGATTCTCAAAGAATTAAGTCAACTAGACCCGGAGTACCTCAATTCCATCTCCTATAAGGTTCCTATCATTAGGAAGATTTAAGGTCCAACCAAGTTCCAATCTCCAAATTTTACTTAGACTTGTTAAACTACCAAACTCAATCCGAAAAATGTGAATGCTATGAAAATTCTATGCACAATGCAGAAAATATTTTTGTGATGCAATTTTCAAAGTTTTGAACTTTTTATGGATTTTCGAAAAAGATGACGCGTGTGCAATTTTTTTGTATTTTTCAAAAATATTTTGCAAATGTTTTTGGATTTTAGGTTTTGCAAATGTTTTTTGATTTTTGAAAACAAAAGGGTTTAAATAAAAATTAGGTATAAATATTTACACAGGGATGCATCTTATATTTACAAGAATTAGGGTTTTGAGAATTTACACAGGATAAGTGATCATTTTTATAGATATTTATAGAATTTAATAAATAATTTTAATGTGATGTATATATTCCTCAAACTTATTTGAAAATTTTTTTCAAACAGTTTTGAAAACTATTGTTCAACATAATTTTTACAAACATATACACACATTTGAATATCATTTTGCAAAGGTTTTTAAAATAGTGTAGATAGATTTTTAAAAATATTTTTGCAACCATTTTCCTAATATTTGCAAATTATTTTTTAAACATTTTATTTCACCCAAAGATATGAAGTTTTTCAAACAAAATATTTTTACAAAGGTTGAAAACATTTAACAAAACATTTTCCAAATTGTTTTTAAAGGATTTTTCAAAAATATTTTCAAATTATTTTTCAAACATTTTACAAAAGATATTTTTACCTCATTCATTAATTAGTAAATACAAAAAGAATTTGAGGAATAATCAATATCTTTTTATTTATGTGTTATTGAAATTTATAGGTTTTTTAGCCATAGTTATTAATAAAAATACGAAAGTACGAGTTATGACTAAAGTATATACGGAGTATATACGAACCCCCTATACTTGGCTTGAGCTGTGTGCTCATAGATCGGAGAGAAAAAGAGAAGACATGATTTGTACTGAGTATAGAAAAGTCTAAGGAATAATGAATGAAGGAATGAATGAATAAATGAGAAGTTGACCTTCCCCCTATATTTGCGATCAAATAGTCCTATGTATAACAGACTAGACACAAAGTAGGTACGGTCAAGGGTGGGAATGAATAGATCGTACTCAAACTATCTCCCCCTATACTTACGGTAAGATATCCCTAAGTATAAAAAAGAAGAGGAGACAATGGATTGGATCAAAGAACAAAATAACTCAAGGTACACACCCTCTATACTTAGGACAAAGTAAGTATAGAAGATTGACAAAAAGGGGTGACACCTTTTTGGTAGAAAAAGAAAAATGAAAAGGAAAAGAAGAAAAGAAGAAAATATAGATGACTATAGAAGAAAAGATCGTAGAGAATGCACGGATCACCCCCTATACTTAAGGTAAAAGAGCCCTAAGTACATGCAATAATAAGAGTGATGAAACTGAACGAAGAAAGAATACTCGACTCGTCCACCTCCCTATATTTAGGACAAAGTATGTCCTAAGCAAGGCACATACGAGAATGGGGTGTATTGGCAAAACGAGAGATGCCGGAGGTAAGTGGAAGCGAATGTACAACATAGTGGATGTATAGAGGATCATGTAGGTAGAAAGCAAACCTTCTTGCGGGACTGCTAAGGAATGGATATGATAAGGTCTATGTCGACATCGTGGTCCTCAGATGACGTAAACCGATCAGGGTCGACTAGGTGAAGATCCTCAGTGGTCCTAGGGTGAGAAGGCATGGATGGGTCAGTGGAAGTAGTGTGGCTAGGTCTGGCCTTGGGTGTCTTCTAGATGTCAAAGTGAAACAGGATGAACTCATCACTGGAAGAAGTAAGGTCAAGGTCATCCTGCAAGGTCTCTCCTAGGTCAAAATCAAAAGGAACGAACTCATTTGTGGAAGTGGTCGAATCATGTTCGTCCTCTACAATCTCAATCGGATCATCACTCTCATCAAAAGGCCCAAATTGCTAGATAAAAGCAATAAGAACAAACTCGACCTTATCAGTTTGATCAATATTCGCCCTCCGCTTAATATGTTAATCATGTAAATCCTGCGGATGTCATCAATACATCTCCAAACACCAGAAAAGGGAACTCCAAGGTCCATGCTTTCCGAGTCTTCCTCCTTGGAGAGCAATTCTCGAGTCTCAGTGGAATCCAATAAACAACAAAATCTCTGATCGTCTCATCAAGGTCATAGTCCTCGGGGTCAGCTAAGATAGGTGTAGTCGCATCAGATGTGGGTCTCTGGTCAATAGTAGGTGCAGTAATGATCACATCGCTCTCGTCAATAGGACATAAGCGAATCTCTCTTGATACGTAATCAATAACGATTCTCGCAGAGACGAGAAAGGGTCATCCCAGGATGATTGAAGAATGCTCCCTAGTAGAGGTATCCACGGGCAAAACAATAAAATCAATAGTCTAGCTCATGCCCTGAATCAAAATGCCAACATTTTCTAGAATACCCTTCGACCTCTTTAGTGATCCATTAACAAACTGAATGATCATTTTGGTTTTCTTGAGAAGAGATATGTACCAACAAGAAGGGGATGATGCTAACCAAAGCACCACCATCAAGGAGAGTGTGAACACGTGTGGTCAGAGATGGTGTATCAGATGAAGGGAGTAGCAATGTTCTTTTTCCTAGTAGATGGATGGTGTGTGATGGTGTGGGTAGTGGCCATGGTCAAGATATGACACTCAGATATGCTCCTCCGCTTTCTCTTCTTGGGCTGAGAAGTAGATAATTAGGTCATGGCATGGCGAAGTGTGGCTTTAATGATCTCATGAGTAGTGACCACCACTTCAGGTTTAGCCAACATTTTTTTGAATTCTTGGACCTCTTTTATACAAGTGAGGAGATCAGAATCAACATATATACAGTGACAATTAAGAGCAATCTATACTGTGTCGTCCTCGTGGTCAAGGATGGAACAAGGTGTGAATGGATGTGCGATCAAATGATATGGCATGTGGTCCCTCTCCTCACAATCTGAATCAACCATGTTCCCCCGAAATATTTTTATATATTTAAGATTTTCTTATTTTTTTGTATTTTTCGTGATTACAAGCTCTCATGGGAATCCTCAAATGAATCCATATCATTAGATCAGGAAGCATCAATGTGGCTCTTATTTATGCAAGTGAGGTTGTCAATCCTCAAATTCATATGCACCATGAACTGGGTCAAGATTCAAGTGTGTATATTATGAGAAGTGACTCCAACATGCCAGTCTCAAGTTGATGTAAAGGTGGATAATGTAAGGGTGTTGGCGGGTAACGATCCGAGGTCTGAAACCGTGGCTGAGGCCGATATGTACAAAAATCAGAAGCAAAGTCCTCCTGAAAAAAGGGAGGTGGGATGGCTGGAGGGTACAAAGGATATGCAAAGTTTGGATAAAAAATCACTCTAGTCGGTCATCTCGAAACAAAAGGAAAATGACCGGGAGAGCACGGTGGTCAAGTCAAGAGCTGTGAAGAAAAAGGAGGAAATGTACAGAGATGATCGAGAATGCACACGAGCAAACACAGACAAACGCACACAAAACAAACCCCTTAATTCACCTACTCAACCCAATGAAGACCATGAATGTTTGGTCTTTTTAATCTTGTATGTTTTAGAGTTAGGTGAGAAGTCAAAGATTTGTACAAACACTTAGGTTGGCTTGATGGGATTCAGGAACTAACCTTAGTTTATATGTGAGCAAGTAAAATGAATACAATGAGGGGATTACTCGCCCCAAGACAAATATATTTTTTGGTTTATTTAAGGGTCAAGTAATATTAACAATCCCAATTTTATTGATTATCACTTTTTTTGGATTTTTAATAAACATACACATGCCTATAGAGATATTCAATTTTTCTTAGCTCCTAGGTGGTCGAAATTAGAGGGAGAGTCGGAAAAGCAATGCGAGACATAAACGATGATGTATGCTAAAGAGAAATGCTCACCTTGCCTCCAACACTCTACATGCAAGGCTGTTAAGCATAATTGAAGCCTATCTATAGGCAAATGCAAAATGATGAAATCCTCCTAGGTGATAAATTACTATTGGCGTGGAGAACTGTATGCTGAACACCTAGAACAACGATTTCCATTACCACCACCACCCCAAGGGCTAGGGTCGAGAGGTCGGGAGGAGGAGTGGGAGGCGAGGGAGGAGCGCTAGCGAAGCGTTGCCAGGAGAACGAGGAGGAGAAAGGTATGATCCTCTCTTAGTTTGTTTCCTAAGCTAGGATTTCGGTTCATCCTATTTTCTTCCAAGCTTTGTTCTTGATTCATCTTTATTTCCAATTCGTTTTCTGTTGTGTCTCGAGGAGAAATCTGTGTAGCAACCTACTTAGGTGCATGTGGCTATACACGTTAGTGAACCCTGTGATTCCTCACACATTCACTCATCTAAGACACGTGGTGTCTACAGATTCTCCATCGCTTATATTTCTATTATTTCAACTATGCTTTTATAGTTATTTTGATGGAAATCTGTGTAATACCCTACTTAGGTGCGAGCGACTATGCACGTCAGTGAACCCTATGATTCGTCACACATTCACTCACCTAAGATGCGTGGTGTCTACCGATTCTTCATCTCTTGTTGTTTGAGTATATTCTTTCAGTTTCATTGTTGTTTTCATCTCGATTGATTTTATAAAGGAAACTCTTTTCGTTTTTATTTTGAAATATGTCTCGATATAAGGGGAAACTCTTCTGAGAAATATGTCCCGATATAAGGGGAAACTCTGTCGAAATTTACCGAGAAATATGTCCCGATATAAGGGGAAACTCAGCCGAAATTTTTCAAGAAATATGTCCCGATATAAGGGGAAACTCTGCTGAAATTTCAAGAGAAAATATGTTCTTGGCATTCTTCATGTTATTCGTGTTCTTCGCGCTCTTCGAGTTCTTCGTCCATTCTTCGCGTTCTTGACATGTTCTTAATATTTTTGACACGAAAATGAAAGTCGATCTTTTTTGGAGCCTTAAAACATCCTTTCTGAAAACGGAACACGATAAAGCTTGCATACGTGAGAGAGAGCTTGATTAGGTAACGAAATACTTCCTTTTGCTGTTGGGTTGTCATACAAATTTATTGAAATTCTTGATTTTATGTTCTTTGCTATGAAGAACCCTAATTTTGGCTATTTTTGAAAAAGTTTGAAGAGTTGCTTTGCGATTCCCACTAAAATAAGGTTCAAGCAGCAAATTGATGCGGTGGCTTTGAAATTTAGGGTTGGGGAGTTAAAACAAGAATAAATACGAGTATATATGCATATGAATAATATAAATGTAAGTCTATACTAAGTGTTCCTGATTATGCAAATCGAAGACTTAACGAAAGAATTACATCATGGGAATTGATGTGGTTTGAGTTGGATCTTGAAAAGGATCATGTGTCACGTTAAGGATGACTGGGAGTAGAACTACAGGTCGGGCATGCAACCTGTAGGTTTGTCGAAAGGAACCCGTATTGGCATTTCCCTACCTAGGTGGTACACGGTTGCCCTGTTATGATAAGTGTGCACGAAATGAATGATTTGCAACGTGTGGTACTGGGAGCCAATATCTTCATGTTGAATGACGGAAGATGTGGTTGTGCCATGTGGAGGTAGGGGTGGTTCAATAGCGGTTGGGTCATGATAATATGTATTTAAAGCCGTTAGGTTATATGATTAAATGTTAGCCTGAGGTTTTAAGCAACCAAGTCCATGAGGACGGTGCGCTCATTGTTTTCCAGGATGAAGGTTTGAGACCCTGTTTAATAAAAGAAAAGAAAATTGTCAGGGTAGTATTGGAGGATTGGTTGAGGTGACGTGCGGCGACATAAGCTTACCAAGATCAACACAATCTCCAATCCTGAAGTGTCCACAGCTTCGGAGTCCAAGAATGGTGGGGTTCCCCTTGACTAATCCCTGATGTGGAATAGAAAGGAATATGACTTAAATTAATGAAAGGATTGTAATTTTTAATGATAATAAGTTTAGAAAAATCACACAATTTGTTTGCTTTTCTCTTCTTCGTTACTTAGCATTCGCTAATTGTTATCCTATGATTTATGGAAAACCCAACAATTGTCGGTGAGCCATCGTAAGGACCTTAGTAGACATCCAGCCAGCCACAACAACTTTACTTTGTAAGGTAGTTAGTAATATTTTGTATATTTTCCTTTTAAACTAATGTACATGTAAATGGTTATAATGGGACAATGTATCATCTGAACTTTATTTTGTGAATGGAAAAGTGTTGAAATACTTTCTTTTGAATATACTTTATTGCAGTCTGTTTCTGAATGTTAGTTGTGATTGCTGAATAAATTATTGCCGAGTAACCATATCCGGTTATGGGAGGATCAGATTGGTATCAGAGCCTGGTTACTCTAGTAATTTATTTAGTAATTGACAACTATGAGCGATATCCAGAAACTAAGGCTGTATTAAGACCTCTTGATCTTAATAAACTGGCTACAATAACATTCACAAATCATTGTCCCTTATGTACATCATGCTAAGACATATAAGATCTAACCTTTGGCCTTGATTCATCCCATGATCATGGCAGGCCAAGATGTGTCTATGCAACTAGCGGCTATGATAGTGATGATCCATGTGATGGGTCAAAGATAATAAGTATTAGAGCGAAGACTTAATACCACTATGAGAGATCAAAGTCATCCAGACCCCGGATGATAGAGTTTAAGGTTCTATTCATCCTCATAAGAAAGAGTCTAGATACCATCAGTCCATAGAATTTGTTTGCCCCTACTCCATTTGGAGGAGCGCTGGAGGAGGAACTTCGTAGGCACACCAAAACAAAGAAAAAGAATATTTGATTCCTATTGTAAGGATAAGACTCCAATATAAGGACAAAACCATTATCTTAGTAAGGAACTATGAGGTCAATTATAATTCAAGAAGATCTTAGACAAATGTGTGGGACATATTGCAGGACATCAGTCACCTACTTATCTTCTGCTTATCGAATTGAATTACTTTGATCTAATCCTTGGGATGGATTGGCTAGAAAGGCATCATGCATGTATTTATTGTTTTTAGAAGGCAGTAACGTTTCACCTACCTAACTCGATAGAGTTCCTGTTCAGTGGAAATACATCCAATGACAATGTCGAATACATATCTACTCTAAAGGCTCAACAACTTTTAGAACAAGGGTGCCAAGGCTATTTAGCTTATGTAACCACTACATCATTGTCAGACAGAATGATGGAAGATATACCTATAGTGTGTGAACTTCCTGATGTGTTTCCAGAGGAACTACCTGGATTACCACCTGAGCGAGAGATTGGAGTTGAAATCTCTCTCATACCTGACACTCAGCCTATCTCTATCCCTCCGTATAGGATGACACCAGTTGAGTTACGAGTGTTAAAGGTACAGTTGCAAGAACTGTTAGATAAAGGATTCATTCATTCTAGTACTTCACCATGGGGAGCAACTGTCTTATTTATTAGAAAAAAGGACGGGTCAATGCGATTGTGCATTGACTATAGACAGTTAAACAAGAGGACAATAAAGAATAAGTATCCTCTACCAAGAATAGATGATCTCTTTGACCAATTACAGGGTTCGACTGTGTATTCCAAGATTGACTTAAGATCTGGATACCATCAGTTGAAGATAAAAGATGTGGATATCCCAAGACAGCCTTTCGAACTAGATATGAACATTATGAATTTTTAGTTATGCCTTTTGGTCTGACAAATGCCCCAACAACTTTCATGGATCTCATGAATAGAGTATTCAAGGAGTTCTTAGATCACTTTGTAGTAGTCTTTATTGATGATGTGCTTATTTACTCCAAGGATAAGATTCTGCATTAATACCATCTCAGGCGGGCACTTGAAACATTAAGAAAGAACAAATTGTATGCTAAATATAATAAATGTGACTTTTGGTTATCTGAAGTATCTTTCCTAGGCCATGTTATTTCTGGGGAAGGTATATCAGTTGATCCTACAAAGGTTAGTGCGGTAATGAGTTGGGAACGCCCGAAGACTGTCACAGAAATACGATCTTTTCTGGGTTTAGCTATATATTAATAGAAGATTCGTGAAGGACTTTTCACGAATAACATTGCCAATGACTAGACTAACTCAGAAGGAAGTCCCATGTATATGGTCTGAAGCATGTGAAGCTAGTTTTCAGACACTGAAAGAATGCTTAACATATGCACCTATCCTTACTCTACCCTCTGGGAGTGAAGGGATTACAGTGTATAGTGATGCGTCTAAAGAAGGACTTGGGGCAGTTCTTATGCAACATGGTAAGGTAGTTGCGTATGCATCAAGACAGCTCAGGACACATGAAAAGAACTACCCAACACCTGATCTTGAATTAGCTGCTGTATTTTTTGCTTTAAAGATATGGAGACATTACCTCTATGGTATTACTTTTGAAATCTTCACAGATCATAGAAGCTTGAAATATCTATTTGATTATAAGGAACTCAATATGAGACAGAGATGGTGGCTAGAGTTGTTGAAAGACTATGATTGCACTATCTCCTACCACCCTGGTAAGGGGAACGCCATAACAGATGCCCTTAACAGAAGAACTTATTCACCTGGGTTGGTGAGTGTACCCACTTCTGGGGTTTACTATCAACATTAAGTGAATGGAAACAATTTGATAGTAGTGCTGATACTATAACTATTCCTCACCAATATAAACCAGAGATGTGTGATAGAATAAAGAAAGGACAGGAGGATGATCCAGTCCTTGAAAACTTGAGATAACAATTGAGAAGAATGAGATAGAGGGATTCCAGATACAAGATGTGTTACTATATAACCATCACAGATTTTGTGTACCAAACACACCTTAACTAAGGAAAGACATCTTACGAGAAGCATACTGCTCAAGATTATCTATTCATCCAGGAATTACAAAGATGTATAAGGATCTTCATTCATACTTTTGGTGGCCGGTAATGAAGAAAGATGTCGCTGAGTTTGTGAATTCATGTTTCACTTGCTAGCAGGTAAAGGATTCACACCAAAAGCCACTGAGATTATTGCAACCCCTCCCTATACCTAAATGGAAATGGGAAAGCATTTCCATGGATTTCGTTACTGGCTTACCTCAGACAACTGGTAGTAAAGATAGTAGCTGAGTTATAATAGATTGTCTGACGAAGGTAGCACACTTTATTCCAATAAGCTCATCCTTCACTTCAAACCAGCTTGCTGAGTTATATATTACACATGTGATTCGCTTCCATGCTATCCCAAAGGAAGTAGTTTCCAATCGAGATTCACGATTCACCTCACACTATTGGAGAACTTCATGAAAGCCTTAGGCACACAACTATGCTTGAGCACAACATATCATCCACAAACATATGGTCAATCAGAACGTATTGTTCAGACTTTAGAGGATATGTTATGAGCATGTGACTTAGAATGGAAAGGATCATGGTTGAAACATTTGCCTCTTGCATAATTCACATACAACAACAATTACCATACAAGTATTGGCATGGCACCATTTGAAGCAATTTATGGACGAAGGTGTACTACTCCTTTGTGTTGGCGAATTAAAATGGAGATAAAAAATAACAAACAGAATCAAATTTCTCCAAATTAATTCCAATATATAAATAATAATATAGAGAAAAAATATAAAACAAAAAACACAATTTTTGGAATTTTTATAAATTTTATAAACTTTTACAAGTGTTTTTGGGTTTTTTTTCTATTTTAAAGACTTTTCTTTTGAAAATTTTATGGATTTTGGTCTGGAGTTGTAAAATAACTAGGTAAATACTAAATACGTTTTTTTGGAATTTTTCAAAAGCATTTTATATTTTTATGGGTTTTATAAGCTGGACATGGAATAAAAGGGGTCTTTTTTATTTTAATAAATATTGAAATATCCTAAAATGCTAAAAAATGGTTGTGAAACAAAGAGCATACATGAACATAATTCTATTTTGGTGATTTTTTGGAGTATATTTGCTATTTTAAATATATAGAGACAACAAAGAGAAACTCTAATATTGGTAGGGGTATTTTTGTAAATAAAAGTGTGAGAGCCAAACTACAATTTCTCCGAAAATATTAAACATAAATAAAAAGTTTATGGACTAAATGCAACTATGAGGACCTATAGGGGTATGCTTACAAAATGCCCACCTCACGTGGGCAGCCACGTGAGGTGAGCTGGCGTGGACTGAATTGCAAATATGAGAAGTTAAGGGGACTTATTGTAAAATTTATGGAAATATTTCAACGACAAAAGAAAGATCGAGTTCTAATAATTAAATACAAAATATGCTTAGATGGAGACTGCAAAATACCCAAACTAATGCAGAACGAATGGTTGGATTTAATTACTTATGCCACGTATTGCGCTCCTGATGGCTGATACTAGTTCACAGATGAACATCTACAGTTAGATTGTGCTCGAGGATCAGACGATGCTGACGACATGCGATCAGACGGTATCTGGAGGCCAAGACGAACGAGGGATGATCGAACGACAACGAGGGGTCTGGATGAACAACCCAGGAACTAGTACATGCTGAGATTCGATCTTCAAAATCCTTGCGCTCAACGACCCTCGTCCATTGATGATGATCCCAAAAGGTTCCTGGAAGGGTATTCCTGCGATTAGAGGCTTCGTAATGATCTAGGGAACATTGGAGCTCGCATGCAAGGTCGAAGGACCCTAAAGGCTCCTTGTTCTCCGGTGAGGGTCCATATTCTCATCCAGATGGCGTTTGAGCTTGAAAACTGCGCAAGAAAAGACTAGGTATGAGGGCAAGTCGCCTTGTTTCGTTAGAAGGTGGAAATGGATCATAGGGCGTCGTGCTGAGGTACTTCAGTGATGGTGGCAGAGGTGGAGCACCAGGGGCTCAATCCGAGTAGAATAAAGGTGGACATTTGGTGAAAAAAGGTGAAGAAGGTGCAATGGGAAGGAATAATGGTGGTTGAGTGGTTGGAAGA
Organism: Ottelia alismoides; assembly: GCA_037367405.1. Classification (NCBI taxonomy): domain Eukaryota; kingdom Viridiplantae; phylum Streptophyta; class Magnoliopsida; order Alismatales; family Hydrocharitaceae; genus Ottelia; species Ottelia alismoides. Next base: position 329,133 of record JAZKJV010001634.1, on the reverse strand, counting down.
CAAGGGAGAACACGATGGAGGTTCGTCGGAGCGGAACTCCGACGAACTACGAAAGATGGATCTAAGCAACTAAAATGCGCAGATAAATACAAGAAATGATACCTATGACTAAGGCTAAACTAAACATGTAAGAAAATGGAGGAAAAGTATGCCTCACTGGCCTAATCCAGGAAGCAAAGACCTTGATGGTGGCGCTCCGTCGGAGGTGGTGATGGAAGCCACCCAAGACGCGCCGGGCCTCACTCGAAGCCGCTGGAGACTCCCATGTCACTGGAGTCAATCCGGAGCACAAGAGGAGGGCCAAAGCTTGGTCAAAGGAGGTTCAAAGAATCAATGGAAGTTAGAGCTTGGGTTTTGTACAGAAGATTGGATGACTCCAAAGATCGAAGCAAATCAGGTGGATCATTGATCCGATCTTTGAGATGACGAGAAGGCGTGTAAGAGCACATATCGAGGACAAAATGTCACGAAGGAATCGATGCGAAAGAATGAAAGAATCAATATGGAATAAATCTAGAAATAGGGCTAGAACCTAAGTTTGAAGACTGTGGGCCTCGGTTAGAGAGTTGACTGAGGTCAACATGAGGAGAAATCTGGCTAGTCCACGTGGACAAACCAGAAAAACCCAGACACAAATTATTTAGAAATTTAATCAAAAATAAAAAATGATTTTATTAATTTAATTTATAAAATAAAAATTTTGTTATTTTAAAAAATATTTTATTATGACTTTTATTTATTTTTTAGAGGTATATAATTACAAGTTACTTTTTATGGTTAAATTTTAGGTATATTTAACTATATTTTGTGTCTTTTATTTTTATTTTGTATATTTGATTTTATTATTTGATTTTATTAATTTATATATTTATAGATTATTTTATATACTTAAATATATTTTATTATATTTTTATGATATAATATATACACTTAAATAAATAGGTTTATTTAATACATATGTATAATTATAGGTAGTTCATCAATGCATTTTATATACATATTTTATTTTAATGCTTTATTTAGTGTTTTATTTTAGTTTTAATTTGTATAAGTATTATAAATAATATTTATAAAATTATTAAAAATATAAATTATAAAAACTAAAAAGAATAAATAAAATGAATATTTTATATACATATTTCATTTTAATGTTTTATTTAGTGTTTTATTTTAGTTTTAATATGTATAAGTATTATAAATAATATTTACAAAATAATACAAAATATAAAGTTATAAAAATTAAAAAGAATTAATAAAATGAATATTTTAATCGAGTATACTATACAATAGGGATCCAAAATCTAACTTTCACACCTTAACTCTAAAATATATGAATCCACCTTCATTAAATATCTTATTAAAAGTTATATTAATTAAAGGTGTTTTTCATATATTTTGAGTTTTTATTTGAGAGATATAGGTATAGGAAGTTCGGATTTTGGAATATTATTCAGATTATAACTTTTATTATGTATATTATTTTTGCATGAAGCAAATTTTGTATTTTTATATATTTTATTATCTAAAACATTCATGTACAAAGTTTCATTATTTGTGGTATAAAAAGTGGAAAATAAAATAGGTCCCAAAAATGAATAAAGAATAAAGGGTTTTTATCTGTCGCGCCTCTCCGAGATATTGCAATATTAGTTACGCCCCTCCCTTTTTGGGAATATCAGTTACACCCCCGACTTATTTCCATTCTATCACTTCTGCCCCTCTGTTACTTTAGCCATCAATGATTTTAACTTAACCTTGGTTTTGTCAAACCATGGTTTGATTACAAGGGGCATAACCATCCAACTCCAAACTTCCCTCCTCCCATTCTTCTCCAGCTTGTACACACTCGAGCTCACCTCCACTGCGAGCTCCTCCCCCGCCATGGCACTTCTGCCTTCATGCTCAAGCTCCTCCCTCTACCCCAAGCTCATCTCCCTGCCCGATACATTCCCCTCCATGCCCGAGCTCCTCCCCTCCATGCCCGAGCTCCTCCCCTCCATCCCCAGACCCCTTCTCCCTCCCCAACTCTCCCCCTTCTCCCTTGCTTAGCAAGCCACCTCTACCCCCTCAGACGACAATTCCCGCATCCTATTTGCCTCCCCACTCCTGTAGATGCAGGTCTTCACTACGATATTGCGTACTCCTATAGGGCGGAGGGGGCAGGGCTGGGGAAGGGCGGGGCTGGGGCATTGGAGTATGGACTGGACCTAGATGGGGATGACCGATTGAGGAGCAAGGCTTTGAGGGGGAGGGGAGAAGGAGGAGGGATTGGATGGGGAGGGACAACCGAGGATGATGGGCTCTAAGGGAGGAGGAGGGCCTCGGGGGGGAAGGCAAAGGAGGAGGAAGGGAGGAGGAGGCAAGCTTGGAGGTGGAGGGGTGATGGAGGAAGAGGGGCAGAGGGGGAGGAGGGCCTAGATGGGGAGGAGTAACAAAGGAGGAGGGGACGGGTGACGAAGGTAGAGGGCCTAGCGGGAGGGGCGAGGACGAAGGATGGCCTGGAGGCAGAGGGACGACATGAGGCAAACCTATAGGAGTAGGGTAAGTTGGAGGAGGAGGAAGGGCATGAGGTGGAGGAGGGAGGAAGAATAATAAATTAGGAAAATTAAGACATTGTTACCCGTCAATTTTTAATTAATTACCATTATGTCCCCAAAGTTAATGATCGTTTAGGATGAGGATTGACGACAACTAACATGAGGGGCATAAGTGATCATTGTGGAAGAAGTGAGGGGTTGAACTGATATTCCTAAAAAGGGAGGGGTATAATTGATATTGCAATATCTCAGAGGGGCAGAAATGATAAAAACCCAAGAATGGATTAATAAATGGTTTTTTTATTGAATTAATGTCCCTTATCTCTCACTACTTTATTCCTTGTCGACCTAGTCATCGAGATGCTTTGGTCTTGGGGTTTAGGGTCAAAAACATATCCTTGATATTTTATTCGTTTCTTTTCTTTTCTTTATTCTATAATTTTAGCATGAAAAATAGTATTTTATACACACTTTATATATTATAGTATGAATTTCTATTTATGCAAATTAAGGATATTTACATGCATTTAGTAGATTTTTAAAGGCCAAAATGATAGAATAAAAGTGATGAAATGGAGATTCATCAGTAGGTGACAGATTGGTTACCCACAGAAGAGACCGATAAATCGAGAAAATGTGGCAGTGTCCCACAGATAACCCTTGAGGAGCATACTACCAATTAAGCATGGAATAATCAGAGGAAGACGGCTCATCCATGCGAGGACTATTAAGAAGAGTGACTCAAAGGAGTCCAGATAAATAATTTGCTTTGACATATTGGATGTACAATCAGATAGTGAGACTGATAACACATATCCAACAACTCAGTTTCATACTCCAACAAGATGGGTGCACAAGCAGGGAGTGAAACTGATCGTAAAGAAAATGGTGCATTCTTCGCAGATAGTCCTCGAGGGGTAACACTAGCTAAGTCAATGAAGATAATGTGAATGTCGGCATCAAGTCTCAAGTCCTCAAAATAGTCAATCAATCCTAAGTCGGAGGGCATTAGTTCATGTGAGGGATAAAAGATAATCAGGTCAGTTGCAATGCGGTCCCTGAAGTCAATCAAATCATCTGAGATGGATCAATATGTAGAAAGAGAGCCTATAAGTGCCAAAGGTGGATGGGAGAATCAGGAGATGGAGGATGGATTAGTCAAGAAGATGATTGAATCATGTGGGTTTCTAGCATCGTCACTTTGAAGCACCAAAAGAGATAGTACATCAAGCGTCTGAATCAAGATGGATGGAATCATCATTAAGTCAGTGGGAATCAATCACATCCTCAATCCGGTATACGAGATCAAAAATCCTCAATAAAGAATTACACCTGTCATCGTGCAAACATCAGAATCCTCAATAGTCTCTATGCACGGATCCTAAGTCACATCCACCGAAAGTAGCACATCGATCTCGACATCCTCAAACTTGCCCGACTTACTGAAATAATCAATGTCAACCATAATCCTCGATGCATGCCCTATCTATAAGCACAACAATCTTGGGTTAAAGAAGGGATGACATAGAGGGAATGAGGGTGGGCGAGATAAAAGCGGGCATAGACAAAATTGTGGTTCAAGGAGAGGGTCTCCTTGAATCGGAATAGTGATGGTGTGATATGGGCAATGAGAAAGCCATGAAATCTGGTGAAGACGGTGAAGATCAAGACCTAATATCATGACTTAGATGCAAATGAGGAATTATATAAACAAGAGAGGAAGATGGAATCAATTATAAAAATGACTCATACTCATGGGACTGAAAAATAAAAGAGAGATGAAACATAGATGGACTCAAAATAACAATCAATGTCAAAGCAAACCCCCACCCACTTAACATAGTGATGACTAAAATGGTGGTCTTTTTATCTTTTTCATTTTAGAGTTAGGTGATTTTCAAGAAGTCGTACAAACCGAAGATAGGCTTGGGATTTGGGCACTAATCCTTAGCGTGTAATGCACATACAATGTGGGGGTTGCTCTCCCCAAAGCAATGAATCCATTACATTTATTTTTAAGGTCAAATAGAGTTAGCAGTCCCAATTTTTATTTAGGTTATCACTTTTTATGTTATTTTCCAATGCACCTGCCTAACGATGTTTACAATTCCATTTAGCATCCTAAGTGAGCAAAATTAGAGGGGGAAAGTCGGAAAAGACATGAAAGTCGGGAATCAATGATGCATGCAAAGTCAGAATACTTACAGGTGCTTCTCATCTCTCCATGAGGGATGCATGATAGAATTGAAAGCTACACTTTATGCAATGCAATCTGATGAAATCACCCTAAAATAGTAGTTGCTATTATCGTGAAGCACCGTATGCCAATTATCTAGATAGAAGCCTAAGGTTCGGTCTTGGGAACCTCTCGGTGTCCGCCACAACAGGTCTTGCAAGTGCTGTATGAGGTTCCTCACGGCGTGCAGTTTCGAGTCTAAACGACCAACAATTATGATTTGACTAAGTCCAGAAATGAGTCTATAGGTACATGCAAAGATATTAGGGCTTTGGACTGTAATCTAGTGAGCAAGAAATTCTTAAACTAGGTCTCATTCACATAAAATAAATGAAAACAAAAATCGAGAAATAAAAAATAAAAAAGAAGCAAGGAAAATGCGAAAAACATGACGAGGCCCCCAAGGGAACAATCCCTCGGGCAATGGACCTCTCTAAGTAGTCAAGTCTTGAGAGTCTAAATTATCACACATTAATTGTCACTCTCTCACATGAATTTACATAATAATAAACGCTGAATAAAATAGATCGATCTTCAAAAATTTCCTTCATCTGTCCTTGCTACTCTCTCCTACCAGCCAAATCTGAAAGCTGGCTCCACCTTGCTTGGGTGCACTGGTCCTCCTAGGAAGGACTCCCTTACGTAGCAGTCCTCACATCAAGGTCAAACAAAGAAAGAGGTCAGAACAGTCACAAATGATATCAAATAATCATAAATAAACATATATAGACAAGAGTAAAGAATCAAACAAATGAATACAATCTATGAGATGTTGCTCCCCAGCAATGGTGCCATTTGATGACATGGATTTATAGAGGGTCTAAATATGTCTCACACAAGGCGGAGACACAGTAGTTGTGGTGTCCCACGAAAAACCCTCGTCGATCAATAATTAACCCATAGTATAAATTAAGCAATGCATATAAAAATGTGGAGTTAAAATTTATTAAAACTCTACAACAAGTATGTATAGGTAAGCATGTGTAGAGGTCGAACTCAGGGAGAAACGATAGATAGTGCGAAATATTACGTAAAAAATGTTCCTTTCTCTTGTCAATTTATTGTTTCTGTAGGTTTTTATTTTTTTATATTTTTAATATTTTTTATTGTTTTTATATTTTTCACATTTTTGTTTTTAATTTTTAATTTTTATATTTTCTATATATGTTTTTAGATTTTGTATTTTCTTTGTCTTTTTAAAAAAATATATAGTCTAGCTATATATAGGGTATATATAATGTCAGAAAATAAAATTATAAGTACAAATTAAAAGTTAAAATACATAAAATAAAATGTTTTTGGTTTTTTATATTTTCTAATGTTTTTATTTTTTTCTAGAATTTTTTCTAGTTTTTATGAATTTTTAAAATAAAAAATATCCCAAATAAGGGATTTAATAAATATTTGAAATCAATTTGAATTTTTAAAAATAGGAGATGAGGTCCAAAATTATTCAAATCATTTTTTATATACAGGTAATTATATAAAGAAAATTAAGAAATAGAAAAACTTATTTTTAGATTTTTAGGGATTTTGTATTTTTTATGAAGGATTTTGGGAGTTCTTCAATTTTAGGAGTTTTCTTTTTCTTTTTTTAGTGATTTTTTGGGTTGGAGTTAAAATATGATAAAATAGAAAACATATAATATTTTGAAAATTTCAAGTTGTTTTTCTAGTTTTTGGTATTTTATACTGTAGACAAAAAATGCTCATTTTGATTTTTTTTTATAAAATTTTAACATTCCCAAAAATGCAAAATAAATATGGGCATGAAAAACACATGTTATCAGGCATCTAACCCTATTTTTGCTTGAGTTTTAGATCAAGGTGCTATTTTTGATAAACGAAATTCAAGCTCCAAAATTCATAAACTATAAGGACATATTTGTAAATAAAATGATATCTAGGGGCCTTGCTATTATTTTCCAAAAATATACAACATATACATAATTTTATTGGATTAAAATGAAATATAAAAAGTATCAGGGTTATAGTTGCAAAATGGCCACCTCACATGGGAAGCCACATGAGGTGACCTAGCTTGGACCTAAATATAATATAGAGAATATACAATGGTCAACATGCAATTTTGCCAGATCTATTTATACTACACATTTTATTTACACTACTGATAATTAAATACAAAAAATGGTGAGGTTAAGATCAATAATTTACCCAAAGCATGCGCGGGAGAGGACGATCTAGATGGGTCACTTATGCCACGTGTCTTGCCCGCGTTGGGCAATACCCCTTCCGGTGGACATTTGGGATTAGATCGCGGGAGGTGATCTGACGATCGAGGGCTCTGATGATCGAACGTTTGTTGTGCGTTAGGAAGAACAAATCCTGATCCGATGGCTCTAAACGATGATGGGTGATGAATCCATGATTCTCACTCTTTATTCTTTTATTTTAGCTCTTTTCTTGGCAAAACATCATGTGAATACCTGTAAATATAATAACTTAACAGTTTGCATGCTTTTTTTAATATTGTATAGCATATTTTTGGCTAAATAAAAGAATAAAGTAAAATAAAAAGGAATGTTGTATTTAGAATAAGTACAGAGTGGCCCAAACCCCAAGAGAAGGTCAAGACTTGACCTGATCACAAAATAAAATAAGTAGAGAGAGATAGGATCTATTATGTGTTGTACATATTACCTATACTTATACATATTAATTATATAGTATTTTTTGATAGATAAAATTAAATTATTCTTTTTACACCCTCACATATAATCCCAGAAATAATAAAAATATAATAAAAATCAGAAAACTAAAAAAATAAAAATAAAATCCCCCCATTTCTTGTGCAAAATACACATGTATACTCTATGCCCTAGAGATCGTGCCTCACCACCCTTTCGACCTCTACTGCGTGTAGCCTCCTTGGCTATTTGCTGCCCGGTTGAGGCCGTCACCTTGACGCTCGCCTCTGCCTAAAGCTCAGGAGCTCCTCCAAACCTTTAGGTACTGCTTGTTTCCACCTCAATTCCATCTTTGATTCCATCTTGCCCATTTCACTCCATCGCACACTCTTTTTCTTCGACCAACCATTCAGAGCTCCATCACCTGCATCCTTCTGTTCAGATCGACTTGCCATACCACCCTCCATCTTCCCACGTAACCTGTTCCCCCTATAGATCGACCATCGGGTCGAGATTAGGAAGGGTCTCCTTCCCTCGCGTTCGTCGGAGACCCAAACCACATCCCCTATCTCTTCTGTCCCTTCTAGCTACATTAACCTAGACCAGAGCATAGCCCCGAGTCCCTTCTACTCTTCCCAGGTCATCGCACGTGCAAGGAGATTACGTAGATCACTCAGTTGCACCAGTGGAGCTTCTCCAGGACCCCCTTCGCCATTACACTCATCCGACCATTGCCACTACCATCCGAGCCCTCCACTTGACGCGGAGTACCTCCATGAGACAACCGAACCTTTCTGATATTTCATCGGAGTGTCGTTGCCCATCTGATGCTCGATCGAAGCTCACTCAGGTCCTGTTCTTGCTGACCACCAGCCCGTCGTCAGATGGACCACCTCCTGCCAGATCGCATCTAAGCCACCGACTTCAGCAACTTTTGGGTCGTTAGATCAGGCCCCTTTGATGCATCTACTTGCACATTCCTGACCAAATCCTAAGCCATTAGATCTGTAGCCACTAGGCGATCACATCCCTATGCCAGCTCCATCCGCCACGTGCGTCACATGTCCTCGAAAGGGTATATTTCTCTTTCTACCATGCATGTTTAGCTATTTCACTTTAGTCTAGTAAATAAATGTTGTATTTACGAACATTTGTAGTTCAGACCTCTAGTTTTCATCTATTTGCATTTTAGTCCCTCTCACTTTGTAGCATGTGTACGCCCACATGACTTTTGGGATATTTGTGCTATTAGCCCCACACTATATATATATATGTTATGAGTTGAATGGCATGTTTTTGGTAATTGCATATATGTCCTGTGAGTCTAGATCATGTGTGTCGCATGTGCTTGATTGAGAATTTTGTAGATTAGATCCTATGATTATTATTCTTCAGTTCAGAAACTTATTTTATTCGTAAATTGGCCCTATGAACTGTGCCTAATTACACATGGTATTTTGGACTTAATAATCAGTAAATTAGTTCAAAAAATTACATAAAAATTACCACTAGCTCCTGTTCATGTGTAATATTTATTGTAATTTTATTGGATTAATTTTATTATTTTCTATTTTTGAAAATATAAAACCCTTAAAAATATCCCTATTTTTCTTGGAAAATTTATAAAATTTGAAAAATGTTTTAAAAATTCCCGTGCATGTATTTTTTTTGTCTTTTTTACAGTATTAATTTTGTTTGAAAATTCACTCTAAAATCTCTAAAAAATACAAAATACCTAAAAATTTTAAAAAAACATATAAAATCAAGAAAAAAAAAATCCAAAAATTCCTTTTCCAGTTCCTGTTTGTACGTTTTTATTTGTATTTTGTCACAAAATTGCTATCTCGGACTTTAGGGCATTTTAAATATTTTTAACTTGTAATTTAGTCCTAGATGCGCATTGTTTGCATTTTAAAGCATTGTTTGAATTTTATAAAATACTAAAAACCTCAGAAAATTTTTAGAAAATTATGAAAAACACTTTCAAACCTTAAAAACCAAAATATTTTTATCTTAATTTTTTGAATATTTTTTTATATTTTGAAAAAAAATAAAAAAGAGTGGTGTGTGTATTTTGCCCTATGTACTTGCTTTCCTTTATTAAAAAATTAAAAATTTTCAAAATTGAAAAACGCTAAAATATGCTTCATTTCTGAATTTTGCCTACTTCGTAGAATTTTCGTGCTCCTTGTTTTCGTCCTTGGTGGCTATACCAAGAAAATAAAATAGCAAACCGCTGACACATGTTTGATTGTTTGATATTTCTTTGAGTGATTATTTTTCTTGCTGATTACGCTCGGTGATTCGTGTCACAACGACCCTTATTTATTTTCATTACATAACTCGAGTTGTCGAGCATGTCACCAGTGGAGGAACTGCTGAAGAACTCGTATGGGGTGAGTTTTGATATGGAATCGTGGGATCCTCTAACCACCAATCCTTCTGGTGTAGGTCTCCTGACATCGCCATGATTCCAACGAATCACCCAGGTGCCACAAAAATGTCAGGGGCCCGTTGAGGAGGGCTATGGAGATCTAAGACATGCAAGCACCTAGAGTATTTCCCTCAGGTCGAATCTTTTGCCTAGATGGACCTTTTGCTTCTTGGACCTGCTCAAGACAAAAAGGGGGCGAGGGAAACATGCCTTGACCCTATTAAAGGGGTATGTAAGCAAAGCGGGGCACGACGGTGGCTACTCCGGCAAGGTGGAGGAGGTGGAGCGTTGTTAGGCCAAATCAATGGGTGATCTAGGTGAGCGGGAGGTGGAACATGATGGGTAAATGGAGGGAAAAGAAATGGAAGTGGATGCAGGATCGAAGAACACGCGAGGACATGCAGTGTGGTTTGTCGTAACGGAGCTTTGACGAACTATGCAGATTATTTTTAAGGCCAAAACATGTAGTTAAAACATGAATAAAATGCATTAGATATTACTATGACTAAATCTAGGCTAGAAAATGCAAGAAAAAGGTCATCTCTTATACCTAAATGGAGGCCAAGGAGCATGGTCATGATGAACGACATTTCACAACTTTAATTGTCGTCTTTTATTGAAGTATAAGTGCTGAAAATGGTTCAATAAAGACCACATTTTCAAATACGTGGAAATTATTTTACTTGGTAAGTGTACCAAGGTCGAACATAGGGACACGAGCCTCTTCGTCTATTTATCAAATATTATTGTTAATTAATGTGTGATTATTTTCTAACCTTAGGTCTTCATGCAATTGTGATATACGATGCAGAGAAAGCAATGCAAAGATAAGTGATGCACGTATTTTTATTTTATTTCATAAATGTAATTAGATGAGATGCAAGATGAATGATATGCTAACATAGAAATGATAAACAAATATGCCTTGAAAAGATTATGTCAATGAGCAACAGAATATGTTTTAATTCCAGAGTCAAATGGAGCATCAAAATCAAGAACAAGTATCTATTAAACAAAGATTTATCGAGCAAGAGACACTATATAACATCAAAATTCATCATATTTCATTTAGTGTTATATTAAGAAATTAAATATGCCATTAAGTAGAGGATGAAACAAGCTTTGAAATGAAACTGAAATCAAGCAATTTGGATGTAGAATGCTCAAGATATGAAAGAAACAATGCATGGACATAATTGTAATGAAAATGAATGAGAAATAAAAGATAAATATTACAAATAGGTCCCTGGAGGGACCTAATTGCAAATACCAAAACTCAAAGAGGTCCTTCTATATTTTTTCCATTTACGTACATGGACCACTTTGTAATTTCCAATAGCTATGAGGGCCTCCCTATAAAATACTTAGGCACGTATGTGAGGCACTCACTTGGGAACCTAAGTATAATATCATAAATATTTAGGGCTTTCTTGCAATTTACCAGCCCCTCGCGTGCGGGGTACGTGAGGGACCAGATTCGGGAGGCATCCCCAACGTGGGCCACGTGGCATTTCCAAGAAGGCCCAGCTCTTGGGTCGGGACACCCGAGCCTATAGGATTGGAAAGTAGGCTTGGAATGACACATGCTTGCATATGGATTGTCCGATCTTGAGGATCGGATGGTAACTGCTCTTCGTGGTCCGCCATATATTTCCAGAGAAGGCTGTGCTCCGGTGACCTCCTTGGAGCTCCATCGTGCTCCAGCTGCATCCCTAATGATCGAAGAAGCTTCTGGAGCCTCGATGAGGAAACTCAGACGATATGGCAGACGCGGGGAAGTTCAGAAGCTGTGGGTGATGGAGCTTCATCGGAGGAGAAGCTGGTAAACATGGCTCCGGACCCACTCTGGACATTGAAGACATTTAATTTTGCAAGGTTAGCAATAGTAGAAGTGTGTTTTGGTGGATGCGTTAAGTGAGGTGAATGGAGGGCATTGGGCGACGGGAGGCAGAGCCCTGGTAGCTCTTCTCCGGCGAGCCTGAAAAGAGAAGGGGTGGAGCGGAAGGGGGTCCTAGTGAAGGGAAGAGGGCGAGCGGAGATTGTGGTGAGGATGCTCGATGGTTGGTGAAGATGGTACGATGGTCAGGTAATGGTGAGAGTAGATGTAGGCTGCGAGAAAAAATCAAGAAAAACAAAGGAATTAAGGGAGAGGAAGGTACTTGATTGAAGAGAACAATTGGTGGATGAGTGGCCTATGGTGAGCACCAGAAGATGCTTGGGGTCATCGCACAACGTGCGTGGCTATGCACGGAGCTCGGCGGTGCCTGGGGGCTGCCACTACATGGTCGGAGAGGCCATGGATCTCACTGAGAGCTTGTAACCATCGTTACCTCGACAAGTCGCCCTTCGCTGTCATCGGAGGGTAAAAGAATCTAGGTCGTAGCCCTTTGGTTGGTTGATAAGAGTTACGGTAGGTGGAGGGGGTTTGGCGTTATAATGATAATATTGAGGTTGTAACTAAAATGATGGTGTCAGGGCTCGGTCGAGGGGATTTAATGGATTGCCGAGGAAGAGGGGTGTTACGGCTAAGTGGGGAGTGGGTCAGGTCATGGAGAGGCTATCGGATGGCAGAGCTAAAAATGGAAGGGGGTGATGGTGGTCGCTGACGTAATGCATGGGGATGAGGCATTTAGGAGGTAGAAGACAGCACCCTAGCTGTTGGATCTCGCGATCCAATAGCTAAGTTTGGGGCATGGATGAGGAGTCTGGACCAGATTAGATGATCTGATGTAGCAGCTGGTGGGGCAACGTGAGTAGAGAGTTGAGATGGAATTGGGGCAGAATCCAATGGTGGACCGATAAGAGGCAACATGGCAGTCTCAGTCATTGGATGTAGTATTAATCATACGACTGAGATGCAGGATGGAGCGGGTGGTCGAGATGAGATCGAGGGGTCTCATCTAATGATGGAGAAGAAAAGCGTGATGCATGGTGGAGATGAGGGCACCTGAAGGAGATCAAATGACCAGAAGAGAGGTCGGGTGGCATAAGAGGAAGCGAACCATGAGGGCGACCTAGAGGAAACCATGTGGCCTAATCAGAATATTCAGAAATTAACAAAATAAAGAGAAATAAAAAATAAATAATAGAAGAAAAATTAAGAAAAAGTCAAAATATGAAAGTTGTAGATCTCGATGAGATCTACAAGTTTTAAGTTGGACAAAAAAATCAAAACAGGTCATTTATACAAAAAGTGTATTTTTGGGAGTATTTTTAATGGACTAAAAATACTAATTTTGGTTTTGAGATTTTTTTGTATTTTTTATATCTTTTAAAGGTCAAAAAAATATAGACAATAATTAACCTACTTTTTAGGGGGTTTTAATAAAAAAATATAAACAAAGAAAAGGTTAGTAATTAAATACAATAAAAATAGGTTGGCAGATATAGGTTAGTTATACACATATAGGTCATTCTTAAAGATGCAGAACTAATGAAAATTTCTCAGGAAGTTCTTATTAATCGAGGATAAAAATAAAGAATAATGGTGATCCAGGAGGTATTCATCATACCTTTATACTTAAACTATGCTCATCCTCGAGAATCTAAAGAATGTAGGAGTCTGATTAATTCATGACAGTGCATGTGAAATTCCATGGTTCAATTCATCGAAGACCCTCAATTTAAGTGACCCTAAAATTCTGGGCTCAACCATGCTTTAGTCAGAAGGAATCTAACTTCTCTAATTATCAGACTCTCTGTTAGTACATAAAATATAAAGATATGAAATTTAGTGTACTACAATCATGAGAGTAGAGTCGAGACATCACCCAAAGTTCCAGTCGAGGAGACTCTCCTTTAGACATAATCCTCAACACTAGGGAACAAGTCTATTCTTGCTTTAGTCGGCCTTCTCATTAGTTCATCAGACTTCAAAGTGTATATGGACGACCAGATGATGGAGGGCATATGATTGTATACATTTTTCTCTCCCTCACATTGGAACAAGGGGCCTCTCGAGTGCCTTATTACTCAAAACTTGTATATTTTTATTTTTTTATCAATGTTTCTGTCAAGAGAATTCAGAGTTGTATGCACTTGTTTTTATGGGAGTACACCAGGATGTGTCTCTTTTGAGTACCTAAGATACCTTCAACACCCATACTTGTATCACTATACAATGCAAATCCCTTTTATGGTGCTAGCTCGACTCCTTGGTCCTAGTAATGTTTGATCCAAGTGGACACTTTGAAAATGGTTGGGAACGCTCACCTTTGGTGGAAGCTTTTTTGAATTTGTCTTTGTAATGATATAGTTTTTCTTTGAATATTTCTTTCTTTTCTTTTTGTATATCTCCATTGCTTTTACCAAAAGTTAGTGCACAACGATCAACAATTAATTATGTTTCATCACACCTTGGCACATAGGTAAATATCAAGAGATAGCACGTGAACTTATTCACATACTGGATAGGGTTTTGCTGAAACCCAGGTTTCTTGAAGCCTTCATTAACTTTATCTCATCCTCGAGCATCATTAGATTGAGTTTAAACTCAAATTACCTGTCCTAGTTCCTCAAGTAATAACTCAACTCATCTCATCAATCATGCAGTTGTGAATGTGTTGTGCTGATCATATTCTTTAGAAGGTAGAGACGATGCGTGCAATATAGCATTCAAATCTTTCAAATTAGGGAAGTGTAGATTATTAAGTTAAAAATCCTAATGACTAAGGTTGGTTAACTCAGACTCTCAAGATAACAGAAATCAAGTGTCCTCAGAATCCTTAAGCCTTAAGTGAAAGTGAAAGTGTCAGGAATACACCAACTCCTCGGTAAAAGAATTTTTGTGATTTTTAATCTTTTGTAATTTTTTATGAATTTTATTTTTTCAAAATTTTCTTAATTTGTTTGAGAGACAATGACTGGCCCAGACTCATATGAATAGTTGCATCTACTTCCAACCAGTTGATAAATCCCGGATTTATTAGCTTAATTCTTTATATTTATCACCTTTACTTAAGTTAATACCATGATTCATTGACCAATTAACACTAATTGCTAATGTACGTGTTATATATAGTTAACACTAATTATTATATATTAATATGTTGTAATATTTTATGTATTTATTTCTTATTAAAAATCAAATAAAAGTTAGAATAAAATTGTATATAAATAAACTAGCAAAAGAAAAATTAAAGAAAAATGTTTTATATAGTGTTTAATAGTATTTACTTTTAATCTATGTACAAATGACCTCAGATCTCTTTGACTTCTAATGAAAGTTGTATATCTCATCGAGATCTACAATTTTCATGTTTACCACTTTTCCTAATTCACCCTCTAACTAATTCTTCTAAAATTATGTTTGATTTTCTGAATTAACTTAATTCCTATGGGGCCACATGGCACACCCACAGTCGGCCACATGGCTCATTCCTGTTTTGCCATCCTCCTTTGATTCTGTCCATTGGATCCTTCTATTCAACTCCATCTCGACCATACTTTAGCATCAGATTAATCACCGTCTAATTATATAATATACACGTTTTTTCAATTGTTCATTAGTGCCTATATGTCCATTCGATATTTTTGATCAGACCATCCAAACCATCCCTTAGCACCTGATTCTCCACCACTTGATCTCCTTTCCATCAGGCAGATCTACGCCTTCCATCCATGCCTTTATAAGAATTGTTGGATCCTATGATCCAACGACGCCTGAACTTACTTTAACCTCTAGCCAGTTACGCCTCGTCCAAATTACCACATTCCTCTAATTATCCCAGCCATCTATACCTTCCCTCCGACCAACTTACACCCCCAATCTCTTCGCCTCACAACCACCTTCCATGCCATATCCTAAACTATCTCCAAACCCTAACTACTTCATACTCATTACGGTTGTCACTTCTGCCAAAACCACCTACAACCTCCCACATTTTCTCTTCAAATACACCACCGCCACCTTGTGCATCGGTTTTCCACCCTTGAATGAGGCAAGCTCAGTGTCTTACCTTCGCTTCATGATAGGGACACGAAGGATCGACGATGCAAAGATGACTTTGCCCTGGTGAGACCCATGGCCATCCGACCATGCTACATCACCAATCGGTGGCTGTTTGAGATGCTCCCCGCGGCTGAGGGAGTTTTCAGCGATGACCTCGAGGTCATCTTCAAATTCAATTCCAAGCCAATACACTCATCCAACCATAGCTTCTTCTTCATGTACATGTTAGATAAATAGGGTATCTTCTTTCATTTCTTCAATTTTCCCTGCCTTGTTGTGAGAACAAAACCCTTAGTTGACTTGGTCTCGATCTTCCCTGTGGATACATGATCCACGCAGGAGGTTATGTCCTCCCTAATCTTGGTTCCATCGCAACCTTCTCCTCAACCCATCTTCCTTCAGATATGAAGGAGGAACCCGCTCCGCTCCACCTTCTTCAGCCACCGCAGCCACCTTTCCATTCACGCTTCGCACACCTAAACTTTGTTGTGCTTCGTCTATGTTTTGTACTAACATCTGCAAGTGTCAAGCCTTTAAATGGTCAGAATTCTTGAAGAAGCTCTGATATGGAGCTTTGGCTTTAAAGGATCATCATCATCATCCTTCGACTGCTCGAGCATCTTTAACGACATCACATCATCCTCACATACTTTCCATCAACGATCGTCAACCATCAGACAATCTCCAGGAGTGGAGGAATAAAAGTCTCACTAGAGCCTAATCTTGCAGCCATAGTGCAAGGTATAGCTCTGAAGAGGAGACAACACAATTGCCACTGGATCTCGCCTAATTGGGCGTATTCTAACGGTTGAGAGGAGTCCACGTCGATATACCCAAGACTGCAGCCTTGGAACCATCCAACCTGCAAATCGAAGCACAGAATGAAGTCACGTGGTCTGGGCCACAGGTCACCCACCAAACCTAGGACCGCACGTGCGGAGTAAATTGCATTTTCATCCAACCTGTCTACCTTATTGCAAAAATATCTCCACCCAGTGGTATTTCATAATTTCACAAGATGGTTTTGAATAATCTCATTTCAGTCCCTCTAGGGAATTGTTTGTTATGTTTATGTTTTGTTTTATCACATTTATGCCCTTGGATTAAGTGGTTAATATCTTGAGCATCTTATGTCCAAATGAAGGAATTTCAGTTGCGTTTTAATCCCCATTTTCTTATCTTCAATATGCATTAATTCATTCTCTGATTTGATCTTAATGAATTATTAACTTATCTCGATATGATTACGTTGTTTAGATATTTTTTAAAGGAAACATAGCTTAGATTAAATTGTATGATTTTACCTTGATTGTGTACTTAAGTTTGACAAATCATTTTAGGGCATATTGGTGAGTATATGCGCATTTGTTCAGGAATTATCATTCTCTTCATTATGTTCATTCTATCTAACATGCATTAATTGTTTAAAATCACATTTCATTTCATTCATGCATGGATTAGTGATGTGCATTATATCTTGTTTGCGTGCTTGCATTATTTTGTCTTTGTTCTGCCCTAGATTAATTTATCGATCGCTTAACCTAGATTTTTAAATACATAAATAATTGTATTATGTCTCCTGTCCTTGTTTTCAACCCTAGACCTCCCATGATATAAATTAAATCCGAGAATCTCGTCACTGAGATTCATCTCGGTTCTGTATGAGAAGCTAAGTGCCAATGCTACAACGGATCGAAATTAATACATGCATTTAGCGCTTCATCACTAGTATGGGGTGTAAGTACAGATCGTTAGATGGATCCGTATTACTTGAGGACATAACTATGTATAGTGTCCTCTAAACCAACCACTCTTCTAAGGGAGACCAAAGTTCCTCACTGAAGAGCAGCTAATCATTTTTAAGTCTAGTAGTAAGAACCTATACCAAGTTTTTTCAATTTTTCGGATTTTATAGAGGTTTTTGAAAAAGATCAATTTTATTTACAAAAAGTCAGGCCCTCAATTTTAAAAAGATTTTTACAACATTTTTTACACAAACAATTCCCAAGTCAACTTAAACCGAGACCAAAAAGTTTTCAAAATTTTAAAAGCACAAGCTATGGATAAAGTATATATATAATAATATACAACATACCCCTATACTTAAACTATGCTCATCCTCGAGCATCTAAAGAATGAAGGAGTCAAATTAATTCCTAACAGTGCATGTGAAATTCCAAGGCTTAATTCATCGAAGACCCTCTACTTAAATGATCCTAAAATTCTGGGCTCAACCATGCTTTAGTAAGAAGGAATCCAACTTCTCTAATTATTAGACTCTATGTTTGTATATAAATATAAGAATATGAAATTTAGTGTACTACAATCATGAGAGTCAAGTCGAGACATCACCCAACGTTCCAGTCCAAGAGACTCTCCTCTAGACCTAATCCTCAACACTAGGGAACAAGTCTATTCTTGCTTCAGTCAATCTTCTCATTAGTTCGTCAGACATGAAAGTATATGGATGGCCAATGATGGGGGGCATAGGATTGTGTATATTTTTCTTTCCCTCACATTGGAATAAGGGGCCTCTCGAGTGCCTTATTACTCAACACTTGTATATTTTTATTTGTGTTGATCAATGTGTCGGTCAAGAGAATTCAAAGTCGTCCGCACTTGTTTTTGTGTGAGTACATCGAGGTGTGTCTCCTTTGAGTATCTAAGATACCTTCACCACACAGACTTGTATCACCATACGATGCAGAGCCCTTTTATGGTACTAGCCTGACTCCTTGGTCCTAATAGTGTTTGGTCTAAGTGGACACTTTGAAAATGGTTGGGAGAGTTTGCCTTTGGTGGAAGCTCTTTTGAATTTGATTTTGTAATGATAGAGTGTTTCTTTGAGTATTTCTTTTCTTTTCTTTTTGTCTAGCTCCACTACTTTTACCAAAAGTTGGCACATACTGATCAACAATTAATTATGTTTCATCACACCCTAGCACATGGGTAAATATCAACAGATAGCACGTGAACTTGTTCACATACTGAATGGGGTTTTGCTGACACTCAGGTTTCTTGAAACCTTCATTAACATCATGCCATCCTCGAGCATCAATAGATCGGGTCTAAACACAAATAACCACTCCTAGTTCCTCAAGTGATAACTCAACTCATCTCATCAATCATGCAATTGTGAATGTGTTGTGCTATTCATATTCTTTAAAAGGTAGAGATGAAGAGTGAAATATAACACTCAAATATTTCAAACTAGGGAAGCATAGATTATTAAGATTAAAACCTTAATGACTAAGGCTGGTTAACTCAGACTCTCAAGATAAAAGAAATCAAGTGTCCTTAGAATCCTTAAGCCTTGAGTGAAAGTGAAAGTGTCAGGAATACACCAATTCATCAGTTAAAGAGTTTTTGCGATTTTTTGATTTTTTTAATTTTTTATGGATTTTATTTTTTTTTCATTTTTTTATTTTCTTTGAGAGATAATGACTGTCCTAGGCTCATATGAATAGTTGTATATACTTCCAGCCAGTATGGGTGTAAGTACGGATCGTTAGTCGGGCCCATGTTACTTGAGTATATAGCTATGTACATTGTCCTCTAAACCACCCACTCTGCTAAGGGAGACCGATCTTCCCTCACTGAAGAGCAGCTACTCATTTGTAAGCCTAGTAGTCAAAGCCTCTACCATTTTTTTTAATTTTTTAGATTTTTGAAGGAGGTTTTTGAAAAAGATTAGTTTTATTTATAAAAACTTAATATCTCAATTTTTTAAAAAAATTTACAGAAACTTTTACACAAAACATTCCCAATCAACTTAAACCAAGCCCAAAAAGCTTTTAAAAATTTCAAAGTACGAGCTTTGGCTAAAGTATATATACATTAATATACGGTATACCCCTCTATACTTAACTTTTGCTATGCCCTCATAGCATAAGTGATATGAATCCATATCTTTGATTAAATACAAGGTGATATAGCATAACTGATTGGAGGGTCCCACTATACATAGATAAAAAATGACCTAAGAATAAGAAGACAGATGGAGGGAAGAAGTTTTAGTCGGATCCCCCTATACTTATATTGAGAATAGCCTAAGAAATTGATAAATCCAAGATTTACATCATTAAACACAATTATTATCTATCTTGCTTAAGTAAAATAACAAGATCCATTGCCTAATTTATACTAATTACTCATTACTGTGTTGTAAATAATTAACACTAATTACTGTATATTATTATAAATACATTATGGTGTAGTATTTATATATTTATTTCTTATTAAAAATTATATAAAAATCAAAACAAAATTGTGTATCAATAAAATAACATAAAACAAAATAAAAATGCAAAAAATAAGCAAAAGAAAAATTAAAGAAAAATGTTTTATATGTTTTTATAATATTTAATTTTTCACTATGTGTAGATGACCTATGTTATCTTTGACTTCTAATGAAAGCTGTAGATCTCATCGAGATCTACATCTTTCATGTTCATGACTTTTTCTAATTTTTCCTCTAACTAATTCTTTCCTAATTAGCACTGATTTTATGAATTAACTTAATTTTGATTGGGAAACGTGGCACCTTCAGATTGTACCAAGTGGTCTGTTCTATTCACGCCATCTGTGTCCACTCCTCACTGTCTGATCATTTCTTGATCAGACAGATCATGACCGTCCCCTGGTGCCTGATTCCCCACCATTTGATCTATCTTTGATTAAGCTAATCTACGTCGTCCTTTTACACCCTTACAGGAACCGTTGGATCCTATGATCCAACGGCGCCTGAATCTCCTTCAACCTCCTGTCATTATTCCTCCATGTCGAAACCGCCTCCTTCACTAGTTTCTTCCAACCTGCTTCAGATTCCTTCCGACCAACTGAAAACATGAATCCCTTCGTCTAACTCCCGTGACTCACGTGAACCACCTATTAATTCCTAACTCTAACTTCCCTACCCGTGGCAGAGGATTGAACTTCCCAGGAAACCACCCGCAACCTCCAATCTTTCCTTCTTCAAATACCCATCCACCAACCATCTTCTCAAGCTATCCTCTCTTGCGAGAGTTCCCCCTAGCTTTCTTGCCTCTTATGTGACACACGCACACACACACACACACACACACACACACACACAGAGAGAGAGAGAGAGAGAGAGACCAAGATCAAGCGAAGACAAGGATTGAGCTCTTGTGTGATCCTTAGTTCCTACACCAAGTTACAACCCAAATCTACGAATGTTTGATCTTAGTTCTCTTTCCAAGAACTTTAAGCGAAGATGATGAAGCACCTAGGTTTGTTAATCAGCTTAAGATTCAACCATAATCACCTTATATGCAACCTTCCATTCTAGGTAAAATTTCTTAACTTAGTTTACTATGTTGTTCTTCTATTTTTTGCACATGCATTCCTTAATCATTCATAGATCTGAAACTTCATCGGCATTCACCGCTGATCTCCCATCTCTGCGTATTTCTCCAGTAGTTCTCTTCATTTCTTCATATGTGTGATCACATGGATCCTTTCTAAGTAGATCCTTATCTTAGAACCCAGCTAGGGATCCTTTCCTTTACAATGCTAATTCAATTCCATATCTACTTTACATTGTTCGCATGGAACTTGTCTGTGGTTTGGACTAACATTGTAGGTCGATACAACTTCAATGATCAAAGATTGAGTTCGAGCTCTGATCTCCATATTCTTCTTCGACAAAAATTGCCTTAGCAGAGCACTCGGAGGCATCTCTTATCATCATCAACCTTCGATCATCTTCACTGAATCATCAAGAAGGAGATATGACCTTCAGAGTTTCATGTGGAGCAAGGAGGAGCATTCTAGACCTTGTCGGAGCCCAGCCCCAACACCATCGTGCACGGAGGAGTTGAAGAACATATGAGGAGCAGATACGGTTGATCTCCACAATTTGGGCAACATCCAACAGTCTAGATTGATCCATGACACCAACTCAAAGCAACGCTTCAACCCTCAGGCTCGTGTGCCGAGTCTAATTCCGAGCCTTGCGCAGAGCACCAGAAGCAGCCACGTGGACTGAGCCTCGCCTGGTCATGTGTTTGACATACATGAATAGGTAAATTGCAACATTGATCCTCTACTTTTATATAATTACAGATAAACCTTTTCACCTTTTGTGTAATTTACATTTCAGCCTTGCAAGTTTTCTTATTTACATTTTAGTTCCTTTTTATCCTTATTTGTAATAAAACTCGGAAGTTTTCTTTCATTTATGTCCTTAGATTCGTTGTTGAATAACTTTTTATCCTCAAATCAAATTAATGTTATTTTGGTCTCATTTTAAAGCTTGTTTGATACTCTTTCTTTTGGCGAATTTTGTGGATGGTTTAGATTTCAAAGTCCTGCATTTATTGTTCTTTGTTTAATGTGCTTGTTGAAACCTTTAAACATGATTGAAAATGCGCTTTCATTGAACATTTGAATCTTTGAATTAACTTAATTTTAATGATATATTATTTGTTATTTTTTTAATCACTATTATTAGGTCATTGAATGATTTGAGCAATTTGATTTCTAGCATCAAGAGTGAAATAAAACTCTCAGTTATACGACTTACTTCACTTGGTTGTCTAAATTAATGCCTTAATTAAATATTCAATCATGCCAGGGGAATTGTGTGCTTAATCCAAGTAATTTGTCGTTTGTCTAATTACATTGTGCCATTTTCATGTTGATTGTGCATTATTCTCTACATTTAATTTCAGTGCATAAAAGTGTGTTAAAATTTTATCTTTTAGGATTTGTGCATTATCTCAATATAAATAATCTAAGAATCATTATATAAAATATTTGATCTCTAGATTTAATCAATAAATTGCTCGCGTCCTTGTGTTCGACCCTAGACTTCCCAGGTCATAAATTTAAGCTGTGAGCCTTGTCATTGAGATTTTTCTCAGTTCTGTATGAGAAGCTAAGTGCTCATTCTACAATGTATCAATTTTAATTCATGCATATAGCGCTTCATATGATGACACCGTTGTCGGGTACGCGACACATTTTGTGATTACTTTTAGGAGTAAATATATTTTTAGTAATTTTTGGGCTTAATTATTTTTGAGCTTGTTTTCCTTTTTGTATTGTTTTTATGATGTCCTTTAAATTAAAGTGTTTTATATCTCTCTAAGAATTTCCCTACAAATATAATTGCTTTGTGATAGCCTGCGGAGCCAGCTACTTCTGAAGGACCGTGGAGGCAAGAAGCTTGGAGCAACTTGCGGGAGAGCCACAAGATAAATAGATTAGTTGGAGATTATTAGATTAATTGAAATTATTTCATTGCCATCCACAATGGTTCTCGATTGAGATTTTGCGCATGTAAACAAAGGTCTTTATAACTTTATTTATTCTTGTATGTGTTTGTGTCGAGAGTGGTTCTTGACTTGAGTGACATTTTAGATTCAAGCATTTCGCCAAATAGAAATATCTTAGGTCATTTCTTTGCTTGATCTATTTCATAATTTAGGATACACTACACCAATCTTATAATATTCACAATTTCAAAAATCTTAGGAGATTCATAAACGTATGCAGCATACGTTCTGCTTATACAAATAAATTGATTTCTTCATCGCTAATAAAACTGTTGCTTAGGGCGGTCTCTCGACTTGCATCATATAACTAGATTTAAAAATTCTATTCTGCATCTGCATGGAGAGTGCCAGGTAGCATTGTATGTATTTATAACGACTACATGCATCATTGACTCTAGATTGCATTCCATTTTTTGCTTTCTCCATTAGTTTATCAATTTAAGGATAAAGGATAAAGTGACTGTACATTAGGTAATATTTGTGGTCACATAAATTCAAGCGATAACCAAACTCTTAAAATTAGGACTAAATTGATCCAAGTTAACCTTAATAAATTGGAATAAAAGCAACCTTGTTTTATGGGTGCATAAAGCCCTAATATGTCTGCAGGCACATATCAAGTGAGAGAGGGACGACATTAGGATAGAGCCATGCCACGAATTTTCGTATGAAGTACTGGTTCCATAAAAATGATTATCCGCTTCTCAATGAGGATCTACGAATAGCCGTTAAACAATCTAGATTTTCTTAGCAGAGTGGAAGGTTTAAAGGACACCGTGCAAGGTTTGATCCTTAAGAAAATGGGTAGACGTATTTATATGGTCCGACTTACTTCCATACTAACTGAGAGTGGATGCAACTAGTCTTAGGAATCAGGACAATTTGTATGGAAATTTAGGTTCCTAACAGCTCGTAACTGTGACAAGATTTGTATTTGATCACCAACTAAATTTTGACAAGATAATAAGGCCATCTCCTCGGCCTTTAGTGTTGTATTGGTCAATTCACAAGGATTTGTATTGAATTATTTGTGTGAGTAATTCCGCACATTATAGTGACCAATAGAACTAGACACTTTTGTATATCGAACGTGCTCAAATTTCTTATCTCTTGAACTTCGAAGATGGATAATTGGTCGGATATTGCTCAGATTTTGCGAGCTTCTCATTGAACCGCCCAAATATCAAATCTTCACCACTCCAGTTCAATCCATCCCCTTCTTTAACTGGACCACCCCGGTTTGG
Source organism: Ottelia alismoides (assembly GCA_037367405.1). Lineage (NCBI taxonomy): Eukaryota > Viridiplantae > Streptophyta > Magnoliopsida > Alismatales > Hydrocharitaceae > Ottelia > Ottelia alismoides. The sequence continues at coordinate 304,783 of JAZKJV010001634.1, read as the reverse complement.
AAATAACCTTTTTCTGAATTGGTTTATAATGATTTCCTTCTTGGGAATGGTTATATCTCAACCAGTCCCTTCTCTTCTTTTCTCACTAAGGAAGACCATTGCCTCGATGAAATCGATTTAATTTTGTTATCATCATCTAGATCTCATATAGACCCTTTATTTGATGAAGGTGACGAAAACATATTAAAGATGCCTCCTAAGAAATAGAATGGAGAGGATGAAGAGTGAGAAGATCAAACACATGCTGTATTATCCTGATTGGCAGAATCATAACAGAAACAAGCAATAATGAGAGCTCAATTAGGCCAATTGCAATTGGGTAGAGATGCACTGATGGACGTGGCATATAATAATGGGCGATTTGAGATGACTAATTGGTTAAGCCCAACCGAAGCTTAAGTTGTAGGAATTAAAGCCACAATTCCTTAGCTTGCTACCATACTTTCATGGGAATGCATACAAAGAGATATATGCATTTCTTAGGACTTTGAGCTAGTCTATTCTAATTTTATACGTCCCAAGGTTAGTCAAGACTACATTAGTCTCAAAGCCCTTCCTTTTTCCTTAAAAGATAAGGTAGATTACTGGATGAAGAACCTAGGGGTAGTAGTTACTAACTTTGTACAATTCAAGAATCTCTTCCTGAAGAAGTTCTACCCTTTGAGTAGAACTAATTTGATGCGTTCAAATGAATAGCCAAGACAAGTAGAGCACAAATCGCTAATCGATCCAAGTTAGAGACCCCCAATCCATTCCAATCTAGTGATGGGAATGAAGGCTACAATAGATCCTTTTGACATGAGCCTTATGACAGATAAACTCACAGTTGCCGAGAGGATAGATAGGCGTATGAATGAGTTGGACAACAACTTATCCAAATTGCCTAAATAAATGGCGGAGATTTCTGATAAGGTATTCGAGATGAGGGTACCTACAGTGACTGCATCTGCTACTCCAATTTACCGTGTTCATCATATTCAGGAGCAACAGATGTTAGGGTCTCCACAACCATGGGTAGAAGACCATCCTTTAGCCCATTCTTGTCAACAAAAACCACCATCTGTGGAAACAATCATCGAGGAGCCTTCCAAGTGTAGGAAGTAAATGGTGTGTGGTATACAAATGATCCTGCTAGACATGGAAATTCTAGGGATTGTGTCTCATACCAACGTCCCCAGACTTTCTATAACACATCATTTATGCCTACCTCTTCTAGTACCACAGAGCTCTAGAGCCATTTCTTATCAGGAACCAAGGCAGCAATGACATCAATAGTATGGGCGTCAACAAGAGTACCAATCGGGCCAGTAGGGCACGAATAATCAACATCATACCAAGTCACAGTAACAATCTTATGGTTATCACGGACAGTCTTCACGCACTTCTTCCTCACAACCACATCAACAATCATCTTCCGATCCCATGGATTTTCGGTGTCAGATTCTAATGAGTTGTATTCCTATCGGAATGAAGTACAAGATTTGAGGGTTGACCTAAAGCGCTTATCCCGTCGACATGATGAGAATAATGCTCCTACTACATCCATACCTGCCCAGGTTCAGGCTAATCCCAATAGCATGAACAAACCTCAACAACAACATCTATTAGATCAGGTATATTACTCAGATTTTCAACAGTCTGAGCACTATATCTCTCCGTTTGATTATGTTAAACATATGTCTCTCAGGAGCAGACGGACCGTGGTCGTACCTGATTGGGCTAAAGACATGGATAGGGCCAAATATGAAGCTCAACATGAGGAGACTTAAGAATATGATGACACCATGCATTTTCTAATGGGAGTATGTTCTAGATCAAGGAGGGGTTTGAGAATAAAGTAGCATGCATCAGATTCAGAGTCTACGGAGGACCTTGTACCTTCGGATGAGGAGAAGGCACATTCAACAGCAATCTCCATCATTTAGTAGATGATCCAGTTGTTATTCCAATTGTAAAAGATTTAAATGTGAGAAACTCAGTTTCTCTTAATAAAAATCATGTTTTCGTTTATAATTTTGAGTCATCACGTAATTCTCTACCAATCCCTTTCCTCCATGTTCTTACAATAGGAAAGCACATCAATAAGATTCGGAAATATTATCTTGAAATGACACCATTTTGTAGAGATAATATCATGGTCAAAGTGCCATTTGATGAATATGTGGCTAGTCATCTTGTATTCTAAAAATATTTGAAGGTGAGGTGCACACCTAGCAGAGTCAGTAGGAAGAAACCAAATAGTTACGTCAAGACTCATGTTTTATCAGTTTCCACAACATTTTGCCTCAAGAACCAGAAATTACCTCAGAAGAAGAGAGATTTGGCCGCACATTATGTGGTAAGTCATATTGATGACTTAGCATTTGCACACACTCTTTTAGATAATGATTCTTAGATCAATTTAATACCTTATGCCTTATATGAAAAATTGAAGTTGGGACCTCTACGTAAATCTAGAGCATTACTTCAATTTGCAGATAAATCAATGAAAAAAGCTAAGGGTATGGTCAAGAATGTCATTATTTCGATTGAGGGATAGGATTACAAAGTGAATTTTACTGTCCTTGATATGGATATACCTCATCATTGGAGAGATTCACAAATCATCCTTGGATGACCCTTACTTAGGACAGCTGAAACCTCATTTGATTACTAGACATGGATGATGAAGTTCCATTCTCCTAACGGAGAAGTGGAATTACAGATGAAGCAAAAGAAATGACAACAACCTGATTTCAAATCAAGTACTGAATTTTCTTCACTATCAGAGGCGAACTGCAATGTAGTTAGTACTGTTGGGATTTGGTCTCAGAACCCAATAATACATGGTCAGATCCTCTCATCTGGAGAGGACAGTGTATACAGAGAAGTTATTGATACAATACTAGAGTTCCTGAATTTTGCACCCTCCTACTCCCTTGATGACATAGAAGTCACTTTGAACTTGTTAGTTCCCCTTTCCTTAGAACAATTAGTGGAGATAGATGATGAGTCAGGCGCTTGTTTGGCCAAATCACCATCTTTTTGTGGCGAATTGACTCCCTATTCTTCAGTTCATTTGGTGGAAAGCATTGCAAATGATTCATCCCCACTACACAACATAGATTCGAATATAGTGGTAGTCCAGCCTGATGTACCTCATGACAGCCCCACTACTACATCTTTGCAATGCTTTCTCGGTCCATGGTGTTTCATTTGATTCTTGTTTAGCACACTTGGACCGAGTACTTCAAAGATGTAGTGAGGTGAATCTAGTACTCTCATGGGAAAAAAGTCATTTCATGGTTAAGGTATTGTGTTGGGGAATGCCATCTCTAGAAAGGGAATGGAGGTTGACAATGCTAAAGTGGATGTGATAAAGAAACTTTATCCACCAACCAACATCAAGTCAGTGAGGTCATTTTTGGGCATGTCAGATTTTATAGACAATTTATTCTGGATTTTTCAAAGATTACCCGACCCCTGACTGAGCTCTTATGTAAAAACACCAAGTTATTTGTAGATCATAAATATCTAGAGGCCGTTGAGATCCATAAAAAGAAGATTTGCGATTTGCCGATTCTGCAGGCTCCTGACTAGTCTCTTCCCTTTTAGATCATGACTGATGCTTCAGATTTTACTATGGGATATGTATTGGGGAAACGACGAGATTGGATTCCATTTTCTATTCACTACACAAGCAAGATATTTGACACAACTCATAGAAATTATACATTGACCGAGAAAGAAATGCTTGTGGCAGTTTGGGCTTTAGAGAATTTTAGGTCTGTGATTTTAGGCTCTAAAGTGATAGTATATACAAATCATTCAACCATTACATATCTCATGAAAAAGAAGGACACAAAGGTGCGTCTTCTTAGGTGGATACTATTACTCCAGGAATTTGATTTGAAAATAAAGGATAAATCTAGAGTAAAGAATGAAGTGTTGATCATCTTTCAAGGATTGAATTAAAGGATTCCCCTGATTTTGTGCCTATTCGAGAGACCTTTCCAGATGACTCTATTTGTGTTATTTGACTTACTCCCATGGTATGCCAACATGGTTAACTTTCTTGTCTCCAAGAAAGTTCCTTATGGTTGGACTATGAGCAGTATAGACTGACTCAAGTCAGATTCAAGAAAATATCATTAAGAGGATCTATTCCTTTTCTTTGAAGGATCAGATTGCATATGGAGAGAGTGTATACCGGAGTGTCCTCACATATTGTCATTCACTCGAGGTTGGAGGACACCATTCTGGGAAAAGTGCCGCTCATAAGGTGTAACAATGTGGTTTCTTCTAGCTGACTTTTTTTAGAGATGCTGCAGATTTTGTAGATCGTGTCCTGTTTGCCAATGGATGGGAGGTACTGCTAGAGCAAGAGATGATATGCCCATGTAGAATTTGATTTTTTGTGATGTTTTGATTCTTAGGGCATAGATTTTATGGGGTCCCTTCCCTAATAGTCAAGGTTTTGAATTTATCTTGTTAGCGGCTGATTACTTGTCCAGATGGGTGGAGGCTATTCCAACCAGAGTTACAGATGGTATAACTATTTGCAAGTTTATTAAAAATCATATTATTTCATGGTTTAGAGTACCTAAAGTTTTGATATATGATGGAGGTAGACATTTTGTGAACGAAATGATGAAATCTCTATCAAAGGACTATGGAATTGAACATAGAATTACTAGTACGCAATACCCTCAATCAAATGACATGGCAGATGTTTGAAATAGGGATGTGAAGAGCATTCTTTAAAAGTTAGTCCGACCTTATAGGAAGAATTGGTCTTAGTTGTTATGCCAAGTTCTATGGGCTTACATGATGGCCTACAAGACACCTCTAGGCACTTCCCCCTTTAGGATGATTTATGGCAAGCCATGTCATTTGACCGTTGAGTTAGTACATAAATTTGAATAGGAAATTAAGAAATTAAAATGGAGTAGTCACTTAGGGAAGTTATGTAGAGACCTCAACCTAAATGAACAAGTAGAAATCCACAATCGAGCATATGTCAACAATATGATCTATAAGGACAAAGTTAAGAAGGGGTATGATGAGCATATTAGATGTAAGAACTTTGTTCCTGGACAATGGGTATGGTTTTTTAATATGAATTTAAGGATTTTTCGTGTGAAACTTAAATTAAAATGGACGGGTCCTTTCCCTGTTAAGGAAGTGCATGAGAACGGTGGTGTAGAGATTTCAGAGCTGTCAAAGAATACACCGTCCTTTCAGGTTAACGGGCAATTACTTAAACATTTTGTAGAATCTAAGGAAAGGTTAACTCCTGTTGAGATAATCAACTTCATGCCTATGAAGGATATGGGAGATCCTCAATTGCATCACGAAAGCGTGTGGATCGCATCGAATGCGATCGACTTCAATGCAGAGGAATTTTAAATTTTTTAAAATGATGAAACCACATGATCCAAGAACACTTCTTGAATCATTTCATCTAAACCATAATTAGGTACTAAGATTACCTCTTGAAGTGTGGTTGTGATCGAGTCTCTAAACCAAGAGACCTCCTGTCTCAAGTCCAATCCAACGGAGGAGACGCTTGCGAGCATGTTGATGAGACGCATACTCCTCATAATCCATATTGATGATCCAAGCAGCAGATCTCCTGATCTCGTCACACAAGATCCATCATCTTCTTCACAAGCGAGACACACCGAAGTAGATGGAGATCCATGAGTAGATGATCTGGAAACATAACGACGATGCTGCAGCGATGACGTTTCTCTCAATGGCTCCATGGTGGGCGACCGTAAGAGAGAGGGAGAGAGGCACATGACATGTATATAGAGAGAGAGGAAGAGAGCATATGGATTGATCATATAAATGTGTCTCGAAGAGCAAGGGGTGCCTCTTCTTATATAGGGTTTTGGGGGTCCATGAATCTCAATCCATGGACAACACAAAATCAATGGATGAGATTGATTTGTGTTTCTTTCAATGGCTAAGATGTTGTTGTAAAAATACAACTACTAATGATCTAATTCAAATTAGTTTTCATTGATAAATAATAAAATTAATTTCAAATTAAATCATCTTTGATAAGAGAAAAGATAATGAAGAGAATAAACCACTCCCCCAAAAAAGAGGGGACGACTACTCTTCTCCTCATGGAGAGTTGTAGCCTTCCACTTCTCTTTGGAGGACTTGGTCCATCTCTTCTAATTATCACGAGATCTTATTCTCATGATATATATCATCATCTCTTGTCGGTAATATTTTCACCAAAAAATAATTCCAAATTTTCTTATGAAAAATATCAATCATGCCATTGAAATTATGTGAATCTTATTCACAACCCAAAAAAAAATGTAAATTATATTTTAATTAATCATCCAATGTGAATCCAATTCACAACAATAATTAATTCATATCACCCTCAGGTATTCCCAGTACCTGTACATCATGCATACTAAACCTGAAGTTTTAGATCTCTTTTAGACTATCTCCTTCAGAGTTTTATCATTAAGTTTTTCATTCGATAAATGGGAGTCGGTATCGATCATGTACTTTCCAAAAGCACATATCATACCTAGGTGTTGATCATATACTTTCCAAAAGCATATATCAATCCTATAAATTCAGTCAAGCTTTCAAAGAGAGACGAACATGCACAGAATTTGATTCTTCCCAATATCTCATGAGTGGGCTCATGTCTTCTAGTCAGTAAATGAACCTGTATGATCCCTTTGAGAGATCGTATTACTCATATACGCTTATATGCACACCAACTCGCCGATATATAGACCTTGATTAGGCCATCAACCTATCTGTCTACTAAATGTACATACTCAGACATATAGTAACACATATGTCTCCGCTCAGAGGATGCAGCCTATACCGTGACAACATAGGTCTTTAGTTATCTTGATCTCATTAAGTCAACTCTTTGACCTAACTAATCTAACTCCTCTGATAACATGGATTTTCCACAAGGGTCACCATGAATGATATAAATAAGTTGTCGCCGAGGCGACCGCTCGCAGAATACCAGTGTTAATCAGCAATTAACCCACAATAAAAGAATGAATGAATTAATCCCAAAAATGTGAATTAATCTTTATTACTCTACCACAAAATGTATAGTGAACAAGCATGTAGAGGTCGAACCACAGAGAGCAATACAAAAATGCATAAGCCTAAGATGTGCATATACCACGGAGTCATCCATGTGTGAAGCCTATTTTTGTGGGTTTTTAATTTTATAATTTTTACTTATTTTTTAATTCTGTATTTTTTTGTATTTTTATTTTCATAATTTCTGATTTTGTATTTTCTTTTTATATTTTATATTTTTTTTCAAATAGAATATATAAACAAGGTAAGCAAGAGAGATATAGAGTATTTATAAAAATATGTAAAAATGCTCAAAAATTCAGAAATAAAGTCTTTTTGGGATTTTCAAGATTTTCTACTGTTTTTGTGATTTTTGGGCATTTTTCAAAACATTTTTAATATTTTTAAATAGCAAAATAAGAGAAAACAAGGGAATAGGGTCTGGCTGTAAGAAAAATAGGAATTAAAAATAGCAAACAACCTCAAAATTTTCCCACACTAATTTTCAAATAAAGAGAATAAAATATAGAAGCAACAGGAACTGAGTTTGCATTTTTCTGAGTTTTCTTTGATGTTATATATATATTTTTTAAGTTTTTGGGTATTTTTGAGTTTTTAAGGTTTTTCTTTTGAGATTTTTAGGGATTTTTGGACTGACACTAAAATAGGTCAAAATACTTAGTAGGGAATTTTTTTGGAGTTTTTCGAGGTCTTTTAATATTTTTTTGGTATTTTATAAGCTAGACAGTAAATAAAGTGCATGTTTTTGATTTTTAATAAATGCAAGAATGCAACAAAATTAAAAACTAAAAGTATAGCGTGCCAGGGTACACGAACAGGAGCTTATATCCATTTTTGCAAAAATTTTCAAGGAAATATGAAGCACAAAATAAATGGACAAAGCATACAAAAATTTACGGCCTGACAGGGGTATTTTTGCAATTAAAATATTTCTCAGGGGCCTACATGCAAAAATTACAACAGAAATAAACATATACTTTTATTTTCAGGGCCATTGAACAATTAATAAAACCCGACGGGGTTTAAATGCAAAAATCACGCGCCTCACGTGGGTACTGCACGTGAGGCGTGGAGGGACTAATACGCAAATATAAAAACATCAGGGGTCCTTCTGCAATTTTTACAACTTATTTACAATGGGGATTTTTATTTATAGAATTAAAACCTAAATACAAAAAGGAGGGGGTTGTATATGATATTTACTCCTAATAGGCGCGCGATCCAACGACTGCCCTTCTTCCACTTGCCACGCGTCGCGCTCTCATCGACCGATGACGATTCACAGATGACGGCTGAGATTAGATCAGCCTCGCTGATCGGACGGTTGATGAGAGGCTTCATCTGATGGTGAAGGTTCAATCTGGGCCGACTCCTTTGATCTAACGGCGCTGGGGGTGCCTGGACGAACAAGGAAGAAGCTTGCCCCCGGCGAGCTTCGATCGTGAAGCTTTGGCTCGCCCGGGCGTCTCCCTCGCTGCTGAAGTGCTCCGCTCGTAGCTGGCGACGTTCTGCGTCGAATGATGGTCTCATCATGGTTCCTGGAGGTCGGATTGGCTCGGACGAGGTCGACGAAGAACAAGACCTCCAGGAACCTCTTCCTGGCTTGAATCGAGCCCAGATGGGCCTCTTTCCTCGTTTAACCTGCATAGGAAGAACCGGGGGAGCGAGGGCTACCTCCTCGACCCGGGGTTTTGAAGCTCTACAGCAAAATGGAGTGATGCAGAGGAGCTCCAACGAACGGCGGAGGTAGAGCTCCGATTCGTCAAGACCAGGGGGTCATGGGTTGAGCAAATGTGTGCGATCGATGGAGAAAATGATGGGGTATGAAATGGGATGAACGTGGCGGTCGGACACATGTAGGATCACGATGAAGAAGTCACCGGAGCGGAGCTCCGGCGAACTTCAAATTTTTGATTTTAAGCTAAAGGGATTAACTAAAGACTAATCTAACAACTAGAATCAAAAGCTAGCATTAAAACCTAACTAAAAAGCGATAAAAGAGCAGCTCCACCAGGGAGCAGGACGGACGCCGGAGCTCCGCCGCGTCAAAATTGCCCTTCCTCCGGCCGATTCGAGGCGCTGGAGCACTCCCCCTGTCACGAGGAACGTTCCAGGAACGAGATCAAGGCTTTTGGTTGGATTAAAATTGGCCAAATTTGAGGAAAGGAGCGGAGCTCCTTATTTATAAACATTGGCATGGAGCCTTATTGACCGGCAATTATTACGTGATCCAATGAGTATCAAATTGATCCAAAGAATCGGCGGGTATCAGTGATGATCAGAGATCAATTCTTGTGAAGGAAGCATCTTCGATTGATGGATGGTGTGTCCGGGAAAAATGGGAGAAGACGGGCGGAAAGACAGGCTACGTCACATCAGGCGGCTGGGGGAGCAGTTGACCGAGCGGTCAACTGTTGACGGCCTGTGATTGGTCCAAGTCGGTCGCTAGACGCCAAAATAGGAAATTTTATTAGAAATTGATTTATTTAACCTAGTAAATGATTTTATTAGAATTTTCTTATAAAATAAAAATTGTGTATTATTTCATGTAGTATTTATTTATGATTTTTATTGAATGTTTCGATGTATTTTATTATGGTTTTATTTTAATAGTGTATATATGTATGTATTTACATGTATTTCGTGTATTTTATTTTTAATTTGTTTATTTTATTTTATTATTTTATTGTTTTATTTTATAAATTTATAATGTATTTTTGTGAGTGTGAGGGTATTTTTATTTAATTTTTATGAGTTTATTTTCATTTTTAAATAAATAGGTATATGTATGTGTAGGTATTCTTCTTGGTAATTTACCTATGTATTTTGTGTACTTAATTTATTTAATGTATTTTCTTGATTTTTATTTTGGATTTGTATTTTTAATAGGTTATATGTATTATTTACATTATTATAAAAATATAAAAGAAGAGAAAAATTAAAGAGTGTTTTCCCCCTTTTATTTACATACATTCTTGGTCACAGATATTTTTCCTACTACTTGCATAGACTTATTTTATTTTATTAATCCTTTTTAGTTTTAATCTAATTTTAGTATGTATATGTATTGTATAAATTATTCACAAAATTCTAAAAATATAATTTGACCAGAATAATAGACAAGGAATATATTGAATATTTCAATCAGGCAGGCTGCCCAATGGGGGCCAAAAACCTAACTTTCGCAGATGGACTCCAAAAATTATGAAACCAATTTTATTAAATAGTTATTGGAGAGCTATATACAATTAAAGGTGAGTTTGGGTGTTTTGGAGTTTTTATTTGCAAGATATGGGTTTGTGAAGTTGAGATTGTGGCTTTTTATTCTGTGTATAAAATGTACACTGAGTATTATTCTTGTACAAACTCAATTTTGTATTTTTATTTACATTATTATTTACAACTTTCATGAACAAAGTTTCTTTATTTGATGAATAAATACATATGTACAAAATAGGTATCAAAATTGCATAAATAAATGCATGAATAAATGAGGTATTTATTGTACACTGGCCCTTATCTCCCCCTACTTTATTCCTTGTCGACCAATTCCGTGCTGGCCTTGGTCTCAGGGTTTGGGTCATAAAATATTTGCAATATTTTATTCCTTTTTCTTTTCTTCTCTTTATTCTATAATTTTGGCATTAAACACCTTATTTAATGTGTAATTAATACAATGAATGATGAATGCTATTATGTACAATTTGATGCTATTTACATGCATTTGCTGGGGTTTTTGAGACCAAAATGATAGAATAAAGGTGATGAAATGGAGGTTCATCACCCCCTATACTTGCCTTTGCTATACCTAGCAAATACTTATGCAATAAGTACAAAAAGAATGAAGAAAAGAAAAAGGGAAATTAAAGAAGGATAGAGTGAATAAGGGTGCTTTCAGTGCAATGCATGTCTTTACAAAATCAGAATTTGGAGCTCCTGCAAGACCTTGAGTGTAGATGTGTGTGGAACCTAGTCGGGAACCAGCTCTAAAACACAACAGCCTTCGAGAGTCACGGAGCTTGGTTCAAATCACCTCAATAGCCAGGTCAGAACTAGCCTACGTCATACGCAAACCCTTATGACTATGAAGCTGACTTGTACAGTGTAAGTGATAGTGGCTCTTCCCAACTGAAATGACAAAGGGACTGACTTCTCCAGAATGACAACCCAATGATTCCCCAATCCAACCCTCTACCGTCGAGGAGCGGGGTATTCCCTTCTATGTTCAAGTGCAACCGGCTCAAGAAGAGGGAGAATAAGAGGTATATAATTTTGGGAGCTCAACCAGTGTAGCTAAGTCTCCCGCTGCAGGCTTCATGAGATGTAACATGGATACCATAAGCTTTTGCTTTATTGGACTATATACACTCCGGTGGGGTTATTAAATTTTCAATCCGACCCACCACTTTTTTTGGAGTTCTTTTTGCATTCATTTTTTTCAAGTGCATCTGTACAACATATCTACATGGTGCAGCATATATACAAGAAATTTTCCTCTTGAGCCAGTAGACTATCCCTCTTTTGAAGCTTTATTGCAACCCACACTCTCTTGTCATTCGACTTCATTGAAACTGGACCAGGTTGGGGTGCACTTCCCTCCCTAGACGAGGACGAATGTTTCCACTCGTGTGCATCTCAGACTGGCAAATCCAACCCCCTCACCACTCCGACTGAGTTGAGCCAAGTGAAAGGTGCAAGTGTCCAAGTTAGGTTACGGCCGACAAGAGTCATACGTATGTTTCGAAAAGTTCTAGTTAGTCCACTGAGGTGACTTGAACCCAGCCCTGCTTTCTCAAAGAATTAAGTCTGAATAGACCTGAAGTACCTTAAACCTAGTTCCCATAAGGTTCCAGTGCAGTTAGGTGCAGTAAGGTCTAACCAAGCTCCAATTTGAGACTTTATTAGACTGATTCAATCATCAAGCTCACTCAAAAAGATTATGAATGTATGCTTATGCTATGCACAATGACTGATGCAGTTTTTCACAAAGAGTTTACAAGAATCAAAGAATGTTTTTACACAAAGAAATTTTTGCAAATAAAAACTTGACACATACAAAAAGGTACATACAATTATTTACACGGGCGTACCGCCCTATTTACAAAAGGTAAAGGCTTTACATGTTTGATTAAATACTTTATTTAGGTTGTTCAGAAAGAATTGTATGTATCTTTTTCACAATTATAAATATTTGTCATGATGTTTTTATTTCTCATAATTAGTTTTGAAAATAATTTTTGCAAACTATAGTACACGATAATTTTTGCAATCATTTACACGCATTTGAAAATTATTTTTGCAAAGATTTTTCACCCTGTATATACATTTTTCACAATAGTTTTGACAAACATTTTTCAAAACCTTTGCACATAGGTTTTTCAAATCCTTTATTTCACACAAAGAAAAGTTTTGCAATCCAAACAATTTTACACAAATTGAAAACATTTCACAGCAAAGTTTTCAAACCTGTCACACTATTTTTCAAAGCATACTGTATAGGTATCTAATCTGATTTATTAATCAGTATATACAAAAGAAGAAAAACTATGTTTGATGTACAACATGGTTTTGGTTCTTGAAAGTTTTATTTGGGCTTTTCCCTTATTTTCGGATGAGAGATTTTCGTGCAGACTCCTCAGACTTATTCAAGAATCATTTTCACAAGAGTTTTGAAAACTATAGTCCAATCTAATTTGACCAACATGTTCACACATTTGAAAATGATTTTTGCAATAGGTTTTACACAGCATAGATAGGTTTTTCAAAACAATTTGACAATCCATGTTACAATCATTTGCACACTGATTTTCACACATTTTGATTTCACATGAAGAAAATAAATTTGTACACACAAAACTGATTTTTCAAAGGTTGAATATTTGTACACACTATTTTTCAAACAATTTTCACAAGGTTTTTCAAAGAAAACTTTTTGCACAGAACACTTTTTCTGATTTAATAATCAGTACAAGTACAAAGAGTCTGAGGAGCTCACAATCATCTTTCATTATTATAGAACTACTTATTGTTTTAGATTGAGTTGATGTTTTATTTTTCAGTACGAGTTATGGCTTATAGTATATACATGGTATATACGACCCCCCTATACTTAGCTTGAGCTATGTCCTCATAGATCGAAAGGAAAAGCAAAGACATAACTCGTACTGAGTATAGACAGATCTAAAGAATATAAATGAATGAAATTAATGAATGAGAAGTTGACCGTCCCCCCTATACTTAGCATCGAGTAATCCTAAGTATAGCAGACTGTACAAAAAGCAGGGAGGGTCAAGGGTGGGAATACACAGATCGTACTCAGATTGTCTCCCCCTATACTTAGGGTAAGATATTCCTAAGCATAGACAAGAAGAGGAGACAATGGAGAGGATCGAAACGAAATGAAAAACTCGGGGTGCACACCCCCTATACTTAGGACAAAGTACGTCCTAAGTATAGAAAACTGTCTACAAGGGCGGCCCCTTTTAGATACAAAAAGAAGAAGAAAAGAAGAAAAGAGGAAAATCAGATAAACCGTGGTTGGAGTAAATTGTCTGAATCTTCTGATGCTGCAGTGGTTGTGGAGATGTCATAATGGTGCACTAGCTGAATAGAGTCTACAACGGCCAAGAATGCATCTGGTTCGAGATAAGGCTTCAGTAGTTGACCGTTGACAATGAAGGGTTGTGCGTCAGGGGACAATTCTGATATGGCAATACTTCCATTGTCACGCACTTCACAAACTCGAAATGGCCCTGTCCACTTACTCTTTAATTTGCCCGGGAATATCTGCAACTTTGCATCAAATAACCACACCTTCTGTCCCATGTCAAAGGTCTTTCGTCTGATGTGCCGGTCATGCCAGCGTTTCACCTTCTCCTTGTACATCAATGTGTTATCGTATGCATAGTCTCGGAATTCCAAGAGCCTGTTCAGATCATCTTTTCTCTTCTGACCACTTTTGCGCGAGTCCAAATTACAACTATTAACTGCCCATAAAGACTTGTGAATTAATTCAACTGACAGGTGGCATGGTTTGCCATACACAAGACGATTGGGCGACATGCCCAATGGAGACTTGTAGGTGGTTCGGTAAGCCCATAGGACCGAGTCCAAGAGTTGGGACCAGTCTTTTCTGTTTGGCCTAACAAGTTTCTATAGGATAGTATTGATTTCTCTGTTTGATAACTCTGCCATGTCATTGGTCTGAGGATGATAAGGAGATGTGACATGATGGTCGATGCCGTACTCCTTCGTTAACTTCTTGACCTCTTTGTTAATGAAGTGGCTGCCCCCGTCTGATATGAGGATTTTCGGAATTTCGAACTGCGAAATGATGTTCTTCTTCAGGAACTGACAGACTGTTCGGCTGTCGGCGGCTCGAGCAGGGATAGCCTCAGCCCAACGACTCACGTAATCGACGGCTAGAAGGATGTGCTCAAAACCTTGACTGTTAGGGAAAGGTCCCATGAAGTCAATGCCCCATGCATCGAAAACGTCTGCTATCTGAATGATTTTCAGGGGCATTGAATCTTTGGCAGTAAGTGTACCTTTCATTCGCTGACAGTCAGTACATCGCTTGACAAATTCAGCTGCATCCTTGAATAAAGTGGGCCACCAGAAGCCACACTGAAGTACTTTGGTTGCCGTCTGATCTCCAGAGTGATGTCCACCAGATTCGAGCGAGTGACAATGCTCGAGGACACTAGATTGCTCCATCTGAGGGATGCACCTGCGCTAAATGCAATCTGCTCCTTCCCTAAATAAAAGAGGATCCTCCCATTGGTAGAATCGGATGGTCGACATGAATTTGTTCTTTTGATTTTTCGTCCAATCCGCTGGTGTTACCCCAGAGGCGAGGTAGTTGACTATATCTGCATACCACGGAAGAGAATCAACTGCTAAGATGGCTTCGTCAGGAAAGGTTTCTGTGATAGGTGCATTGTTCAGAGGAGGCTCATGCTGCTCTATTCTGGAGAGATGATCTGCTACCACATTCTGGACTCCAGGCTTGTCCTTGATTTCCAAATCGAATTCCTGGACGAGAAGGATCCAACGAATCAGTCTTGGCTTGGCATCCTTCTTCTGTTGTAGGTACCAGATAGCAGAGTGGTCAGTAAAAATTATGACTTTTGATCCCAACAAATAAGATCTGAACTTACCGAGGGCGAAAACCACAACCAGCAACTCTTTCTCTATCACTATATAATTCCTCTGTGCTTCATCTAATGTTCTACTGTCATAGTGAATGGCATAGGGCGCTTTGTCTTTCCTTTACCCAAGAACTGCCCCGACTGCAAATTCTGACGCATCGGTCATTATCTCAAAGGGAAGATTCCAGTCGGGCGGCTGTAAGATTGGAGCCTGAGTGATAAGCTCCTTCAGCTGGTTGAAAGCAAGGAGAACCGGCTGATCAACAGTGAACTCAGTCTCCTTGCACAAAAGTTCTGTCAGAGGTCGGGCAATGCGGCTGAAATCCTTGATGAATCGCCTGTAGAATCCCACATGCCCCAGGAATGACCTCACATTCTTCACTGACTGAGGTGGCTAGAGATTTGAAATGACATCCACCTTTGCCGGGTCGACTTCCATGCCACGTTTGGAAACGATGTGACCCAGCACAATGCCTTCAGTGACCATAAAGTGGCTCTTTTACCATGAAAGCACTAAATTGACTTCTCGGCACTTCTGAAGTACTCTGTCTAGGTGCTCAAGATAGGAATCGAAACTATCCCCATAGACAGAGAAGTCGTCCATGAACACCTCAAGAAAACTGCCTACCATCTTGGCAAAGACTGCTAACATGCATCTTTGGAAGGTTGCAGGTGCGTTGCATAATCCAAAGGGATTCTCTTGAAGGCGTAGGTGCCGAACGAGCAAGTGAAGGTAGTCTTCTCTTGGTCTTCAGGAGCGATTGCCACTTGGTTGTACCCGGAGTACCCATCCAAAAAGCATTGCCTGCTAATCTTTCTAGAACTTGATCAATGAATGGCAAGGGAAAGTGGTCCTTCTTAGTTGCTGCATTGAGACGGCGGTAGTCAACACACACCCGCTAGGATGTTGGTACCCGAGTGGAAATTTCCTCTCCTTTGTCATTTGTAACCACGGTAAGCCCGGATTTCTTTAGAACTACATGCAGTGGGCTTACCCATTTTGAGTCGGAGATGGGATAGATGAAGCCTGCGTCAAACAATTTTGTTATTTCCTTCATGACGACGTCCCGAAGGTTAGGGTTCAGCCTTCTTTGAAATTCGTGGGACAGCTTGTCATCTTCTTCCAAATAGATGTGGTGTGAACACAAGGCAGGGTTTATCCCTCGGAGATCTGATACACTCTAACCAAGTGCCTTGCGGTTCTTTTCTAGAACCTCGAGAAGCCGAGATTCCTGATCCGAATTCAGCCTGCTGCTGATGATGACCGGATACATCTGTTCTCCACCTGCAAGGAAAGCATACTTCAGGCCTGCAGGAAGTAGCTTGAGTTCTGGTTTTGACCTGTCCATCTTGTCGGTCACTTGAGAGACTATGCTGGTGGTGGGATGTACTTCTCTGAAGCTGCTACCATCCTCATCATCTTGTTGAGATCCCAGTGAGGTGCCGAACGGTTCTGCGCTAAGCTGATCGTGTTCGGTCTGGAGTGACTGCTCAAGTAGATGCGCCTGCATCTGAGAATCTGTCTCCCAAGAATTGTCGGAGCATAAGCTGACCGTGCTTTCCAAGTCCTCCTCAAGAGTGAGGATTTCTCGGGTCCATGGATTGTTCAATGATACGGTTGAGTCTATGATCTCTGCAATAAAATCACAGTCTGCCTCGGACGCTGCCTGGCTCTCATCAGTTGTGGCATTCGGCTCTCTATTCATGTTTATCGTGATCTACTGGGTGTTCGAGCTGAAAGTAATCTTGCCAGACCCGTAATCAACCATGGCACCTGAAGTACGAAGGAATGGTCGGCCAAGGATGATAGGAGTCTGGAGCAAGGGTGCAGGTGAGTCCATATCAAGGACAACAAAATCAGCTGGGAATTGCATCTCCTGCACTTTAACTACGACGTCTTCCAAAAGACCTCGGGGCCGCTGACGGATCGGTCAGCGAACTGAAGGATCATGCGTATCTGCTTGAGCGGACCCAGCCTGAATTCTTGCATTATAGACGAGGGCAGAAGGTTGATGGAAGATTCACTATCAAGGAGAGTGCGCTCGAAGACCTGGTCAAAAATCTCACAACTGATCAGAGGTGCTCCTGTGTCTTGCTTCTTCTGTGGGAGGTTGCTGATGGCAGCAACGGTGGACATGGAGAGAACGTGCTTCTCCACATCTTTGTGTCTGTTCTCAAGTGTTGGGCGATGCTTGTTGGTACATGCCTCCTTTAGCCCTTTCTTCACAGCTGGCATGTACTCCACTGCCTTCAATAAGGGTATCTCAACAGTCAGCTTGTCTAATATGTCCACAACTCCTGGATCAGACAATGCCTTTTTTTGTTTTGCAATTTTTTTTGGATTTTTCTATTGCATGAGGAAAAGGAATATGTACATCTCGAGCAGGAGAAATAGAGTTCTTATTTACATCAAAATCATCGCCCATAGAATGTTGTACATCCGCACTACAAAAAGGAGTACAAACTGTATCCTGGTGTGCTGGTGCTTCAGGGCGATCAAAAAGGGTAGCGTCTTCTCCGTCGGCTGGCGAGGGATCGACTGCTGCTGGCGGCTCCTCCACGGCTGGCACGTCTTTGCTTCGACTGCAAGCTTCTTTTTGTTGTTTTTGATTTTGCTGATTTTTTTGTATTTTCTGCTGAGGTTGCTGCAAATGCACGATGGCTGGGCTGGCTTCTCCTTCTTCCTCCTCACCCGCCCCTGGAGCTGGCACGGCTGATGCGGAAGATGACGATCCACCTGTCTTTATTCACCCCAATCTTTGTAGCAGGCGGAGGCAAGGCCCTACCGCTCTTGAGAGTAACGGCATTAGAATACACAGTAATATCATTTTCTGACACGGACAAGAAATTACTTTCTACCTGCTCTTTCTTCTTGAAATTATTAGGGTTGGCTTCGACCTGCGATGGAATGGCAGTTTGGGTGGCGGTCAGGTCATCAAGCCGCTTGGTCATCTCCACTAGCCCTTTGACAAGTTGAGCTAGACAGTCCATGGTGGGGTTTACTAGAGGTGCCTCGGTGGTTTCAGCGTGCAGACCACACTGTTGTTGCATCTGTTGGTGCTGAGGCTGTTGTTGGTGATGCTGAGGTGGTGCAGGAAGCTGAAGTTGCTGATAAGGAGGAGGATACTGCTGGTATTGCTAAGGTGGAGCAGCTGCATACTGATGGAAGGACTGTGGATGACGGTACTGCGACTGCTGCTGGTGTGGAAAATTCTGCCTCCACTGGTTTGCATACTGGGGAGGCTGATGGTACTGCAGATGAGGCTGAGAGGACTGCCCAAAGCGACCACCCTGACGTTGGTGGTATTGCCGGTTGGCAAATGGCTGACCCTGGGGTTGTCCCGTAGGACGGGTCGGCTGTGCTTCGTGACTCCAAACCCCATTCACTTCCTGTACCAGGGGTGGTGGTGGGAATACTGAATCATATCCTGAGATAAACTCTGGTTGATACACAACCATCTGCTGCTGCGGCTGGCTCTGATCGGGTGCCTGCACGTAGTACACATGCTGGACTGCCGGTGGTTGATGGCTCGGCTGAGGCTGATGTAGCGGTGGTTGCTCGTCTTTCCTCTCAGCTGGAGCTTCGAGTGGTGCTGCCGACTGAACAGAATTGATGGTACCTACCAACAGTTCTAACTGCTTGGTTATGTGATCCAGCTTGTCAAGGTTCTGAGTCCTCTTCTCGATCACAGCGAGTTTTTCGAGATCCTGTGATCTTTTCTCAATAATATCGACCTTCGAGAGATGGCCCCCAATGATGCTGAGGTTGGAGCTCTCATCTCTCTCTGTCTCGCGGGACGCTGCCATGTGTACTTGTTTCTGGAGGATCTGGGGCTGCTTCTGGTATGCTTTTGATGAAGAGAGGGCGGCCTCTCCTTCGGCCATTTCTTCAAATATTTGCCAGACTACGTCTTCATCCTTATTAAAGTGTGAGCCCCCACATGCTGCGTCTACAAGCCTTTGGCTTTCAATGTTCAGTCCCCCAAAGAAATGCTGGACCAAGCTGGTCTTTGGAATATCATGATGGGGACACTTCTCCTGCATGTCAGTAAATCTCTCCCATGCTTCATGTATCGACTCATGGGGTCCTTGGGAGAAATTGCTGATTCGGGCTCGCATCTGGTTGAGCCAACCTAGAGGGTAATATTTGTGCAGAAAGGCAGACTTCAGCTCCTCCCAGGTCGTCACAACCTTCCCCAGATGATTAACCCAATAGAGGGCCTTGTCCTGTAAGCTGAAGGGGAAAGCCATCATCTTGACAATGTCCAGAGGGACATTGGGATAGTGGGTAGTACAACAAATGCGGGAGAATTGCTGCAGGTGAAGGTACGGTTCCTCGTTGGTGTTTCCATGGAATGCAGGGAGAAGAGCAATGAATTGGGGCTTCACCTCAAAGTGAGCGTGTACCGTTGTAATGAGGATCCACTCGGTCATCTGGCTGTCTCCCAGATTGTATGTTTCTTTAAGTGTTGGCTTTGGTGGTGGTGGAAATTCTAGATCATCATCTGCACCATCACCCCCACCTCCACCTCCTCCTCCCATGCCTCCTCTGCCTCTGCCTCCTCCTCCATCGTCTCGGTTCATCATATCATTCAACATGTCCTGGAAGGCTGTCTGTGTGAGGGCCTGCTCGGTCAGCTGCTGTTGGATGGCTTGGATAGAGGCCAGTAACTGTGCATTGACTTGGTTTTGATCTGGCACCTGTCCCTCTGGTTGGGGTGGCTGCTGAACCTTGCCCTTTCCTCCTAGAGCCATGTAAGGGTCTGAGTCGGACGAGATAAACTCCGGAGTAGTCTCCAGGGCTCGCACTGTCTTCTATCTGCATAATGAGATAGTCCTGATCAGACCGCTTGCAATTAATGTTCAGCTGCTGTGATGAAGCTGGAATTTAGGTCAACCCCAGCATGTTGTGAATGGAAAAGGATGTAGACTGTAATCGACCCCCATTCACAACGGTGAAAGTGGGACAAAAGTGATCCCAGTTTATTGGGTGTCCAAGAGAAAGGTAGAAAACGAGGAGTCTAGAGATCGATCCGCAAAGTCCGGACCGGGTTCTCGGGAATCGCCTCGAACTTATTGGCGGAGTTGAGTCCATGGAATCGATGTGGGTGTCGGCATGGTCCTGACGGAAACCATCCATGGATCAACTTCGCGAAGTACAAGAGAAGATCGGATGTTGGATGAAAGGTACGATGGTCAACGAGGAATAAAAAGGAGTGCAAAACAGTAGAAAGGCTCAAACTGAGCGGGGGTCAAAGAGGAGTGACTCAATGTGCGCAAAGGCGCGGGACTTTGATCTTTGAACCTTAATCTAGATCCATACAAACACAATACAAAATCGAGTTCACCAACTCACGCCATGTGAAGCCGTGAAGGTTCGGCTACTTATTATCTTTTCAGTTTTAGAGTTGTTGTTTCAAGCATATCTTATAACAAGTCCTTAGTACGCTACCCTATAGGAGAGAGAGTACTGCCGGAAGGGTATCATGTACTTGTCCTCCTCCTGTGTAACCTGTAGTCTGTACTTTTTGGAGTCCTTGTAACCCTTCCTTGATCCCTACTCAGCCAAAGAAATAGAGAGAGGAAGCCGATAGGCGAAACCACTACTTCGGTCCTCGCTCGCAACGGAATCACCCGTGAGCGTACAAGAACCTACTCGGACGTAGGACGATGAGACAGACACCCCCGTGAAGGCGTGGCCTATGCTCGATACTTCGGACAGGATCAATGCTCTACACAACAGAGAGTCATCATTGGTGACCAAGCCCTACTCGCCTACGTACGATAGAAGTGCCATTACTTCGAAAATCCAGGAGATACACAAGGCAGTTGCAGACTAGGTTTTTGGCTCTAATCCTTAGGGGATCGCACTCGCTCAAGGGAGTAGGGTTTTGGTCCTCCTCCAAGGTACCTGAAAACAATGAGGGTTTTATGAACCTGGTACAATGATAGTCCATTACGGATTTTAATTAAGGTCAAAGTTTATTTAGCAGTCCCCTGGTTTTAATTTTTGGGTTTTCACTTTCTTTTAAGTCTGTTTCATACCAGCGCCTAACGTTTTTGTAGATTTTCATTTAAGTCCTAGGTGTTCATAATCAGAGGGAGATAGCGGAAAAGTCGTCCAAGTTGGTTCTATGATGGAAATCTCACCATTGAACCTAATGATGCATGCTGAGTTAGAAGACTTATAGTGCATCCCAGCTCTCTCCATGTGGTATGCAAAACAGAATTTTTAAACCTATCTACATGGCGGTGTGCATTCGACAAAATCGCCCTAAACATTAGCCGCTATTAACGTGAAGAACCACAAGCTGGTCACTTATCTTTAACCTAAGGGTCCAGTCTTGGCTTACCCCTCCTCTTCTCGACACACTCGAGTTCAGGAGTAGCGCTTGATGGGGCTCGCTCACGGCACATGGGTTAAGAGATAAATGACCGAGTTGTTTAAGTTTGACTAGATCCATACGAAGTAGACTATAGGAACATGCATTCTTATTAATGTTTGGACCTAGCTACCGAGTCAAGCAACCTATATCTAGGGGCTCCAATCACACAAAACAAAGTAAAATAAAGGTGGAAAGCACAAAACAGCGGAAAACAAAGAAAAGAAGGCGGTAGAAAACACAGAAAACAGCGACGAGGCCCCCAGGTGAACTAACACCCGGGCACTGGACCTCATTGTGAAGAGTAGAGTCCTGTTAATTATTACATGCCAAAATTGTCTCTCTCTCTCTCTCACCATAAATTACAAAAATAATCCTAAGTGTTATAAACCTATCTAATCCCCATCTCCTTGCTTCCCTGATGCTCTCTCCAAGTGGTCATGAGATGAAGACCACCCTCCTCCAAGCTCGGCTGCCTTGGCCTCCTAAGAAGCCATCCTTGCGTGGCGGGCCCTCGCATCAAAGTCACAAAAAGATTGCATTAGTATAGCTCAACCAATCAAAATAGAGCATATATAAAATAATCACAATAAATGAATCAATCAATAGAGCATGGTGATTAATGACAATAAAAATAGTTGCTCACAACATCAATGGTGAATCAAAAATGTACACAAGAATGATAAAATAAATTAGGCTATGCTCATTGCTCCCCGGCAACGGCGCCATCTGATAACACGGATTTTCCATAAGGGTCACCATGAATGATATAAATAAGTTGTCGCCGAGGCGACCGCTCGTAGAATACCAGTGTTAATCAGCAATTAACCCACAATAAAAGAATGAATGAATTAAGCCCAAAAATGTGAATTAATCTTTATTACTCTACCACAAAATGTATAGTGAACAAGCATGTAGAGGTCGAACCATAAAGAGCAATACAAAAATGCATAAGCCTAAGATGTGCATATACCACAGAGTCATCCATGTGTGAATCCTATTTTTGTGGGTTTTTAATTTTTTAATTTTTATTTAATTTTTAATTCTGTAATTTTTTTGTATTTTGATTTTCATAATTTCTGATTTTGTATTTTCTTTTTATATTTTATATTTTTTTCAAATAGAATATATAAACAATGTAAGCAAGAGAGATATAGAGTATTTATAAAAATATGTAAAAATGCTCAAAAAATTCAGAAATAAAGTCTTTTTTGGATTTTCAAGATTTTCTACTGTTTTTGTGATTTTTGGGCATTTTTCAAAACATTTTTAATATTTTTAAATAGCAAAATAAGAGAAAACAAGGGAATAGGGTCTGGCTGTAAGAAAAATAGAAACTAAAAATAGCAAACAGCCTCAAAATTTTCCCACACTAATTTTCAAATAAAGAGAATAAAATATAGAAGCAACAGGAACTGAGTTTGCATTTTTCTGAGTTTTCTTTGATTATATATATATATTTTTAAGTTTTTGGGTATTTTTGAGTTTTTAAGGTTTTTCTTTTGAGATTTTTAGGGATTTTTGGACTGACATTAAAATAGGTCAAATTACTTACTAGGGAATTTTTTTGGAGTTTTTCAAGGTCTTTTAATATTTTTTTGGTATTTTATAAGCTAGACAGTAAATAAAGTGCATGCTTTTGATTTTTAATAAATGCAAGAATGCAACAAAATTAAAAACTAAAAGTATAGTGTGCAAGGGTACACGAACAAGAGCTTATATCCTTTTTTGAAAAATTTTTCAAGGAAATATGAAGCACAAAATAAATGGACAAAGCATACAAAAATTTATGGCATGGCAGGGGTATTTTTGCAATTAAAATATTTCTCAGGGGCCTCCATCCAAAAATTACAACAGAAATAAACATATACTTTTATTTTCAGGGCCATTGAATAATTAATAAAACCCGACGGGGTTTAAATGCAAAAATAACATGCCTCACGTGGGTACTGCACGTGAGGCGTGGAGGGACTAATACGCAAATATAAAAACATCAGGGGTCCTTCTGCAATTTTTACAACTTATTTACAACGGGGATTTTTATTTATAGAATTAAAACCTAAATAAAAAAGGCGGGGGGTTGTATCTGATATTTACCCCTAATAGGCGCGCGATCCAACGGCTGCCCTTCTTCCACTTGCCACGTGTCGCGCTCTCATCGGCCGATGACGGTTCGCAGATGACGGCTGAGATTAGATCAACCTCGCTGATCGGACGGTTGATGCGTGGCTTCATCTGACAGTGATGGTTCAATCTGGGCCGACTCCTTTGATCTAACGGCGCTGGGGGTGCCTGGACGAACAAGGAAGAAGCTCGCCCCCGGCGAGTTTCGATCGTGAAGCTTTGGCTCGCCTGGGCGTCTCCCTCGCCGCTGAAGTGCTCCACTCGTAGCTGGTGACGTTCCGCGTCGAATGATGGTCTCATCATGGTTCCTGGAGGTTGGAATGGCTCGGACGAGGTCGACGAAGAACAAGACTTCCAGGAACCTCTTCCTGGCTTGAATCGAGCCCAGATGGGCCTCTTTCCTCGTTTAACCTGCATAGGAAGAACCGGGGGAGCGAGGGCTACCTCCTCGACCCAGGGTTTTGAAGCTCTGCAGCGAAATGGAGTGAGGCGGAGGAGCTCCGACGAACGGCGGAGGTAGAACTCCGATTTGCCAAGACCAGGGGGTCCTGGGTTGAGCAAATGTATGCGATCGATGGAGAAAACGATGGGGTATGAAATGGGATGAACGTGGCGGTAGGACACATGCAGGATCACGATGAAGAAGTCGCCGGAGCGGAGCTCCGGCGAACTTCAAATTTTTGATTTTAAGCTAAAGGGATTAACTAAATACTAATCTAACAACTAGAATCAAAAGCTAGCATTAAAACCTAACTAAAAAGCGATAAAAGAGCAGCTCTTATACCTGGGGGCCACCAGGGAGCAGGACGGACGTCGGAGCTCCGCCGCGTCAAAATTGCCCTTCCTCCGACCGATTCGAGGTGCTGGAGCACTCCCCCTGTCACGAGGAACGTTCCAGGAATGAGATCAAGGCTTTTGGTAGGATTAAAATTGGCCAAATTTGAGGAAAGGAGCGGAGCTCCTTATTTATAAACATTGGCATGGAGCCTTATTGACCGGCGATTATTACATGATCCAATGAGTATCAAATTGATCCAAAAAATCGGCGGGTATCAGTGATGATCAGAGATCAATTCTTGTGAAGGAAGCATCTTCGATTGATGGATGGTGTGTCAGGGAAAAATGGGAGAAGACGGGCGAAAAGATAGGCTACGTCACATCGGGCGGCTGGGGGAGCAGTTGACCGAGCGGTCAACTGTTGACGGCCTGTGATTGGTCCGAGTCGGTCGCTAGACGCCAAAATAGGAAATTTTATTAGAAATTGATTTATTTAACCTAGTAAATGATTTTATTAGAATTTTCTTATAAAATAAAAATTGTGTATTATTTCATGTAGTATTTATTTATGATTTTTATTGAATTTTTCGATGTATTTTATTATGGTTTTATTTTAATAGTGTATATATGTATGTATTTAGATGTATTTCGTGTATTTTATTTTTAATTTGTTTATTTTCTTTTATTATTTTATTGTTTTATTTTATAAATTTATAATGTATTTTTGTGAGTGTGAGGGTATTTTTATTTAATTTTTATGAGTTTATTTTCATTTTTAAATAAATAGGTATATGTATGTGTAGGTATTCTTCTTGGTAATTTACCTATGTATTTTGTGTACTTAATTTATTTAATGTATTTTCTTGATTTTTATTTTGTATTTGTATTTTTAATAGGTTATATGTATTATTTACATTATTATAAAAATATAAAAGAAGAGAAAAATTAAAGAGTGTTTTCCCCCTTTTATTTACATACATTCATGGTCACAGATATTTTGCCTACTACTTGCATAGACTTATTTTATTTTATTAATGCTTGTTAGTTTTAGTCTAATTTTAGTATGTACATGTATTGTATACATTATTCACAAAATTCTGAAAATATAATTTGACCAGAATAATAGACAAGGAATATATTGAATATTTCAATCAGGCAGGCTGCCCAATGGGGGCCAAAAACCTAACTTTTGTAGATGGACTCCAAAAATTATGAAACCAATTTTATTAAATAGTTCTTGGAGAGCTATATACAATTAAAGGCGAGTTTGGGTGTTTTGGAGTTTTTATTTGCAAGATATGGGTCTGTGAAGTTGAGATTGTGGCTTTTTATTCTGTGTATAAAATGTACACTGAGTATTATTCTTGTACAAACTCAATTTTGTATTTTTATTTACATTATTATTTACAACTTTCATGAACAAAGTTTCTTTATTTGATGAATAAATAATTATGTACAAAATAGGTGTCAAAATTGCATAAATACATGCATGAATAAATGAGGTATTTATTGTACACTGGCCCTTATCTCCCCCTACTTTATTCCTTGTCGACCAATTCCGTGCTGGCCTTGGTCTCGGGGTTTGGGTCATAAAATATTTGCAATATTTTATTCCTTTTTCTTTTCTTCTCTTTATTCTATAATTTTGGCATTAAACACCTTATTTAATGTGTAATTAATACAATGAATGATGAATGCTATTATGTACAATTTGATGCTATTTACATGCATTTGCTGGGGTTTTTAAGGCCAAAATGATAGAATAAAGGTGATGAAATGGAGGTTCATCAACCTCCAAATCTCTATTCCTATGTAGAGGACCTGCATCAAGAGGTTAGTCATATATCAACCATTAAAAGATAAGGACTGCCATCTCCTACTCAGGTTGGAGATCACATCTTAACAATCATTCGACGGTGCTTGATGAGTCCTTAATCTAACTCTTTAAATATTCATCCAAGCACCAGCCTCTATGATTCAATAATTGAATCAACAACTGTATGATCATTAAGATGACCATGGTACATAACCCTAATTGTACTAAGGGACCTATTATGCAAATTAGTCATTCTTCATTTGAGATTAAGGAGTGAATTGCAATAACATTTATTGCATAATGGCTCGCCGTGGGTTCGCATGTCCAACAATCTCCCACTATCCCAAAGAGCCATTAATGGGCTAATCATTTAAACCCACACTCATGTGACAATCATAGGCTATTTAATATAACCAGGTAAGCTGATCAGTCACTTTGTTCCCGAGAGACTATGCCAAGTCCTTTTACGACACTTGCATATCCCTCAGTAACAGTGTTCGTACCAATGCAAATGTTGCATCTTATGCAACCAATACTCAATATTGAGGTAATCATAATGTCTTTGACACTACAACTCAACAATCGTTATATCCACTATGTAATTTCAATTATCCTTATTAGAATACCCTTATTCCCAGAGATCGCTATCTCTTAAGGTATCTGTAGTTAAGACCTTTTAGATCACTATCTATAAAGTCTTAGGTTCTTGATGATGAGACTTTGAGATCAATATCTTTAAGTCTTGTCATCTTGGAAGATATTGTTTTATTACTGCAACTAAGTGTTTTATCTCCATAGTAGGATTAGCAACAATTACTACTTCCACTGCATGGCAGACATCTGACATTTCGTACATATCTAGCACATACCATGCTTCTAGCAACCGATGCACAAGGGCAAGTAGTTTTAGCATCATCAACACTTGATATGCTATCCCTTCAGATTGGCCAGTACCAAATATTAGGGGAAAGGAGCCATCCTTGGATATAATATATCCAGGATGTACCAATAATGTGACAACACAATTCTCTCTCTTCTCTTCGCTTCTGAACAACTTCAGAACTATGATCTAAGAGGTATCCTTGAGATCATATCTCAAAGGTATGAAATAACCATATTATAAAATACTTATTATCATCATTATATCATTCCAAATGATAAAGATATTATCTACATTTAGCACGATGAACACATTAGTATTCCCACTAAGCTTCACATGGTTCATCAAGATTCTATTGGAAATCATAACATTTATAATTTCATCACATCTTATGCTCCAACTACAAGAAGCTAATTTGAGTCCATAGATGGAGTTATTCAACTTGCACACCTTGTTTTCCTCAACCATGAAGCCCCAGGGCTACTAGTTATGAATATCCTCGGAGAGGTATTCATAGAGGAATGCAATCTTGACTTCCATCTCAAAGATGTCAAAGTCAAGTTGTGCAGATGGGTTTAAGCATGGTCACTGAAGAAGAAGTCTCATCGCAAGCGATGTCTTCTCTTCGTGTGTATCTTGTGGATACGAGTCGTGCTTTGAAGGTCTTTACCTTCTCATCAGGTTCCCTCTTTCTCTTCAAGATCCATTTACATCTTAATGGGTCTTATCCTTATAGGTGGATCCTCGAGGGTCCATATACAACACTTGTATATGAAGTCTACATTTAGACTTTACTGCTAACATCCATCTCTCCATGTCTTGATCTTCAGAAGATTCATCATATGAAGTCAGATCATTGTCAGACTTATCTGGTATATGGAATTCATCTTCAAACTCATTTGAAGAGGTATTAGTGTTTCATCTTTAGTTGTACTTTTAGTTTCTGACTCAAGGAGCCTCATTATCTTCTCAAGATTCAATGAGTTCCTTCACTTCATTTTCATCTTGATTCTCAAGAATGTCATCATCTTAGAATCATATTCTTAGAGATGAAGTTCTTTAAGAATCTCAAGGTCATAAAGTAGGCATCCAATACTATTCTTTATTTTTCTAATGAAGTAGCACTCTCTGGTGCTAGATTCCAGCTTACTTGCATGGAACCTTATTAAGGTTATATATTGTAGTCTCTACTACATATATACCTTGGAAACTAAGATATAACTATGATAATATTTATCATTGACCAAATCATGTCACACATGATCTAATTATATCTCCCTACAACTCTATTGAGTTTAGGTGTATGGGGAGGAGTGAGATTAGTCATATCTCCACAAGGTATTCCTTGAATTTTCTAATAGGTACTTGCTACCTAGGTTAGATCAAATTCATTCATATTCCTTCAAACTTTGGTTCTAAACCAAAATTGTGAAATCTTTGAACATTTCAAAGGTTTCTAAGGTGAAGGGAAGAAATCTCATATCACAAATAATAATTAATAGATATCACATATCCATAATGTTTATTCTGATATAGATAATCCATATACATCAAATGTATGAGATCTTGAATACCTCAGCATCTAACACCATTCCTAGAGAAGGGTGTATTGGATATTTTTCTTTGAATACAATATTCATAAGTATGTAAGTTTTGAAATTTTATATATTCTAAAGTTTCATCTCTTTTTTAGTCTACTGATCAAATCAACAGACAAATGTCCAAGGCTTGATGCAAGATCATCGTGAAATAATCTTCATCCTCCTATTGATGTTATGATGTTTGATTTTCAATATTAAAAGTATTAATGAACTATTCATTAATTTTCTAATTTATTAGAGTCCACTAGATGTTATATTACTATCTGAAATATATCCATCATAACTCTTTATGATAGGATTATTTCAGAACTCATGTTTATTTCTAACACATAGAAATAAACTATGAGTGTATTCTAATATCCTGGTCATAGATACATTCTCTAAGACTAAGGGCTCTCCCACTGAAAATATGAAGTCTGTCTATCCTATGGAGATTGTTGCAACAATTGCATCAATTCCCATATTGATGACTATTAAACCTGAAGATCAAATTTATTAATCTTCTACAACATATGAAACAATTGCAAGTGCCATTAGAAGAATGAGATACGATTTTAAACTTTGATCTTATCTTATAAGAAAGTCAATTTCAATGTTAAATGTAGATTTAGATTATTTCGATGCACTATACGAGTCCTTCTCCAAGGATCCTAGATAGACTAGATAATCACACTATCAATACATCGGCTAATTGCAGTATTGGCATTCATCAAACTCTTTGGATGTCATATGTATAGAAATCATAGAAGTACAATAAACTCTTTGACTTTCCTTCTAACTTGGGTCCAACCCATGCTTCCATAGCGCTCATTTCATCTCTAAACAACCATTGCTTAAGACAAAGGATCTCTTATGTTGAATACAAAATATTTCAATATAAGAGTATTTCTGCATTTATATATGCTTTATTTAATTCATACAATATGAATATTATGAAGCTTCATGAATCACTAGAGTATAGATAGTAGGATGATGACACTCATCATATCTACAAACATCTTTAACTCTTAAAGACTTAGGTTCAGGTAGGTATTCAAATATTTTGAATACATCACCTCTTATAGAGCCACCATTCTGTATAATGCAGTGAACCATGTCATTCATGATTAAATGTCAATAACACATATGTATGCCATAACATCTTCTTAGATTTTATAAGGATTATTTGACAACTGTGATCATCATCGACACGTCACTTCCAAAGTACATTCGATGAGTTCTAGACTATAGGGACATAAAAACCCTAAGGTTGTAGTCCTATTGTCTATTTAATTGTCATTCCTCATTAGTATGAGGAAACTTGCACATTCCAACCACATATATTATGTGTCCAACTACAAGTACAATATCTTGATCATGGATCCAATCAATGATATTTTACTGGTTATTATTGAGTATAGCTTTGAGTGGGTTTAATGAGGATTATCTGAAATAAGAAATTTGCATAAATATATAAACATATATATATATATTACTTTTATTTAGTAATTTTTATTTCAAAGTTGTCTTGCCTTGTCAACATTGAAAGTCCATTCCCTTAATCACTTTCAATGTAAGAGATATTCTTACCATTATATCTCCAGCAAGATCCGGGATCTCCTTTCCTATCTTTGTTGCATCCTAATAATATGAGAGACTACAACTTATATAAAAAGAAGCGGGAACTCATTCCGCCTTGCAAGTCCAACTTGCATTTCCCAATTCAGTCTTTAACACCCGATCCCACCACCCCTAAGGTGATGTTGACCCGTTGTTAATTGAACCAACTATCAACAAGAATGGAACTCGCTATGCACAATCCAATGTCGGCCCATTAATATGAGGAACCGATACTAGGGTCACTACGCATACGGCCTTATTCTTTCGAGAAGCAAAGAGCCCAATCTAGATGCACTTGCATACAGGAGCTGTCACTTCAGACAGACATCTCCTACATACAATCCCTGGCGACGGAACCCTTCGCCTTGACGGGAGAGCATGGATGTCACTTATGTGATCCTCCACGTCATATTCAAATTTAATTAATTATCATGAAGCATATTCATATAATTAATTCTTCCAAGGGAAACATAACTCTATTCATAATAGAGTGTTTTAATTGGATATAATTCATTTAATTTCATTAAATCAATTATCGATCCAATTCAATCAACAAACTTGATTGTTACTTGAAATAATGGTATTATCTCAAAGTACGTATTATTCAAATTTTAATAATTAGAAAAAACATCGTGATCTCTCAAGCATCATTCGTTCCCTACTCGCTATCATGGTCAGTACCGACGGGAGTGAGAAAGACCACATACAGTGTAACCTGCTACCCCAACGCTCCTCGAGTAGGCACCATATCCGCCTCGGGAAAAAAGAATGTTGAGTCAATCACTTTGTACTTGAGATGTTCATCGGTTTTTCAACCGAAATTATACCATATAGTAATAATCAAAATCATTTTAATTATAAAGAAATTTGCTAAACAAATTCTCAATCCTATTCAAGCAACAAGGTTTTGCATGTAAAAGTTGTCCTACAACTATTGTAGGATAAACTAGAGTTTTTATGAAAACAATGTTTGTTGGAAATTTCATATTAACCAATTGTGATCAAGATCAACTATCTTATCATTCATTGGTTGAGGCAATGTTATTTAAGGGAACAATTATTATTATAATATTTCCCAAATATTATCCATAATTATTCCAGGAAATTAACCATTAATTTCACAAGATTCTTAAATAACAATCACAAGGTTCATGACCAAGTTTGTTAATTTCCAGCAGTGACCCCTATTCACTAAAATTAACACAACTCGATCAATTTAAATTCAATCAATGCAAAATAAATTTATTTGGTTCATTAATTTGATTTAAAATATATTCAAGTGATAGTTACGGATTTCTAGGCATTTAGAACCCGTAATTAACTCTTTAATTACTTCACTAGTTGTCATCCCCGAAACAGTGGATACACGTTCGTTAAAACGATCATATCTTGAACAAACGAAATCCAAATTATGCAAACTCAAATTCCACATTTTCCTTGTTTAATGGGAAACATTATCCATGATAAATTCATATTTAAATGTTTTAAACAGGGCCGAAAAATATCACAAAATAGGGCTGCGAAAATTGAAATGCGACAAAAATTTTCACGAACCCCAACGAGCCCAAATCTTTGTAGGTTCATGGATCTCATCCAAAACCTTCGACAACCTGGCTCTGATACCACTTAAAGGATATGGGAGATCCTCAAGAGCATCACAGAAGTGTGTGGATCGCAACGAATGCGATCGGGAGCAACTAGTCGCACTAGTTGCTCGATGTAATGGAATTTTACAATTTTTAAACGATGAAACCACATGATCCAAGAACACTTCTTGAATCATTTCATCTAAACCACAATTAGGTACTAGGAACCTCTTGAAGCGTAGTTGTGATCGAGTCTCTAAACCAAGATACCTCCTCTCTCAAGTCCGATCCAACGGAGGAGATGCTTGCGAGCACGTTGATGAGACGCGTACTCCTCGCACTCCATGTAGATGATCCAAGTAGCAGATCTCCTGATCTCGTTACATGAGATCCATCATCTTCTTCACGAGCGAGACACACCGAAGTAGATGGAGGTCCACGAGTAGATGATCCGACAGCATAACGACAATGCTGCAGCGATGACGTCTCTCTCAATGGCTCCATAGTGGATGACTGTAAGAGAGAGGGAGAGGCACATGACATGTAGAGAGAGAGAGAGAGGAAGAGAGCATATGGATTGATAATAAAAACGTGTCTCAAAGATCAAGGAGTGCCTGTTCTTATACAGGTTTTGGGATCCATGAATCTCAATCCATGGACAACACAAAATCAATAGATGAAATTGATTTGTATTTATTTCAGTGGCTATGATGTTGTTGTAAAAACACAAAAACTAATGATTTAATTGAAATTAATTTTCATTAATTAATAAATAAAATTAATTTCCAATTAAATCATATTTGATAAGAGAAAAGATAATGAAGAGAATAAACCAATCCCCTAAAAAAGAGGGGACAACTACTCTTCTCCTCATGTAGAGTTGTAGCCGTCCACTTCTTTTTGGTGGACTTGGTCCATCTCTTCTAATATATTGAGATCTCATTATATCATGATATATATCATCATCTCTTGTCGGCAATATTATCATCAAAAAATAATTCCAAATTATCTTATGGAAAATATCAATCATGCCATTGAAATCATGTGAATCTTATTCTTAACCCAAAACAAAATATAAATTATATTTTAATTAATCATCCAATGTGAATCTAATTCACATCAATAATTAATTAACAAATATAAATCACAATATGCTCTTTCTAATATATTATAAATCATATTTATAATATACTTGATTAATATGGATAGTGTTATCCACATTATTCATATCCTTGATAATTAAATCATATTTAATCATCTTGGATCTCTTTTCTCATGTGCCCAAATTACATGAATTACATTCACATTATTCACATCTTTAATAATTAAATCATATTTATTTATCTTAGATATCTCTCCTTATAATATGAATCAAATTCATATTATTCATGATAATTAAATCACATTTAATTATCAATTTTCTAAATGCTCGGATACATATATCAACAATGAAATTATCCATGAACTCTTTCAAGGATAACGTGCTTTCTTTGCGGATACTTGGAGATAAGGACAGGGCGACTGTATTGTTCCACGTATTGTGACTTGGATATTGAGATCAAATCTCAAATCCAAATCTTGCGTACCTACCATAGATGCTTGATTAAATCAAGACCATAGATCTAATCTTCTCATTGTATCTGAATCACATTCAGATCAATGTCCAACAATTTGGACTAAGATTAGATCACTTCTCTACGAGAGGAGTCACTAAAATCCAGACCCATTTCATAACTCCCTAGAATGGAAGCGTCATGGTTATACAATCATTTATGATCACATCACCCTCATGTATTCCCAATACCTATACATCATGCATACTGGAAGACCTAGACTAAACCCGAAGTTTTAGATCTCTTTTAGACTGTCTCCTTCAGGGTTTTATCATTAAGTTCCTCATTCGATCAATGGGAGTCGGTATCGATCATGTACTTTCCAAAAGCACATATCATACCGAAGTGTTGATCATATACTTTCCAAAAGCATATATCAAGCCTACAAATTCAGTCAAGCTTCTAAAGCGAGACGACCGTGCACATAATTTGATTCTTCCCAATATCTCATGTGTGGGATAATGTCTTCCGATTCAGTAAATGAACCTTTATGATCCCTTTGGGAGATCTTATTACTCATATGTCCTTATATACACACCCGCTCGTCGATATATGGACCTTGATTAGGCCATCAACCTATCAGTCTACCAAATGTACATACTTAGACATATAGTAACACATTTGTCTCCTGTCAGAGGATGCGTGCCTATACCGTGACAACATACGACATAGGTCTTTGGTTATCTCGATCTCGTTAAATCAACTCTTTGATCTAACTAATCTGACACATTCGAATCTCTATTCCTATGCAGAGGACCTGCATCAAGAGGTCGGTCAGATATCAGCCTTTACATATAAGGATTGGCTTCTCCTACTCAGGTTGTAGACCACATCTTAACAATCATTTAATGGTGCTTGATGAGTCCTCAATCTAACTCTTTAGAAATTCAACCAAGCACCAGCCTCTATGATTTAATAATTGAATAAACAACTCTATGATCATTAAGATGGCCATGGTACATAACCCTAATTATACTAAGGGACCTATTATGCAAATTAGTCATTCTTCATTTCAGATTAAGGAGTGAATTGCAATAACATTTATTGCATAATAGCTCGTCGTGGGCTCGCATATCCAACATCCTATAGATGTGGTTTTAGATTTTTCAGATAAGGCATGAGCATCGTGACATATTCAGATTACATGATTCACCATCATCGGATTCAAATTCTTTCTAACTTTATTCTTACATACTGATCTTAACTTTATTCTTTTTCCTGGCTACACTTAGGTTACTTTCAGCCTAAGTATATGGGGAATTTGTCATTCCCTTCTTTTTCCATTCAGGTCGCCCCTATGTAATCATTTCTATCCCTTTATTTAGGTTATTCCAGAACCTAAGTATAGGGGGGATTGTCCTTGTAATATTTATTCCGTCTCATTTCTTCTCATCCATACACTTGTCTTATTTCCTAATCAGTTCTTCTATATTCTTTTATACTTAGTTGAACTATGGCTTCATTTCACTTTTGTGCTATGAGGACATAGCATAAGCTAAGTATAGGGGCATCTACAGTATATATTTCATATATACTTTAGCCATAGCTCATGGTATCGTATTACATTTCTGAACTGATTTGTATACAAGATGTTTTGAAAATAATTTTTGAAAATTATTTACATTTTGCATGGTTTTTAAGTGTTTTACATGGTTTGTGAAAATACAGCTTGACATGTTTGGAAAATCATTTGCAACAAGTTTTTAAAATTCTTTATAAAGCTAAGGGTGTAAATGAAACTAATTAATTAACTACACATGATCAATAAATATCAGAAAAATAATTCTTGTTATGACTCTTTAGTATCCTTTTTGAGTTTTATGATCCTCAAAGGTCGTGACGGTTCACTGAATCCTTTCTTCTTACCCTTTATAAGGTTGTTCTGCCTTAGAGTCATTCAAATCTACATATGGAGGATAGTCTAGATCTCAATTCTATATTTTGGAAGATCAAGTTGATAAAGAGTTCTTTGAAAAGAGCGTTTCCAACTGAGGAGGATGATTTATTGATAGAAGAATTAGATATGGAAGTACCTTTACCATTTCTTAAGGATGTCCGGTCTTTGGATTCTCACCTATCTTATAAGTTGGGTCATCTTTCTATATCTAGTTTCTTTCTTCTAAGGAAAACCCGAAATTCTGTTGCAAGATTAAAGGTTTGATTCATCTTCCCATAATCATGAAGAATTTTGAAGCTTCCCATTTAGGTATAGAGATCATTCTAGAATGACATCATTCTAGAATGTTGAAATTTCAAGTTGATGAAGATCTTTCGTACTCAGACTCCGATGTTCTCTATTAGGAAGAAACAGCTGAAACATAAGGTTGCCTGTGATTTTAAACCTTGAAGATTCGATCATTATTTTTAAGGAAGTGAAGTTTGTAGTGTTGTGTTGGGTATCTTACAATGTCTTCATATTGTCCATCTGTGATATCATCTTCATTTCAATAAATCTAATAATTCCTTCATTTTTCTGTAAATTACCAATACATTAACTTTTTGTTGTCTTTCCCTAATATTTTAACTATGCACTCAAGGCTTGAGATGGTCTTTAACACTTTATTTACGGAATTCCTAGACTTATAGTTATATTGTATTAATTATTAGGGTCTTGGACATAAATATTCAAACTCTCCTAGTTCAAGGATATGCATGATATATTTATTCTTAATCTTCCTTAAAAGAATTTGACCATCACTCCTATGCACGACTTCATTCATGATTGATACGAGTCAAGATATCATTGAAGAAACTGGGATTAGAAGTTTGAGTTTGGAATTGATTTATATGATGCTCGAGGATGAGATAAAATTAATGACGGCTTCATGAAACCTGAGTTTCAGTATATTATCCAGTATGGGACATGTTCTCATGCTATCTCTTGACTTTGAACTAAAGTACCAGGGTGTGGTGACATTAATTAATAAGTTAATCATTGTGCACCAATCTTTTGGTAAAAGCAGTGGAGCTAGACAAAAACAAAGGAAAAAAATGAATGATGAAAGACAAGCTCTTGCCATACAAAGCCAAATATCAAAATAGCTTCCACCAAAGGCAAGCGCTCCCAACCAGTTTAAAGTGCCAATTTGGACCACTACTATTAGGACCAGTAGTCAATCTAGCACCCAAAAAGGGCTCTACATCATAAATGCTACAAGTCTGGGTGTAGAAGGTATATTAGATACTAAGAAAAGGTAATCTCGGTGTATTCCCAAGAAAACAAGTGTAGATGACCCCGACTTCTCTGGACGGGCACACTAATTGGCAAAAATAAAAATAAAAATGTGTTGAGTATTGGCACTTCAGAGAATCTCGTTCTGATGAGAGGAAGAGAAAATAAATACACAATCTTATATCATCCATAAATGGCCATTCATTTATCCCTTTAAAGTCTGAAAAACTAAATAGACGGTGGATTGAAGCTAGACTAGATTTATTCCCTAGGGTTGAGGGTCGCATCCTTAGGAGAACTTCAGAGATTGAAATTTTTGGTGATGTCTTAATTCTGCTCTCATGGTGCAGTCTACACTAAGTCATACTTATTATCTATATGTATACATTTAGAGTCTGATAATCAAAGGATTTAAATTCCTTTTTGATTAATACTTGGATAAACTTAGAGTTTTAGGATTCGTAAAACCTCGTGTTCTAGGTTCAGTCAAGCCTTGTAATCTGACAAGCACAAGTCAGGGAATTCACTAATTAATCTAACCAATTCTTTATTAATTAGCTCGAGGATGAGCTTAGCATATAGGGGGTGATAAATACCATATTTAATCATTAAATACAAGTATTATCTCCCTTGCTTAAGTAAGATAACAAGATTCATTTCCTAATTGACACTAATTAGTAATTACTATGTTGTAAGTAACTAACACTAATTACTATATATTATTTTAACTCTACTATGGTGTAGTATTTTATGTATTTATTTCTTATTAAAAATTAAATAAAAATTAAAATAAATTTGTTTATAAATAAAATAACATAAAACAAAATAAAAATACAAAAAATAAGCAAAAGATATAGTATTTAAGTTTTAACTATGTGTAGATAACCTCTAATCTCTTTGACTTCTACATAAAAGTTTTAGATCTCATCGAGATCTATAACTTTCATGTTCATGGCTTTATCTAATTCGCCCTCTAACTAATTCTTTTCTAATTAACATTGATTTTCTGAATTAACCTAATTCTGATTGGGTCACGTGGCACCTTCAGATTGTGCCACGTGGTCTGTTCTATTCACTCTACCCTTGTCCACTCCTCGCCGTCTGATTGTTTCTTGATCAGATAGATCATGACTGTCCCCTGGTGCTTGATTCCCCACCATTTTATCTATCTTTGATCAGGCTAATCTACGTTGTCCTTCTGCGCCTTTAATGATGATAAATGTCGTTGCTATCCCCAAAAATGCCGGCTCAAACAAACATTTTTTTATTTTTGCTACTTATTAACCTATATATCGGACAGGGTCGAACTCAGGGAGGCTACAAATCTCGAGGGTTATTCAATTAATCGAAAATCAATTAAGAGAAAAACATGAATGTCAA
The DNA here is from genome assembly GCA_037367405.1 of Ottelia alismoides. Taxonomy (NCBI): domain Eukaryota; kingdom Viridiplantae; phylum Streptophyta; class Magnoliopsida; order Alismatales; family Hydrocharitaceae; genus Ottelia; species Ottelia alismoides. The sequence continues at coordinate 266,619 of JAZKJV010001634.1, read as the reverse complement.
AGGATAATTATCCTTGGTTTTTGTGATTTTTTATCTTTTTAATTTTTTAACATTTTTTGTTTCTATTTTTTTTTCATTTTCCGATTTTCATATTTTTTAGTTATTTTGTTTTTGCAATTTTTTTATTTTCAAAAATAATGGAGCAATATTCACAAGATCAAAAATACGCACACCAACTCTTTTTGTAATATTTTAAATTATGAAAAATGCTCAAAAAAATTCAGAGAAAATATTTTTCGGTTTTAAAAGTTTGAAAAGTTTTTGGGAATTCTTGTGGAATTTTTAGATGTTTTTATATTTTCTTAAAAATCAAACAGTGGGAAAATGCGAAATTGTACACAACCTGGAGTAATTTGCAATTTAAAAATATTTTAAGTGCTAAAAACTCCTAGAAATTATTTTTATGACAAACTACATGCAAATATCTACAAGCAGGAACCGAAATCATAATTTTTAGATTTTTGTAGATATTGTTTTTATTTTTACAAGATTTTTTTGCATTTTACATTTTTTTGGTTTTTATAAATAATTAATGCATGAAAATTGCATAGAAATTAAAAGATAATGAAATGAAACTAATCTATTTTTTTGGAATTTTTGGAGCTATTTTTAATTTTTTATGAATTTTTGAAGTTTAGGAAAAGAAAAGACAATGTTTTTTGATTTTTAAATAAATAAATGATGACAAAATGACATGAAAAATTTATACAACGATTAAGCACGTAGCAGGAGGAAACACGATTTTTTACAAAATTTTTGGACCATTAGAAACATTTATTTAATCAAAGAGGGAAAGAAGTTTATTATCTCGATGCACAGGGTCTGAAATACAATTATTGAAAAGTTTCTTCAGAGAATATAAAAATAATAAACGTTTCGGGTGAAAGGTAGAATTTACCCAAAGAGTCATGTGTAAAACGCGTGCTGTGTGCTGACATGAGCTGTTCTAAAGAGTCACGTGCAAAACGCTTGATGTGTCCTGGTAGGAGCTGTTCTACAATTTTTAAAACCTTGGGGGGGGGGGTAAAATTGTAAATCTCCCAATATTTTTTATCTTGAACACCCCTTAGGGTTTCTTCTCACTCCTTCATTTCTTCAAAAATCAAAAGGAGGCACAATGTTCCGTTGCTGCCCTAGTTCCTTCTCTCTCAGATCAGCAGTGGGGCGCATCTTCGAAGGATAGGCGGAGGAAGCAGGACAGTTACAGATGATCGACGGCCTGGTCTCACGTGAGCGCAATGTGGAGGAAGGAGGCGGTTGTCGCGGTTCGCGTGCTGATCTCCTAGCGACAAAAACGGGCAGTGGCGCGGAGCGACATGGCTCTGGAGGTGTGGGGGTAGACCACGGGCGCTAGCGCGGTGCCGGTGCGAAGGGAGGCACATCTTCGAAGTATAGGCAGATACGAGACGGTTGCTGATGAGAGGGTGTTTACGTGGCAGCACGCGCACGGAGAAGCTTGTGGTGCTTGTGGTGGACGAGCGGGCACGCGTGGCAGCAAGGTGGGAGCTTCACTCGAGGGGTCGGCAGAGGCGGCGGTGTCCTCGCGGAGGGGAGTGGCTGGAGGCTGCGGGTGTCCGCGGTGGTCAGGCGGAGGCCCGTTGGTCGAGAGGTTGGTGGTGGAGAAGGCACTGGTGGGTGGGGGGGGGGCAGCGCGCCTGGAGGGCGACCGTCCCTCTTTCTCTTTTTTTGTTTTTTTATTTTTCTTTTTTGTAATCTTTTTTATTGTAAATCTAAAATAGTAATCAAAGATTTTTTTATTTTTTTAAATACGAAACAGAGTAATTAAAAACAGAAAATAAGAAATATTTTTTATTTTTTATATGATCCTGCAAAACAAATGTTAGAGAAAAAGAAAACAATTTTTTTGAATATTTTTTATTTATTTACAAATCGAAAAATGAACGGGGATCCGACGAAAGTGAAAGGATTGAATCCGATTCTTCGACTACCGTGCATGGTCGGAGTTGATAGATCGTGTAAGATAGAAAAGAACGCGTCGAGATAGAGATGTGAGATGAAAAAAATCGAGTCGGTAGCGGATCAAATCGTGATGAAATATTTTTTTAGATTTAGAAAAAACGAGATGACGATGAAATAACAATGCGACAAAATAAAATTATGATTAAACTAGATAAAAAAAGAAGAAATAATGATGGATCTCACCTTAGGAGCGGAAATGGACCGTGATCGCCTCGACGAAGGCCGACACGCTGCCACTAGACGGCTCGGAGTCTAGGCACTTTTCTCGACGAAATTTTCTCTCAGAGATCGGACTCCTCTCTCTAAAGATTGATCTAGTTGGAATGAGGGAGGATGAGCTATATAAATATAAGAGATAATGGAGATGAATTTTGAATTTTTGATTTTTTTGGATAAAGAGATAAGAGAGATGAAAATTGAAATGAGATAAAGATAAAAAGAGATAAACTATTTACAAAATTATCTATTTTTTTGAATTTTCATCACTTTATTTATTTGAATAAAAATGTTAATTTTTTTTATTTTTTATGGTGGTTAATTAAGAATAGCAACTATATACATGTATGACATTATAAACATGGGTAAATGAGGAAATTAACTTTTTTTTTAAATTTAATTTTTTATTTTTATTTTAAAAAAATAGTAAAAAATTTGCAAATATATACAAATACAATATGTACAAAATACATGGGAAAATGGCACAAACCACCCCAAAAAATCAACTTTTTACTCTTAACTCCAAAAAATATGAAAATAATCCGTTTTAAAGATAATTTAATTTAGAATCCAACGGAAGTGAAGATTGGCTCAATTTGAGTTCATATGGAGCCGGAACTGGTTTTTCGATTAGTGTTTAGTGTCCTTTCCAAGTGTGGTTGCTTTTATTCTATACATGATTTAATTGTGCAATTTTTTTATTAATTAGAACACATTTTTATTTACAACTTTGGTTTTGAAAGTTATCTTATTTGAGGTCAATTAATATACAAGTAAAGTAGTGTAGTATACACATATACACATCACAATTTTTTTTGAATTTTCTAATTGAAGACCATGTATCCCCCTACTTTATTCCTGTCGATTAGGTCAAGTCTTGACCTTCTCTCGGGGTTCAGGTCAACCTGTATCTCTTACATATATAGTATTCATTTTTTATTTTCTTTTCTTTATTTTTCCTTTCTTTCTTTCTTTATTTATTTTAAGTTAAAGTAATATACAAATATACAATATTTACACAAAGATGCAAGTTAGTAAGAATATGGAGTTGGTGTTATATACATGTGTTTTATAAGGTATTTTAAGCTAAAATAAATGAATAAAGATGACGAATCGTAGATTCATCAACGACACCTGAACCTCCTTCAACCTCCAGCCGTTCTTCCTGTGTCCAAACAACCTCCTTCACCAGTTTCTTCCAACCTCCTTCATATTCCTTCCGACCAACTACCACCATGAACCCCTTCATCTAACTCCTCTGACTCATGCCAACCACCCATTACTCCCTAACTCTAACTTCCCTACCGATGGCAGAGGGTTGAACTTCCCATGAAACCACATGAAACCTCTGGCTTTTCATCCATCAAATACCTATCCATCGGCCATCTTCTCAGGTTGTCCAACCTTGCAGAGCTCTCCCCTAGCTTTCTTGCCTCTTCTATGACACACACACACATACACACACACAGAGAGAGAGAGAGAGAGAGAGACCAAGCAAAGACAAGGATTGAGCTCCGATGAAATCCTTGGTTCCTACACCAAGTTACAAACCAAATCGACGGCTATTCGAGCTTAGTTCTCTTGCCAAGAACTTTAAGCGAAGATGACAAAGATCCTAGATTTGTTAATTGGCTTAAGATTCAACCATATTCACCTCATCTGCAACCTTCCATTCTAGGTAAAATTTATTACCTTAGTTTACTCTGTTGTTCTTCTATTTTGTCACACATGTATTCCTTAATCATTCATAGATCTGAAACTTCATCTTCCTTCACCGTTGATCCCTCATCCCCGTGTATTTCTCCAGTAGTTCTCTTCGTTCCTACGAATGTGGATCACCTCGATCCTTTCTAAGAAGATCCTTAGCTTAGAACCCAACTAAGGATCCTTTCCTTCTCAATGTTTGATCCCTTCATTCAATTCCATATCTACTTCACATTGTTTGCATGGAACTTATCTGTGGTTTGGATAAAATTGCAGGTCAATACAAATTCAATGATCGGAGATTGAGTTCGAGCTTCGGTATCCATATTATTCTTCAACAAAAATTGCCTTAGAATAGCTTTCAGAGGCATCTCTCATCTTCATCAGCCTTCGATCATCTCTGTTGAACCATCAGAAAGTAGATACAACCTTCAGATTTTCATGTAGAGAAAGGAGGAGCATTCTAGACCTCGTTGGAGCCCAGTCCTAGCACCGTCGTACGCAGAGGAGTTGAGGAACATACGAGGAGTAGATACCATTGATCTCCCCAAATTAGACGAGCTCCAATGGTATAGGTTGATCCACGACACCAATCGGAAGTAATGCTTCAACCCTCAGACTCATGTGCCGAGTATGCCTCGTGCGGGGCACGAGAAGCAACCATGTGGACCGAGCCTCGTCAGGTCACGTGTTTGGTGACTGGGTAAATTGTAGCATTGATGCTATACTGTTCTATAATTACAGATAAACCCTTCCACCTTTTGTGTAATTTACATTTCAGCCCCTGTAGGATTTCTTATTTACATTTTAGTCCCTGTTTTCCTTATTTGTAATAAAACTTAGAAATTTTCTTATATTTATGTCCCTGGATTCATTGTTGAATAAATGTTTATCCTCAAATCCAATTAATTTGATTTTGGTCTCATTTTAAAGTTTTTTGATATTCTTTATTTTGGCAAATTTTATGGATGGTCTAGGTTTAGAAGTCACGCATTTATTGTTCTTTGTTTAACGTACTTGTTGAAACGTACTTGTTGAAACCTTGAAACATGATTGAAAATGCACATCCACTGAACAATTGAATCTTTGAATTACCTTAATGTTTAATGATCTATTATTAGTTATTTTTTAATCACTATCATTAGGTCATTGAATGATTTGAACAATTTAATTTCTAGCATAAAGAGTGAAATAAAACTCTTAGTTCTAAGACACTTCACTTGGTTGTTTATACTAATGCCTTAAATAAATATTCAATCATTCTAGGGGAATTGTTGTGCTTAATCCAAGTAATCTATCATGTGTCTAATTACATTGTGCCATCTTCATGTTGATTGTGCATTATTGTCTACATTTAATTTAAGTGCATAAACGTGTGTTAAAAACTTATCTTTTTATTATCTGTGCATCATCTCAATTTAATTAATCTAAGAATCACTATATAAAATATTTGATCTCTAGATTTAGTCAATAATTTGATGGTGTACTTGTGTTCGACCCTAGTTTTCCCAGGTTATAAATTTAAGCTGAGCCTTGTCATTGAGATTTTTCTTGGTTATGTATGAGAAGCTAATGCCCATGCTACAATGGATCAATTTTAATCAAGCATTTAGCCCTTCATCAGTAATGGATCTGGAATTTGGGTTGGGGTCCGAGATGAGGGGGAGGGAGTGTTTCTACACATATGCATGGTGGTTAGGGGGAATTAATTTTCACATATGGAGAGATAGTGGGGGGAGATGTATACATTATGGTAGATGTGCGAGGGCGATATGTGTGTATGTGTGGGTGTATATACAGAGATGGTGCAAGGGGGGTGAGTGGATATACAAAATGCATGTGTATGTGTATGTGTGGGGGGGAGGGGGGTAGATCATCTAGTGATATACTTTTTTTCCTTTTTTTGCACACACGATCCCTCAAACGAGGACCGCTAAAAATGCACATGATATATTATTTTTTTTATTTTTACACCATGATGCATGAATGAGTTGACTATAACTCATTGAAACTCTCTTGATTTTCTTTTGTGCCTCCTCTCAGCGGAAGCTCCCAACTCCTTGCCTCCATTTAGATCAACCACAATAGAAATAGTCAGATAAATTATCACAACAAATAATCAACAATATGATGCAGAAAAAACATGATGAGAAGACCTGAAAACTTTGACAATATTTATATCAAAAATATTTCAACAAAATACGAAAAGGTGAGCCGTGTCCCCGACAATGACACCATTTGATGAGCCGCATTTTCACCACTTTAATTGTCATCTTTTATCATAGTATAGGTGATGAAAATGGTTCAGCAAAGACCCCATCTTCGAATATGTGAAAATAATTTTACTTGGCAAGTATACCAAGGTCGAACTCAGGGACACGAGCCTCTTCGTCTATTTATCGAATTTTGTCTATCAATTAATGAGTGATTAATTTCTAACCTTAGGTCTTCATGCACATGCAAAACTAAATAAAGATAAAATATTACAAGTAATGATGCATGAAAGAGATGCAATTTTTATTTTATTTTTTCAACGCAATTATAAGATAGTGAATGAATGATATGCACTCAATTAATGTGATGCAAACAAGTATGCAAGACAAGATGTACAAATATATCTTGAATTAGCAAATTGTTGAGCAACGGAATAAGGATCAGTTTTAGAGTCAAATTGTGCAACAATGATAAGTAATGGCATTTAACATAAAAAGTAAGAGACACAGAGTACATAAAAATACAACCTTTCTAATTTAGTGTTAAAACACGAAATTCTCTATGCCATTAGAAAGAGGATAAAATTAGTAATGCAATGAAACTAGAATCATGTGATTTGGAGTTAAAATGCTCAAGATATGATCAAAACAGTGCAACGACATAAAATTAATAAGAATGTATTAAAAATAAAAGACAAAATTGCAAACAAGCCCCTAGAAGGAGGCATTTGCAAATACCAAAACTTTGAGGGCCCCTTTCATACATTCTTCATTTGCGCATAGGGGAATTTATGCAATTATCAAATCCCGGCAGGCCCTCCCTGTAAAATACACAAGCATGAACGTGAGCCACACGCCTGAGGACCAAATTTTAATTTCTGCGAATGTTGGGGTCTTCACTACAAATTACCCAGCCCCGCACTTACAGGGCACATGCGGGCACAAGGACTGGGAGGCGTTGAGGTATGGTCGACACATGGCTTCATCTGGTGCTCTGAGGAGGGGGGAGGCTTGGTTTCCAAGCCATTAGGGTTGGTGTCGAGGCTCAAATAACATCAGGGCCGTCTAATCTAGATGATAGGATGGTGCCTACATCTTTGTGCTTCGCCCTTTCTCACCGGAGAGGATTGTGCTCCGACGAGCCATGAGGAGCTCCTCCGACCTCCTGTTGCTTCTCCAAAGGTTGAGTGACCTGATGAAGAAGTTATGGCGGTAGTGATGCAGACCCTCGATGATGGCTAAAAGTCCTAGTCTATGGAGCGTCGCCAGAGAAGAGAACCGAGATCAGAGAAGGAGCTCAAAGTTCGACCATAGAAGATATGGGGACCTGCAAGTGTTAGAATAGCCGAAGTGGGGTGTTTGCATGAGGTGTGAATGGAGTGAGGGGTCCAAGAGCGGAGAAGGCAGGGACCCAACAATTCTCTTCTCCGGCGGGCAAGACGAGAGATGGAGTGGAGGCGGTTGAGGTTCTGAAGAAAGGGGGAAGTTGATCGGAGATATTGGCGAGGGTGCTCATTAGTTGGTGGAGGTGGTATGGTGGTCAGGTGATGCTGAAAGTGGATGTAGGCGGTGTGAAAAATTCGAGAAAAATAAAGGAATTTAGGGAGAGAAAGTTACCTGATCGGAGAGAACAATTGGTGGAGGAGTGGCCTATGGTGAGCATCAGAAGATGCTTGGGATCGTTGCCTAATGTGCACAACTGTGTACGGATCTCGGTGGTGCTTGGAGGCTGTCACTACATGGTCGGAGAGGCCATGGATCTCACTGGGAGCTTGCAATCATTGTCTCCTCGATAAGCCGCCCTTCACTGTCACCTGAGGGTAGAGGAAGCTAGGCCGTAGCCCCTTGGTTGATGGATAAAGGTTACAGGAGGTGGACGGGGGGTATTTGTAGGCGGAGGAGGTCAGGCGTTATGATGACGATGGCGAGGTTGCAACGGCTAAAATGAAGGTGCTAGGGCTCGATCGAGGGGATTTAATGGCTTGGCAAGGAAGAGGGGCGTTATGGCTACACGTGGAGTGGGATAGGTCATGGATAGGCTATTTGAGAGCGGAGCTAAAAATGGAAGGGGATGATGGTGGTCGTAGGCGTAATGCCTGGGGATGAGGCATTGAGGAGGTAGAAGATGACGCCCTAGCCATTGGATCTTGTGATCCAATGGCTAAGGTTGGGGCACGAGATGAGGGATTTGGATCAGATTAGATGATCTGATCCAAGGTTGGTGGGGCATCGAGAGAACATGACTGAGATGGAATTGGAGTGGAATCCAACGGTGGACAAAGATGAGGCAACATGGTGGAGTCTCAATCATTAGATGCGGTGTTAATCATACGACTGAGATGCTGGTAGGAGCAGGTGATTGAGATGAGATCAGGGGGGTCTCATCTAATGGTGGAGAAGAAAGGCATGATGAGTGGTGGAGGTGAGGGTGCCTGAAGGATATCAGATGTCCAGAAGAGAGGCCAGGTGGCAGAAGAGGAAGTGAGCCATGTAGGCGGCCTAGAGGGTGCCACGTGGCCCAATCAGCTCAAAAATTAATAAAATAAAGAGAAATAAAAAATAAATAATTAGAGGCAAAACTAGGGAAAAGTCAAAACATGAAAGTTGTAGATCTCGATGAGATCTACAAGTTTCATGTTGGATAAAAAGTCAAAAGAGGTCATTTATACATAAGTGTATTTTTGGGAGTATTTTAAATGGGATAAAAACACTACTTTTGGTTTTGAGATTTTTTGTATTTTTTATCTCTTTTAAAGGTAAAAAAATATAGACAATAGTGAACCTAATTTTTAGGGAGTTTTAATAAAATATATAAAATTAAGAAAAGGTTAGTAATTAAATACAATAAAAATAGGTTGGCAAATATAGGTTCACATATATGTTCATTCTTAAAGATGTCGAATTAATGAAGATTTCTAAGGAAGTTCTTATTAATCGGGGATAAAAATAAAAAAATAATGGGATTCATCAAGATGCGGGAGTGACTGCCATGGGTGCACCTCAGCCCACCCTTAGCCACTGTGGAGCCTCAGGGGACCCCCCTTGTCATGAGGATACACGCTGGACCGAATATTCTGGGTTTTAGGATTTAGGCGATGACCAAATTCAAAGAAGGAATTCAGAGGTCATTATTTAAAGACAAGTAACACTGCCTTATTCAATGAAGATTTGGCGAGAGTCAAAACTACGTACAAGAAATCAAAAGGCTCGGCATGAATCATGGTAGATCAATGAGAAGATCTTGTGAAGGGCTCGAGGTGGATGGAGAAGCGAAGAGGCGAGAAAAATTGTGAGAAGGCAGGCCCCTTGAGGTTCTAACACGAGTCGGAGTAAGGAATGGGGAGCTGACCGGAGGTCAATGGTCCCTAAATGCCACCGGTTCACACAGACTGCTAAAAGACAAAATAGTCTAATTATTCGTAAATAATTAATTAAATATGATAAATGATTTTATTAATTTTTGATTATAAAATAAAAAAGTTTATTATTGTATGTAGTACTTTGTTATGATATTTTTTTGGTGTTATTAATTGCAAGTTAAATTTCGTGAGTATATTAGTAGGTATATTCATCTATGTTTTGGATATTTTTATTTTTATTTCATATATTTTATTGTATTATTTTAGTCCCTTATTTCATACATTTATAATTTTTTATATAAATATATTTTTATTGTATTTTCTGATATAATATATATACTTAAATACAAAAGTATACTTATTATATAGGTATAATTATTGTATATTCATCTACGTATTTCATATACATATTTTATTTTAATATTTTCTTTGAATTTATTCCAACTTTATATTTTTAGTAGTATATAAATGATAGTTAGAAGAGTATAAAAATATAAATGAATAAAAGATAGATATCACTTTTATTTATTCACAAGTATTAACATATGTATTTTTTCATATGTCTCCATATAGACTTATTTTATTTTGTATTTTATTTATAGTTTTATTTTGGTTTTAATATGTAAATAAATTATAAAAAATATTTACAACATTATAAAAAGACCGAATTATAAAAATAATAATAAATAAATTAAATATTTTATTCGGGTATATTATATAATGAGTATCCAAAACCTAACTTTCACATCTTAACTCCAAAAATTATGAAACTATCTTTATTAAATATCTTATTAAAAGTTATATATAATTAGGTGATTTTGGTATGTTTTGAGTTTTATTTGAAAGATATGGGTATGTGAAGTTGGAATTTTGACTTTTTATTTTGTATATAAAAAGTACACTGTGTATTATTTTTGTGCAAACTCAATTTTGTATTTTTTGCATTATTATAGACCATATTCATGTACAAAATTTCTTTATTTGATGTATAAATTATAAAGAACAAAATGGGTGTAAAAAGTTGATTATTGATGAATTAAATGTGATATTTATTATATTTTTGACCCTTATCTTCCCCCTACTTTATTCCTTATCGTCCAACTCAATTCTTGAATTGGTCTTGGGGTTTAGGGTCATAAAATACCTTTAGTATTTTATTATTTTATTTTTGTTTTCTTTATTTTATACGTTTGGCAATAAAAATGGTATTATTTACACTATAACTGCAATAAATAATGAATGCTAATATGTACACAATAATGCTATTTACATGCTAAGGCCAAAATGATATAATAAAGGTGATGAAATGGAGATTCATCAGTATATCAGGTGACTTATGCATGATTAATTTTGGCCCATGTTTTTGTTGTTTTCCATACATTATTATGTTCACGTTTTGTGTTGAACACTTTATTGTTCGAAGTGTGTATGGTGAAGAATAAAATACAAGAAGTTTAAGCTATTTCTACAATATATTGTACATAAAATAATTAGGGTTTTCTTAGTATTTTTGTACATTATTTGACCACATCTTCCCCTATTTTATTCTTGGTCAATCTAGTTAATATTTGACTTGGTGTCGGGGTTCAGAATCAATTAGCATCAAGGATAATTCATTTATTTTTATTTTCTTTTCTTTGTTATTTTATTCAAGGTTTAAATACATGTATTTATACAATAATGTTAGTTGTTAATTCATGCAAGTTAGTGATATTTATATGCAATTATCTAGGGATTTTAAGCCTAAATGAATGAATAAACATGAATAATCGGCTATTCATCACAGTGTTTGATGAAATCATTAAAAATGTTGATCAATATGCACCAATCTTGGAAAATGCAGTTGAGCTAGACAACTGAAAGAAAGAAAGGAAGGAAAAATGTCAAAAACGCTCTTACACTACAAAGTCAAATTCAAAGATCTTACACCAAAGGCAAGCGCTCCCAAACTTTTCAAAGTGTCCACTTGGACCAAAATCTTAGGCTTTTATGAGTCGAGCTATTACCAAAAAAGGGCTCTGCATCATATAGTGATACAAGTCTAGGAGTGAAAGGTATAATAGATACTCAAAAGAGACACATCTCAATGCATTCCCAGAAAAACAAGTGCAGACGAGTCAACCTCTTTTGACAGACACCCTGATCATCACCAAATGTACATGTGTTGCATTAATAAGACACTCAAGATGATCCTTGTTCTAATGAAAGGAAGAGAAGAAAAGACACAATCATAATCCCTCCATAAACTGGCCTTCCATAAATACTTGTAAGACCGACAACCAAAGAGATGGTGGATTGAATGTAATAATAGATTTATTATCTAGTGTTGAGGATTGTGCCCTTAGGAGAGTCTCTTAGACCGGAACCTTGGGCGATGTTTTGACTCTACGTTTGTAAATTCACTCTACACTAAATGTCATATCCCTTATTATATATGTACACACAGTGAGTTTGATGATTACGGAAGTTGAGTTCCTTTTGACTAAGACTGGGTTCAACTTAGAATTTTAGGATCACTAGAACCGAGAGTTCTGAATGAATCATCTAGTACATTCACATGCGTAATCAGGGATTCAACCAACTTATTTATTCTATATTTACTAGAGGTCAAACAAAGTTTACGTATAGGGGGTGATAAATCCCCGATTTATCATTATATTTATTATTTGTTATCCCTCTAACTTAAACAATTCAGTAAGATTCATTAACAATTAACTCACATTAACAAATTAAACATTGCATATCATTAACCATAATTAATTATACATAAATAAATCTGTTGTTGTGTCTTTATTTTCTATGCTTTCTTAATATTAAATATCCCATAAAGTTAGATTAATATTGTATATATTTGTTTTAACATTATTCATAAATAAAAATACAAAAAATCACAAAAGAAATTAAAACAATTATTTTTAAATTACCTGAAATAAATATATTTATCTACAAAAGTTGTATTTTGACTCTGAGTTCTACATTAAACTTGTAGATCATGAAAGATATACAACTTTCATGATGTAAACTTTTTGATTCAACACATGCACTTAATTTATTTCATTTTTCTTTATTTTATTCATTTTCTATTTTCCCCTATTGGGCCATGTGGCTACACCCCATTAGCCCACGTGGCGCGACCCTTTACACACACCTGCACCCTCTTCTAACCATCTGATCATCATATTCAAACAACGGCCGCCCCTCCAACTACACCTCTTTTAGAGTAGTTAGATTGCCATATACAATGGTTCTAGACTCGTCATCTACCTTCCAACTACTCCCTTGAGTGGAATCAAACTTCACAACCTCGGGACTTCCCCATTTTTTTAATCGACTCATGAATACTCTTTCACTGATTTCAACTCCTAGTCAATGCACTAACTACTGGTCTCCACGCTAGTTGTGCCTTGACCGACTTCTACTTCTGACAAGTTCCTTGGGGGCAGTTGAGTCTTCCATTTTCAACACTTGGAACCGTTCCCTAGTGTCTTCAAGTACTCCATCGATGGTGCAATTTCGCTCGATCCGTCTGTGTGTACGGCTATTCCTAATCCTAACCTAGACCTAGGTGATAGATAGAGGCTAGGATCTAGTGAAAAGGAGTTTGTGTCACTGACGTGATCCTTGGCTGGGGGACCCAGCTACAACCCCCATTAGCATAGCTATCGAGCTCAACTCCTTGCCGAAGTCTTAGATAAGATCTGGAGATCTACATCTCCATTACTGGGCTCTTCCTCCATCTTTGTGTATATCGTTATTCCCAGATGAAAAGGAGTTTGTATCACTGATGCGATCCTTGGTTAGAGGACCCAACTACAACCCCCATCAATGTAGGTGTTTGAGCTCAACTCCTTGCCGAAGTCTTGAGATAAACAAGGAGCTCTACAGCTCCATTACCAGGATCTTCCTCCATCTTTGTTTTTATCGTCATTCCCTGGCTAGCATCATATTTGTTTCATCTTTCCTTCTCGCATTTTAATAAGTCCTATCTACACACCACCTTCACTATTCGATCACTTCTCAACCTTCTCCTTTCACCCGACTTTCATGCATAACCATCAACATCTCTTCTTCACTTCTCCATGACATGTTGATGAACAACCATTATTTTACTTTTATTCTTTCATTTTGCATTTTAATCCTTATCAAAGAAACGTAAATAGATCTATCTTGTACAAATTAATACTCGTGACTTGTTTATAGAATGTTGTATAAATATCAAGATTTCAATCCAAAATTAAAGAATAAAGAAAAGAAAAGAAAAATAACCAAAGTATCAAAGATTTTGAATGATCCTCAACCTTGACACCATGTCAATAATTGACATGGTCATCAAATAATAAAGTAGGGAGAGATAAGGGCTAAATATTGTATATAAACCTTGATTTTCATTCTTTAAATAACCCCTTTTTGTTAATTTATTATTAATTTTATACACCACAAATACCAAAAAGTTTGACATGAAACTTATACATAACAACACATAGAAATATATAAAAATTATTTCACATAAAAATAATGCACAACACACTTGGGATTATATATGAAAAGGCTGCAAGCAGATCTTCACAGATCAATACCTCCTCCATATAAACTCATAACTCATCAAACTCACCTTTATTATTTTTTAAATTTAAATTATATATCTAATTTATGTAGTTTTCATTAAATATGGAGTTATGATGCAAAGGTCAGCTTGTTGGGGTCCTATTGTACTTTATACCTGCATATTTTATTCATTTTATTTATATTGTTACTTTTCTTACAATTTTAAATGCTTGTAAATCTTATTTAAAACATAGTAAAAATATAAATATAAAATAAAATCATTAAAAATGCATTAAAATAAATAATGGAATAAAAATATAAGTAATCTATACCTATAATGCAAATACCTCCATTTATTTATGTAAATAAAATCAGAAAAATAAAGTAAAATTATGTAAATATGTATTGAAATATACTATGCATATATAAAATATGTATATATGACAATAAAATCTAAAATAAAAAATAAAAGAAAATACTCAAAACATAGGTATATATACTTATAAGTATAGTTGTAAAAATTAACACCTAATAAATAAGATTATAAAAATGAATAAAAATCACCAAAACTAGCACAAAAAATAATAAATATATTTTTTACGTTTTGAGTTGTAATTAATAAAATAATCAAGTATTTATTATTGAGTTAATAAGGCATTTTCTATCTATTTTGTACTCATTCGATCTCACGTGAACCAATGAGGTGTGGTCTTGTAGTGACTTTGGGTCATTTGCACCTCCTAGAGCCTTGTACATGTCATACCCATCGCATCCCTCTTTTCCTCCCTCTTTCCTGCATGATGCAATGATCAAAATGCCTGGAGTTCTAAATGAAAATTGTCGATTGGTGATCCATGATTCATGCCCTATAATAAGATCCTATAGATTTTTATCAATCTGAGTAGAATCATTTTCGCAAGTAAGTTTCTTACTTCTGGTATAAAACTTTTTATTTAGCCTCCACTTCTAGTTTAATCCCTCCTATGTACATCAGGACCTCATGAAATCCTTCCCATGTGCGACCTCTTCCTGACAATAAGAGATTCCACCGATTCCAAGGCAAGGAGAAGTGCTTTTGAGGTGATTTACACCATCTCGGACGAACCTTCGTTGTAAGGTTCATCCTCTTATTTCTTCAACAGGTAAGGCCTTCTCTTAGGTCTATTTACCTTTGAATTTCAATTTTAGTTTAGCTATGCCTTTTATTTCTTTTGATTTCATATAAAAACCAAAAATTTTGTACCCTTGAGTTCTAGATCTCAAGGTCCATGTTCCGCAGTTCATACCCTTGTTTTACCTCGCTAATCATTTAATTTCAGTGCCCCTCCATTCATGTAGAACACCCCGATCTAACAAAGATCAGATTCCTGAGCTTGATCTCTCACCA
Organism: Ottelia alismoides; assembly: GCA_037367405.1. Lineage (NCBI taxonomy): Eukaryota > Viridiplantae > Streptophyta > Magnoliopsida > Alismatales > Hydrocharitaceae > Ottelia > Ottelia alismoides. The sequence goes on along the minus strand of JAZKJV010001634.1, from coordinate 251,215 downwards.
TCATTAAAGTCTCTCCATGCCCCCCTCATTTGTGGTTGTGTGTACCCTTTGATGTGGTCGGGAGCCTTTGCCCTCAAATCACGTTGCTTCCTGTGCATGTGAACGAGACCAAGGGATCCATCTGACAGTCGATTAAACTTAGGAAATGTCTTCAGGTCTTTCTTCATGATATGACTTCGAGATCCCATCGCTGGGTCCTAAACTTATCTGAAGACCCTGGTGGATGTGGATTGATTGTAGAAGATGACATGAGGTCCTCTATGGAGTGAGATCTACTCGATCGAAGCAAATCAAAAGCACATTCTTCATCAGTTCTTCCAGACACCTTGAAAGCCGTTGGATAAAGAATAAGCTCCATGTGTAATTTTAACCGTTGGATCGTGGTGAATGTTATGTGCTGTGGACATTTGGATGCATTCAAGTGAAGTAATATGGATCGTACGTGAGTGCTCTAGTGGGTATTTTGCATCATGGTACCCCCACCTTTTGGGCATTTATTTTTAGTATTGAAATGCTTGGACATACGAGCCCACAACGCGTCATTATGCTATAAATGTTATTGCAAATCATTCCCTAATATGAAATAAAGAATAACTAATTTACATAATAGGCCCTTTGTACAAATATGGTTATGTAACATGGTCATCTTAATAGTCATACAATCGTTGATTCAAATGTTGGATCATAGAGGCTGGTGCTTGGATGATATCTAAGGAGTTAGATTGCAGACTCATCAAACATCGTCGAGTGATTAGTAAGAAAGGATCTCTTGCCTGAGAAGGAGATGGCAATCCTTCTCTGAAGTTTGATATCTGACCAACCTCTTGATGCAGGTCCTATGCATAGTAATAGCGATTTGGATGTGTCGGGTAAGTTAGGTCAAAGAGTTGACTTAATAAGGTTAAGATGGTCAAGACCTATATCGTATATTATCACAATATAGGCACACATCATCTGACCAGAGACAGATGTATTACTATATATCTTAGTATGTACATTAGGCATACCATTAGGTTGATGACCAAATCAAGGTATATACACCGACGAGCTGGTGTGTATAAGAGGGCTTGTGAGTAATACGATGGAAGACATGATCTCACTCATGAGATATTGCGATTAAATTACATGCATGATCATCTTGCTTTAGAAGCTTAACAAAATTTATAGGTATGATATATGATTTGGGAAAATATATGATCGATATCAACTCGCAATGATCAAATGGGAAACTTAATGATAAAACCCTGAAGGAGACAATTCAAATATGATCTAAAACTTCAGGTTTATTCCAGATTTTATAGTATGAATGATGTATGGGTATTAGGAATACTAAGGGTGATGTGATCATATATGATTGTATAATCGTGACCCTTTTATTCCGATTGATTGATGAAACAAGTTTCGATTTTAGCGACTCCTCTCAATAGATTGTTATTCTGATTTTAGTCCAAATAACATTGATCTGAATGTGATTAAGATACAATGAGAAGATTAGATTTACAATTTGATTTAATCAAACATATTTGAGAGGTTCTCAATATTTGGATTTGAGATTTGATTTCAATATCCAGGTCACTATATATGGTATGTGCAATCGCCATGTACTTATCTCCAAGTATCTTGGCCTATGATCAATACTTCGGACAAAGCTGATGTCTATATAATAAAGAACATCGTCAATGACCAAGCCGCACTCGTCTATATACGATAGAAGCACCAATACTTCAGAAATCCAGATGATACACAAGGCAGCCACAGACTAGATTTTGGGCTCTATTCCTTACGATAACGCTTTCTCACCGGGAAGGAGACCTTCCAATGCAACCTGAAAACAAATGAGGGCTTTGCTCACCCAAGGCAATGAGTTCAATTAATAATTTTTATTTAGGTCAATTATTTTTAACAATCCCTTTTTTATTTTTTTATGTTATCACTTGCTTTGAGTAAATTCAATATAAGCACCTAATATTTTGTATTTTCTTTGATTCCTATACGATAAAAAATAGAGGGACATAACAGAAAAGCAATTCAAAGTAGCATACGATGAAAATCTTACCATAGTGCCTAAATGATGAATGCTCAGTTAGAAGACTTAGAGTGCTTCCCAGCTCTCTTTCCATGCGGGATGCAAAACATGAATTTGTAAACCTATACTATATGCAGATATGCACATGGAAATCGTCCTAAGTAGGCAATTGCTGCACATGAAGAACCAAATGTTAAACACTAAGAGTGAAGCCTAGAGTCCAGTCTTGGAGCCTCCTCGGTGTCCTACAGTGGATCCTGCAAGCGATGTATGGAGTGCTCTCACAGCACGTGGTTTCAAGACTAGGTGTTCAACAATTATTTAATCAAAGTCCAAACATGAAGATTATATGTGCATGCAAAATAATTAGGTATTTGGCCTTAGATTGTCGATCAAGAAAGTCTAAAGACTAAGGGCTCATTCCACAAAAAAATAGAAAAAGGCATAAAACACAAATCGTGAGATAAAAAATAAAATAAGGCGATGGAAAACTCAGAAAAGCAGTGAGCCTCCAAGTAAACAAACACATGGAAATTGGGCTCGTGTCCAAGTCCAAAGTACCTGTATTATTACAAATTAATAGTGCAGAAATTAAAGTCTCTCTTTCTCTCAATCTAAACTAAGCTATTGTCTCTCTATCAAGATCCTCCTACTCTCTCTTGTTGGCTAGTTCAGAATGTTGACTCCTCGTCCCAAGGCTACGAAAGATCACCTAGGTTGTCCTCCTTGTTCCGCGGTCCCTCGCAAGAAGACAAAAGAAGAGATGTCAAACAATTCAAAATTGAAAATCAAATAAAGGGAAATAATCTAAAAAATGGCTAGGCAAGTAAGAGAGAAAAACTACTCTATAAAACGATGCTCCCCGGCAACGACACCATTTGATAGCGGGAAAATTAGAGTCCCTAAAATGAGCTGACAACACAGCTTCACTTGTCGCTGAAGCGACTACTCAATAATTAACCCACACAAAGAATCAATCAAGCAAAACAGCGTGAATCAAGATTTATTATACCCTACTAAAAATATGTAGTGACAAGCAAGTGGGGGTCAAACATAGGAAGCAATGGAGTAGAGCATGTAAGATAGAAAATCAAGCACGATTTGCCTCTGAAGTACTTAGCCAAAATATAGTGTTGTGAGTTTTTAATTTTTGAATTTTTAATTTATTTTTCTTATATATATTGTTTAATTTTATAATTTTATATTTTCTTTTTATATTTTCAGAATTTTTTATTTCCTTTTCTTTTTAATACATAATAAATATACGAATATAATAGGTCATGCATACAATTAAGTAAAGCAGATATAAATACTAATAAACATAATTAAAATATAGTAAATAAAATATTTTTGGGTTTTAAATATTTTTCTACTATTTTTTATTATTTTTTGTAAAATTTTGCTAATTTTTATAGATTTTTAAAGTAAAAAATACCACAAAACAGGGATAAAATAAATGGACCGAATTAAAATGTAGATGAAAAAAACCAACAGTATCAAAATTTTTCTAAATTAATTTTAACTTATATATAATAATATAGAGAAAATTAAAAATAAAAAACACAACTTTTGGAATTTTTAGGAGTTTAATCGATTTTTATAGAGGATTTTGAGAGTTTTCAATTTTTAAGAATTTCTTTTTCTATTTTAGTGATTTTTAATCCAACGGCAAAAGGACTTAAATAAATGAAATATATTTTTTTGGGAGTTTTCAGAACATTTTTTTGAGTATTTTATACTACAACCAGGGCAAAAATATGCTCTAAATTATTTTTATAAAATATGCAACGATCTTAAATTGCAATTATAAATGTGCGCCGTGTAAGTGGGTGCAATCAGGAACCCACAACTATTTTTTGGGATTTTTCAATCAGAAATGCAAATTTAAATAAATAAGATAAATTCACAAAATTCATGTTATGGCAAGGGTATATCTATAAATAAAATAAAACATAGGGCAAATCATACAAAATTTCCAAAGCATCACTAATATTCAAAATGTTTCAACCAAACAACAATAAACCAACCCACAAGGGTTTAGTTCAAAATATCAAGGTTCTATCGGTTGACGTGGAGCTGGACCCAAACATAATAAATATAAAATGTAGGGATTCATTTATGAATATTACAAAAGTATAAGACAATAGATGAAAGTTTAACTATTGATTAATAAAATTCTAAAATGCGTTGGGTGAAAGAGCAAAATACCCAAATAGAGGCGCTAATAAATGGTACAGATTTGCCCACTTATCCACGTGGTGTCCTTTGGTGTGGAGATGATGCTTCATCATCTACGGCTGGTATTAATTCATCTGGAGATGATTGATGACCCTGACTCGAAGTGATCCAACGGTAGCTGTGCTTCTCCAAGAACCGCTCGTGATTGGGCAGCTCGCAGACCTACTAGATGAACCCGTGAAGAACACGGGTTCGATGAGATTCAATCACATTGATCCTCAAGATCCAACCTTTTCTGCATGGTTGAGGTACTCTGAAGGATGTTGGCAATGCTCCACAACGGGGGAAGGACTCAAAATGGAGCGAGGAGCTCTGGTGAGGCCTGACGGAGCAGTGGGACATGAGGGTCTTCTCCTGCATCGATGAGTCTCGAGAAGCATTATGTCTTGGTTCTTCCTACAAGAGAGGATTAATGAGAAAAAATCGAATCTTTAGGGAGCTTCATGTGTCAGAGATGAAGGAGAGGGGGCTCGGGCGGTGACCTTCGATGAGCAACGGAGAGGGAGGACATGATCTCTAGATCCAAACAAGATCGAGGTTGTCAAAGATGTGTGGGGCGTAAAGGGAATGAATATAAAGGCGATGGCGTAATCGACGAGGTGGGGTATGATTGGGTCGGTCGGAGATAGGTGGCGGAGATAGAGCTCCATCCTTGGAAGGAATTTCAGAAACAACAGATCGAAGCTTACATAATTAACACTACACCTAAACTATTGCTAACCCGAGGAATGGAAACAACTAAAGAGATAGAAGCTCACCATCAAAATGTGACTAGAAGCAGGAACTCTGGATTGGTTGGCGACGAGCAGCAGGCCGACCTCGATTTGATGTCTAAACGCCTCGCTAAAGTGTCGAGATGTTTCCTGCTGTCACTAGGAAGGATACTCCGATCTTAGACTTAGAATTTGAGGGCAGAAGAGGGATCGATCTTGAATTTTGGATGGAGGTGGTCTTTTTATACAAACAGTGGAACGACTCCAAAGAATGAGGGAGATAGAGCGAATCCATGATGCTCAGACCAAGAAATGAGGCCATCATGTAAGATGGTGTATCAAGGAACAAAAGTCATTGAGGAATAGACCCAAAATAGTGAATGTATTGGGCTACAAAAATCGACAAAGAAGGGGGTCAACTGAGGTCTCAGGGCGACAGACGCAGGGTCAGATAGTTGACATGAGTCAACAGAGAGCGCAACCTGGTTGGTCCACGTGGACCAACCGGGAAAAACTGACCCTAAAATAATTTGTAAACTAAATAAAAATATTAAAAAATTTATTAAATTAAAGTTCTAAAATAAAAATGTTTCTTATTTTCTTTATTATTTTATTTTTTAGAGCTTTTTATTTACAAGTTAATTTTTAGGGTTCCATTTATAGGTATATTTACCTATGTAATAATTATTTTATTTTTATTTTGTGATATTGATTTTATTATTTTATCTTTTTATTTCAGAAATTTATAACTTATTTTTACATACATACATATTTTTTTATTATATTTTTCTGATATATCATTTATTCTTAAATAAATAGGTGTATTTATTATATAAGTACAGTTATTGTATATTCATCTATGTATCTTTATTTTTTTATTTTATAATTTTATTTATGGTTTTATTTTAATTTTAATGTGTACATATGTTATAAATAATATTTATAAAATTTTGAAAAAAAAAATATAAAATAAAGAAAGAATAAGTAAAGTGAATATTTTAATCGGGTATATTATACAATAGGGGTCCAAAAACTATATTTCACATCTTAACTCCAAAAAAATTAAATTATCTTCACTAAATAACTTATTGAAAGTTATATACAATTAAAGAGATTTTGCTATATTTTGAGTTTTTATTTGAGAGATATGGGAAGTTGGGATTTTAGAATCTCATTTAGAGTATAACTTTTACAATGTATATTATTTTTGTATAAACTCAATTTTGTATATAATACTTTCATATACAAAGTGTCTTTATAAAAATAAGAAAATAAATAGGTCACAAGAAATGAATAAATAATGAATTAATAAATGAGATTTTTATTGTGTTATTGGCCCTTATCTCCCCTACTTTATTCCTTGTCGACCCAGTCATCAAGATACCTAGGTCTTGGGTTTTAGGGTCATAAAATACCTTTAGCATTTTATTCCTTTTCTTTTCTTTATTCTATAATTTTGGCAATAAAAATAGTATTTTATATAGTACTTACAACAAAGTATGAATGTTAATTTGCATGAATTAAAGGTATTTACATGTATTAACTAGGGGTTTTAAGACTAAAACGATAGAACAAAATAGATGAAAGAAGATTCAATAGTAACTTATAATTTAGTATTCACAACTCTTTGTCATTAGCATTATGGTTCTACGTTCAAATTATTCGTGTGATATACTGTTTTGTGGTGTATGTGAAAGTAGAACACCTTGTGATGCTTGACTCTGAATGTGGACATACTCGTGATTCTTGATTGTGAATGTGGATATAACTTAGATGCTTAATTGTGAATGTAGATTTTATGAAATTAGTGTATTCTTGTACATGTATAATTTTTATATGCTTGTACAAGTATAGATAATTATGAGGGAATCACATAACTAAACAAGGTAATTTTTTGTTCTCGTATCAGAAAATGTGACTACATGTAGTCCCCTATGTAGTCGCATTTGGTGCATTTTTTTAATAGCATCATCTATTACGAGTATGGGAGACCATTGTGCTCGCACAATAAGAGAACAATACGACCACAATGTGATCATAATCATTTTTATGCCCCCAGGTGCGACCACAACCTTTTCGACTACATGGAATCACGTATGCCCAATATGACTCCATTACGATTATAATGCAAGTATAATGGGACTACATTTGTGCTTGCATTATTTGCAATTTCTTGCAGTGTTGTAAGTAATTCTATCATAAAACATATTATTTGAATGCCCAATCTTTTTCTTTATAATGTTACCATTATATGAGCAATAGTACTTTGATGCCAACTTGCAAAGTTTTATGTTGTAAATTTGGTGCTGTTGTTTGAGATGCTTATGCTTAGTTAATGTGCATCTTTGGCAACAATTGCGCTCTTACCTCCCCATATCCATCCCACTTTCATCTTTTCACTCTACTATTACTTAGTTTCTGTGATTAATAATTCTTACCAATTCAAGGGGATATCATAGTTTCTTGAAGTATGCCTATTTTTTGTCATTTTTTTATCTCGTGACAATTGGCCGAGCAAATAAGTCAACATCAAAATAGATCTTTTGTGTGAAGAGTGCATCATGAACTGTGGCCACGTGCCTGGTTGGTGGGGTGGGTCCTCTCTTGTGGGTAAATGGGAAACCCGACTCTACAAACCTGTGGAAAGTCTACACCCCAACCGGTCTTTTCTGATATCTACTAGCCTTCTGGCATTCCTATCTCTTTTCATTGAATCGACACTTGTGAAGTGGAATGAGGTCAGGCTGATATATAGAAGCAAGAGAGTTTGACTAGTTGAGTTAAGCTGTACAAGAGTTGGCCTCAGCGGGAGTGATGACCTAGCCTATTTACCGGATACCGAAAGGTGGGTTAAGAATGAGGAGCTATTTATTAGAAAGTACTGGTCAACTTTCTTAGCTTTTTGAATAATAGAAGGCATAGGGGTCCATAGAGGGGTTGGACTATCCACTCATTTTTAAGGGTGTGAAGCTGACTTGTATTGAGAGACTCCTATTGGAAGGGGATCAAACACCCCATTTTTTGACTGTTGTCAATGGAGCTCTTCAATATTCGATTAAGCGTTCTCATCATTGTATTTATATGTATTTTATGTATAGCTGGTGTAATATTAAGTTAAGCATACATTAACTACATTTCGGTAGTTGATAAGTTTATCAACTGATGCTCTTTCGAAGATTACGAAGGTGATTGAACTTGTTTAATTTCTTTATCTCTTAGTACGACAAAGAATCTCAAGGGGAGTGGTTAGGATGCATCTCATTGATGTCAAGATCACATTCTCTACCTCCTGTGCAAGGTATCATGGTTTGCATTGCAATTGTTGATTTGCATAGCTACTATTGTGACTGTCTTCAAAAAAATGTTTATGATGGAATATAAGATCGTAATTACCATTGTCAAATCCACCAAAGTTGATGCATGATAGACATGATGGAAATTGAAATGCTCTAAGTTGACCTTTTATCAAGTGTAGAGAATCTTGTTTTTCCATACAAAAGGAGATTTTGCTAATTTTTCCATTACTAATTTCTAAGCTGGTTTCGTTAGTTAAGATTGTGTACTTATATGTTCAATCCAAGGAATATTTTGCTGTTTAATAATGCATGTTGGTATGTGTACCGTAGGAATGTTCCAAATTCAAGTTTGCTTGGAAAATTTTGAAAGCTATGCTAGGCAAGTTAGAATCGGGCTACAATCAAATGGCACAGTGAAAGTTCACATAGATCAATGTAGACGTAGCTATGAATATCGTGTGTATAATTTACATCCAATCCGTGCACATTTTAATAAATTTCTCCATCAAGTTAAAAGGTAGATAACACAAACTTATACTTGGCATATACCATTTCTCTTTTCACTTAATTGAAAACCATCACAAAATGCCTATGTTATCTTGCCACCCTCTTAATCCTTTCATTTTGAAGATGAAATTACTAGAATCGCTTAATGTTATTGAAAATTATTTTTTCTACCACAGGAGGAAATCCCAATCATTTTTATAAAAAAACTACATATAATCATTTATTATATATTGTTCTTAATGTAGGAATAAGATCGTTTAATTACTGCAATCATTTTATGTTTTCAAATATAATATTCCAACTAACTCACTACTACCTCATGATTCTATCACAAAGATTATTTACAATCGATTCTATGAAGAAGTTAGTATCTTATGTGATTCTTGACTTGGATGGAATGCTCCTAAATATAAGTCAATTCTCTGAGTTTCATATATTGATTTTATATATTCTCAATAAGGTAGTGTTCATAAATTGCATATTTGTAGTATTTGTTGTCACTAAAAAAATATTATGGAATATCATTTCTTTACAAATAAATGCAACTAAGATTTGGTCACTGGTGGGATCCTACATTGATTTTGTAGCGAGATTCATACTGCAGAATATTTCTGTGAGTACATAATAGAAGGAAACATCATATGGCCTCGACTGAAGGATCGCATGGAAGGAACATTTTGAGCCAATTATTTTAGATATGAATTCTATTGGAAGGGTGCTCATAATTGCCATGTCAACAGCCTTGACTCCATATGTGCAAATGCAAATACTTATTCTTTTTTATCTACATTTATTTGAATATATTACCATGAATGGTCTCTTCAAAGTTTAGAAAGTTCATTTCATGCATATCTCAAAGAAATTAGGCATTGTTATTGGTATCATGAGCAATAATGTCTTGATATTGTATGGTTGGTTTGAGTTCACATGTAGTTGGGTTGTGTTATTATTCTGTAAAAATAGTTGAATAACTTGGACCTTTGGAAGTATATCTTCCCCTTCAAAATTATATTCATTTTAAATCATTTCATGCAATTTTTTAGATACTCAAAGATGGGGTTCTACCTGCCATGTTACACAATCAAGTTCATATATGAGTTTTCTAGAAATGTTTCTCATTAATTGAATTATTTCTTATTTAGGCTTATGTTCACAAGAGATACCGGTTATACAATGGTGACTGGTAATATGTTGACCAATTTAGCACTACCAAGCTAGCTAATAGAAATTCATTCATGGATAAAATAAAAGTCATGCATGACAACATCACTTTGCATCTACGAAGTGACTTTGCTATAGCTGCAGTGGTCCACATCTAAAGTTTATTAACGTATTTATTAAATTTGTATTGTATTTGAAAGATTTTCTTCCCATTCCTTTCATGTTGTTATAATATAGCGTAGTGTTATAGATTATTTGTTGGTACGTGCAATTACAGCAAATTAGTCATTGTCATAGTTTGTAGGTGTTTACATCTAATAGAACATTTGTAAAAATTTATTTTAATGAGACTACATGTCGCAATAAAAATTTGTTATTGTACGATAAATAAATTTTGGATTTTTTTCATCCATAACTCTGAGTAATTTTACATTTACAATAATAATCCTACATAATAGCAAATTACACGAAAAACCTTGGGTAATCACACCATCTCACACCCATAACCTCTGTTAGTTTTCTCGTTATCCCAATCATATCATTGAGCTAATCTAATCCTTAGTCTATCCAACGGTTGCAAAAAATTTCAAGAAAATAAAAATACCCTTCTTCATCTTCCATCTCGCCTGCACATCGTCGACCCTCTCCCCTTCTTCCTCCTCTGCCCATCTGCCTGCAACGTCACCCCTCCTCTGCCCGCAGCCACCCACCTTTGTTCCTCCGTCTGCAGCCTCGCCCCCTTCCTCCCTGCCCGCAGCCACCCCCCTCTGCCCCGCAGGGGTGACAGATTCTGGGAAGTGACCCCAGACCAACATCACCGGTGGAGGCGGAGGTTCCTCTCTATATTCTTATTTGTTAACCCACTTGATAACAACAATGAGGAGTACTCAACGAACAACATGCAGATATGGTCGCCTTTGCTCTGATCTCTATCCTCTTCATCATGCCACCGTCGGCGATGCACCTAGTCGTCACCCTGACGCATCTCCTTGACTTCTTCGCCGTATGGGTGGCCAGCTCCAGCATCTCCACCTCGCATCCCATAAGGATCACCATATCAGAGCCCACGACGTCGACGAGCCACGTGGTATCGGTGTGGCTCTTTTCCGCCTTCCGGCAGCCGTAGCAGCAGTACCCATAGAAGTGCCTCAGACAACGAGTTCCTCGCCATGGATTGGATGTTGAAACCAAGATTCTCGCACTCTCTTCGCAGGATTCGACTCTGAAATCTTTCCTGGTCGCACCCTTCCATGACGCTGATCCTCTTCCACACAGCCTCCAAGGCATTGGCGTACTCGACGGTAGCGAGAAACGAGATCTTGGAATCCTCCGACTAATCTTTGATGATGTGGTCTGGAGTCTTGATGCATGCGGACCAGTTTATAGCGGATCTGCTGCCAAAGGTGGAGCCGACGAGGGATGGAGGAGGGGAGCGCGGAGGGATGAAGGAGGAAGCACCTAGAGGAGATGGAAGGAGAGGAGAAGGGGGAGGAGGAAGGGGACAAGGAGGTGGTCGGCGGGGGGGGGGGGGGGGGTCTCCTCGCTCACATCTTGAGTACACAATTATTGCAGGTCATCTTCATGAGAAACCAACAGTAGCGGAAGCTAATTCTCAAGACCTCTTTTGGTTGTTCTCATTCGACTGATGCAAAGGAAGAAGAGGGACTTCGGGTTCACAAGAAGGTGTGATTGGAAACCTTCTTAGCCGCACACCAACTGAAGGCAACGGAGTCAAACCTTCATTGGGGACGCAGGGGGATTCTACGGGGGTGCATCCAAAGGAGGAGGAGGAGCAGGAGCTCGGCGGGGGGAAGAAGGGGAGGAGGGTGGTGGTTGCTGGACGATGCAGGGGAGGAGGAGAAGCTCGGCGGACTGGAGGGGATGGCGGCGGGCTGGTCGATGTAGGGGAAGAGGTTGGCTGAGGCAGAGGGGGATGGGAGTGGTTTTCTTCGTAGATAATGGGAACATAAAGGTTAAAAATATAAAATATTTGACGGATACCATCATAGTTAATGGAAAATTGGAGGAAAGTTAACACGGGGTTATGGGTCTAAGAGTTAAACCCTATTGAGGTTCTTGGAGTGATTCGTTATTATGCAAGGTTATGATTGTAATTGTGAAATTACTCAGGATTATGGGTGTAAAAATCCCATAAATTTATTAATACAAATCCAAATAACAACGATTTATACCCATTGTAAAAATGATTGCATGATGATTCTATTTGTTAGTTTCAATTTAGCATTGAATGCTTATATGTTGGCATTTCAATGAGCAACGAATGTGTATTTGTTGTTATTTCAATTTAGCAACAAATAGTCATTTGTTGCTATATTTTTTTACAATAGCGTATATAGCTACTGTGCAATAAATTAATCATCATACTAATGATTTATGTGTTACTCTCTTCAGAAGATATTGATTGGTATATATGTATCTTATTGGGTGATATATTTATATCGACATCTGCAAAAATAGACTAATATCCATCTCATAAAAAATATTAATAGTATATTGTATGCAAATATAACATAAAAACTCATATCGTACTTGTATATGTCCCTATATAAGATATCCTTCCAATGAGACATGATCCTTCTATCCATAAGAAAAGCCAACAATCTTAGCCATCCGTAATTAATGTTGTGGTTGTTAATAATGACATGTTAATATTATTTTATAAATCACACAATAATCTATTTTGACCTTTATACAATGTCTAAATATAGTATGTAACCACCACAATTATTTCCTCCATTAATGTCACCTTAATTACTTATTTAAACTAGAAACCCTAATTATTTTGACATGTTGAGGCATCATTTTGTGGTGTTGGCGACAATGTGTGGGAGGAAGAGGAGGACGACAGTATTCCTTCGTCGCATCGTCGTCGTGTTCCTTGCAGGCTTCGCATCGTCATCGTGTTCCTCCATTGGATCGTCATCGTGTTCCTTGCAGGTGACGATGTCATTGCTGCAGATGATGACAACGAGGGCAATTGATGATGAGGTGCTTCTTGGAGCGGTTCCCAACGTCATGCACAACCCCATTAGTAAAGTGGAAGTGGGTGGCACATGTAGTTGACAGGGGATGACGTCATGAATCTCCGGGAAGTTCTTCATACAAGCGATGATGCCAACATGTAGATCAGATGGCAACACGTGTAGCACGATGGGAAATAATGCAAGGAGGTCATGCGACCATTATCTGTTACATATTTCTCGTGTGTTATAGCAATTTTGATGTATATTGTACATATTCTATTGGATGCAAATGACAAATGTAGTGTTTATATATCTTATACTTTGGTGTATATTACACATCTTGGATGCTTATTATACATTTTGGATGTGTATTATACATATTTAGATGTGTATTATACAAATTTAAGGAATGTATTATATATTTTTGTAAAAAAGATTGCAGATTTCACCTAAATCATGAAAAACATAAAAACAACTAATATATTACTAATACGAATGGTATCCTATAAATAATCGTACAATTTTTACAAATGACTTATGAATTTTGAATGAACCACAGATTTGATAAATCTATGATTCTCATTCTTTACTCTTTTATTTTCATCATATCTTTTAGCAAAAACACCTGTGAATATGCGTAAATCCAATAAATTATCGTTGTACATACTATTGCTAATAATGAATAATTAACACATTTTTTAAAAAATAAAAGAATAAAGAAGAAAAGAAAATGAGAAGGAGGATGTAATTCGTAATAAGTACAAACTGAGCCAAACCTCGAGAGAATGTCAATTATTAACCTGATCGATAAGGAATAAAGTATGGGGGAGATAGGATTTTCGTATATTCATCACTATGCATTCTATGTACATATTACTTATCTATTTTATTCATCAACAAAATGACTTCAAAATAAATTATTTTCTTAATAGAACTTGTAAATAAAAGTGTTTTCTAATAACAAAAATAATTGAAACATGATTTGATGTACATGATACAAATAATACCACTCATAAAAAGCCACAAAACAAGAACTAAAAAGATCAGTTCCGGCTCTATATGAACTCAAATTCTTCCAAATTATTGGACTCTAAATTAAATTATCTTTCAAATGAAGGTGATTTCATAATTTTTGGAGTTATGGTTTGAAAGTTAACTCTTTGAGTATATTGTGCAATTAGATAGTACATATACTTGTGTATGTGTGTATGTTCAATTTTAACACATATTTTGCATATATTGTATTTTCAAACACTTGTACATACTCCTAGCAATAAAATAAAATAAAAATAAATTCAAAAGCTCATTGAACAAAAGCCATATTTATGTATATTTTATATAATACTTATATATTTAATACTTTTATTTAATTTCTAAAAATGAAATAAAAAACATTTTCATGCTCCTTGAATTTTTTGTAAATAAATAAAATATAAATAAAAGGATAAAATATATAAGTTACACAATACATGTATATAATACCCTATATTTTATATAATGTATATATAATTTCATAAAAATAATTAAAAATTACAGAAAAATAGATTGAAAATAATAATCATTTTCTGTTTTAATCATTTTTATTTTAAAATCATTTACCATTTTATATTCAATATTCTTTGAATTTTAAATCTAAATTTCATGATTGGTCAACCCAGGTATGTTGACCTAGGTCAACCTCCCCACCTCCAGACCCAACCTGAGTCTCTCGTCATCGGACCTGGTTTCTCAACATTTCCCTAATCGGGTCTAACCGTCCAGTCCCTCGATTCTTGTGCCCGATCCTTCTTCTAGGATCTGTGATCCTCAAGGATCGATAAGGAGAGACAGATCCTTCTAGGGCTACACGTAAGCTTTTAATCTTTCTAGACCCTGGAGGCATCCTATAAATTCTTCACCAGTGGGAAGCTCATCCTTTTCCGCCTCTTTCCTCCTTAGCCACCTTCATGATCGTGAAAGGATCATTGGAGATTGTTGGTCATTTTTTTCTTTTGAGGACGAAAATTAATGGTAAATATGTAAGTTGTTGCTATCCCCAAAAAAACCGTGACAAACATTTTTTTTATTTTTGCTACTTATTAACCTGTATAGCGGACATGGTCGAACTCAGAGAGGCTACAAATCCCGAGGGTTATTCATATAATAAAAAATCAATTAAGAGAAAACAAGAATCACAAAGGATAACTATCCTTGGTTTTTGTGTTTTTTAATTCTAAAAACAAATCAATATTCCTAAGATAAAAAATACGTACATCAACTCTTTTTGTAATTTTTCGATTTATCAAAAATGCTCAAAAAATCCAAAGAAAATATTTTTGGGTTTTAAAAGTTTTGAAATGTTTTCGACAATTTTTGTGGAATTTTCAATGTTTTTTTATTTTTCTAAAAATCAAACAGTGAGAAAATGCGAAAATGTGCACATCTTGGAGGAATTTGCAACTTAAAAATATTTTGAGTGCCCAAAACTCCTGACAATTTTTTTATGACAACATAGAAGCAATTATCTACAAACAGGAACTGAAATCACTATTTTTAGATTTTTGTAGAATTTTCTGTGATTTTTATAAGATTTTTGATGTTTTCCGTTTTTTAGGTTTTATAAATAATTAATGCGTGAAAATTGGTCAGAAATTAAAAGACAATAAATGAAACTACCCTAATTGTTTTTGGAATTTTGGAGTTATTTTGGATTTTTTTATGAATTTTTAAATTTCAAATAGGGAAAAATAACGTGTTTTTAATTTTTTAATAATAATAAATAAATAAAAATGCAATGAAAAATTTATTCTAGGAAGATAATCACATCAAGAGCATAGCATAATTTTTGCAAGATTTTTGGACGAATAAAATATTTATTTCAATAGAATAATCATGCAAACTAATGTCTGGATAAGTAGGACTGTTATGCAATTAGTTATTGTTCTCGTATGAATAAGTAATAAGAAATAATAAATGCGGGGGAGAACTTGTAATTTACCCAATTAAAAGTCTGGCGGGGACGTTTCTGCAAATTTAAGATCTTCAAGGGCGTTCACGCAATTTTCTCAGATTCTTTATTGTTTATTATCTCCTTTAGGGTTGCTGCTTCATGTCCAAGCAAAAGGGGGATGAATGGGAGGAGCCGTCGTCGTCTCCTTTGCTTCACGGAGGGACTGCGACGCTACGGATCTGGCAGGGCGGAGTGGAGGCGCGGAGGAGGGGTGTGCGGGTGTGGCGCGGGGACACTGCAGAGTCGGCGGCTTGATCGGCGCGATCGCCTGGGCGTAGGACAGTTGGAAGGAGATTCACGCGCGGCATCGGGTAGAGGGATGTTACTGGTGGCACGGGCCGCTCTAGGAGGAGGTGGAGGCCGGTCAGTGGAGGAGCAGATCTCAAGCGGCTGGAGCGACGGCTAATCTCAACGGTGGCTCAGGCAGCGAAGCCTAGAAGCGGAAGGAGCGCGAGGGGTTCTCGCCGGTGAAGGTCGTGCGGGAGAATATGGAGTTAGTGTTATATGCAGGTGTTTTATAAGGGATTTTAAGATAAAATAAATGAATAAAGATGACGAATCACAGATTCATCACCCCCCTATGCTTTACCTTTTCTAGTCCCTTAGCAAACACTTATTTGAAAGAATAAGTAAAGAAAAAGAAAAAGAAAGGGAAAATAAAGAAAGTAGGACAATATTGAGTATTAAACTTATCTTCATAAAATTGTAGTTTGGAGCTCTGTCGGACCTTTGGATTATTAGTGTGTCGGATCTCCTGTGAGACTTAGAATTTTAAAATCGACAGCCTTCAAGTTCTACACATCATTGTCAAAGTTTCAGCTTAGAAGTCATTTTAGATCAATCATCTTCCCAAAGTATACCCTGTGAACATTGAACAATCGACTCATGTATGTGAAATGTTTTAGCTCTTCTCATCCAAAATGCCGGACTGCCATGCAAATCTCCTCTCCAGTAACTCGTCCTCGGGGAGTCAGGCATTTCCTTCTAAGGTCTGTCGTGCTGTATTCACAATCGATTTGGGGGAGAAGTTAGAAGAAGGGGAAAAGAATTGGAGGGTGGCCAGTGTAGTCACCTCTCATTGTGAAGGTGGCCAGTGTAGCCGAGTCTCCACCAAGATCTGCAGGTTTTCTTGAAGCTTGGACCTTTTTGTCAGACATTTATTTGGTAGTGGCTTCTTTATATTTGGATTTTTGATGGTTCTGCTTGGATCTTGTTGTGTCCCTACGGATATAGAATCTTTTTGTTTCCGTACATGTTTTGGGGTCTTAGAAAAAATTGTGCCCAGCCGTCCATCCCTTTTCTGAAGCTTTATTTCAACCCGTACTTCGATCTTCAGATTTCCACGCTACTAGAAAAGAAACTTACACAATCTTCCAACATCCAGAGTACAAATTAATTCCCTATTCCAGAGTTGTACCCAGAATGAAGAGATCAAGTTAGACACTAAGAGTCAAATGCTGCACATTGTCATGTGGAACTCAAAGAATTAAGTCAAAGACCTGATGCTTCTAAAATCCTCTTTCTCGGTGAAGTTCCTCTAAGAATTAGGTGGATTAAGATCCAACTAAGCTCCAATCTTCAATTTTGTTCCAGACATAGTTTAAATATCAATACTATCCTGAAAAATACACATGCAAATGCAAAATATGAACAATCCAGAGAGTTTTTTTTAAAAAGGCATGATGCACACGTGAAAAGAACACATTTTTTTGAACTTTTTATGAATTTTTGGAGGAAAAATGCAGATGTGAAAGAAAGTTTTTTTTAAATTATGCAAATTTTTATAGATTTTTGGTTTTGTATTTTTTTAAAGGAAAAAGGGTTAGTAAAATATTTACAAGTCTATACAAGAGAAATTTTTTTATTTGTTCATTTATTTTTTGGTGTGTTTTTGTTATAATTTTTTCGACTTTTTTGATTTTGATTTTGTTTTGTTTTTGTTGTTGTTCTTTTACACACGTGGATTTTACAAAATCGTACGCATAACCCCCCCCCCCCCCCAAATAAACATATTTAAAAGTACGAGTTATGTCTAAAGTATATATACAATATATACGACACCCCCTATACTTAGCTCGAACTATGTCCTCATAGTGATCAGAGAGCGACAAAGGAAGACATAACTCGTGCTAAGTATAGAAAGGTGAAAAGACTCCTATGCTACAATGACTCAAAGAAAAGATAAAAAGA
Organism: Ottelia alismoides; assembly: GCA_037367405.1. Classification (NCBI taxonomy): domain Eukaryota; kingdom Viridiplantae; phylum Streptophyta; class Magnoliopsida; order Alismatales; family Hydrocharitaceae; genus Ottelia; species Ottelia alismoides. The sequence goes on along the minus strand of JAZKJV010001634.1, from coordinate 233,111 downwards.
AGAGAAGTTGGTGACCCCCCTATACTTAGGATCAAGTAATACTAAGTATAGTAGAATGTACAAAGGGGAAAATCGATAAAGAGAATGTACAGACTCAAAAATATAAAGACACGATATGAACAACATCACCCCCCCATACTTAGGGTAGAGTATCCCTAAGTATAGGCAACAACAACAAGAGTGATGAACATGACGAATATGAACAACACAAATCATTCACCGCCCCTATACTTAGGATAAAGCACATCCAAAGTATAGCATACACACACACACGGAAAAGGGGTGAATGATAAAACGGGAGAAGAAAGAGTGAAACGAAAGGATATATAAGAGGTGGTGAGTTTACAAAGGTTAAGAAGGTCAAAAATGAACCTTCTTGCGGGACCGCTGAGGTATGGATTTGACAAGGTGTAAGTCGATATTGGGATCATCATTAGACATAAACTGAGTAGGATCGACCAAGAATGTATCCTCAGCGGTATCAGATTGTTCTGGCCTAAACAGATTATTGGAAGTAGTGTGGTCATGTCCTGCTTGTTAAGTCTCGCAAACATCAAAGTAAAATGGCTCGAAATCATTATCAGAAAAAGTAGGATCAATTTCAGCCTGGCGAGCCTCTACTGGATCATCATCTTTATCAAAAGGCCCAAATTCCTTTATAAAAGCAATCAAATCAAATTTGGCCTGATCGGTCTCATCTGAATCGAGGTGAATAGGAACGGACTCATCAGTGAAAGTAGTCGAATCATGTCCGTCCTTTATAGTCTCAGAGTCTGCCTTCCGCTCTAGGGTGTCTATTGTGTAAATCCTACGGATGTCATCAATGCATCGCCACGTACCATAAGGGGGAACTCCAAGGTCTATGCTTTCCGAGTCTTCCTCTTTCAAGAGAAATTCTTGGGTTTCATTATCATCCAACATATAACAAGAATCTTTGATATTATCATCGAGTTCAAATTCCTTGGAGTTGGCTAACACGGGCGGGCTCTCATGGGATGCGAGTATCTGGTCAGTCATGGGTGTGGTGATCAACATGTCGCTCCCTACATTAGAACAGAAGCGAATCTCTTCTGCACCATAATCAATAACAGCTCTGGCAGAGGCAAGGAAAGGCCGTCCCAGGATGATTGGAGGGTGATCCACAGGGGTGGAGGTCTCCATGGGCATTACAACAAGTCCAAAATGAAATTCATGCCCTGAATAAGAATGACAGCATTTCCTAAAATACCCTTCGACATCTTGATAGATCCATCAGCAAATTGAACTATCATCCTAGTTTTCTTGAGAGGCCCAAGATGAAGAGACTGTACCATAGAGAAGGGTATTATATTGATTGACGAACCGCCATGAAGGAGAGTGTTATCACAAGAATAGTCAGATATGGAGCAACTCACAAGAGGTGTGGCGGTCTTCCCTTTCTTAAAGTACAGACGGTGAGAAATGGCGTAGGCAGTGGCCATGGTCAAGATGTAATGCTCAGATTTTCTCCTTCGCTTTATTTTCTTGTGTTGAGGAGTAAATCTGTCATGGCTTGTTGAAGTTGGGCTTTAATGATATCATGAAGGGTGGCCACCACTTCGGGTTTAGTCAACATTTTTTTTGAATTTTTGGACCTCCTCCATAAAAGGGAGGAGATCGGAATCAACATATACACGAGGATTACCAAGAGCAGTCTGTACAGTGGCATCCTCAGGGTCAAGGTTGGGACATGGCTGTGTGGGTAAATAATCGGGCATTTGGGTCCTCTCCTCACAAAATAAATCAACAACGTGTCTCCCGAATTCTTTTTGGATTTTTGAAAAATTTTCATTTTTTTGCAATTTGGGTGATTTCAAGCTCCCATGATTATCCTCAAGTGAACTCATATCCTCAAATAGTGGAGCAGCATTCTGGCTCTCATTTATGTTGAATAGATTGGAAATCCTCGAATTCATATGCTCCATCATCTGGTTCAATGTCTTAAGTGTGGACAACATGAAAGGTGACTCCAAAATCCCAAGATCGGGTGGGTTGAATGAGGGTGGATGAAAATCATCATCCTCCAATTCTTGATATAATGGGTTAGGCGGATATGTACAAAAATCAGGAGGAAAGTCCTCCTGGAAAAGGGAAGGTGGATTGTCTGGAGAGTACGAGGTATCTGTGAACATCGGATTAAAATAACTCCAATCGACCATCTTCGATACAAAAGATGAGAGAGCACGAGGGTAAAGTCAAAAGATATAGAGAAAAAGGTGCAAATGCACAACAAGGTCTAGTATGCACACAAACAATCAAACACAATACAAACCCCCAATTCTCCAACTCAACGCAATGTGAAGAGCGTGAACGTTCGGTCTCTTAATCTTGTCTGTTTTAGAGTTAGGTGATAATCACAAAGTTGTACAAAAACTTAGGTTGAATTATGGGATTTGGGCATAAATCTTAGTGTGTATGCGAGCAAGATAAAATGAATACAATGAGGGGGTTACTCTCCCCAAAACAATGATTTTTCCTTATGTTTTTTTAGGGTCAAGTTTTCCTTAGCAGTTCCGTATTTTAGGAAGTTGTCACTTGGTTAAAATATTTTCAAAGAATCGCCTACCGAGTGTCCAATTTCCTTTTTAACTTATGTGAGTGAAAACAAGGAAGGAGATCGGAAATGCCAATGCACGATTAAAAACGATGATGCGTGCAGGGGTTAGAGATGCGTACCTTATCGCCAGCACTCTACATGCAAGCGATCCACGCAGAATTTAAATACAGAAAAATAAACTAACCTATATGATGCAAGTGAACCGTCCTAGATGATAACTTCTATTAATGGGCAAGAACAAGTTAATTTGACTAAGTCCAAATTACGATCTACTCTATAGGCACAGAAATTCTTGTTTAGGGTGTTTGGACCTAATTAATTACCTAGCTCAAGCAAAGTAATTAAAGCAATAAATAGGTGGCTCACGAAATCTGCGGGAAACAAAGAAAAATAAAGCGATGAAAACAAAACCAGTGAGGTCCTCCAAGTGCACCGGCACTTGGCGAAACAGACCCCGCAACAAATGAATGTCCGTTTACAGAGTTCAAATGCTAGAAAAGAATCTCTCTCTCTCTCTCTCTCTCTCTCTTCTTTTCTTTTCATCTCCTTCACTTCTTCTTCTCCTCTTCTCACGCTATCTCGCGGCTTGGTGAAGAATCAAGACGCCTCTACGTCGCTTGGGTGCTTTGGCTCTCCTAGGATCGCCTCCCTCACTTCGCGGGCCCTCGCAAGAAAAAGAAAAGAGAATGTGTAAGAAACACAAGTATAAAATATAAGAAAAAATGAATGCAGTGGATATAAACAATGAAGTGAATGTCAAAAATGTAAACAGATATTTACAACGAAGAATAGCATGTCAAAAGAGAAACCTAACTACCCTCGCCATGCCTCCCCGGCAACGACGCCATTTTGTTGGTCGCGTTTTTCTTTTGAGGATGGAAATTAATGGTAAATATGTAAGTCATTGCTATCCCCAAAAAAACCGTGACAAACAAACAATTTTTTTTATTTTTGCTACTTATTAACATGTATAGCAGACAGGGTCGAACTCAGGGAGGCTACAAATCCCGAGAGTTATTTAACTAATCAAAAATCAATTAAAAGATAACAAGAATCTCAAAGGACAACTATTCTTGGTTTTTGTGATTTTTTTTAATTTTCAAAAATGAAGCAATATTCCCAAGATCAAAAATATGCACACCAACTCTTTTTTGTAATTTTTCAATTTATAAAAATTTCTCAGAAAAATCCAAAGAATTTTTTTTTGGGTTTTAAAAGTTTTGAAATATTTTTGACAATTTTGTGGAATTTTCAGATGTTTTTATATTTTTTCTAAAAATCAAACAGTGAGAAAATGCGAAAATGTGCACAGCTTGGAGGAATTTGCATATTTAAAATATTTTAATGCCAAAACTCGTGACAATTATTTTTATGACAACATAGAAGCAATTATCTAAAAATAAGAACTGAAATCACTATTTTTGGATTTTTGTAGATTTCTTTGTGATTTTTATAAGATTTTTGATGTTTTCCCAATGAAATTAAACTACCCTAATGTGTTTGGAATTTTCGAAGTTATTTTTGATTTTTTTATGAATTTTTGAATTTCAAACAGGGAATAATAACATGTTTTGATTTTTTAATAATAATAAATGAAATTAAAATGCAATGAAAAATTTATTTTAGGAAGATTTCACATCAGGAGCACAATTTTTAGACGAATAAAACATTTAATTTAATAGAATAATCATGCAAACTAATGTCTGGATAAGTAGGACTGTTCTGCAATTATTTATTGTTCTCGTACTAATAAGTAATAAGAAATAGTAAATGCGGGGGAGAACTTGTAATTTACCCAATTGAAAGTCTGGCGGGGACGTTTCTGCAATTTGAGATCTTCAAGGGCGTTCACGTAATTTTCTCAGATTCTTTATTGTTTTATTCTCCCTTTAGGGTCACTGCTTCGTTTCCAAAGCAAAAGGGGGATGAATGGGTGGAGCTGCCGCCTCCTCCTTTGCTTCACGAAGGACTGCGACGCTACGAATCTGGCCGGGCGGAGCGGAGGCACGGGGCCGTTGCGGTGTCAGCTGCTCTATCGGCGCGATCGCCTGGGCGTAGGATAGTTGGAAGGAGATTTGCACGTGGCACCAAGCGAAGGGATGTTGCTGGTGGCCCGGGTTGCTCTGGGAGGAGGCGGAGGCCGGTCACTGGAGGAGTAGGTCTCGAGCAACTGGAGCGATAACCAATCTCGGCGGTGGCTCAGGTGGCGGAGCCTAGAAGCGGAAGGAGCACGAGAGGTTCTCACCGGTGGAAGTCATGTGGTGCACCGCACGCTGGAGGTCGGGGGTGAGGGGAGACGACGGTGGACGTGCTGGGAATGACGATGGTGGAGGGGCGCACGGGGTGGTGCTGCCGCCGCCTGTGCGAAGGGGAGCTGCTGGGTGTGTGGGCCGCGCGCCTGGATGGATGATTTTTTTATTTTTTTTACTTTAAACAGTGAATAAAAACTTTTTTTTATTTTTTTGTAAATCCGAAATTTAGAGAATCTAAAAAATAGGATATAGAAATTCCTTTTTTTTTCTTTTTTTGTTTTTTAATGATCTTGTAAAACAAACGTTAGAGGAAAAGAAACAAATAAAATTTATTTATTTACAATTCGGAAAATGAATGGGGATTCGGCGAAAGTGAAAGATTCGAATCCGATCGCCGACCACCGTACACAGCCGAAGTTGAGAGATCGTGGACGATAGAATAGAATGCGTAGAGATCGAGAAAGTGAGATGAAAATTTGGAATCAAAGACGAATCAAATCGAGATGGATTTTTTTATCATCTAAAAAAAATAACGATGGAATTAAAAATGCGATGAAAGAAACTACGATTAACCTAGATGAAGATAAGAAAAATGTGGATCTCACCTTAGGAGCGGAAATGAACCGTGATCGCCTCGACAAGGCCGACTCGCTGTCACCGGACGACTTGGAGACTAGGCAACTTTCTCGACGAAATTTTCTCTCGGAGATCGAGCTCCTCTCTCTAAAGATTGATCAAGTTGGAATGAGGGAGAATGATCCATATAAATAGAATAGATTGAATGAAATTTGATTTTTGAATTTTTTGGATAAAGAGATAAGAGTTGAAAATTGAAATGAATTTTTGATTTTTTTGGTGGAAGAGATAAGAGAGATGACATGAGATAAAGTAAAAGAGATAAAATTACACACAAAATTATCTTTTTTTTTGAATTTTCATCACTTTATTTATTTGAATATAGAATGTTAATTTTTTATTTTTTATGATGGTTAATTAAAAATAGAAACTATATACATGAATGACATTATATAGAAGGGTAAATGAGGAAATTAGCTCTTTTTTGTCAAAATAATAAGTAAGAATATTTTACAAATATATACAAATACAATATTTACAAAATATATGGAAAAATTGCACAAACCACCTTGGAAAACCAACTTTTTACTCGTAACTCCAAAAATTATGAAATCACAGCCATTTTAAAGATAATTTAATTTAGAATCCAATGGAAGTGAGATTGGTTCAATTTAAGTTAATATGGAGCCAGAATTGATTTTTCAATTAGTGCTTAGTGGCTTTTTCCAAGTGTGGTTGCTTTTATTCTGTACATTATTTAATTGTGCAATTATTTTTATTAATTAGGACACATTTTTATTTACAACTTTGGTTTTGAAGGTTATTTGATTTGTTAAGGCACAAATAAATTAGTGTTAGTTTTATACATATATACACAAAACATATTTTTTTTGGATTTTTTTGCTTAAGGACCCTATCTCCCCCTACTTTATTCCTGGTCGATGAGGTCAAGTCTTGACCTTCTCTCGGGGTTTAGGTCAGCATGTATACAGTCTTCCTTTTTTATTTTATTTTCTTTATTTTTCCTTTCTTTCTTTCTTTATTTATTTTAGGTTTAAATTAGTAAGAAGTGTACAATATTTACACACAGATGCAAGTTAGTAAGAATATGGAGTTAGTGTTATATGCAGGTGTTTTATAAGGGATTTTAAGCTAAAATAAATGAATAAAGATGACGAATCGCAGATTCATCAGATACCCCTTTGGAACAAGTTCTGGTAGCCAGGTTGCATACAGCTCCTACGTGGACAGAGACTTCCATTACGTCAAGCCTCCTCTGTCTTCTGCATCAGAATCGATGCAAGAACCTCGTTGTTGACCTCTCCGCTCTATGCCTTCCAATCCCAAGTACTCAGGTAATCCACTTGCCCTTCATTTCTCTTATTTCGATTGATTTGTTCTACGCTACTACGTCTGCCGTCGCAGCTCCATTCTTAGTCTCAGATCTCCATCGTTCACACATACTGTTCTGGTCGACCACCCATCTCATCCCCCATTTTCTCATGCCATCTGATCATCCTAAACCTCAAGCAATACTATGATATTAGGCTCCAATGTTCTCTCTCCACCCTCGCCGAATGTCAAACACCATTCACCCCTGCCTCTCTTGTTTTTGTTGCATAATAACCCTAGCTGAAGGCTCGCCTTCAAGTCATGAGTATATTTGCAGGTACTGGAGGGGGAGTTAGCATGGATTAGACCAGCAGAGGATCGATGGAGCTCACCTAGGCGATGGGTCTTCTTTGAGCTTCATCGACCATTGTTGGCATCATCAGAGACCCCCATATGTTGTGAACCGCTTCCAGAAAGTGATTGAGCCCTTCATCCATAGCATCGGAGCGCCGGTCCTTCTAGATCAAACCTCATCCAGTGATAGTTCTTCATAGTTCTTCCCGACACCTCCAAAGCCGTCGAATCTTAAGCGCTACCTCTAGATCTGATATGGATCACACATACATGCCCAATTCAGGACAACCTGTTCAGATCTCTGCCAGATCTGAATCGTACTCCACCACTTTACGCTACAATCATCAAATCTTGCAAGGCATATTGCAACCATCAGATCTGCACGCTCGCCTCATGTGCTTGTAGGGTATATTCTTTTTTCCAACCATACATGTTATTTACTTTTCGTCCCATAATTGTAAAAGTTAGTTGTGGATATTTACCTTAGAGACCTCCTACTTTAGTTTGTTTGCATTTTAACTCTATTGATGAATCACTAAATTCATGAATTAATACTAATCCGTAGCACTGGCACTTAGATTTCCATACAGAATCGAGATGAATCTCAGTGACGAGGTTCTTGGCTTTAATTTATAACCTGGGAAGTCTAGGATCGAACACAAGGACACGAGTCATAATACAGTTCTTTAGGTGTTTAAATATATAGGTTAAGTGATTGATAATTATCATAGGTCAAAAACATACAGATGATGCAAGCAAGCAATGTAAGGTAAAATGCACATCACTAATGCATGCAAGAATGATATGAGATGTGATTTTAAACAATGAATGCATGTTAGAATATATCAACAGAATGACATAATGATAAGACACATATGCAAATATAATCATAAAAATGCCCTAGAATGATTCATCAAACTTAAGCAATTATATAAATTAATTCTAAGCTCAGTTTATCAATGCAATATAGAGTCATGTTTCATTTAATAAACATGAATGCACAATATGAACTCTCACAAATTAATCCTTCATTTACTATCAAATCAAAAAGTAAATCATATCAGATTACAGACAATTAAATGAGGATCAAAATGCCATTGAAATCATTAATTTGGATAAAAGATGCTCGAGTTATTCCACATAGAATCTGGGGGCATAAATGTAATAAAACATAAATTACAATATGACAAACAAGTCCCTACAAGGACTAAAATGCAAATAACATAAACCGGCAGTGATGTTTATGAGATACCCCTACGCATGGGTTTGTTGTAAATAAGGGAAACCAACAAAGTGAAGAAGCAATTTGCCCAGGCCCTAGGCTCCGACAACTGAGCGTGGCTCGGGCCATGTGGAGGCGTCTGGTGCTCCGACGTACGGCTTGGATCATCCAAGGTTGCAGGCTCGATGTGTTGATGTGGCCTGATCTCGGCCATTAGATCGCACCCAAATTGGTGCGATCCAACAACAATTGCGTTATCTCCTTGAAAAGCTCCACTGTGCGTGGTGGCTACAAGGTTGGGATCTGGCAAACTCATCTTTCCTCTACCATGCTCCTGGAGGTTCTCCACAACCCGATGATGGTTCTTGCATTGCTTGCAAAGATGACATGATGTTGGAGAAGCTCTACGAGCTTATGGATGTAGGGGAATGTCCAGACTAGTCGAAGATGAAACTCCTGATCAGAGGGTGCATTCGAGTTCCGACCATTGAAAATCTTGACATATGGAGTTGTTAGGAGAACATATAGACGAAGCAAACATGATGTGTGCGTGCATGAAGGTGAGCATGAAGTAAAATTAAGGCTATAGATGGTTAAGAAGGTGGAGCCCAGGCGGTTCTTCATTCATGGTTGAAGGAGGAGATGAGTAGAGATGGTAGGAAATAAGGAACAAGAATTATAGAGGATAACCCCTTTCGCATGCATCAAGGATCCATGGAGAAGGTCAGGGATACTTTGATTCAAAGAATGGTTGTATATACAATTGAGAAGAAATCAGTGAAAATGAGATTAAAATAGAAATTTAATCGAAACCTGAATCTCATATTTGGTGAATGGAATTTAGGCTTGGGATGAGGTCTTCATCACCCTCCGGTCGTCGCTTAACACGCATAGCCTTGCATGAAGCTCGGACAACAACTTCTTGAGCGATGTAACATGGGGAAGAGTCATGGGTCACACCAGGAATAAACTACCACCACAGATCAACTTCTCCTCCATGTTGTCACGAAGAAGAGGAGGTGGCTAGGGGTGACTCCGAAAAAGGTGGACAGCCGCCACTGGAGGCGGCAGTGAGTTTTTTGAAGGCAGAGGTTGGCAACCTCTAGGTGATTATGGCAGAGATTACAACCGCAACTATCATGGAATCATTACGGTTTGGAGGTGGTTTAAGGGAACAACATGGAAGAGGGTCGAGTAAGCTAGCGGTTGGTATTAGTTTCGAGGGAAGAAGGTGTCGGGGGTGGTTGACGAAATTGGATGAAGACGGGAAGTTGCAATGAAGATGGTGATGTCTGGAGGTAGAAGTAAGATCGGACATCGTTGGATATTCTTGATCTTGCGGTTGTGGTTTGGGCAGAGGGCAACGATCCTGATGTACTGATGAAAAGGTGATCAAGTGGTTCAGATGGAGACGGGTGGCGACACAAAAATGGGACACGTGGTGCGATCTGAAGGTGCCATGTGGCCCAATCAAAATTGAAGAAATTAAAAAATCAATGTTAATTAGGAAAGAATTAGTTATAGGGTGAATTAGAAAAAGTCATGAACAAGAAAGTTGATCTCGATGAGATCAATAACTTTCATATAGAAGTCAAAGAGATCAAAGGTTGTCTATACTTAATTAAAAATAAAATACTTATAAAAGCATAAAACCATTTTCTTTAATTTTTTGCTTATGTTTTTGTATTTTTTTTGTATTTTTGTTATTTTATTTATACAAAATTTTACTCTAATTTTTATTTTATTTTTAATAAGAAATTAAATACCTAAATTATTACAGCATATTAATATATATAATTAGTGCTAATTATTTACAACATACAAATTAGTAACTAATGTTAATTAGTCAATGAATCTTGTGATTAACTTAAGAAAGATAGATAATAATGGAGATAAATGATTATAAATCTGGGATTTATCGCTTCCCTTTACTTAAAGCTAAGCTCGTCCTCGAGCTAATAAATAAAGAATTGGTTAGAGAAAGCTAGTTTAATTAGTGAAATCCCTAACAAACGTAAGTGAGTATACACGGCTTAATTTGACCTAGAACACATGGTTTTTGGAATCTTAAAACTCTAAGTTTATCTAAGTATTAATTGAAAGGAATTCAACTCCTCTAATTGTCAGACTCTCAATGTATACATAAATATAAGGAATGTGACTTAGTGTTGACTGCAACATGAGAGTAGAATCAAGACATCACCAAAAATTACAATCTCAAAAGCTCTCATAAGGACCCAAACCTCAATTCTAGGGAAAAAAACTAGTCTTCCCTCAAACCACCTTCTCTCTAGTTTGTCAGTCTTTAAAAGGATAGATGGAAGGCCAGATAATGGAGGTTGTAGGTTTGTGTACTTATTTTCTCTTCCTCTCATTGAAATAGGGTTCTCTCAAGTGACAATACTCAACACAATTTTCATTTTGATTTTTACCAATCAGTGTGTCCATCAAGAGAAGTTAGAGTCATCTGCACTTGTTTTCCTGGGAGTACACTGGGGTATGCCTTTTTTGAGTATCTAATATACCTTATACACCCAGACTAGTAGCATTTTCGATGCAGAGCCCTTTTTGGGTGCTAGCCCGACTCCTGATCCTAATAACGATGGTCCATATGGACACTTTGAAATGGTTAGGAGTGCTTGCCTTTGGTCTAAGCTCTTTTGATATTTAGGCAGGCGGGAAATAGCTCCTTGGGTCATCGAGAGCCTTCATATATACTCAATATATACTGAATATATAGTAGCGTAGCGAAGCGCTTTCTGAATCAAGCCTTTATTCAAAAGGGAAGTTTCTCAGTCTTATTAGTGTAAATTCAAGCTCTTCGCTTCCTTTCTCTATATAAGTAATTGAGAACATCGAATCTACAACCTAGCCCCTCTCATCAACCTCTTTGAGAAATTAGGTTGTTTTCAGAGGGGGTGAGCGGCGGGGTCGAAACTAGACATCAAGTGGAAGTATTTGCCTGCGTCAAGAAGAGCGAGAACCTTGTCTTTGTAGGATGAGATCTTTTCTTTCATTATTTCTTTCTTTTCTATGTTTTTGGCTAGCTCCACTGCTTTTTCTAAAAGATTGGCATACACTGATTAACTTAATGTCATCACATCCTGGAACTTTAGGTTAGATTCAAGAGATAACATGAGAACATATCCCATACTAGCTAAGATGTTGACACTCAAGTTTCATGAAGCCTTCGTTAATTTTATCCCATCCTCGAGCATCATACAGATCAAGGCCAAACTTAAACATCGAAACACAATCTCCTTAGTGATATCTTGACTCATCTCAGTCATAAATGCATTCATGTATGTGAGTGATAATCAAATTCTTTTAAGGGAGATCAAGCATGAGATAAAGCATGCATATCTTCAAACTAGGAGAGTATGGATTTTCAAGTACAAGACCCTAATGATTAATACATGATAACTTTTTGTCTAGGGACTCCTTAAACCAAGTGTTAAAGATCATCTCATGCCTTGAGTGCATAGTGAAAAAGTCAGGAAGAGACACCAATTAAAAAGTTAATCTTTTTGTGATTTTTAAATTTCCATTTTTAAGTTAAAGGGTTAATTGATTCGACTCATTTACACCCTTAGCTTTGAAAAAGATTTTTGTAAACTTTTTGCAAACATTGTCATATATGTATAGATTTTTTTTCAAACATTTTACAAAGATTTTTCAAAACAAGTAAAAACCCATTTTTCAAACCTAAGCAAAACATTTTTCAAAACAATGTCACATAAATATGTAGGTTTTTAAATCATTTTACAAATGATTTTCCGAACTTGTCAAACCACATTTCCACAAACCACATAAAACATTTTTTAAAAACCACATCAAATATATATAATTTTCAAAATAATTTTCAGAATATTTTTTATAAAAATCAGTTCAATAATGCAATACGATACTGATAACTGATGATTTATCGAGGGTCTAGAAATCTCACAAGGTGAGAGATCCAGTCGATGCATTGACCACTCAACAAATCTCAATTAATCAATAATTAACCCATAATATGAATAGAACAATGAAATATCAAAAATGTGGAGTTAAAATTTATTATAACTCTACAACAAAGTGTATAGCATGTAAGCATGTGTAGAGGTCGAACACAGGGAGCAAACGGAAGGAGGCATAATAAATGCACAAAAATTCTGTCTTTTATATCTTATACAATTTATTGTTTTTGTGGGTTTTTAATTTTATATTTTTGTATTTTATTTTTTGATTTTATAATTTTGTATTTCCTTTTTTATTTTCTATTTTCTATTTTTTTATTATTTAAATATTAGATATATATATATATATATGTATGCACGTATAAATACAATACAAGGTATATATAGATACTATAAGTACATAAATATGTAAAATAGACAAAATAAAGCAAATAAGATATTTTTTTGATTTTTTTGTTTTTCTATTTTTTCTGAATTTTTGTTCATTTTTATGTATTTTTAAGTCAAAAATATCCTAAATAAGGGACTAAATAAATACCCAAAATTGATTTGGGTTTTAAAATAATAAATAATTCCCAAAATTCCCCAAAAAAATTTAAGATATAAATAATGATATATAGATAATTATAAACCATAAAAACATATTTTTGGTATTTTGTAGAATATTTATATTTTTTGTTGGATTTTGGAGCTTTATAATTTTTATCATTTTTTTCAGGAGTTTTTGTTTCCTGAACTCAATATATAAATATTTAAACTATATATATTTTTGGATTTTTTCAAATATTTTTATATTTTTGGAAATTTTATAGGTAAATAGTGAATATATTGACTTCATTATATTTTTAATAAATATATTAAATGAAAAAAATGAAATATGAAATATGGGCATGAATATACATGGCATGAAGAATCTAATTATAATTTTTCACATTTTTGGAGCACAATATCTATATTTAATAGATAGAAAAAGCATCCAAAAATATGTGTCCTGGTAGGGGCATATTTGTAATAAAAATAAAATCTAGGGGGCTCTGTGCAAATTTACCTGAAGAAAACCATATCTATTTAATTTTTAAAAAACTTTTAACAATTACATAACCCGCGAGGGCATCTATGCAATTTCACCAACACGTGGGACAACACAAGATGCATGTTGGGAGGGACCAAAATGTAAATACAAAAAGTTTAGGGGACTTCCTACAATTTTCACAAAAATATGTAACATGCATTTAATTTTATTGAACTTTTTAAAAATACAAAATTTGTAGGGGTATACTTACAATTTCTCCACATCACGTAGGACGACATGTGAGGTGACATGAATCAGACCTAATTGCAATTTAAATAATTATAGGGGGTCATATGCAAAATGTCCACCTTATTTAACACGTTATACTTTATTTACGAGACTAAATAATAAATAAAAAAAATACGAGGCTAAGTTTGCAATTTACCCATATATGCGTGCGGGCGGTCGGCAGAGATGATTTCACTCATCCATGTAGTGCTCGTCCAGCGGCCAATGACATTTCACAGATGGACACAGGAGATTAGATCACTTGAGGTGATCGAACAGTTGTAGCTGGGCTCCATCCTACAATTGAGGTTCAATCTGGGGCCTACTTCTTCATCCCACGACTAGGAGGGTCTGAGGAAGTACAGGTAGGAAGGTTCGCATGGGCGAACTTCCTCCGGCGAAATCTCCCTCCGTCGTTGAGTCTACGCTGCTCCAAGGGTGTTCGAAATGCTCCTGGCACCGTCATCTATAGGTGAGGGTTGCAAAATGCTTAGGCGTGCACTAGAGCTCCCCCACGTGGTCAAGGAAGTGCAAGGGTCCCAGGTATCACATTCTTGGCAAAATCGACCCCTTGGGGGGGGGGGTCCTTTGGCCCTCCAAAATTGCAAAGAAAGCTCACACAAGTAAACTTGAGGTCCAGGGGCCTTATGGTGGCGAAATGGGCATTGGTGGTGCGTGGTAGCACTCCTCTGGCGTGCGACAGAGGGGATGGAGCGGATTTCCAGATCCACGATGGATCTGGGTGAATGGAAGGATGTGAGGCGTAAGTAAGCAAAAGGAGAAGGAAATGGGGGATGAACGGTGGTCGGGAAACAAGCGAGGTATGGTGAAATCGTTTGCCGGAGCGGAGCTCCGACGAACTACGAATTGGCCGATTAACGCTATCACACTTAGATAACTACTAAACTAAAGGCATAATTGAAATGATGGAATTAAAACTACCTAAAATAAGAAGAATGCGCAACTCTTACCTGGTCGAATGGCGAAGGAGCAGAGGTCGTCGGTGTGGGCAGCCTGGGTGCACCTCCACCCTCCGTTGACCGTCGCGAGCTCACGGGTTGCTCCACTTGTCACGTGGAATTCTCGTTTTGGTCGAGTCACAGGGTGTAGAGAGGTGAATATGACAAAAAATTCATAAAGGAGCGGAGGTTTCTTATTTATAAACAAAGTGATCACCCTTATTTGACCGACCAATATTAAAGAATCGACGCTATGTACATCAGATCAAAGGATCGGGCGTGTATGTACAATGATCTGGGAGTATTTCTTGTGAAGGATGCAAAGGAAATTGATCGACAGATCATCTGCAAAAATGCTTGAAAATGCGGGAGTAGACATGTCGTGTCCTATCAGATGGCTGGAGGAAAAGTTGACCAAGGTCAACTCACGGAGCACCCTGATTGGGCCACATGAGCCGTTAGAAGACAAAATAGGCTGATTTATTCAAAAATAATAATAAAAAATAGTAAAATTTTTATTAATTTTTGTATATAAAATAAAAATGTTTATTATTTAATTTAGTATTTTATTATGATTTTTATTTATTTATTGGCTTTATTTATTAGTAGTTAAATTTTATTAGTGTATTTATAGGTTTATTTGCCTATGTTTTGTATATTTTTATTTTTTTATTTTTTATATTTTATGTTATTATGTTATTATTTTATTTTATATATCTATAACTTATTTTTATGAGTTTAAATATATTTTTATTTTATTTTTATTTTGTTATTTGTATACTTTAACAAATAAGTAGGTATATTCTATAAGTATATTTATAGGTATTTTTCCTATGTTTTATACACACCTTTTTATTTTAATGCATTTTATTGAGTTTTATTTTGGTTTTGTAATTTTAATAGAAAATATATAATATTTATAATATTATAAATATATAAATGAATAAGGAAATAAAAGAATAAAATCCACTTTTATTTATATAAATGTAAAATATAGGTATTTTATCTTTGTTTTCACATAGATTTATTTTATTTTGCATTTTCCTTTTGATTTTATTCCAGTTTTAATATAAACATATCTTATAAATAATATTTACAAAAATATAAAAATATGAATTCGTAAAAATAGTAAGGGATGAATAAATTGAATATTTTAATCAGTATAATGTACAATAGGGGGTCAAAAACCTAAATTTCACACAGTAGCTCTAAAAAATAGAAAACCACCACCATCAAATAGTTTGTGAAAAGTTATATACAATTATAGGTGATTTTGATATGTTTTATGTTTTATTTGAAAGATATGGGTTTGTGGAGTTTGGTTTTTTGGCTTTTTATTTTGTGTCTAAAATGCACACTATGTATTATTTTTGTACACTCTCAAATTTTCATTTTTATTTACATTATTATGTACAACTTTTATGTACAACGTTTCTTTATTTGATGAATAAATAATAAAGAATAACATAGCTGTAAAAATGCATAAATAAAGAATAAAAGAATTGGATTTTATTCTATTTTTGGTCATTATCTACCCCTACTTTATTCCTTGTCCACCAACTCAATTCTTGACTTGGTCTCGGGGTTTCAGGGTCATAAAATATTTTCAATAATTTATTCCTTTTTTTCTTCTCTTTATTCTATAATTTTGTCTTTAAAAAACCTTATTTTATATACGAAATATATAATAAATAATGAATGCTATTATGCACAAATTGATGCTATTTACATGCATTATCTAGGTTTTTAAGGCCAAAATGATAAAATAAAGGTGATGAAATGGAGATTCATCACCGTTCTATACTTGCCTTTTCTAGTCCCTAGCAAACAATTATGCAATAAGTACAAAAAGAATAAAGAATAAATGGAATTGATTTTGATAATTAAACTTGTCTGTACAAAATCAAAGTTTGAAGCTCAGGTTAGACCTTGATGTGAGAATGTGTGTGGAACCTGGTTGGGAACCGAATTTAAAAGACAACAGCCTTCGTGAGTCACAAAACTCGGTTCAAACCACCTCAATAGCCAGGTCAGAACTAGCCTACATCATACGCAGACCCTTATGACTATGAAGCTGACTTGTATGGTGTAAGTGATAGTGGCTCTCCCCAACTGGAATGACAAAGGAATTGACTTCTACATAATGACAATCCAATGATTCCCCAATCCAGCACTCTGTCCTTGAGGAGCGGGGTATTCCCTTCTATGTTCAAGTGGCATACAACTCAAGAGGAGGAGGTGAAGAAAAGAATGGACGGTAGCCAGTGTAGCTACCTATCCCCGGGATGCATGACCGACGTAGTCAAGTCATCCAACTGTAAGCTCACATGGTATAACTTTACTTCTCAAGCTTGCTTATTTTCTATACTACATATATACATACTCTGGCCGGCATTTTATTTATTTGCAGGCCTGCCCACTTTTTTGGAGTTTTATTTTGAAACACATCATAGGTGAACAAGGCGCTCAAATACAATAGCGTTTGCATAAGGAATGTTTCCTCTTGAGCCAAAAGACTATCCCTCTTTTGAAGCGTTATTGCAACCCACTCTCCTTCATTTGACTTCATTGTAACTAGACCAGAATGGGGTGTACTTCCCTCCCAAAACGAGGACGAATATTTCCACTCGTGTGCATCTTAGACCAGCAAATCCATCCCCTCACCACTCCAACTGAATTGAGCCAAGTGAAATGTACAATTATCGAAGTTAGGTCACGCCCGATAAGAGTCACGAGTGTGTCTCGAAAAGTTCTGGTTATTCAGTGAGGTGACTTGAAACTAGCCCTGAGTATCAAAGAATTAAGTCTGAATAGACCTGAAGTACCTTAAACCTAGTTCCCATAAGGTTCCGGTGCAGTTAGGTACAGTAAGGTCCAACCAAGCTCCAATCTTCGACTTTATTGGACTAGTTCAATCATCAAGCTCAATTGAAAAGAATATGAGTTCTTATGCAAATGCTATGTACAATCAGAAAGAATGATGCAATTTTCAAAGAATTTTAAAAAAGAAGAGAATTTTTACATAAAGAATTTAGCTAATAAAAAGAATTTTGGCACAAGAAGTAAAATATGTACAACTATTTACACGGGCAGGCTTCTTTTTTATTTACTTACAAGAATTAATAATTTACAAATTTCAGCAAGTTATTTTTATAGATGTATATACAATTAGTAATGAATTTTATGTACATTTTTTTTATTTTTAATAATGCTCTATTCCTCTCTATTCCTCAAATTTATTTGAAAAATAATTTTCAAAACTAATACAAATAATTTTAGACAATATTTACAGACATTTGAAAGCCATTTTACAAAGATTTTTCAAACAATATATATTCATTTTTGAAATATTTTTACAAAAATTTTCAAAATCATTTGCAAATAGGTTTTCAAAACTTTTATTTCACATAAATAAAATATTTTTTGCAATCAAAATATTCTTACAAGGTTGAAAACATTTCACAAAAAGTTTTCGAAACGGTTCATACCATTTTTCAAATCATTTTGTAAAATAATTTTAATCTGATTTATTATTCATTATATACAAAGAGAATTTGAGGAATAAGAAGCATTATTATTTTGTTTTTAATGAATTATATATTTATATATGGTTGTTTTAGCCCTATTTATTCATAATTATACAAGAGGACGAGTAATGGCTAAAGTATATACAGAGTATAAATGACGCCCTATATACTTAGCATGAGCTATGTCCTCATAGATCGAAAAGAGAAAGTGAAGACATAACTCGTACTAAGTATAGAAAAGCCTATACTACAACGATGAAAGAATGAATACATAAATCAATAGAAGGTGACCGTCCCCCCTATACATATGATCAAATAATCCTAGGTATAGTAGACTGTACAAAAAATAGGGAGGGTCAAGGGTGAGAATAAACATATCACGGCTCGAGCTGTCTCCCCCATACTCTGGGTGAGATATCCCTAAGTATAGCAGAGCAAATCAAAAAGAGAGGAGATAGTGGAGGGGATCAAAGAATGAAAGAATCTGGGGTGCACCCCCTATACTTAGGACAAAGTACATCCTAGGTACAGAAAAATGACACAATGGGGGCGACACCTTTTATGTAGAAAACGAAAATTGAAAAAAAAGAAGAAATGAGATATACAGATAGATGTAAAGAATGTCGGCATCACTCCCCTTATACTTTGGGTGAGATATCCCTAAATATTGGCAATGACAGGAGTGATGAAACATAACAGAAAAAGAACAACACAGCGTGTACCCCCCTATGATGAAGACCAAGTACGTCCTACATATAGACACATGGATATGGTGCAAGATCTGGGCACACAAGACATACGGAAGAAAGAAGGAATAGAATACACAACATGTATAAACATAAAGCAAAGAGTGTGAAGTACAAGATGGTATATGGTAAGAGAATAACATACACTCGTCATCGTCTCCCTGTGAGAACGAGGATGCAGTCAGACAGTGAAAAGACACCCAGATGTGCAATCAATTGGGTGTCAGCTATCGAGGAAAAGAGATCGAAAACAAAACCAGGACCAGTAGCATGAATCAGAACATCGGCTCATAAGGAAGGAATGGAAGATCATAGCCGATACCGTACAACATGGAGGAAGAAAAGAACAATACCGACTCCTCTTACTCAATCAAGGTCTTCGAATGTGGCGTGTGGTATCCGATGATCGGATAGTCTGAAAATCACAAGAATATAACGAATGCCACAAGATAAGGCTCAACCCTGCAAGGGTGCTCAAGGTGAGCATACCAAAAGATCTTAGAATAATCAGAAGACTTGGCTCTGTGCTCCAACAGAGAGGATACACAACCAGGGAGGAGACTGAGTTCCAAAATCAGCAGACTCGACTTCGTGCTCCACCACATGGGAGACACCAGAAGCAAGCCGATGATGAATCTCGGATTCATCACTCTAAATCTCATTAATTAAGCTCTAATCCCTCAAAATCAACAGCATTTCTGCATCTAATCTGCATAATTATCATTCATGCATGTTTTCATAAGAATTGCATTTTAGCACTAATTTCTGCACAAAATAAGAAGCTAAAAATCACAGCCAAAATTGACCCGTAAATAGCCTAACTTCCCTTATTTTTAACTGATTCATGCTAACTCCGAAAGACCCAAAACCATCTCCACTGTATACATATCACTGACAAAATATACGAAAAATACAAAAAATCACTAACCCAAATAAGCGGAACAAAAACCCAAATCCTAGTCTAAGGATTTTCGGACTAAAAACCTCATATCTTCCTCATACAATGTCTGTTTTAATATTACTCACTTTTGAACTAATGTACATTCAATTTCCTTCAAAACAAGTAAATCAGAGCTCATATGTGAAAATTGGGTTTTGGGCCTCCTTTGTACATTTTGTATTTTAGCAGTTTTTGACCTATTATTTCATGTACATATTTAACCTATTAATAAAAATAAAAAAATAGATTAATGTGTAAATATTTATCTCTGATTTGACCATATTTTTTTGGATTTTTATCTGATTTAAAAATGACATAAAAATTACAAAACCCAAAATCAAGGTATTCTGTGTACATGGGATACCCCAAAATATCCCTTGTGCATATGATCGATTTTGATTTTTATTCTTCATGAAAGTTTTAGATCTCATTGAGACAAGCAATTTTCGTGAAGAAATTTTTTGATTCGAGGCCATTTGCTATTTGTTTTTGATTTTACAAAGTATTTATATTTTGAATTTTGTGGTGCTGACACGTGGCAGCTCCTGGAGCCGCCACGTGTCAGTTTTTTTGTGGCTTTTATATATCATATTTTTGTGCCTCGCATGTGCTGCCTCCTCTCACGCCCCCAAACTGACATGTGGCACCCATCTGGCCGCCCGATCTAGGCCTATCGGACGACCATGGGTCGTCTTCTTCTTCCGCCCACATTCCTCTTTTGCGCCGCCCGCCGCTGCGTATCTCTCCGGCAGAGATTCCCTCGATTTCGCCAATCTCCCCGCACCCCCTTCCGCATATCTCGCCCAATCACCACCGCTGACCTTCCAAACCTCCCAGATCGCCAAATCAACAATCCAATCTCGTCGAATCACTCGATCCCAATCGAATCCCCCATCGCAGGAACTTCCATCTCCGGCCTCCTCCCGCTCTCCTATATAAAGAACACCGCCGCCCCTCGAGGTTCTTCATATGCCGATACTACGCTTCATGGTTCTGCGGCGGTGACAACACCACGGGTTCCACCTTCTCCGACGAGATCCAAGGGCTCACCGACCCTCATTGCAGCTGCAATACTCCTCGTCGACCCTGCTTCGCTCCGGCCCTCCTTGAGCCGTCGAGCCAACATCAACGACTCCACCAACCGCAACACCGTCGACAACCACCGTCATCAACGCCCGCTCTGACCGTTAGAAGTCGCCTCACGCCACGCGTCGCCACCTGAACACGACGACCACCGGAGCGCTCCGCCAGCAACCTACTGCGCCACCACCAGGGGCTCGCCCCTACGCCACCGATGAGCTCTCGATGCCTTGCCACCCCTCTCCCGCTCACCGCACCACCGGGCGAGGCCCGAGACCCCCACCCACGTGCTATGCACGTGCGTTTGGGGGGAACTTGTACTGACACCCCCAACCTCTCTCCAATTCTCCAAGAGACCTAGGGGTCACGTGCTTGCACGTGACTTTCTAGGTAAGTTACAAAGAAGCCCCGGTCATTTTGCCTAATTACAAAGAATCCCCGCTGACCTAGGGGTCACGTGCATCGCACGCGACCTGTTGGGAAAATTTCAAGAAGACCCCTCTGATTCTTGGTAATTAGATCTAGCCCCCCTACATTTCTATATTTTTTTTATTTATCTATTGCATTTGTACCCCTGTGTTCTCCCTTAGTTTTGAATGGCTACATGACATTATTTTATTTATCCAAAAATAAGATAATGTTCCTCAATTAATTCTCTATATTTTGACGTATTGTGGACATTTTTGTGATCTATGGTTAATTAATAAATAATTATTCTGTGGAAAATGGTATATTTACCCAGTTTATGCTCTTGAATTTTCATCTGAATAATCGTTGCTCTAAAAATTCCCGAAAAATCATATATTGTAGAATAATTTGTGGTTAACATTATGCCCAAAAAGAATTAAATTTACTTTTATAGTTTGCCCTGTAAAAATCATTTTGCATATTTCAGTGTTTGATTTTTAATAGATATTAGATCTCACATTTTCCAGGTTTAGGATTTTTCTAAGATCCATTTCCTATTGATAGATCTTAGATAATTTTGTTACTTGAAAATAATTGGGTTTAATATTTATTATAATTAAATATTGAAATTCATTCTGTTTGCATTTGAAAATTAATAAAAATTCATCTTGCATCCAAAAATTCCAAAAAAATTACAGTGCATTCATTTCATCGTATTTTGCATCGGACCAAGTTTCATATTTTTCAGACATCGTTTGAGTGTAATTCACATTTTAGTCCCTAAAATAGGTCGAAATTGCATATTGCACCCTTTATTGCATGAAAATTCCAAAAAAAGACCACCTCGAAAGTCGCAAATGAATTTTGATATATATATATATATATATATATGAAGGATATGGTTAGATCCTCAAGCGCATCACGGAAGCGTGATCGTCGTATCGAATACGACGAAGAACGACTAGTTGCACTAGTTGTTCTATGCAGCGGAAATTAAAATTTTTCATGCGACGAAACCACATGATCCAAGAACACTTCTCGGATCGTTTCGTCTAAACCACAAACAAGTATTAGGTTTACCTCTTGAAGCGTGGTTGCGATCGAGTCTCTAAACAAAGAGACCTCCTGTCTCAAGTCCGATCCGTCGGAGGAGACGCTTGCGAGCGCGGGGATGAACCGCGTGCTTCTCGCAATCCATGTTGATGATCCAAGCGGCGGATCTCCTGATCTCGACACACGAGATCCGATGTCTTCTTCATGAGCGGGGCGCCCCGAAGGAGACGGAGATCCACGAGCAAACCATCGGGCAGCATAACGACGATGCCACGGCGATGGAGAACCTCTCTAGGGCATCCATGGTGGACGGCCACATGAGAGAGATGGAGAGAGGACGTGTAGAGAGAATGAGAGAGAGAGAGAGATTTGTTGCCTCAACTTATGTGTCTAGAAGAGCAATGGGGTGCCTCTCCTTTTATAGGGTTTTGGGATCCATGGATCTCAATCCATGTGTCAACACAAATCCAATGGTCCACATCAATTTGTGTTTCTTTCAATGGTCATGATTTGTTGCTAAAAACACAACAACAATTAATTTAATTTAAATTAAATATATGTTGATAAATCAACACAATTTAATTACAAAATTAAATCATCAATACATGGAGATAATGAAAGGAGAGAAAGCCTCCTTCCATGTGGAGAGGGGGGACGACCTCCCTTTCCTAATGGGAGTGGTGGCCGTCCACCCTCCTCCATTAGGAAGGTGGCTATTTCACCTTTTATGTAATCTCCATTATTTGCAACAACCTTTGTTGCAAATTATTTTCACAAAAAATAAATCCAATTTATTTTGTGAACATTGCAATCATGCCATTGAAAAATTGTGAATCACATTCACAACCCAAAACAAAATGTAAATTACATTTTCAATTTGATGTCCAATGTGAATCCAATTCACATTAACATGTAAATTACAAATAGCTCTCTCTTATATATTATAAATCACATTTATAATATATATGACTAATATGGATATTACTATCCACATTATTCATATCCATGATAATTAAATCATATTCAATCATCTTGGATCTCTATTCTCTTGTGTCCAAATAATATGAATCACATTCACACTATTTACATCTTTGATAATTAAATCTTATTTAATTATCTAAGATAACTCTCTTTATAATATGAATCAAATTCATATTACTCATGATAATTAAATCACATTTAATTATCCATTTTCTCAATGCTCGGATACATATATCAACAATAGAATTATCCATGAACTCCTTCAAGGATAATGCGCTTTCTCCGCAGATACTTGGAGATAAGGACAGGGCGATTGTATTGTTCCACGTATAGTGACATGGAAATTGAGATCGTATCTCAAATCCAGATCGCGGGCCTCCCATAGATGCTTGATTAAATCAAGACCGTAAATCTAATCTTCTCATTGTATCTGAATCACATTCAGATCAATGTCCAATACTTGGACCAAGATCAGATCACTTCTCTACTGAGAGGAGTCACTAAAATCCAGACCCGTTTCATCACTCCCTAGGAATGGAAGCGTCATGGTTATACAATCGTTTATGATCACATCACCCTCAGGTATTCCCAATACCTGTACATCCTGCATACTGGAAGACTCAGACTAAACCCGAAGTATTCGATCAACTTTATACTGTCTACTTCATGGTTTTATCAGTAAGTTTCTCATTCGATCATTGGGAGTCGGTATCAATCATATACTTTCCAAAAGCATATATCATACCTAGGTCTTGATCATATACTTTCCAAAAGTATATATCAAACCTACAAATTCAGTCAAGCTTCCAAAGCGAGACGACCGTGCGCACGGAATTTGATTCTTCCCAATATCTCATGAGTGAGCTCATGTCTTCCGGTTCAGTAACTGAACCTGTATGATCCCTTTGAGAGATCGTATTACTCATATGCCCTTATATGCACACCAGCGCGCCGGTGTGTAGACCTTGATTAGGTCATCAACCTATTGGTCTGCCAAATGTACATACTTAGACATATAGCAACACATCTGTCTCCGGTCAGAGGATGCGTGCCTATATCCTGACAGCATACGATATAGGACTTTGGTTATCTCGATCTCGTTAAGTCAACTCTTTGACCTAACTAATCTGACACCTCCGAATTCTCTATTCCTATGCAGAGACCTGCATCAAGAGGTCGGTCAGATATCAGCCTTCAGAGATAAGGATTGCCATCTCCTACTCAGGCTGGAGATCATCTCTTAACAATCATCTGACGGTGCTTGATGAGTCCTCAATCTAACTCTTTAGATATTCATTCAAGCACCAGCCTCTATGATTCAATAGTTGAATCAACAGCTGTATGATCATCAAGATGGCCATGGTACATAACCCCTAATTGTACTAAGGGACCTATTATGCAAATTATGTATTATTCTTCATTTCAGATTAAGGAGTGAATTGCAATAACATTTATTGCATAATGGCTCGCCGTGGGCTCGCATTTCCAACAATCTCCCACTAGCCCAAAGAGCCATTAATGGGCTAATCATTTAAACCCGCACTCATGTGACAATCATAGGCTATTTAGAAAATAGCTAGGTAAGCTGATCAGTCACTCTGTTCCCGCGAGACTATGCCAAGTCCTTTTACGACACTTGCATATCCCCAGTAACAGTGCTCGCATCTAATGTGAATGTTGCATCTCATGCAACCAATACTCAATCTAGTTGGTTACATTGTCCCTGACATCATAACCAGTATCCCCATAATCCTTATTAGAATACCTTCATTCCCGAAGATCTCTATCTCCTAAGGTATCTAAGTTTAGACCTTTATAGATCACTATCTACATGGTCTTAAACTTTTGAAGATAAGACTTTGAGATTACTATCTCAAAAATCTCCTCATCTATGAAGATTTTGTTATTACTGCAATCAAGTGTTTTATCTCTACAGTAGGATTTGTAACAATTTACTACTCCCACTGCATGACAGACATCTGATATTTGTACACTCTAGCATACACTCAGCTTCTTGTAACTAATGCACAAGTGCAAGTAGTTGTAGCATTTACTTCCTCAACTCTTTGAGGTGCTATCCCTTAAGATAGGTCAGTACCATATCTTAAGGGTTAGAAGCCTTTCTTGGAATTTCTATGAATAGAATATGCCCAAGGTATACTACAAATGTGACAGTCCAATTATCCTCTTTTCTTGGCTTCTGAACAACTTCAGAACTAAGATCTAAGAGGTATCTTTGAAATCATATTTCAAGATATGGAATAACCAGATTATAAAACACTTATTATTATCCTTATATCATTTTAAATGATCAGGATATCATCTATATTTAGCGCAATGAACACATAGGCACTCCCACTAAGCTTCGCATGGCTCATCAAGATTTTATTTGAAATCATAACATTTATAATTTCATCAAATCTTATGGTCCATCTCAAAGAAGATTATTTGAGTCCTTAGATGGATTCCTTATCTTGCACACCTTGCTTTCCTCAACCATGAAGCCCTGGGGCTACTTCATGTGAATATCCTCAGAGAGATATTCATAGAGGAATGCAATCTGGACTTACATCTCGAAGATGCAATAGTCAAGTTGTGTAGCTAAGGTTAGCAATATTCTGATGATTTTAAGCATGTTCACCGAAAAGCAAGTCTCATTGCAAGCAATGTCTTCTCTTCCATGTGTAGCTCATTGCTACGAACTATGCTTTGAAGGTATGTACCTTCTCATCAGGTTCCCTTTTTCTTGAAGATCCATTTACACCTTTACGGGTCTTACCCATATAGGTGGATCCTCGAGGGTCCATATACAACACTTGTACATGAAGTCTACATTAGACTTTTATTGCTAACATCCATCTATCCATGCTATGATCTTCAGAAGCTTCATCACATGAAGTTCGATCATTGTCAGATTTCTCTGACACATGGAATCCATCTTCAAACTCATTTGAAGAGGTATTAATGTTTCATCATTAATTGTCCTTTTTAGTTTCCAATTTCAGGAGCCTCATTATCTTCTCAAGATTAAATGAGTTCATACACTTCATTTTCATCTTGATTCTCAAGAGTCTCAACCTCCAAGAATCACATTCTCAGAGATGAGATATTTCAAGAATCTCAAGGTCATAAAGTAGGTATCCAATACCATCCTTTATTTTCCTAATGAAGTAGCACTCTCAAGTGCTAGATTCCATCTTGCATGGAACCTTATTAAGGATATACATTGTAGTTTCTACTACACATATATACCTGGAAACTAAGGGATAATTATGCTAAAATTCATCATTGATAAGATCATGTCACACATGATCCAATTGTATCTGCCTATAACTCTATTGAGTTAAGGTGTTAGGAGGATTGAGATAGAAATGATATTTATATCTCTATAAGGTATTCTCTGAATTTATCTAACAGGTACTTGCTACCTAGATTAGATCAAATTCATTTTATCTTCCTTCAAACTTTGGTTTTAAATCAAAAATAATGAAATCTTTGAACATTTCAAAGGTTTCTTAGGTGAAGCGAAGAAATCTCATATCATACATAATCATCAACAGATATCACATATCCATAATGTTTACTATGATATAGATGATCTACATACATCAATATGCATGAGATCCTGAATACCTTGGCATCTTACACCTTTCTCTAAGAAGGGTGTATTGGACATTTTACTTTGAATACGATATTCATAAGTATGTAAGTTTTGAAATTTTAGACATTCTAAAGTTTCATCTCTTACTAGTCTATTGATCAAATCAATAAACAAATGTCCAAAGCTTGATGCTAGATCATTGTCAAATGATCTTCATCCTCATATTGATCTTAAGTTTTAATTTCAGCATTTAGAAATGTTAATGAGCCATTCATCAATTTTCTAATTTAGTGGAGTCCACTAGATTTTAGATTACTATCTGAAATATCTCCATCATAACTCTTTATGATAGTTCTACCTCAGAATTCATGTTTATTTCCAACATTTAGAAACAAACAATGAGTGTATTCTTATATCTAGGTCATAGAGACATTCTCTAAGACTAAGGACTCTCCCACTGAAATTAACAAGTCTATCAATCCAACAGAGATTGTTGCAACAATTTCATCAATATCCACGTGGATAACTATAAACCTTTAAGATCAAATTTTCCAGTCTTCTAAAACATATGTAACCTATTGCAAATGTCATCAGAAGATTGAGATACAATTATTTAACTTTATCTTATCAATGATTTATGTAGATTAATCTGATGCTCCATCCGAGTCCTTCTCTAAGGATTCTAGATAGACTTGATAGTCATACTATCAACACATCAACTTATTGCAGTATTGGCATTCATCCAACTCTTCGGATGACATATGGAAGTCATAGATGTATAGTCAACTCTTTGACCATACTTCTTACTCGGGTCCAACCCATGCTTCCACTGCGCTCCCTTTATCTATAAGCAACCATTGCTTAAGACTAAGGATCTCTTATGTAAGAGCATTTCAACATTTATACATGCTTCATTAAATTCATACAATATGAATATTATGAAGCTTCATGAATGACCAGAGTATAGATAGTAGAATGATGACACTCATCATCTACATGCATCTAAACTCCTAAAACATAGGTTCAGGTATGTACTCAAACAATTTTAATACATCATCTCTTATAGAGCCACCATTCTGCATGATGCAGTGAACCATCTCATTCATGTTAAATGTCAAGAGCACATATGTATGCCAGAATATCTTCATTAATTTTATAAGGATTATTTGTCAATTACGATCATCATCGACATGTCACTTCCAAAGTACATCCGATGAGAGATCAAGACTATAGAGACACACAAACCCTAGGGTTGTAGTCCTATTATCTATTTAATTGTCATTCCTCAATATTATGAGGAAGCTTGCACATTGCAACCACATACATTATGTGTCCAATTGCAAGTACAATATCTGGATCATGAGTCCAATCCATGATATTTTACTGGTTATTATTGAGTATATCATTGAGTGGGTTTTAATGAAGGATTATCTGAAATAAGAAATTTGCATAAATATATAAATATATATATATATATATATACTTTGATTTAGGATTTTTATATCAAAGTTGTCTTGTCTTGTCAACACTGAATGTTCATTCCCTTAATCACTTTCAATGTAAGAGATATACTTACCATTATATCTCAACAAGATCTGGGATCTCCTTCCTTATCTTTGTTGCATCCCAATAATATGAGAACCTACAACTCGGATAAAAAGAAGCGGGAACACATTCCGCCTTGCAAGTCCAACTTGCATCTCCCAATTCGGTCTTTAACACCCGGGCCCACCACCCCTAAGGCAATGTTGACCCGTCATTAATTGAACCAACCGTCAACAGGAATACAACTCGCTATGCGCAATCCAATATCGCCCCAATAATATGAGGACCCGATATTGGGGTCACTACGCATACGTCCTTACTCTTTCGAGAAGCGAAGAGCCCGATCCAAATGGATCGTATGCAGGAGCTGTCACTTCGGACAAGCGTCTCCTACATACAATATCTGGCGACAGAACCCTTCGCCTTGACGGGAGACCATGGATGTCACTTATGTGATCCTCCATATCATATTCAAATTCTAATTAATCATTATGAATCATATTCATTATGATTAATTCTTCCAAGGGAAATAACACATCTATTTATAATAGAGTGTCTTAATTTTTTTTATTGGATTCCAATTAATCTAATCATATTAAATTAATGATCCAATTAATATCCAACAAACATTTTAATAGTTACTTGAATTATGGTATTATCTCAAATACGTATTATTTCGAATTTTAATAATTAGAAAAATACATCTTAATCCCTCGGACATTATCCCGGCCCTACCCGCTGTCATGGCCAGTACCGACGAGAGTGGGACGGACCACATACGTTGCAACCCGCAACCCCAATGCTCTCCGACTAGGCACCATATCCGCCTCGGGAAAGGATAATGCCAAATTGATTAATTTGTACTTGAGATGATCATCGGTTCTTCAACCGAAATTGTACCATATAGTAATAATCAAAACATTTTTGATTAACATTATAATGAGATTTGCTAAACAAATCCCAAGTCCTATTCAAGCAACATGTTTGTTGGAATGTTGATCATGTAGATCATGTAACCAATCTTGATCTAGATCACATCTAATCATTTGTTGGTTAGGGCAAAGTCATTTAAGGATATAATTATCATTAAATATTTCACAAATATTTATGCATAATTATTCCAGGAAATTAAACAATTTTAATTTCACTAATTAATTAAATGACAATCACTAGGTTCTTGATTAGGAAAGTATTTTCAGCAGTGACCCTCACTTACTAAAAATACCATATCTCAATCAGATTAAATCCAAATTAAGCAAAGTAAATTTCTAAAGTTTGCTAACTTGATTTACAACAGAACCAAAGTGATTTGCACGCATTTCAAGGCGTTTCAAATCCGCAATTAACATCTTAATTACGTCATGATCCGCAGTCCCCGAAACAGTGGATACATGTTCACTAAAATGAGCATATCTAGAGCAAACGGAATCGAAATCACGCAAACTCAGATCCTACGGTTTCCTTATTTAATGGGGAATAAAATCCAAATATTATTTTCGTGTTTAAACAATTTAAACAGTGCCGAAAATAATATCAAAACAGAGATGCGAAAATGAAATGCAAGAAAAACTTTCGCAAACCCTAATGAACCCAAGTCGTCCTCGGTTTATGGATCGTATCCAAAAACACCGACCTAAGGCTCTGATACCACTTGAAGGATATGGTTAGATCCTCAAGCGCATCACGGAAGCGTGATCGTCGTATCGAATACGACGAAGAACGACTAGTCGCACTAGTTGTTCTATGCAGCGGAAATTAAAATTTTTCATGCGACGAAACCACATGATCCAAGAACACTTCTCGGATCGTTTCGTCTAAACCACAAACAAGTATTAGGTTTACCTCTTGAAGCATGGTTGCGATCGAGTCTCTAAACAAAGAGACCTCCTGTCTCAAGTCCGATCCGTCGGAGGAGACGCTTGCGAGCGCGGGGATGAACCGCGTGCTTCTCGCAATCCATGTTGATGATCCAAGCGGCGGATCTCCTGATCTCGACACACGAGATCCGATGTCTTCTTCACGAGCGGGGCGCACCGAAGGAGACGGAGATCCACGAGCAAACCATCGGGCAGCATAACGACGATGCCGCGGCGATGGAGAACCTCTCTAGGGCATCCATGGTGGACGGCCACATGAGAGAGATGGAGAGAGGACGTGTAGAGAGAATGAGAGAGAGAGAGAGAGATTTGTTGCCTCAACTTATGTGTCTAGAAGAGCAATGGGGTGCCTCTCCTTTTATAGGGTTTTGGGATCCATGGATCTCAATCCATGTGTCAACACAAATCCAATGGTCCACATCAATTTGTGTTTCTTTCAATGGTCATGATTTGTTGCTAAAAACACAACAACAATTAATTTAATTTAAATTAAATATATGTTGATAAATCAACACAATTTAATTACAAAATTAAATCATCAATACATGGAGATAATGAAAGGAGAGAAAGCCTCCTTCCATGTGGAGAGGGGGGACGGCCTCCCTTTCCTAATGGGAGTGGTGGCCGTCCACCCTCCTCCATTAGGAAGGTGGATATTTCACCTTTTATGTAATCTCCATTATTTGCAACAACCTTTGTTGCAAATTATTTTCACAAAAAATAAATCCAATTTATTTTGTGAACATTGCAATCATGCCATTGAAAAATTGTGAATCACATTCACAACCCAAAACAAAATGTAAATTACATTTTCAATTTGATGTCCAATGTGAATCCAATTCACATTAACATGTAAATTACAAATAGCTCTCTCTTATATATTATAAATCACATTTATAATATATATGACTAATATGGATATTACTATCCACATTATTCATATCCATGATAATTAAATCATATTCAATCATCTTGGATCTCTATTCTCTTGTGTCCAAATAATATGAATCACATTCACACTATTTACATCTTTGATAATTAAATCTTATTTAATTATCTAAGATAACTCTCTTTATAATATGAATCAAATTCATATTACTCATGATAATTAAATCACATTTAATTATCCATTTTCTCAATGCTCGGATACATATATCAACAATAGAATTATCCATGAACTCCTTCAAGGATAATGCGCTTTCTCCGCAGATACTTGGAGATAAGGACAGGGCGATTGTATTGTTCCACGTATAGTGACATGGATATTGAGATCGTATCTCAAATCCAGATCGCGGGCCTCCCATAGATGCTTGATTAAATCAAGACCGTAAATCTAATCTTCTCATTGTATCTGAATCACATTCAGATCAATGTCCAATACTTGGACCAAGATCAGATCACTTCTCTACTGAGAGGAGTCACTAAAATCCAGACCCGTTTCATCACTCCCTAGGAATGGAAGCGTCATGGTTATACAATCGTTTATGATCACATCACCCTCAGGTATTCCCAATACCTGTACATCCTGCATACTGGAAGACTCAGACTAAACCCGAAGTATTCGATCAACTTTATACTGTCTACTTCATGGTTTTATCAGTAAGTTTCTCATTCGATCATTGGGAGTCGGTATCAATCATATACTTTCCAAAAGCATATATCATACCTAGGTCTTGATCATATACTTTCCAAAAGTATATATCAAACCTACAAATTCAGTCAAGCTTCCAAAGCGAGACGACCGTGCGCACGGAATTTGATTCTTCCCAATATCTCATGAGTGAGCTCATGTCTTCCGGTTCAGTAACTGAACCTGTATGATCCCTTTGAGAGATCGTATTACTCATATGCCCTTATATGCACACCAGCGCGCCGGTGTGTAGACCTTGATTAGGTCATCAACCTATTGGTCTGCCAAATGTACATACTTAGACATATAGCAACACATCTGTCTCCGGTCAGAGGATGCGTGCCTATATCCTAACAGCATACGATATAGGACTTTGGTTATCTCTATCTCGTTAAGTCAACTCTTTGACCTAACTAATCTGACACCTCCGAATCTCTATTCCTATGCAGAGGACCTGCATCAAGAGGTCGGTCAGATATCAGCCTTCAGAGATAAGGATTGCCATCTCCTACTCAGGCTGGAGATCATCTCTTAACAATCATCTGACGGTGCTTGATGAGTCCTCAATCTAACTCTTTAGATATTCATTCAAGCACCAGCCTCTATGATTCAATAGTTGAATCAACAGCTGTATGATCATCAAGATGGCCATGGTACATAACCCTAATTGTACTAAGGGACCTATTATGCAAATTATGTATTATTCTTCATTTCAGATTAAGGAGTGAATTGCAATAGCATTTATTGCATAATGGCTCGCCGTGGGCTCGCATTTCCAACAATATATATATATATCTACGTTGTTCCTTTGCCTCCTTATGTTCGACCTTGGGACTTGACCAAATAAAATAAACATAAAACCACACGATTAAAAATTAACGAAATAATCGTGGTTATTATTTTGACCGATTCCGATTGCCGCCTACAACGAAACGACACATAATCATCATTTTTACGCACGATCCCATAAATACATATCTTTAACACAACGGATATCAGACTCGTCAGATGGCGCCACTATCGAGGAGGCAAACAACTTAGTTTTATTTTGAAATTTTCGTTCGATTTTCCGCATTCGGGTAGTCTGACCCCCGAATTTTCCATTGTAAATTTCATTTTTTTCCTACAATTATTTTCAGCATTTATTTTCTTGTTATTTTATTATTTTTGAGTCACTCTCTTACATTTTCTCTATTGTTTTTCTTGCGAGGTACCCAGCGTACGTGGAGCGGTTTTTTGAAACTGAAGCATTTTCATCGACTCCCAAACAAGCCACAATTAATTTAAGATCGAGTCGAGTTGTGAGAGAGCGTAGAGTCTAGGTTTTTAATTTCTGCAAACTCTTAAATTCTGTAATTAATTGTTCATTTACAGCGGTGTCCGCTTGGACTTTCGCGTGTGTAAAAAGACCTTGAAATATTCTTGTGGTGTGTCATGGACTGTTTCACTCTCCGATAAGGGTGGGGCCCGACTTGAGTGGCGATTAGGATAGACCTGCACATACGGCTCTCAGAGCATTTTAATTTTTTGATTGTGCTCGTAGTATCTTAGGCCACACTTCACTATTAATTGAGATGCACAATAGATCGTTCAATTTAGCAAAAAACTTAACTCAATTCTTACCCACTAATACAACTTTCTGCTTAGGTGCAGTTTTTCATCGACTTGCATTCATTTAGAATAAATTTTTAATTTCTGTTTAGCATCCCACATGGAGATTGCGAGGATTCAATGTAAGTCTTCTAACTGAGCATACATCATTGTTTTCACGTGCATCGGCTTTTCCCAAATTTCTCCCTCTTGTTTTGTCACATAATTATAAAAGGAAATTGGGACTGGACGGTAGATATGTATTTGTGCTCACCTAAATTTTCAGGGATCACCTCATTAAAATTGGGACTGTTAAATATAGCCGATTATAAATAACCCATAAAATCAAGAATTTTTGCGGGAGAGTAACCCCGACCTTGGATGTTTTTATTTTTCTGAGTGAACGAGAGACAACACTTAAGGTTAGAACCAAGCTTTGACATTTTCATTCAGACTACTGATTTTAAAAACGATTAGCTACTTCTCAGTGAGGAATACGGGTAGCCGGTAAATGGTCCGGACTTCCTTAGCAGAGTGTGTGGTTTAAAGGACACCGCGTAAGGCTCTGTCGTTAAGTAATACGGGTGGTCGTTTTACGGTCTGTATTTAAACCTATACTGGCTGAAAGTAGATGCAACTAGTCATAGGAATTCGGGACAGTCTTTAAGAAAATCTTTGGTACCTAACAGCTCGCTTAATTATTTTCCAAGATTGTTTTGTCACCAACTAAAATTGAAAAGATAATAGTCGAACTCTTACGGCCTCATTGTATGAGTTGGTGAACCCGGGGTTTGATTTGTGTTTGCATTGGTGTGCGTGAACCGATATCGAAGATCAATAGCCACACATTTGATAAAATTTCTTTTGACTACCCCGTGTATTCATTTCTCTCATCTCTTGATTTAAATCTCATCATGGAACTTTTTTCCAAATTGCAGATCCAACCCATCGTCTCTTTCAACTCTTTCAAAAATGGCCGAACATTTATCTAGAAAATCCATCAGAGCTATACTATGAAATTAAATTTGTCTCGGTTAGGCCCAAATCAACTACATCCTCTTCTTTCACTAATCCTCCAACATTTGCGGGAGACTTTCACCCGTGGATGAATTCGGCTCCCTCATTGAATTCCTACTCGAATCATCCGACCGCACATGACCACCTACCATCTTGGACTGAACTGTCTTATTCTCGGTTTCTTGCAAATGAACCATTTCAAGATCAACATACCTTTGAGTCTCATGACTGGCCGAGAAACAAAACCCAGATGGAAAGGCCCACACTTAATGATCATCAGTGTTGGATTGACCGTAACGATTAAATCCCTATTGACCAACCTGAATATCACTCATTTGATCAGCCTCTACATACAGAGGACCACATGTATGAGATCGACACATATGCACCCTGTATGACCCCATTATTTGAGGATACAATCAATCATGACCATGGAAGTAGAGTCTACTCAAACCAGGATGACATGCCCGAATCACGACATGTTGAGTATGAGACCTACACATTCCCGCAAAACCCTTCCACTGAGCAGCCTACTTCCATAACTTTTGAGGAGAAAATTTCAGAAAATAATGATCATATATCGGATATTTAAAGAAATTCTTCTCTCAGCACCTACAGGAAAATAGAAGATGAAATTATTGAACACAAACCGACTGCTCCCATGATTGATCATGAACAGAATTTTGAGAGTGATGTTTCGAGGATAAATAAAAGATTTGAATTAATGATGGATAGATTTCAAAAAATCGTCGACCGTCTAATTTCAATCTATGGTGTCTCAGACATAAAAATGAATGAGGAAAGGATTGGGTCTAAGATTGAAAATTTTGAGGATATTCAAAGACCTAGGGATGATTTTGACACCAACACTTCTGCTTAGTATTCCCCTAGAAACAATTATGCCTCTGCCTCTTACTCTGAATATCAAGGCCCCTTTTCATCTGACGAACACACCACACCCCCACACAACACAGAAAGTACCAAAAAATCAGAATATTTGAAAACCACAAAAAATAAAAAAATCCAGAAAATTTCATAAAAATTGAGATTGAAGAAGATCTAGGGAATTTGGATCCTGCTGTACGAGAAGCATTTGAGAAGAAATTAATTTTTGAACTTCCCTTTCTACAGGCCATTGAACACTTCCCCGACCTTAAAGGATTTGTAATGGACAAATTAATGATGAAAAAGTCAGCAAGGATTAGAACAAAGACTGAAAGACATATATTGTCAATGGCCTCCTCCTTGGTGTTGAGGAGAAAAACCAAAAGCCGCATAGTGAAGCGATTGCCCAGATTTGACAGTGAAATCAGAGACACAATGTTTACCCATGCCCGAATTGATGATGAGTCACCGATCAACATCCTCCCGACCTCTATATTTCATGAACTCAAACTCGGACCGATCAGGAAGATATGAGAGATTTTACAATTGGCGGACCGATCGATAAAACGACCGAGAGGAATCATTTCTGTCATCATGACATTCCAAGGTACTCCTCTCAAAGTAGAATTCACGATCATTGATATTGAGCATCAAGGAGAATTCACCCAGTCTCCCATTATTCTGGGAAAGCCATTCTTGGCATTGGTTAAGGCAATTTTTGATTGTGAGACTCGGGAAATCAATTTCATAGCATTGGAAGCACTTCGATCTGACCCAGTCTTTGAGGAATCACGATTTTCTGAGGCAACCCACAAAGTACCCAACCACCGCAAACATGAAGCGGTAGAAGAGCCCTACCCCTCTGCTACACTTGAGACAGCGGTCGTTGATGAGACTATTGGTTTTGAGAATCCCCCCCTGCTCCATTCCCAGTTGTACTCACCATGGAGAATCCAGTATATGAATCATATGATCCGGTATGCATGGGCACACCCTGGGTCAACCTACTATGACTACATGGATTACATCAACTCGACACAGGAATACTCCGACATCGAATCAATTAAGAATGAACATGCAGAGACTCCTCCCAGTATTTCAATTCCCATGGATCTCAAAATAGACAAAATTTCTTCTATGATCCTGAGACATATGCATGGTCGCACCCTGGGGCAACCTACTCTGAATACCTTGACCAAATCATCCCAAATCGAGAGTGCGCCAACATTCAGAAGATTAAGAACAAATTCGTAGGACGTACACTGACCAAGGAGAATAATTCCAATAGCTATTCATCTGGATACTCAAGTGAACCGACACCTTCACGAAACAAGAAAAAGAAAGTCACCTTTGACCTTTCGAAAGAGGAATCAGTTGATGATCCCTCATCAGGTCCTGAAAAGGTAGTCTACATGAGTGAAGTCTGTTCAGCAGCTCTAAAGCCATATCTTCGCAAGGATCCAAAATTCAATTATCGTTGGACAACTCCCGTTCCTAACTACTATTCATCCAAAGCTGATGCTCCTGCCCTCTACAAGTACACCAGAATTATTTCTTACGAGCTGACTGAGACCGGTTCTTCTGAGTATTCATCTGTAGACAAACCGCTTGATCCCAAGAAGGAACGAATCTGAGGAAACAATTGAAGAAACAAAAAGACCAGAATATTTAGAGTATGTCAACTTTCGAATACTACTCCTCTGAGGATAATTCTGATGATGGATACCTTTCATCTGACTCAAATGTTTCGTCTACTATCCATCATGATTTTTCTGAGGATGACACTGATAATAGTTGGGAATCATATGCTTCATCTCCGCCTTGTTATACCAATATCCCATTACAGCTCACAAGAAGATCAGCCGAAAACCGCCTTAATCATCGACTACCCACCCTCCCTCCCGACCACATCGATCTCCTTGTACAGCTTCCTCCTCTGCTTAGGCCAAGGCCTAAGTATAGGGGGAAACCGATGCCACTGAAATATACCATCTCTCTCATCACACTTTTCCTTCTCAATCACTCCATTTCCACCCGTCTTCTATACTTAGTCTAACCAAAGCCTAAGTATAGGGGGAACCGACGCCCACCTGTATATACTCTCTTCATCCACATTCCCGACCACTTCATTCTTTCCGCTCTTCTTCTATACTTAGACTGTTCACAGTTTAAGTATAGAGGGGCAAACCATTGTATATCAATTTTTACTCTCTTACGCTTCTTTACACTTCTTGTGCTCTGAGGATACAACACTCGCTAAGTATAAGGGGGGTTTGTATATATACTTCGTATATATTTTACCTATATCTCGTACTTTCGCGTAAGTCTATATGTATTTACGGGTTGGGTAAATAATTTGAAAAAAAACTACAAAGCAAAAGAAAAAGAAAAAAGAGTTTGCTACTAACACTGACCATGCCCAAAATTTTTGAAAAAAATGGCTTCTTATTCATTTCTGCATAAAAAAATCAATAAAAAATCCCTTGTATAAAAAAATAAAAAAAATCACAAAAAAATTGTGTCTGCATTTCACACACCTACACTTCATCCAGCATCACATTCATTTGCATCTGTGAAAAGTCATCGGGTTCTGAATCGAGTTATGTGCCGAAACTGAGAGTGGTCTGGACTTGACCTTAATCCACCTAATTTTCAGAGGAACTTCACTGAGAAATAGGATTTTAGAAGCTTCAGGTCCTTGACTTAATTCTTTGAGTTCCACATGACAATATGCAGCAATTGACTCTTAGTGTCTAACCTAGTCTCTTCATTCTGGGTACAACTCTGGAATAAAGAATTAATTTGTACTCTCGCACAATGTACTTAGCTCAACTCAGACGGGATGTTGGAAGACTATGTGAGTTTCTTTTCTGGTAGCATGGAAATCTAAAGACCGGAGTATGGGTTGAAATAAAGCTTCGGAAAAGGGATGGACGACTGGGCACAATTTTTCTAAGACCCCAAAAAATGTACGGAAACAAAAAGATTCTATATCCATAGGGGTACAACAAGATCCAGGCAGAATCACCAAAAAATTCCAAATACAAAGAAGCATTATACCAAATAAATATCTCACCAAAAAGGTCCAAGCTTCAAGAAACCTGCAGATCTTGGTGGAGACTCGGCTACACTGGCCAGCTTCACAAGGAGAGGTGACTACACTGGCCACCGTCCAGTTCTTTTCTCCTTCTTTTAACTTTTCCCCCAATTCGATTATGAACACATCGCGACAGACCTTAGAAGGAAATACCTGACTCCCTGAGGACGAGTTACTGGAGAGGAGGTTTGCACGGTAGTCCACATTCTGGATGGGAAGAGCTAAAACTTTTCACATATATGAGTGCTGACCTAAAAATCCCACTATCAGGATCTGATATAAATAGTCAGAGTCGCTGTGATCCGAAGAGAGAAATCCGGGTCAATCAAGAAAAAGAGAAACAGACCACCAATCAAGCAGAAAAAACAAGAAAATAAAAAATAGTGGCCCTGGCTACGAGATTAGCCTGGTGTAGCACCTAGGGTCGGACTCAGGGAGCACGATTTGGCCTTGCGG
This sequence comes from Ottelia alismoides, assembly GCA_037367405.1. Classification (NCBI taxonomy): domain Eukaryota; kingdom Viridiplantae; phylum Streptophyta; class Magnoliopsida; order Alismatales; family Hydrocharitaceae; genus Ottelia; species Ottelia alismoides. Next base: position 194,149 of record JAZKJV010001634.1, on the reverse strand, counting down.
CCTACGAAGTAGTCAAAAATGAAATAAAATAAAGATAAATATTTTTGGTGGTTTTAAATATTTTAATATTTGTTTGGATTTTTAATAACGAAGGAAAATAATGAAAAGGCAAAAACAATCACATTCAACAAATTATTTAAATACTTTAAAAATCTCAAAAAATTCAAACAAAAATATTTTTATGTTTTTTTAGGTTTTTTACTGTTTTTGGTGAATTTTTGAGATTTTTCTGATTTTTATAGATTTTTCTAAAAATCAAAGAAGGAAGAAATACTGTGTTACTCTTTACCCAGGCTTCAAAGACCAATTTCAAATATTAAATGGTCTTATAAAAGTCAGGAGGTATTTTTTTTATGAAAAGTAGAAATAATAAACAAAATTTAGAAGAAGAGTTTATTGTTTTTGGAATTTTCTAGAATTTTTATGATTTTTTTAAAGGTTTTTTTAATTTTTAGGGCTTTTATATATCCAAAAATCACGAAAATTGCAAAGAAAATCAAACACTAAAAAACTAATAACCCCTAATTTTTTTAGAATTTTTGAAAGAGTTTTAATATTTTTTATAAAATTTTAATCTGGACAGAGGCAAAAACAAAGGTTTTTGAATTTTTAAAATAATAAGAAGCCTATAAAATGTACCCAAAAATTAGTGAAAAATTTACACAGTGGCAGGAGCCACGTATCTAATTTTCACACGATTTGGGTTAACTTTGATATTTTATTTAAATAAAAAACAAGCACAAAGTGCACAAGGACCTATTCACAATAAAAAGTATCTCTAAGGGCTGAAAAGTAACAAAACCAGGAAGCTAGGGGTCCCTCGTGCAATTTATCCAAGTCCCCGCACGCACTGCACATGGTCTGGGCACAGAGGGACCTAAATGCAATAAAACTTACTTCCAAGGGCTTATTAGCAACAGGTGCTAAAAATTCCAGGGGAGAAGTTGCAAAATGCCCGAAAATTTCAACACATGTCGAATAAAAGTGTTCACAGGGGTATGGATGCAAATAATCAGAAAGTATATTTCATTCAATAACACCTCAAAACATTAGCCCGGATAATGCAATCTCACCAAAAATCACGTGACAAAGCATGTGTCTCACATGCATAGGGATGAAAATGCAAATACACAAAAGATTCAGGTCCTAAGTGCAATTGTTCAAAAATAAAAACAACTGAAATAAACATTTACAGGATTAAAAAGTAAATGTGAAACAAGAAGTGGCCTAAATGTAAATTACCCCTTATTATCCGAGGGCTGGAGGCGTGCCACGTGTGATATCGAACGGCTGAGGGGGCGCAGCGCCTCTGCGAAGAAGTCGGCTCGGATCAGACGGCTGAGGGCCAACCACGTATTAGATTGGACGGTGGCTGCTACGCGGCTAACCCTTCGCCTGAATGAACAGTGAGGAGGGAGCCACGTGGATGATCTGAAGGTGAGGGATCACGGGCTCCTCCTCGTGTGAACGTGCGGTCCGGATCAACCCCAGGGCGATCTAACGGTCGCTGGACTCCTCAAATGGATCGATCTGATCTAAACTGGAGCGTCAGGGACGATCGAACAGCTGCGGGGGATCCTGGAGGAACACGGCTCCGGTGAGCTTCGTTGGAGCACCACTGGTGCGCTGGACGTCCGCTACTGCTGCTGGAATGTGGAATAGACTCGCCTCGATGCTTCGCAGCTGATGAGCTCCTCCGATGACGCCGGGAAGCTCCGAGGAGCTCCGGCGACGAAGGCGGAGCTAGGCCTCTGTGCTCGAATGTCCAGACCCTCAGATGGGTCTTCTTAGCCCTGCAAAACAGAACGAGACGACTTCGGGGCCGAGGGCAAACTACCTCGACCCGGTGAGAGGTGAAATGGGTGGCTGGCGCGTCGGGGCGGCACCCTCCGATGATGCGACGACGGAGGAGGGTGTACTCCCAGTTCCAGGGCGAACTGGGATGGATGGACGGGCGTAGAACATAAATAGGAGTATGGAGAAGATGACGGTCGGGTCGGGCAATGGAATGGGTGATCGGAGCGGAAGTAATTGATGAACGATGGCGGACGGTAGATTTGGGGGTAATCGTAAATTCAAGAAAAATGGGAAGAATCGAGTCTACCTGATTCGGGGGATCGACTAGGGATGAGCTCGTGAAGCTTCGGTCGTCGCCTCGAGGGTCGTCGGAGGACCGAAGCTCAGGCGCTACTCTGGGCGGCGCGCAGCAGTGAGATGTCGTTGGATCAGTGACGGGAAGCTCCTCCTCCTCTCTACAACACACCAATCCAACGCTGCCACTCGAGGGAATTGGGTGGAGGTCATGGGTGGAAGAAGCAACGCCAAAGATGGCGTGAATTGCGGCTGGAGCTTCAGCTAAATAGTGTGAGCGGTCTGACAAGAAGGGAGTCGGGCACGCACATCGATTTACGGACCCCTAAAATCCACCCCAGGCGAAGGTCTCGGATCTACAGGGAAGGATTAGGACCCGTGGTTTAAGGGTTTGGTGGTCGGATCAAGCGGGGAAAATGGGAAGAAATCGGGTCGGTAGCTAGATCCGCGGGAAAGAGGTCCGCGGGGGAGAGTTGACGGGGGTCAACAATCCCCCGTGGACCAATAGGAATTCATATTTTATTAATTCTTTGATAATTCAATAAAAAAGAATAAATGAAATAATTTCAAAAAATTTAAACATGAAAAATGTTTCTTTATTTTTAAATTATTTTTTTTGATTTTTATTTAATTTTTTGAAATAAAAATAATGTATTTACAATATAGTATTATTATATACAAGTATATACATATGTATTTTTTATTTTTGATTTTTAATTAATTATTTTTATACAATTTATTCCAATTTTATATTTTATTTATTTTTAGAATAAAATTTGGAAAAATAGTGTATTTTTATTTTATTTTTATTAATTATTTACAAGGAAAAATAAATACTTTTATATACATATATACATGGTATATATACAAGGTGGATTTGATTTTTATTTTGTTTTATTTTTATTTTATTTTTATTTTTATGATTTTTATTTTATTTATTTACACTATGGACTGTGGAGTATGTACATATTTTTATTTGATTTTAATTATTTATCTACAAGGGAAAATAAATAGATATGTGGTTCTATGTACATGTGGTCTATATACAATGATGAAAGGTATTTTTATTGATTTTTATTTTTGTCTGTTTTCCCATTTTTATTTTGATTTTATGTTTACAAATATATACAAATTCACCAAGATGCAATTTTGTTTTATTTAGAGGAAAATACTTTTATTTATAAACATAGGTATATGTACACATATATGAGCTTCCTTATCTCTCTCTACTTGGGTTTTTATGCGGTCAGGCCCATGCTGAGCCCTCCCTTGGGATTAGGTCGCTCAATATTTATTCTAAATATCTCCCTCTTTTTCTTTTATTTCTTTATTCTTTTATTTATGCACAAAAACATGCTAATTATTCGTTTTTACACAATGCATATTGAATGGTAATTATTACTATTTACAACTATCTACATGTGTTTTGCATAGGTTTTGTAGCTAAAATAAAAGAATAAAGAGTGATGATTGGGTATTCATCACCCCCCTATACTTAACTTTGCTAGTCCCTTAGCAAACACTTATTTGAAAAAGAAATGAAAAAGAAAAAGAAAAAGAAAAGGAGGAGAAAATGCATGGATCAATGCTGATTATTAAACTTGCCTTCATTAAATTGAAATATGGAGCTCGATCAGATCTTTGGATTATTAATGTGTCGGAACCTTATTTGGACTTAAGCTTAAGACCTAACAACCTCTAAGTTCCACCAATCTATGGGCAAGACTCCTCAATAAACCAGATCAGAACAAGTCTACATACACAAACTCTAACGACCATGAATCTTTCCTTGTACGGTTAAGTGATATGTAGCTCCTCACCTCAGAAGTAACGAAGAAACAACCTCCCTCAACCTGGTAACTCTAATGCCTAGGTCTAGCAACTCTTTCCTCGAGAAGCGGGGTATTCCCTTCTAAGTTCAAGTGCAACCGGCTCAAGAAGAGGGGGAAGAAGAGAATGGACCATGGCCAGTGTAGCCATGTATCCTTGGGAGCTCTAACCAGTGTAGCTGAGTCTCCCGCTGCAAGCTTCATAAGATGAAACATGTATACCATAAGCTTTTGCTTTATTTGACTATGTACACTCCGGTGGGATTATTAAATTTTCAATCCGACCGACCACTTTTTTGGAGTTCTTTTATTTTTGCACATTTTTTTCATGTGCATCTGTACAACATATCTACATGGTGCAACATATATACAAGGAGTTTTTCCTCTTGAGCCAGTAGACTATCCCTCTTTTGAAGCTTTATTGCAACCCACGGCTTCTGTCTTTAGACTTCATAACCACCAGACCAAGTTGAGACGCACTTCCTTCACTATAAGAAGAAGAGAGGTTCCGCCTAGAAGTACTACCCTCATATGCTACCCCAAGCAAAAGGAAACTGCCTCCTCACCACCTCATCTGCGGAGAGCTAGGTGCAAAGTGCCGGTGCAAGTAAAGCCACTGTCTCTGAGAGTTATGCGTGTGTTGTTGAGTGTTCTACTTAGGCTCATCAAGATGACATATGCTCATAGCCTAGTGGACTCAAAGAATTAAGTCACCATGGACCTGAAAAGCCTTAACCCTAAGCCCTATAAGGTTCCTCTTATAATTAGGTGGATTAAGATCTTAAGCAAGCTCCATTTTCGAATTTAATTCCAGGCTAGTTTAAATGTCAACTATGATCCGGGAAAAACTATACAATTATTTACAAAGATGTTGTTTACAAATATTTACACATGTGCAAAATTTTTGAAAAATGTTTTGAAATCATGGATGTATGCATGAATGCAAGTTTTGCAAAATATCTACACAAATTTACACGAGGTTTTTGCAAACTTTTGATTTTCAAAACATTTTGGAAAATTTTTGTACTATATACATAATTTTGATATTCACATATTTACACACTATTTACACAAAAAGTTTTTACAAACCTTTTTACAAAAATAATTTTGTACAATAGCTATGTATGTGAAATAAAAGAATGTTTATTTACAAGGAAAAATTTTTTAATTTTTTGTGGATTTTTGGGTTTTTAGCCATTTTTATTTATTAACACACTCACACAAAGTACGAGTTATGGCTAAAGTATATATGAAATATATACACCCCCCATACTTAGCTCGAACGATGTCCTCAGAGTAATCAAGAGCGATGAAGAAGACATAACTCATGCTTAGTATAGGGAAGTGAAAAGGAATGGCTATATACAAAGATGAAATAAAGAATAGAATGAAGAGAACTCGGTGTTTACTCCTATACTTAGGATCAAGTAATCCTAAGTATAGCAAGTTGTACATAAAGGGAAATCCGAGTGAAGGATGTATAGGGTCTACTCCCCCCCCATACTTAGGGTGAAATATCCCTAAGTATAGGCAGCAAAACAGGGATAGAAAGAATCAAAAGAATACCCGAGAGTCCTACATCCCGAGTGAAGGATGTAAAGGCTCATGATCTAGATATGGCTTGAGCCGCTGGCTGTTCACTCGAAAGGTACTCTCAGAAGACAACTCAGATATGTCGATACTCCCATTGTCGTGTACCTTTCTCACCAAATACGGTCCCTTCCATTTGCTCTGTAGCTTCCGTGGAAATAGACGAAGCCTAGCATCAAACATCCGTACTCTCTGTCTTGGCTCAAACTGCTTGGGGATGATATGAGAATCATGCCACTTCTTTACTCTCTCCTTATAATGTAGGCTGTTTGAAAAGGCGGTATCACAAAGCTCCTCTAGGGCTTCTGCCCTCCTCTGATCTCCTACACTATCTGGATCCAAAAGTATATCTGTAACTGCCCAAAGTGACCTATGTCTCAGCTCAACAGGTAAATGGCACGACTTTCCATAAACGAGGCGAAAGGGAGATGTACCCAAAGGAGTCTTGAAAGACGTCCGATATGCCCACAAGACCGAGTCCAAAAGCTGTGACCAATCCTTTCGGTCAGGGCGGACGACTTTCTGCAATATAGTCTTGATCTCCCTGTTCGACTCTTCAGCAAGACCATTCGTCTGAGGGTGGTATGGAGTGGCAACTCGATGGTCTATGCTGAACTCGCTAGCAAGGGCCTTTACCTTGTCGTTGACGAAATGAGACCCCCCGTCAGATATCAACACTCTAGGTACCCCGAACCGTGAAATGATATTCTTCCTCAAAAATCTGCAAACAGTCCTTGCATCTGCGGTTCTGGCGGGGATGGTCTCAACCCAACGACTCACATAATCCACGGCCAACAGAATGTACTCAAATCCCTGACTCCTAGGGAATGGACCCAAGAAATCGATGCCCCATGCGTTAAAAACCTCACAGAAGTGTATGGGCTACATCGACATCATATCACGCTATCCACAAGTGCCCATCCTCTGACAGTTAGTACATCTCTTCACGAACTCATCAGAGTCCTTGAAGAGAGTAGGCCACCATAGGCCGGATTGGAGCACTTTCTGTGCCGTTCTCCTCCCTGAGTGATGTCCTCCTTCCTCAAGCTTGTGGCAGTAAGTAAGGACACTGTGGTGCTCCTCCTGAAGAATGCACCTACGCCAGATACTATCCCCTCCCTCGTGGTAAAGGACGGGATCCTCCCAATGGTAAAACTTGGCCTTCACGAGGAAGGTCTCAAGTTTCTGCCTGGGCCAATCTTGTGGAACTTTCTGGGAAGGTCTAGGAGGCGAGGCATACCATGGGAGCGAGGCCATAGCGAGGATCGCCTCATCTGGGAAGGTCTCACAAATAGGGTCAATCTGCTCAGAATCCTCAAGATACTCCAATCAGGAGAGATGATCCGCCACCACATTCTTGACTCCAGGCTTGTCCTTAATCTCTATGTCAAACTCCTGGAGTAAAAGGATCCATCTGATCAATCTTGCTTTGGCATCCTTCTTTGCCATAAGGTACATGATGGCGGTATGATCAGTAAAGATGGTCACTCTAGATCCAATGATGTAAGATATGAACTTATCCAGGGCAAAAACTACGGCTACCATCTCCTCCTCAGTGACAGTGTAGTTCCGCTGCGCGACATCCAATGTACGGCTAGCGTAGTGAATGGCAAATGGGACTCCATCCCTCCTCTGTCCCAGCACGGCCCCCACGGCAAAATCGGAGGCGTCCGTCATGATCTCGAATGGGAGAGACCAATCAGGTGGCTGGAGAACAGGAGCCTCTATGACACAGCTCTTGAGATTCTCAAATGACGATAGACACTTATCATCTACAAGGAACTCGGTGTCTTTCATCAACAGATCAGTCAACGGTCGGGCAATCTTGCTGAAATCATGAATGAAATGTCGGTAGAAACCAACGTACCCCAGAAAAGACCGTAACTGCCGTAAATTGAACGGTGGATCGAGTTTTCTAATGACATCCACCTTGGCCGGATCAACCTCCATGCCCCTGCTAGAGATGATATGGCCAAGCACCGTCCATTGAGTCACCATGAAGTGACTCTTCTCCCAAGACAACACAAGGTGAACCTCAATGCATCGCTGAAGGACTCGGTCTAGGCAGTCAAGACAGGAGTCGAATCCGTCGCCGTAAACCGAGAAGTCATCCATGAAGACCTCCAACCACTCCCCCACCATGTCCGAAAAGATAGACAACATGCATCTCTGAAAAGTCGCAGGGGCATTGCATAGCCCAAATGGCATGCGTCTGAAGGCGTATGTGCTGAAGGGACAGGTGAAGGTGGTCTTGTCCTGGTCCTCGGGCGCGATGGCCACCTGATTGTAGCCGGAGTACCCATCCAGAAAGCAGTAGTGGATCTTCCCTGCCAGTCTCTCAATGATATGATCTATAAAGGGCAGGGGGAAATGATCCTTCTTGGTGGCCTGGTTGAGTCATCTGTAATCTACGCAGACCCTCTAAGAAGTGGGTACCTGGGTAGCGATCTCCTCTCCGGACTCCGTGACAACAGTAGCGATGCCCGTCTTCTTGGGCACCACATGCAACGGACTGACCCACTTGGAGTCGGATATGGGGTAGATAAAATCGGCGCTCCACCACTTCGAGATCTCCTTCATGACAACCTCTCTCAGATTCGGGTTCAGCCTCCGCTGGAACTCACGCGACGGCTTTGCCTCATCCTCGAGATGGATGTGGTGAGAGCACAGAGCCGGACTGATCCCCTGGAGATCTGCTACGATCCATCCTATCGCCTTGCGATTCTTTTCAAGAACTTCCCTCAGACGGGATTCTTGCTCTCCACTCAAATCAACGGAGATAATGACTGGGTACATCTCATGCTCACCTGCAAGGAACCTATACTTTAGCGACACAGGTAGTGGCTTCAGCTCTGGACATGTCGGTGCTGGCAAATATGTCTTCTGAAGAATCCGAGTGTATGCGACCAAATCGGCACAGGAGAAAGAGAACTCTCGCTCACAAACTGGATCTGGAGAAGGCTGCTCTGCTGGACTGTCTCTGCTCTGCATGGCATCTACCTCCTCCCTAGATGCAGGCTCAGTGGAAGTCAGACATGGGATAAGATCATCAAACTCTGCCCAATCAACATCTGACTCTGAGGGATCTATATCATCATCACAAACAACTCTGTCTCACGGTCGAGAACTGAATCTGCTGGCTAAAAAGTATCCAGGACCAGGAATGTGCTCTCCAAGCTATCCTCTGCTGGCGTCTCTGCATCAACGGTCTCTGAAGATGAGAGGATGGCCTGTGCGGCTGGATCTGCCCACACTGCCTCGTCATCTGTGATCACAAAATCGTAGTCCTGGTGGATGTCTGGCTCTGACTCTATCATCTGCTCTGAATCTGTGCTCGGCTCTGAGCATGTTGAATCTCTGACTTTGATGTCCTCAACTATCTCTATTTGTACACTTTCGCCCTCGATGCGAAAGTATACCTTCCCGCTATCATGGTCGGTCACTGCCTTGGCTGTGGCCAAGAACGGGCGACCTAGAATGATGGGGGTATCGGTCACAGACTCAGGGATCTCCATGTCCAACACAACGAAGTCCACAGGGAATTGCAGGCCCTGAATCATGATGACAACATCCTTCAGCAACCCCTTCGGCCTCTTGACAGATCGATCAGCAAACTGAAGGACTGTCCTGCTCTGTCGTAGAGTGCCCAACTCGAAGCGGTCGAGAAGGGCTGCCGGAAGTAGGTTGATCGAAGAACCGCTGTCTAATAGAGTACAGTTGAACCTCTGCTCACGGATATGGCATCTGACATACGGGGCTTCTGAATCTGGCCTCTTGGTCGGCAGACCGTTCTGAATCGCGAAACACGTGGCTCTGGTCAGCACATGGATCTCTGACTGGTGGTTCCTCCTCTTCCTCCTAACTGTAGTCCTGTCTCTGAGTGATCTCTGGAGTAGAGGGATGTGCTTCAAGGCCTCCTGAAGAGTCAGCTGAATGTGAAATCTGTCGATCATCTGCTGGCTGAACTCTTCCTGCTGCTTTTTTTTTGGGATTTTCTGTTTTCTTCCCCTTCCCCATGTGAAGTGCTCGTGGAAAGGGGATCACAGGGTCCTTCTCAGATGAAGGACTAGGAGAGGGTCTAGGCTTCTCAAGCTCGGCATAATCCATACATACATCATCATGAACCACAGGTGTATCAGAAGAAAATAAACCCTTTCCTTTATTTCCAGATAAGTCCTGCGATACAAGAATAGACGGAAAGACTACAGGACTAGCAGAAGTAGAAATGGTGGCATCAGCACCACCCTCAGTAGATCGACTCGCGGTATCAGAACCGCGCTCTGGCTCGGCAACTATGGTGGCGTTAGTACCACCTCCTCCATCTGGTGAAGCGACGACATCAGTACCATCAGTGGAATCAGTATCCATGGTGGCGTCAGCACCACCGTCATCATCTCTCGTGGCATCAGTACCGCGCTCCTCCTCTCCTGGCGCTCTGGAAGTAGCGTGGGAACGTCGCTCAGACGAGGCGCCGCCTGCTGGCATCCTACCGCTCCTAAGTGTGACAAAGTTAGTATCAAAAAGATAGGCAGACATATCACCAAAAGCATCACTAGGAGTGGCATACTCTGTGAAATCTACCTGCTCAGACTTCCTCTTCAGGTTGTTCGGGTTTGGCTCAATCTGTGTAGGGATGGCGGACTTCCCTCTCACGATCTCCCGCACCTCCTGACGGAACTCATCCATCTCCTGTCTAAAAGTAGCCTACTGATTGTTCAGGAGGCGGTCTATGTCGTCTAAGGCGGGGTTCTCATATGGTGGCCCATGAGAACCTGGCGGGTGGCCTCGCTGGTAGTGAGGTTGCTGCTGTGGCTGGTGCTGTGGGTGAGAGGGGTACTGTTGAGGACGAAACTGCTGCTGAGGCTGATCATGCCTCCAAGAATGTCCCTGTTGATATGGACGAGAACCATACTGGGATGACTGCTGCTGCAGCTGCTGCTGCTAGTACACTGGGGGCTACTGCTGCTGGTGATCTCGCTGATGGCCGTACTGGCCACCCTGACCTGAAGGCTGCTGTGGGAGCTGCCACCTCCGGCCGACCAACAGAATCCGGGATGGTCTCGTCAGATACCGAGATGGGGTCGGTCGTGCCAAATCTCGTTGACGTCCATCAACGGCTTAGGATCGTAGGAGAGTGGCGGGAGTACTGCCAGAGGCTGATCCGGCTGGTAGACCACCATCTGAGTATCTAGGGATGGTAGTGACTGGTAGTACGACTGTGGCTGCTGGTAGGCTCCGCCTGTACAAGGTGGACCTATCTAGGCTGGCTGGAGCTGGAGCGCTAGGACGAGCTGTCACTGCCACTCGGATCTCCTCGTGACTAAAGACGGGTCTGAAAAGCCATCTGTGCCTCCTGGAGACACATGATCTGTGTCTTCAATTCACTCAGCGTCTGTGCCATCTGATCCATCTGCGATATGCTCTCGCACTGCTTCTTCTCTATGATCTCCATCCGGTCCAGCTTCTCGCAGATAATGCCCATGTCGGCGGCTGTGGACTCGACCTCTACGGCTGCTGCTGATGAAGTAGAAGGACCGACGTCGACCTGTGCTATCCTCTGGTACTACACGGTCTGTGGCTGGGGGTGTCCCTGTGTATATAGTCGGGTCTGGGACATCACTGTGTAGTTCTCGGCCATTTCCTCATAGATGGCCCAGACCTGATCATGATCCTTTGCGAAGTAGGACCCCCATAAGAAGCATTCACCAGGCCCTGCAGCTCTGGTGTCAACCCGTAGAAAAAACTCTGAACTAAGTTCAGCTTCGAAATGTCATGGTGCGAGCATCTATCTGTGAGCTCTCTAAACCTCTCCCATACCTCGTGAAACTGCTCGTTGGGGAGCATGGAGAAGTTGTTGATCATGGCCCTTGCTGCATTCGTCCGTCCGAGTGGATAGTACTTGTTCAAGTACTCGGTGCGGAGCTGCTCCCAGGTGTATACAAACCTCCCTAAGTGCTTCAGCCAGTTGGTTGCTCTGTCTGCCAGGGAGAAAGGAAAAGCAATCATCTTGATGGTATCCTCGTCCACCTAACGGTCGTGGACGGTGCTGCAGATCATCTTGAACTCCTGGAGATGAAGATGGGGCTCCTCAGTGGCGAGCCCATGGAACTGGGGTAGAAGATGAAGAGTGTTCAGGGGGAACTTGAAGTCCCCCACGATAGCTGGTAGAACAACCCAACGATGCGTCAAAGTCAATCCGGGGTTGTGCAACTCCCACATCGATCTCGGAGGCTCTGCTGTTGTTGCTGTTGCGGCTGCTGCCGCATCACCGGGTATCCTCGGTCCATCTCTGGAACCGTGCTCCTCGTGGTCGGCTCTCATCTCCTCCATCTCTCTCCTCATCTCAATCATAAAGGCACCCTGATCCCTCAACTACTGCTGAACTGTCTCAAGGGAGGCGATCAGGGTGCTGTTGGTCGCACCCTGGTCCAGGATAAATGTTTTCTCTCCTCGGGGACCTCCGGTGCGGTCATCACTGCTGCCGGCCATGGTCTCTTCAAAGGCAAAAGACCCAAACTCAGGTACCGATAAATCATCAGTCTGCTGCCTCGCATCTGACACTCATGTCTCAGGAGTGGTAGAAGGGTGGTCAAGGGGGAACAGGGCGGAGTCGAACTCGGGATCAGAGAGCGGGTCTGGGCTCTCGCGAACCGACCTAGATGAGTGGGCTGGAGTACTGAAGAGCGGTGCAGCCAGAGGCTGCCTAAGGGACCTCCGACCCATCGTCGTGATCTTGCGAGTCGGGCGGATGGGATCTGGAATCAACTATGATGAGCAAACAAACCCCAGATTCACCTACTCAACGCCAGCTGAAGGCAGTAAGAGTTCGGTCAATTATCTTGTTAGTTTTTATTAGGATATCAAGTCAAGATAGCAGAGCCATTACGTGACCTGTTGGGAATCCAATCCATCGAACAGACTGTCCCGTATAAAAGGCCGGTAGTCTGATCGAGGCTCGGATATGGCTCTATCCTAGTGTGCGGGTCACTCTCTCGCGCATGCAAACCAGACAATGAGGGGGTTGCTCTCCCCAAGACAAATTTTTATGGTGAGTGTCTTTTAGGGTCAAGTTGAGTTAGCAGTCCCAAATTTATGGTTTTAATTTTTTAGGTATTTTTCAATATCAAACAATGCCTAACGAATTTTTCGGTTCTCCTGGTTATTTAAAGTCCAAAACAGGGGGAGAAGACGAAAAAGCCGATGCGCGAGAATCAATGATGCATGCAGAGTAAGAAATGCGTACCTGACTCCATCAGTCTACATGCAGAGTGATCCGCACATAAAATAAATGACAGAATATAAACTACCTATATGATGCACGCAGAAAATCGGCCCTAAACAAAGCAATTTCTACGCGAAAGAACGGTAGCCGAGTACTCGAGCCTAGGTCCGGAGTCCTATCTTGGGAGCCACTCGGTGTCCGCCACAACGGATCCTGCACGCGCTGTATGTGACTCCTCAAGGCACGTGGACCGGAGCTCTAATAAGCAGCTTTTTCTTGTGAATTAATTATTTAGGTCTAATTATTCGAGCTATAAGAATAGTCAAGCAATTAGGTGTTGGGATCCTAAAAAATTACATCACAATCAGTCAAAATCCTAAGCTAAGGCTGAAAATCCGCGTAAATCAGGCAAGTAGTAAATAAACCGTCGAAAAACCACGTAAAAACCACGAAAAATCGGTGGGGTCCCCCGAGCACACCGGTGCTCGGCAAAACAGACCCCGAGAGTCTAAGTGTCTCTATCTTGTCCCTATATTATTACAACAGTTCAAATAATCTGACGGAAAAGTAAATCTAAGCTAAACCTAATCTACAGTTAATCCACGTGGCTATTCCGCGGCTCCACACTCCTGCTGTCTCCTTGTGCTCTCCTGCAGCTCCGTGCAGAAGGGAGCCGCCTCCGATTCCTACGGTTGCGTGGGCTCCTCGAGAGGAGCTGCCTCGATCCTCGGGCCCTCGCAAGTAAACAAAAAGAGTGTCAAACTAGATAAATGTATAAACAAGTCATGTGAAATATATACAAAAATATCTATAGAAAGCCGCAAAAAAGAAAACCGCGGAAAGAATCAAAAGTGACTACTAAGCCGTGCTCCCCGGCAATGGCGCCATTCTATTGACCCAAAAATCCCACTATCAGGATCTGATATAAATAGTCAGAGTCACTGTGATCCAAAGAGAGAAATCTGTGTCAATCAAGAAAAAGAGAAACAGACCACCAATCAAGCAGATAAAACAAGAAAATCAAAAATAGTGGCCCTGGCTATGAGATTAGCCTGGTGTAGCACCTAGGGTCGGAATCAGGGAGCACGAGTTGGACGTGCGGCCTACAAAGTAGTCAAAAATGAAATAAAACAAAAACAAATATTTTTGGTGGTTTTTAAATATTTTTATATTTTTTTGGATTTTTAATAATGAAGGAAAATAATGAAAAGGCAAAAACAATCACATTCAACAAATTATTTAAACACTTTAAAAAGTTCCAAAAATTCAAACAAAAATATTTTTATGTTTTTTAGGTTTTTTACTATTTTTAGTGAATTTTTGAGATTTTTCAGATTTTTGTAGATTTTCTAAAAATCAAAGAAGGAAGAAATACTGTGCTACTTGTTGGACATGTGAGCCCACGGCGAGCCATTATGCAATAAATGTTATTGCAAATATCATTCCCTGATCTGAAATGAAGAATCATTAATTTGCATAATAGGTCCCTCTGTACAATTAGGGTTATGTACCATGGCTGTCTTAATGATCATACAGCTATTGATTCAATTATTGAATCATAGAGGCTGGTGTTTGGATGAATATCTAAAGGGTTATATTGAGGACTCATCAAGCACCGTCAAATGATTGTTAAGATGTGATCTCCAGCCTGAGTAGGAGATGGCAATCCTTTTCTCACATAGGCTGATATCTGACCGACCTCTTGATGCAGGTCCTCTGCATAGGAATAGAGATTCGGAGGTGTCAGATTAGTTAGGTCAAAGAGTTGACTTAACGAGATCGAGATAACCTAAGTCCTATGTTGAATGCTGTCACAGCATAGGCACGCATCCTCTGACCGGAGACAGATGTATTGCTATATGTCTGAGTATGCACATTTGACAGACCAATAGGTTGATGACCTAACCAAGGTCTATACACCGGCGCGTTGGTGTGCATATAAGGGCATATGAGTAATACGATCTCTCAAAGGGATCATACAGGTTCACTACTGAACCGGAAGACATGAGCTCACTCATGAGATATTGGGAAGAATCAAATTCCGTGCACGGTCATCTTGCTTTGGAAGCTTGACTGAATTTGTAGGTTTGATATATACTTTTGGAAAGTATATGATCAAGACCTAGGTATGATATATGCTTTTGGAAAGTATATGATCGATACCAAATCCCAATGATCAAATGAGAAACTTAGTGATCAAACCCTGAAGAAGACAGTGTAAAATAGATCTCGATCTTCGGGTTGACCATGGGTCTTCCAGTATGCAGGATGTACAGGTATTGGGAATACCTGAAGGGTGATGTGATCATAAACGATTGTATATCCATGACGCTTCCATTCCGAGGGAGTGATGAAACCGGTCTGGATTTTGGTGACTCCTTTCAGTAGAGAAGCGATCCGATCTTAGTCCAAGTGTTGGACATTGGTCTGAATGAGATTCAGATTCAATGAGAAGATTGGATTTGCGGTCTTGATTTAATCAAGCATCTGTGGGAGGTTCGTAAGATCTGGATTTGAGATAATATCTCAATATCCAAGTCACTATACGTGGAATAGTACAATCGCCCTGTCCTTATCTCCAAGTATCTGCGGAGAAAGCACATTATTTTTGAAAGGGTTCAAGAATAATTATTTTGATGAAATATCCAAGCAAGGACTTGATGATTAAATGAGATTTAATTATCAAGCTTAAATATGAATATGATTCATATTGTGAAAATGATTATCTAAGATAATTAAATGGGATTTAATTATCAAGGATTAAGAGAATGTGGATAATACTATCCATGATATATGTGTATTATAATTGTGATTTATAATATGTATATATAAGAGAGAGAATTTATGTAAATAGCATTTGTTAATTAATATTGTGGATTGGATTCACATTTATTAATTAATTGGAAATGCAATTTACTAATTAGTTTGGGTTGTGAATATGATTCACATAATATTCAATGGCATGATTGAAATATTCACAAATTAATTTGGAATTAATTTGGTGAATATTTTTGTGATTAATTAAGAAATAATAAGATAAATAAAAGGGAGCCAAATAGCCACCATGCATAGGTGGCGTCACCCATGAATTGTTCATGGGTGACGCCCCCCCCCTTTTTAGGAGGTTGGTTAACTCCACTTCATTTATCATGTTATCTCTTGATTAATTAATTTTAAATTGTTGTTGTTGAACAACAATCCTAGCCATTGATTTATCATGGACCAAGCATAGCCCTTGGATCCATGTGTCCCATGGATTGAGATCCATTGGATCCTAAACTAGTATAAAAGGAGGACTAGGGTAGCCTTTCCAAGGTACATCATTAAGAGTTGTACAAGGTGACAACTCTCTCCCTCTCTCTTTCTCATTCTCGCCCTCTCTCTCTTTCTCTTCTCCATTAAGTGGCCGTCCACTTTGTATTGAGAAAGGAGAGACTCTCGGCTTCTTCTTCGACGACTCGTGGATCTCCATCTTCTTTGGAGTTGCTTACTCTAAAGGAAGACGACGGATTTCGTTTGACGAAATCGGGGGAGCCATCGCTTGGATCTTCATCGAGGATTGCGGGAAGGAACGTGACTCATCATCACGCCCGCAAGTGCGTTCTTCGTGGATCGGACTTAAGATAGGAGGATCTCTACTTTGGGATCTCGCGATCACAACCACGCTTCAAGAGGTATTCCTTGTACTTTGCGGTTTGATGAAACGATCCGAGAAGTGTTCTCGTGATCATGTGGTTTCATCTTTAAAGTTAAAATTTTAATTTCCACTGCATCTAGCAACTAGTGCGACTAGTTGCTCCGATTGCATACGATGCGATCGACACGCTTCCGTGATGCGCTTGAGGATTCTCAATATCCTTCAAGTGGTATCAGAGCCATAGGTTGAATAAGGTTTTGGATATGATCCATAGACCTTAGACGATTTGGTTCTTGAAAGGGTTGCGAAATTTTTTACTGCATTTCAATTTTCGCACCTCTGTCTAATTGAATTTTTCTGTACTGTTTAAAATGTTTAAACACGAAATTTTCAATTGGATTTTGTTCCCCATTAAACAAGGAAACCATAGAACTTGAGTTTACTAAATTTGGACTTTATTTGCTCAAGATATGGCTTTTTGAATATGACTATATTCACTGTTGCGGGAACTGCGGATTTGAACGTGATTAATGAGATAATTACGGTTTTAATCCGCCTCGAAATGCGTGAATTATCACTTGAGTTCTTTAATAAATCAAATAAGCAATCTTTGGAAACTGAGTTTGCATTTTTTGGATTTAAATTGATCAAGATAAGTTAATTTTAGTGATTGGGGGTCACTGCTGGAAATTAACAATTTCTTGATCTTGAACCTTGTGATATGTCATTCAATTATCATGATGAAAATTAATTGTTAATTTTCTAAAATAATTAGTGATAAATATTTGTGAAATATTTAAAGAAATAATTATTTCATTGAATGACATTTGCCTAAACCACAATGATAAGATATTAGATCTTGATCATTGGTTCATCAACAAACATTGCTTTCATGAAAACCATAGTTTATCCTACAATTGTTGTAGGACAACTTTTACATGAAAACCCCTTTTGCTTGAATAGGATTGGGGATTTGTCTAGCAAATCTCCTTATAATCAAAAATGTTTTGATGTATATTATATGGTATAATTTCGGTTGAAAAACCGAAGAACATCTCAAAGTACATGATGGTCTATCTGGTATTATCCTTTCCCGAGGCGGATGTGGTGCCTAGTCGGAGAGCATTGGGGTCGCGGGTTGCAACGTATGTGGTCCGTCCCACTCTCGTCGGTACTGGCCATGACAGCGGGTAGGGACTGTATAATACTGGAGACAGACAATGTGTATTTTTCTAATTATTAAAATTCGAATAATACGTACTTTGAGTATATACCTACTATTCAAGTAAAAGACATGTTTGTTGATTGATGATTGGATTAATGATTAATTTAATATGATTAAATTAATTATATCCAATAAACACTCTATTTTGAATAGATGTGTATTTCCCTTGGAAGAATTAATTATGTGAATATGATTCACGATAATTAATTACAATTTGAATATGAGGTGGAGGATCACATAAGTGACATCCATGGTCTCCCGTCAAGGCAAATGATTTCGTCGCCAGTTGTTGTGTATAGGAGACGCCTGTCCGAGGTGACAGATCCTATATATGATTTAATTGGATCGGGTTCTTTGCTTCTCGAAAGAGTAAGGCCGTATACGTAGTGACCCCAATATCGGGTCCTCATATTATTGGGGCGATATTGGATTGCGTATAGCGAGTATTAAGCCTGTTGACGGTTGGTTCAATTAATGACGGGTCAACATCATCTTTGGGGTGGTGGGCCCGGGTGTTAAAGACCGAATTGGGAGATGCAAGTTGGATTTTGCAAAGCGGAATGTGTTCCCGCTTCTTTTTATCCGAGTTGTAGGTTCTCATATTATTGGGATGCAACAAAGATAGGAAAGGAGATCCCAGATCTTGCTAGAGATATAATGGTAAGAATATCTCTTACATTGAAAGTGATTAAGGGAATGAACTTTCAGTGTTGACAAGGTAAGACAACTTTGATATAAAAATTCCTAAATCAAAGTAAAATATGTATATATAATATATATACCCTTATGCAAATTTCTTATTTCAGATAATCCTTCATTAAACCCACTCAATGTTATACTCAATGATAACCAGTAAAAATATCTTGGATTGGACTCATGATCCAGATATTGTACTTGCAATTGGACACATAATGTATGTGGTTGCAGTGTGCAAGTCCCCTCAACATAATGAGGAAGGGCAATTAAATAAGACAATAAGACATCACCTTAGGGTTTGTATGTCTCTATAGTCTTGATCTTTCATCGAGTGTACTTTGGAAGTGACATGTCGATGGTGATCGTAATTTTCGAATAATCCTTATAAAATAAAAGAAGATATTTTAGCATACATATGTGCTCGAGACATTTAATCTTAAATGACATGGTTCTCTGCATTATGTAGAATGGTAGCTCGAAAGAGATGTATTCAAAACGTTTGAATACCTACCTGAACCTAAGTCTCTAAGAGTTAAGATGTTTGTAGATATGATGAGTGTCATCATTCTATTATCTATACTCTAGTCATTCATGAAGCTTCATAATATTCATATTGTATGAATTTAATGAAGCATGTATAAATGTTGAAATGCTCTTATATTGAAATCCTTTGAATTCAACATAAGAGATTCTTTGTCTTAAACAATGGTTGTTTATTGATGAAGAGAGCACAGTGGAAGCATGGGTCGGACCCGAGTAAGAAGAAAAGTCAAAGAGTTGACCTACTTCTGTGACTTCCATATCACATCCAAAGAGTTGGATGAATGTCAATGCTGCAATAAGTTGATGTGTTGATAGTATGACTATCAAGTCTGTCTAAAATCCTTAGTGAAGGACTCAGATAGAGCATCAGAATAATCTACATATAATCATTGACTCTGACTTTCTTATTTCATAAGATAAAGTCTGATAATTGTATCCCAATCTTCTAATGACATTTGCAATTGATTGCATATATATATATATATATATATATATATTAGAAGATTAGAAATTTGATCTTAGGGTTTAGTGGTCATCTACATGGATATTGATGTAATTGTTGCAGCAATCTCTGTTGGATAGATAGACTTCATATTCTCAGTAGGAGAGTCCTTAGTCTTGGAGAATGTCTCTATGACCTAGATAGTAGAGTACACTCATTGTTTGTTTCCAAATGTTGGAAATAAACATGAACTCTGAGATAGAACTATCATAAAGAGTTATGATGGAAATATTTTAGATAGTAATCTAACATCTAGTGGACTCCACGAAATTAGAAAAATTAATGAATGGTTCATTAAGATTTCTAACACTGAAAATCAAACCTTATAAGATCAATAGGAGGATGAAAGATCATTTGACAATGATCTGGCATCAAGCCTTGGACATTTGTCTGTTGATTTGATCAATAGACTAGTAAGATATGAAACTTTAGAATGTCTAAAATTTCAAATCTTACATGCTTGTGAATATTGTATTCAAAGTAAAATGTCCAATACACCCTTCTCTAGGAATGGTGTTAGATGTCGAGGTATTCAAGATCTCATACATATTGATGTATGTAGATCATCTATATCATAGTAAACATTATGGATATATGATATCTATTGATGATTATGTATGATATGAGATTTCTTCTCTTCACCTGAGAAACCTTTGAAATATTCAAAGAGATCACAATTTTGGTTTAGAACCAAAGTTTGGAGAAAGATGAAATGAATTTGATCTAACCTAGGTAGCTTGTACCTATTAGATAAAATTCAAAGAATACCTTATGGAGATATGAATATCATTTCTATCTCACTCCTCCTAATACACCTAAACTCAGTGGAGTTGTAGGGAGATACAATTGGATCATGTGTGACATGATTTGATCAATGATGAATTTTAGCATAATTATCCTCTTAGTTTCCTGGTATATATGTGTAGTAGAGACTACAATATATATCCTTAATAAGGTTCCATGGATGTAAGCTGGAATCTAGCACTTGAGAGTGCTACTTCATTAGGAAAATAAAGTATGGTATTGGATACCTACTTTATGACCTTGAGATTCTTAAAAGATCTCATCTCTGAGAATGTGATTCTTGGAGGATTGAGACTCTTGAGAATCAAGATGAAAATGAAGTAAAGGAACTCATTTAATCTTGAGAAGATAATGAGGCTCCTGAAATCGGAAACTAAAAGGGACAATTAAAGTGAAGCACTAATACCTCTTCAAATAAGTTTGAGGATGTATTCCATGTGTCAGTTGAGTATGACAATGATCGGACTTCATGTGATGAAGCTCCTGAGGATCGTGACGTGGAAAGATGGATATTAGCAATAAAGTCTAAAGTAGACTTCATATACAAGTGGTGTATATGGACCCTAGAGGATCCACCTATAAGGGTTTGACCCATTAAGGTGTAAATGGATCTTCAAGAGAAGAGGGAACCTGATGAGAAGGTAGAGACCTTCAAAGCTCGGTTCGTAGCCATAAGCTACACACCGGAAGAGAAGACATTGCTTGCAATGAGACTTGCTCTTCGGTAACCATTCTTAAAATCATCAGAATATTGCTAATCTTAGCTACACAACTTGACTATTGCATCTTCAGGATGTAATTCAAGATTGCATTCCTCTAAGAATACCTCTCTAAGGATATTCACAATGAAGTAGCCCCAGGGCTTCATGGTCGAGGAAAGTAAGGTGTGAAAGCTAAAGAAATCCATCTGTGGACTCAAATAAGCTTCTTGAAGTTGGAACATAAGATTTGATGAAATTATAAATGTTATGATTTCAAATAGAATCTTGATGTACCATGTGAAGCTTAGTGGGAGTGCCATTGTGTTCATCGTGCTAAATGTAGATAATATCCTAATCATTTGGAATGATATAAGGATGAGAATAAGTGTTTTATAGACTGGCTATTCCATACCTTGAGATATGGTCTCAAGAATACCTCTTAGATCTTAGTTCTGAAGTTGTTCAGAAGCAAAGAAAAGAGGGTATTGGGACTGTCACATTTGTAGTACACCTTGGACATATTCCATTCCTGGAAATTCCAAGAAAGGCTTCCTTCCTTGAGATTTGGTACTGACCTATCTAAAGGAATAACACCTCAAAGAGTTGAGGAAGTGAATGCTAGAACTGCTTGCACTTGTGCATCAGTTACGGAAAGCTAAGTGTATGCTAGATGTGTACAAAAGCCAGATATCGGCCATGCAGTGGGAGTAGTAAACTGTTACTAATCCTACTATGGAGAAAGAACACTTGATTGCAGAAATAACAAAATCTTCATAGATGACAAGATTTTTGAGATGGTGATCTCAAAGTCATATCTTCAAAAGCTTAAGACTTTATAGATAGAGATCTAAAAGGTCTTAACTGTGGATACCTTGGGAGATAGTGATCTCCAGGAATAAGGGTATTCTGATAAGGATTATGGAAATACTGGTTATAATAGTTATAGAGCAATAGTGTCAAGGACACTATAACTGCTTTGACTAGATTGAGTATTGGTTGCATTAGATGCAACATTCGCATTGGATGCGAGCACTGTTACCTAGGGATATGCAAGTGCCGTAAAAGGACTTGGCATAGTCTTTTGGGAACAGAGTGACTGATCAGCTTACCTAGCTATTTCTAAATAGCCTATGATTGTCACATGAGTGCGGGTTTAAATGATTAGCCCATTAATGGCTCTTTGGGCTAGTGGGAGATTGTTGGACATGTGAGCCCACGGCGAGCCATTATGCAATAAATGTTATTGCAAATATCATTCCCTGATCTGAAATGAAGAATCATTAATTTGCATAATAGGTCCCTCTGTACAATTAGGGTTATGTACCATGGCTGTCTTAATGATCATACAGCTATTGATTCAATTATTGAATCATAGAGGCTGGTGTTTGGATGAATATCTAAAGGGTTAGATTGAGGACTCATCAAGCACCGTCAAATGATCCAGCCTGAGTAGGAGATGGCAATCCTTTTCTCACATAGGCTGATATCTGACCGACCTCTTGATGCAGGTCCTCTGCATAGGAATAGAGATTCGGAGGTGTCAGATTAGTTAGGTCAAAGAGTTGACTTAACGAGATCGAGATAACCTAAGTCCTATGTTGAATGCTGTCACAGCATAGGCACACATCCTCTGACCGGAGACAGATGTATTGTTATATGTCTGAGTATGCACATTTGACAGACCAATAGGTTGATAACCTAACCAAGGTCTATACACCGGCGCATTGGTGTGCATATAAGGGCATATGAGTAATACGATCTCTCAAAGGGATCATACAGGTTCACTACTGAACCGGAAGACATGAGCTCACTCATGAGATATTGGGAAGAATCAAATTCCGTGCACGGTCGTCTTGCTTTGGAAGCTTGACTGAATTTGTAGGTTTGATATATACTTTTGGAAAGTATATGATCAAGACCTAGGTATGATATATGCTTTTGGAAAGTATATGATCGATACCGAATCCCAATTATCAAATGAGAAACTTGGTGATCAAACCCTGAAGAAGACAGTGTAAAATAGATCTTGATCTTCGGGTTGACCATGGGTCTTCCAGTATGCAGGATGTACAGGTATTGGGAATACCTGAAGGGTGATGTGATCATAAACGATTGTATATCCATGACGCTTCCGTTCCGAGGGAGTGATGAAACAGGTCTGGATTTTGGTGACTCCTTTCAGTAGAGAAGCGATCCGATCTTAGTCCAAGTGTTGGACATTGGTCTGAATGAGATTCAGATTCAATGAGAAGATTGGATTTGCGGTCTTGATTTAATCAAGCATCTGTGGGAGGTTCGTAAGATCTGGATTTGAGATAATATCTAAATATCCAAGTCACTATACGTGGAATAGTACAATCGCCCTGTCCTTATCTCCAAGTATCTGCGGAGAAAGCACATTATTCTTGAAAGGGTTCAAGAATAATTCTTTTGATGAAATATCCAAGCAAGGACTTGATGATTAAATGAGATTTAATTATCAAGCTTAAATATGAATATGATTCATATTGTGAAAATGATTATCTAAGATAATTAAATGGGATTTAATTATCAAGGATTAAGAGAATGTGGATAATACTATCCATGATATATGTGTATTATAAATGTGATTTATAATATGTATATATAAGAGAGAGAATTTATGTAAATAGCATTTGTTAATTAATATTGTGGATTGGATTCACATTTATTAATTAATTGGAAATGCAATTTACTAATTAGTTTGGGTTGTGAATATGATTCACATAATATTCAATGGCATGATTGAAATATTCACAAATTAATTTGGAATTAATTTGGTGAATATTTTTGTGATTAATTAAGAAATAATAAGATAAATAAAAGGGAGCCAAATAGCCACCATGCATAGGTGGCGTCACCCATGAATTGTTCATGGGTGACGCCCCCCCCTTTTTAGGAGGTTGGTTAACTCCACTTCATTTATCATGTTATCTCTTGATTAATTAATTTTAAATTGTTGTTGTTGAACAACAATCCTAGCCATTGATTTATCATGGACCAAGCATAGCCCTTGGATCCATGTGTCCCATGGATTGAGATCCATTGGATCCTAAACTAGTATAAAAGGAGGGCTAGGGTAGCCTTTCCAAGGTACATCATTAAGAGTTGTACAAGGTGACAACTCTCTCCCTCTCTCTTTCTCATTCTCGCCCTCTCTCTCTTTCTCTTCTCCATTAAGTGGCCGTCCACTTTGTATTGAGAAAGGAGAGACTCTCGGCTTCTTCTTCGACGACTCGTGGATCTCCATCTTCTTTGGAGTTGCTTACTCTAAAGGAAGACGACGGATTTCGTTTGACGAAATCGGGGGAGCCATCGCTTGGATCTTCATCGAGGATTGCGGGAAGGAACGTGACTCATCATCACGCCCGCAAGTGCGTTCTTCGTGGATCGGACTTAAGATAGGAGGATCTCTACTTTGGGATCTCGCGATCACAACCACGCTTCAAGAGGTATTCCTTGTACTTTGTGGTTTGATGAAACGATCCGAGAAGTGTTCTCGTGATCATGCGGTTTCATCTTTAAAGTTAAAATTTTAATTTCCACTGCATCTAGCAACTAGTGCGACTAGTTGCTCCGATTGCATACGATGCGATCGACACGCTTCCGTGATGCGCTTGAGGATTCTCAATATCCTTCACTACTGTCCAGCCAGGTTTCAAAGACCAATTTAAAATATTAAATGGTCCTGTAAAAGCTGGAGGTATTTTTTTATGAAAACTAGAAATAATAAACAAAATTCAGAAGAAGAGTTTATTGTTTTTGGAATTATCTATAATTTTCTAGATTTTTTATGAGTTTTTAAGGGTTTTTTTTGAATTTTAGGGTTTTTGTATATCCAAAAATCATGAAAACTGCACAGAAATCAAACACACAAAAACTAACAACTCCTATTTTTTTTAGAATTTTTGAAAGAGTTTTAATATGTTTTATGAATTTTTAATCTGGACAGAGGCAAAAACAAAGGTATTTGATATTTTAAAAATAATAAGAAGCCACAAAAATGTACCCAAAAATTAGGGAAATTTTTACACAGTGGCAGGAGCCACGTATCCCATTTTCACACGATTTGGGTTAAATTTGATATTTTATTTAAATAAAAAACAAGCACACAGTGCACATGGACCTATTCGCAATAAAAAGTATCTCTAAGGGTTGAAAAGTAACAAAACCAGGAGGCTGGGGGTCTGATGAACACGAAATTTTCCTCTTTAAAATTGGTGAATTGTAGTATAGGAAGCGAATTTCGGTTGATCAAAATACCACAATCTTTGAATGTTGTGGAATATTTTACTTGGCAAGTGTACCAAGGTCGAACACAGGGACACGACTGCCTAATTTGTGTATCGAATTTTGATTTAAGCAAAACCCAATGTAAATTAATTTCAATTTCAGGTCCTCATGATGAATATGCAATTAACGAAGCGATGCCATGATGCATGCATTTTTTTATAGGTTTTTATGTAATTTAAAGATGACACATGAGCAAATATGCAAGAGAAATTATGTACAGATTTAAGACTACAATTATACCCTAAAATGTGAGCAACACTACATAAAAAGAAATCAGAGTCAATTTGAACACATCAATAAAAATCGGTCATCAAATCAAAGCAAGACAAGGAGAGCAAGGTCCCATTTTACACATACAAATTCACTTTAATTAAAACAGAAGCAAATGAGACAATTAAGCATGCTGAGATGAAAAGGACAAAACAAGGATCAAAACGACATTAAAATCATGCAATTTGGACCTATGATGCTCAAGTTATGCTAAAAACAGTGCAGGGGCATAATTGTAATAAAAATGCAATAAAAAAAGGGATAAATATTGCATTTAGGTCCCTAGAGGGACCTAAATGCAAATACCAAAAATTTCCTGGGCCTTTATGCAATTTCTCCATTGCGCGCAGGGGCCTTTTTGTAATTTCAGAAACTATGGAGGGCTTCTCTGTAAATTACTCAGACACGCACGTAAGGTACGTGCTTGGGGACCAAAATGTAATTAGCAATTCTTCCAGGGTCTGACATGCAAATTACCCACCACCTCACGTGCAAGGCACGTGAGGGCTAGGCTCGGGTCTGCTCCGCAGGTTCGGGCACACGTGGCTGCACTGGGTGGCTCAGGTCGAGGCTCGGTAGGACCCGAGCCTGTAGCTTCGTTTGGAGCTTCGGTGCCGCGTGTCTTTATCTCGACCGTCCGATCCATCTGATCGGACGGTGACTGTATGTCGTCCTCCTCCGCAGGTCACTAGAGAAGGCGGGGCTCCAGTGACCTGCCATTCGCTCCACCACCGTATCTATGAGCTTCTGAAGGTTGGGAAGGACAACTGGGTGGCTGGCAAAGATCTGGGAAGCGCCGCGAGGCTCCGAGGCGGATCGGAGGGGGAAATCGATGGAGCCTCGCCGGCGGAGAGTAGCTTCAAGACGCTCCGATGTCGCCTCCGGCCATTGAGGGTCCTACAAGGGTTAGATGAAGCCGAAGCGTGCGAGTGTGTGAAGTGCAAATGTAATGGGGTGAATGGGGGACGTGTGGGGTGGCTGGAGTGGAGGCCAAGTGCTCCTGCTCCGGCGGAGCAGAGGAGGAGGTGGCGGGAGGTGGACATGGTTGTGGAGAAAGGAGAGGTGGTGACGAAGGGTGTCACGAGGATGAAGGTGACATTGCGAAGCTGGTGGTTGATTTAGATGAGGGTGCAGGTGGCTGTAGTCGAGGGGAAAAAATAGGAGAAAACTCTAGAGAAGAAGAGGGAGGAAGAACCTCGTCGGAGAGGGGAACCCAGTGGAGGAGGTGGTCTAGGATGAGGGTTGTTCGACCCTCCGGTTATGGCTCGACCTGGACGACCAGTCCATGGAGCTTAGCTACCACCGGGGCGGTGGAGCGTACATGGCGGAGATGACATGGATCTCACCGGGGCTCCGGCCGTGGCTGCCTCCTATCGAGGGCTCCTCTGCTGTCACCAGAGAGACAGAGACTGGGCCGAAGCCCCCAATTGGTGGATGCGGTGACAGCGGGTGGAGGGTAGGGATTTATAGGGGGAGGAGGTCGGAGGTTATGAGATGGAGGGGCGGTTTCGACGGAGGTTTTCATGGCGATGGAGTAATGGCGAGGGGAAATGAAGTAGGCGCGAGGATGGCGGAGGGTAGGGCAACGCGTAGGTGGCGTTACGAGCAGGGAAAGGTGGTCTGGGCGACGGGTAAAAAAGGAAGGGGGTGGAGAGGTTGCGAGATGAAACAGTTGGGGGCGAGGGGGTTACAAGGTAGGAGACGACCTGTTGGCCGTTGGATCGTGAGATCCAACGGCTAGGAGGAAGGCGCTAATGGAGGGTTCATATTAGATCCATTGGGCTGATCAGGCGGTTGAGAGAATAGCGTGAGGGAGCGGCTGTGATTGGAAGATGGGGACGATCTAACGACTGAGGTGGAGATGTGTGGTGGTGTCATAGGGAGCGTTGGATGATAGGTCGATTGGATGGCTATGGAGAAGGGGCGACGTGGCATGAGGAAGGCCGTAGGATAGGAAGCAGATCGGAGGGCTGAGATTTAGGCGGGAGTGAGTGGTGATGATTTGATCTGGGATCAAATCATACGGCTAGGTATGGAGGGGTGATGGACGGCGGAGATGAGGGCGATCGGGGGAGATCCAACGACCGAGGGAGGTGCCGGGTGGCGGAAAGAGGAGCGGGCCACGTGGGTGGCCTAGTGGGCGCCACGTGGCCCAATCTGAAAAATTGAAATAAAATTAGAAAGAAAAATAGAGAAGAAATAGTTAGAGGCCGAACTAGGAAAAAGTCAAAACATGAAAGTTGCTCGTCTCGACGAGATCTACAATTCATGTTGGTCAAAAATCCAAAAGAGGTCATTTGTACAAAATGTATTTTTGGGGGTATTTTTAAGGGGATAAAAATACCGATTTTGTGGTTTTGAGATGTTTTTGTATTTTTTAGTGATTTTAAGGGTCAGTTAACTATGGACAATTATTCTATCTAATTTTTAGGGGTTTTTGAGGATAAAAATTACAAGAAAAATAGAGGAAATTAAATGGTAATTTATGTACAATATAGTACATGATAAAAACAAGGAATTACAGGTGATTTTTATTGGATTGAATAAGTAGGGGGTTTAATTTGCAACTTTTAGCATGATGAATACGAGATTCTACATACCCCTATACTTAAACCATGCTCGTCCTCGAGCATCTAAAGAATCAAGGAGTCGGATTAATTCCTGACAGTGCGCATGAAATTTTTCAAGGCTTGATCTTTCGAAGACCCTTGACCTAAGTGATCTTAAAATTCCGGGTTTATCCAAGCTTTAGTTAGAAGGAATCCAAATTCTCTGATTATCATACTCTCGTTTTGTACATATAATATAAGGATGTGACAATTAGTGTACTACATTTCATGAGAGCCGAGTCGATGCATCACTCAAAGTTCCAGTCCCAAAGACTCTCCTCTAGACCTAATCCTCAATACTAGGGAATAAGTCTATTCTTGCTTCAGTCAACCGTCTCATTAGTTTGTCAGACTTGAAATGTTTGATGGACGGCCAGATGATGGAGGTAATGGGATTGTGTCTATTTTTCTCACCCTCACATTGGAACAAGGGGCTCTCGAGTGCCTTTTACTCAACACATATAAAATTTTTAAATTGTTGACCAATGTGTCCGTCAAGAGAGTTGGAGTCGTCTGCACTTGTTTTTCTGGGAATACACCGGGGTGTGTCTCTTTTGAGTATATAAGATACCTTCGACACCCAGACTTGTAGCATTTACGACGCAGAGCCCGTTCTTGGTGACAGCCCGATTCCTTGGTCCTAATTAGCGCTTGGTCCAAGTGGACACTTGAAAATGTTTGGGAGCGCTCGCCATTGGCGGAAGCTCATTTATAATTTGACTTTGGTATTCAGAGCTTTTTCTTTGACATTTCCTTGCTTTTGTTGGCTAGCTCCACTGCTTTTACCAAAAGTTGGCGCACACTGGTCAACAATAATCATTAAGTTTCATCACACCCTGGCACTTTTAGGTAAATATCAAGAGATAGCATATGAATCTTGTTCACATACTGGGTAGGGTTTTTGCTGACACTCAGGTTTTCTGAAGCCTTCTTTAACTTTATCCCATCCTCGAATATCCTCAGATTGGGTCTAAACTCAAATCTCTGGTCCTAGTTCCTCAAGTGATACCTCAACTCAGCTCATCAATCATGCAGTTGTGAAGTGACTGTGCTGATCATATTTTTCTTGAAGGTAGAGATGAAGAGTGCAATATAGCACTCAAATCTTTCAAACCAGGAAAGTGTGGATATTTAAGTCTTAAAGACCCTAATTACTAAGGCATGTTAACTCAGACTCTCAAGATCACAAAAATCTAGTGTCCTCAAAATCCTCAAGCCTTGCGTGAGTGTGAATGTGTCAGGAATGCACCAACTCCTTGGGTTAGTGATTTTTGTGTGATTTTTGTCTTTTGCATATTTTTATGGGTTTTAATAATTATTTTTTTTTTAATTTCTTGGAGAGACAATGATTGGCCTAGGCTCAAATGAATAAAAGTATCCACTCTCAGCCAGTATGGGTGTAAGTACGGGCCGAGACCCGTGATCCTTAAGGACGGTGCCATCTGTAGTGTCCTCTAAACCACCCATTCTACTAAGGGAGACCTAAGTTCCCTCACTGAAAATGTTTACTAGCCAAGTAGTTAGAGTCAAATTCCCAGAAATATTTTAATTTTTTAATTTTTTTTCAATTTTTTAAAAAAGGTTATTTACAAAGATTAATCCCTCAATTTTTTAAGAAAACATTTTTACAAGGTTTTTACAAAACTCAGTTCACAGGTTTACCAAAACTCAGCCCGAAAAATAATTTTCAAAAAGTTTTTTAAAAATACGATCTAAGGTAAAAGTAGATATACAGTATTATACGGTATACCCCCTATACTTAAAATTTGCTATGTCCTCATAGAACAAGTGCCATGAAGCCAAGGCTCGTTTCAAATATAGGGTGATATAGCGGAACTGGGGAGGAGGGTCCCCCTGTACTTAAGCCAAAATCAGCCTAATTACCAAAAGACAGAACGAGGGAGGGATGATCAGGCAGGTCCCCCCTATACTTAGGCTACAAATAGCCTAAGTAAGGTCTGAATTAGGGGGGTGTTATATGATATAGGGATGAGGGGGAGGGGGTTCATGAAATATACACACACACAGAGAGAGAGAGAGAGAGAGAGAGAGAGAGAGACAAGGAGAGAGATATACAGAGGGGGATGGGGTGTGTGTGTGTATGTGCAAATGTTTGTGTGTGTGTGTGGGGGGGGGGTAGATCATCAAGTGATCTACTCCTTTTTTTCCTTTTTTTGTAAAACATGCAATACTAGAAATAAATAT
Organism: Ottelia alismoides; assembly: GCA_037367405.1. Taxonomy (NCBI): domain Eukaryota; kingdom Viridiplantae; phylum Streptophyta; class Magnoliopsida; order Alismatales; family Hydrocharitaceae; genus Ottelia; species Ottelia alismoides. Next base: position 163,914 of record JAZKJV010001634.1, on the reverse strand, counting down.
GTAGATGCAATTTTTTTAACAACAAGCAATGCATTTTGACTGATAAAAATCCTGGAATTTCTTTACGGCTTCTTTTGCGGCCTCTTCAACAGAAGCTCCCGACTTCACGCCTCCATGACGATCAGGCGTCCCCGATTTTCATGGGCCCTGTCATAAAAGAGAAAAGTTGGAAACATTGAGAATTTAAATCAGCAGATGCAAAAATTGATGCATGAAACGAGGACCTAAAAATTATTGAAATTAATCAAAAAAAAATCAAAATTCAATAATCAAGCAAAGCCATATCCCCAGCAACGATGCCATTTGATGAAAGCGAAATTTGCCTCTTTAAAAGTGGTGAATTGTAGTATAGGAAGCGAATTTCGGTTGATCAAAATACAACAATCTTTGAATGTTGTGGAATATTTTACTTGGCAAGTGTACCAAGGTCGAACACAGGGACACAACTGCCTAATGTGTGTATCGAATTTTGATTCAAGCAAAACCCAATGTGAATTAATTTCAATTTCAGGTCCTCATGATGAATTATGCAATTAACGAAGCGATGCCATGATGCATGCATTTTTTTATAGATTTTTATGCAATTTAAAGATGACGCATGAGCAAATATGCAAGAGAAATTATGTACAGATTTAAGACTACAATTATACCCTAAAATGTGAGCAACACTACATAGAATGAAATCAGAGTCAATTTGAACACATCAATAAAAATCGATCATCAGATCAAAGCAAGATAAGGAGAGCAAGGTCCCATTTTGCACATAAAAATTCACTTTAATTAAAACAGAAGCAAATGAGACAATTAAGCATGCTGAGATGAAAAGGACAAAACGAGGATCAAAACGACACTAAAATCATGCAATTTGGACCTATGATGCTCAAGTTATGCTAAAAACAATGCAGGGGCATAATTGTAATAAAAATGCAATAAAATAAAGGGATAAATATTGCATTTAGGTCCCTGGAGGTACCTAAATGCAAATACCAAAAATCGCTTGGGCCCTTATGCAATTTCTCCATTGCGCGCAGGGGCCTTTTTGTAATTTCAGAAACTATGGAGGGCTCCCCTGTAAATTACCCAGGCACGCACGTGAGGCACGTGCTTGGGGACCAAAATGTAATTAGCCATTCTTCCAGGGTCTAGCATGCAAATTACCCACCACCTCATGTGCAAGGCACGTGAGGGCTAGGCTCGGGTCCGCTCCGCAGGTTCGGGCACACGTGGTTGCACTGGGTGGCTCGGGTCGAGGCTCGGTAGGACCCGAGCCTGTAGCTTCGTTTGGAGCTTCGGTGCCACGTGTCTTTAACTCGGCCGTCCAATCCATCTGATCGGACGGTGACTGTATGTCGTCCTCCTCCGCAGGTCACCGGAGAAGGCGAGGCTCCGGTGACATGCCTTTCGCTCCACCGCCGTATCTATGAGCTTCTGAAGGTCGGGAAGGACAACTGGGTGGCTGCCGAAGATCTGGGACGCGTCGCGAGGCTCCGAGGCGAATCGGAGGGGGAGATCGATGGAGCCTCGCCGGCGGAGAGTAGCTTGAAGACGCTCCGATGCCGCCTCCGGTCATTGAGGGTCCTGCAAGGGTTAAATGAAGCCGAAGCGTACGAGTGTATGAAATGCGAATGTAATGGGCTGAATGGGGGCCATGTGGGGTGGCTGAAGTGGAGGCCCTGTGCTCCTTCTCCGGCGGAGCAGAGGAGGAGGTGGCGGGAGGTGGGCGTGGTTGTAAAGAAAGGAGAGGTGGTGACGAAGGGTGTAGCGAGGATGAAGAGGACATTGCGAAGCTGGTGGTTTATTCAGATGAGGGTGCAGGTGGTTGTAGTCGAGGGGAAAATAGGAGAAAACTCTAGAAAAAGAAGAGGGAGGAAGAACCTCGTCGAAGAGGGGAACCCAGTGGAGGAGGTGGTCTAGGATGAGGGTCGTTCGACCCTCCGGTTATGGCTCGACCTGGACGACTGGTCCAGGGAGCTTAGCTACCACCGGGGAGGTGGAGCATACATGGCGGAGATGACATGGATTTCACTGGGGCTCCGGTCGTGGCTGCCTCCTGTCGAGGGCTCCTTCACTGTCACCGGAGAGCCAGAGACTGAGCCGAAGCCCCCAATTGGTGGATGCGGTGACAGCGGGCAGAGGGTAGGGATTTATAGGGGGTGGAGGTCGGAGGTTATGAGATGGAGGGGTGGTTTCGACGGAGGTTTTCATGGCGATGTAGTAATGGCGAGGGGAAATGAAGTAGGCGCGAGGATGGCGGAGGGTAGGGCAACGTGTTGGTGGCGTTACGAGCAGGGAAAGGTGGTCTGGCGACGCGTAAAAAAGGAAGGGGTGGAGAGGTTGCGAGATGAAACGGCTGAGGGCGAGGGGGTTACGAGGTAGGAGACGACCTGTTGGCCGTTGGATCGTGAGATCCAACTGCTAGGAGGAAGGCGCTAATGGAGGGTTCAGATTAGATCCATCGGGCTGATCGGGCGGTTGAGGGAATAGCGTGAGGGAGCGGCTGTGATTTGAAGATGGGGACGATCTAACGAATGAGGTGGAGATGTGTCGTGGCGTAATAGGGAGCGTTGGATGATAGGTCGATCGGATGGCTATGGAGAAGGGGCGATGTGGCATGAGGAAGGTCGTAGGATAGGAAGCAGATCGGAGGGCTGAGATTTAGGCGGGAGTGAGTGGTGACGATTTGATCTGGGATCAGATCATTCGGCTAGGAATGGAGCGGGTGATGGATGGCGGAGATGAGGGCGATTGGGGGATATGCAATGACCGAGGGAGGTGCCGGGTGGCGGAAAGAGGAGCGACCTCGTGGGCGGCCCAGTGGGCGCCACGTGGCCCAATCAGAAAAATTCAAATAAAATTGCAAAGCAAAATATAAAAGAAATAGTTAAATACCGAATTAGGAAAAAGTCAAAACATGAAAGTTGCTCGTCTCGATGAGATCTACAAATTTCATGTTGGTCAAAAATCCAAAAGAGGTCATTTGTACAAAACTTATTTTTGGAGGTATTTTTAAGGGGATAAAAATACCGATTTTAGGGTTTTGAGATGTTTTTGTATTTTTTAGTGTTTTTAAGGGTCATTGAACTATGGACAATTATTCTATCTAATTTTTAGGGGTTTTTGAGGATAAAATAATTACAAGAAAATAGAGGAAATTAAATGGTAATTTATGTACAATATAGTACATGATAAAAACAAGGAATTACATGTGATTTTTATTGGATTGAATAAGCAGGGGGTTTAATTTGCAGCTTTTAGCATGATGAATACGAGATTCATCAGGGTCTCTCGTGCAATTTGTCCAAGTCCCCACGTGCGTTGCACGTGGTCTGGACACAGAGGGACCTAAATGCAATAAAACTTACTTCTAAGGGCTTATTAGCAACATGTGCTAAAAGTCCAGGGAGAAGTTGCAAAATACCCAAAGATTTCAACACATGTCGAATAAAAGTGTTCACAGGGGTATGGATGCAAATATCAGAAAGTATATTTCATTCAATAACACCTCAAAACATTAGCTCAGACAATGCAATTTCACCAAAAATCACGTGACGAAGCACGTGTCTCACATATACAGGGATGAAAATGCAAATACACAAAAGATTCAAGTCTTAAGTACAATTGTTTAAAAATAAAAACAACTGAAATAAATATTTACAGGATTAAAAAGTAAATGCGAAACAGGAGGGGGTCTAAATGTAAATTACCCCTTATTATCTGAGGGCTGGAGGCGTGCCACGTGTGATATCGAACGGCTGAGGGGGCACAATGCCTCTGCGAAGAAGTCGGCTCGGATCAGACGGCTGAGGGCCAGCCACGTGTGAGATCGGACGGTGGCTGCTACGCGGCTAACCCTTCGCTTGGATGGACGGCGAGGAGGGAGCTACATGGATGATCTGACGGTGAGGGATCACGGGCTCCTCCTCGTGTGAACGTGCGGTCCGGATCAACCCCATGGAGATCTAACGGTCGTTGGACTCCTCAAATGGATGGATCTGATCTAAACTGGAGCGTCAGGGACGATCGGACGGTTGCGGGGGATCCTGGAGGAACACGGCTCCGGCGAACTTCGCTGGAGCACCACTGGTGCGCTGGACGTCCGCTGCTGCTGCTGGAATGTGGAATAGACTCGCCTCGATGCTCCGCAGCTGATGAGCTCCTTCGATGACGCCGGGAAGCTCCGAGGAGCTCCGGCGACGAAGGCGGAGCTGCGCCTCTGTGCTCGAATGTCCAGACCCTCATATGGGTCTTCCTAGCCCAGCAAAACAGCACGAGACGACTCCTGGGTCGAGGGCAAACTGCCTCGATTGGTGAGAGGCGAAATGGGTGGCTGGCGTGTCGGGCGGCACCCTCCGGCGATGCGACGACGGAGGAGGGTGGACTCCCAGTTCTGGGGCGAACTGGGATGGATGGATGGGCGTAGAACGTGAATAGGAGTATGGCGAAGATGACGGTCGGGTCGGGCAATGGAATGGGTGATCGGAGTGGAAGTAATTGATGAACGATGACGGAAGGTAGATTTGGGGGTAATCGCAAATTCAAGAAAAATGGGAAGAATCGAGTCTACCTGATGCGGGGGATCGACTGGGGATGAGCTCGCGGAGCTCTGGTCGTCGCCTCGAGGGTTGTCAGAGGCCCGAGGCTCGGGCGCTGCTCTGGGCGGCGCACGACGGCGAGATGTCGCCGGATCAGTGACAGGAAGCTCCTCCTCCTCTCTGCAACACACCAATCCAACGCTGTCACTCGAGGGAATCGGGTGGAGGTCCTGGGTGGAAGAAGCAACGCCAAAGATGGCGTGAATTGCGGCTGGAGTTTCAGCTAAATAGTGTGAGGGGTCCGACAAGAAGGGAGTCGGGCACGCACATCGATGCACGGACCCCTAAAATCCACCCCGGGCGAAGGTCTTGGATCTACAGGGAAGGATTAGGACCCGGGGTTTAAGGGTTTGGTGGTCGGATCAAGCGGGGAAAACTGGAAGAAATCAGGTCGGTAGCTAGATCCGCGGGAAAGAGATCCGCGGGGGAGAGTTGACCGGGGGTCAACAATCCCCCGTGGACCAATAGGAATTTAGATTTTATTAATTCTTTGATAATTCAATAAAAAATAATAAATTAATTAATTTCAAAAAGTTAAAACATGAAAAATGTTTCTTTATTTTTAAATTATTTTTTATGATTTTTATTTATTTTTTTGAAATAAAAATAATGTATTTACAATATTGTATTATTATATACAAGTATATACATATGTATTTTTGATTTTTAATTATTTATTTTTATGCAATTTATTCCAATTTTACATTTTATTTATTTATAGAATAAAATTTGGAATAATAGGGTATTTTTATTTTATTTTTATTAATTATTTATAAGGAAAAATAAATACTTTTATATACATATATACATGGTATATATACAACGTGAATTTGATTTTTATTTTGTTTTCTTTTTATTTTATTTTTTATTTTTTATGATATTTTTTTATTTATTTACACTATGGATTGTGGAGTATGTACATATTTTTATTTGATTTTAATTATTTATCTACAAGAGAAAATAAATAGATATGTGGTTCTATGTACATGCGGTCTATATACAATGATGAAAGGTATTTTTATTGATTTTTATTTTTGTCTGTTTTTCCCATTTTTATTTTGGTTTTATGTTTACAAATATATACAAATTCACCAAGATGCAATTTTGTTTTATTTAGAGGAAAATATTTTTATTTATAAACATAGGTATATGTACACATATATGAGCTTCCTTATCTCTCTCTACTTGGGTTTTTATGCGGTCAGGCCCATGCTGAGCCCTCCCTTGGGATTAGGTCGCTCAATATTTATTCTAAATATCACCCTCTTTTTCTTTTATTTCTTTATTCTTTTATTTATGCACAAAACATGCTAATTATTCGTTTTTACACAATGCATGTTGAATGGTAATTATTACTATTTACAACTATCTACATGTGTTTTGCATAGGTTTTGTACCTAAAATAAAAGAATAAAGAGTGATGAATGGGTATTCATCAATGAGTCGATTGTTCAATGTTATAGGGTATGCTTTGGGAAGAGGATTGATCTAAGATGACTTATGAGCCGAAACTGTAGCAATGATGTGTAGAATTTGAAGGCTATTGATTTTAAAATTCTAAGTCTCAGAGAAGTTCCGCTACACTATTAATCCAAAGGTTGAGTCTAGTTTCACTTTCACCTTCAGCTCATGATCTTGTTACGGAACCCAATCTCATTTCACCTCATGGCATTTCTTTTTGATGCTCAGGGACGAGCATGGTTTAAGTATATGGGGATGATGAATCCCGGATTCATCACTTTAAATCTCATTAATTAAGCTCTAATTACTCAAAATCAACAACATTTCTACATCTAATCTGCATAAGTAGCATTCATGCATGTTTTCATAAGAATTGCATTTTAGCACTAATTTCTGTACAAGATAAGAAGCCAAAAATCACAGCCAGCCAAAATTGACCTGTAAATAGCCTAACTTCCCTGATTTTTAACTAATTCATGCTAACTCCGAATGAACCAAAACCACCTCCATTGTGTACATACACTAATAAGAATAAATTAAAAATATAAAAAAGTCACTAACCCAAATAAGTGGACCAAAACCCCAAACCCTAGTCTCAGGATTTTCGGACTAAAACCTCATATCTTCCTCATCCAGTGTCTGTTTTAATCCTACTCAATTTTGAACTAATGTACATTAAATTACCTTCAAAACAAGATCCAAGTTCAAGTAAATCAGAGCTCATATGTTAAAATTGGTTTTGGGCCACCTTTGTACATTTTGTATTTTAGTAATTTTGACTTATTATTTTATGTACATATTTAACCTATTAATAAAATTCCAAAAAAATATATTAATGTGTAAATATTTATCTCTGATTTGACCGTATTTTTTCGGATGTTTATCTGATTTAAAAATGACATAAAAATTACAAAACCCACAAATCAAGGTATTCTGTGTACATGGGATACTCCAAAAATATCACTTTGTGCATATTATCAATTTTGATTTTCATGTCTTCATGAAAGTTGTAGATCTCATCGAGACGAGCAATTTTCGTGAAGAAACTTTTTCGATCCGAGGCGTTTGCTATTTGTTTTTTGATTTTATAAAGTATTTATATTTTGAATTTTGTGGTGCTGACACGTGGCAGCTCCTGGAGCTTCCACGTGTCAGTCTTTTTTGTGGCTTTTATATATCGTTTAAATTTTTTTTAAAAAAACCACCCCTCAGGCACGTGCCTCGCACGTGCTGCCTCCTCTCACGCCCCCAAACCGATACGTGGCACCCATCAGGACCGCCCGATCTCGGTCGATAGGACGACCATGGGTCGTCTTCTTCTTCCGCCCACTTTCCTCTTTTGCGCCGCTCGCCCCTGCGTATCTCTTCGCCGAGATTCCCTCGATTTCACCGATCTCGCCACACCCCCTTCCGCATATCTCGCCCAATCACCACCGCTGACCTTCCAACCCTCCCAGATCGCCAAATCAACAATCTGATCTCGTCGAATCACTCGATCCCCATTGAATCCCTCATCGTAGGAACTTCCATCTCCGGCCTCCTCCTACTCTCCTATATAAAGAACACCGCCGCCCCTCGAGGTTCTTCATCCGCTGATACTGTGCTTCAAGGTTCCGCGACGCTAACAGAGCCACGGGTTCATGCCTTCTCCAGCAAGATCCGAGGGCCCACTAGCCCTCGTTGCACCGACAATCCTCCTCGCCGACCTTGCTTCGCTCCGGCCCTCCTTGAGTTGTCGAGCCAACATCAACGACTCCACCAACCGCAACACCGTCGACAACCACCGTCATCAACGCCCGCTCCGACCACTAGAAGCCGCCTCATGCCACGTGTTGCCACCTGAGCATGGCGACCACTGGAGCACTCCGCCAGCAAACCTACTGCACCACCTCCAGGGGCTCGCCCCTACGCCTCCGACGAGCTCTCGACGCCTCTCCGCCTCTCTCCCGCTCCACCGCACACCGGGCGAGCATGAGGCCCCCACCCCACGTCTACGCACGTGCGTTTGGGGGAACTTGCACCGAGACCCCCAGCCTCTCTCCAATTCGCCAAGAGACCCAGGGGTCACGTTCTTTGCATGTGACTTTCTGGGTAAGTTACAAAGAAGCCCCGATCATTTTGCCTAATTACAAAGAAGCCCCGCCGACCAGGGGTCACGTGCATCGCATGTGACCTGCTGGGAAAATTTCAAGAAGGCCCCTTGATAGCCGCTCATGCACCCTTGGTTAATTCGGTCAGATTAATGTCCAAATTAATTATAGATGTTCGTTGTAGTCGGATACGAGAGGGAATATCAAAAACCACTTTAATTAGATTCGAATTAATTTCAAGCGGTAATTATTTTACTTGGTGAAGTCCAAGGTCGAACTCAGGGAGGCATCTGTCTCCTTAGGTAGATTCTAAGCAAATTTCAATGTTCGATTTCCAGATGGAATAAACTTTTTTTTTCTTTTTTTTTCTATGCAAGACACATGCAGGAATCATGCCAATTCGCAGTTAATTCAATTAAGATAACAAATGAAGTCCAAAAATTATGAAAATCGGCCAGATTCATCACCCCTCTGATTCTTGGTAATTAAATCTAGGCCCCCCCTGCATTTCTATATTTATTTTTATTTATTTATCTATTGCATTTGTACCCTTGTGTTCTCCCTTACATGACATTATTTTATTTATCCAAAAATAGCATAATGTCCTCAATTAATTCTCTACATTTTGACAAATTGTGAACGTTTTTGTGATCTATGGTTAATTAATAATTAATTGTTCTGTGAAAAATTGTATATTTCCCCAGTTTGTGCTCTTGAATTTTCATCTAATTAACCGCTGCTCTAAACATTCCTGAAAACATATTGTAGAATAATTTGTGGTTAACATTGTGCCCAAAAAGAATTAAATTTGCATGCATAGTTTTGCCCTGTAAAAATCATTTGCATATTTTAGTGTTTGATTTTTAATAGGTATTAGATCTCACATTTTCAAGGTTTAGGATTTTTCTGAGATCCATTGCCTAGTGATAGATCTTAGATAATTTTGTTCCTTGAAAATAATTAGGTTAATATTTATTATAACTAAATATTGAATTCATTATGTTTACATTTGAAATGCATAAAAAATTCATCTTGCATCCAAAAATTCCAAAAAAATACAGTGCTTTCATTTCATCATATTTTGCATCGTGACCAAGTTTCATATTTTTCGGACATCATTTGAGCATAATTCACATTTTAGTTCCTAAAATATGCCGAAATTTCATATTGCACCCTTTATTGCATGCAAATTCCAAAAAAAAAGACCGCCTCGAAATCCGCAAATGAATTTTGGTAGACATAATTTTAGGTTGTTCCTTTGCCTCCTTGTGTTCGACCTTGGGACTTGCCCTAGTAAAATAAACATAAATCCACACGATTAAAAATTAATGAGATAATTGTGGTTATTTTCTTGATCGCTTCCGATTGCCGCCTACAACAAAACGACACATAATCATCATTTTTAACACAACGGATATCGGACTCGTCAACCGAGTACCAAGAAGATGATGTACGCTCCCGCAGATAACCCTCAGAGAGTAATACATACTAGTCAATGAATGATCGGAATAGCAGCTCACCCTTGCGAGGGTCTTCAAGGTGACAAGACTTAAAGGAGTCAGATCCATCAGACGGATCAGTAGAAGTAGTCTCAGTAGGCGACAAATCGTCTACCAGCAGAAGAGACTGAAAGATCAAGAAAATGTGACAGTGCCCTACAGACAACCCTCGTAGTGCGTACTGCCAACTAAGATAATCAGAGAAAGATGGCTCATCCTTGCGAGGACCATCAAGGAGAGAAAATTTAAAGGAGTATGGGACATTGACCTCATGCACCTACAGATCGGGCACACAATCAGCAGGGAGGTCAAGTAGTTAGATCAGACGACTCGGTTCTGTGCCCCCACAGACAGGAGACACAGTCAGCAAGTGGAGCCGAGCGTAAAGAAAGTGTTGCTTCTTTTCGTATATAGTCCTCGGGGAGTAATAGAAACTAAGTCAATCAAGTCATGGAATTGCTGGCATCAAATCTTAGGTCCTCAAAATCATCAATCAATCAGTCATCAGGAGGGTATAAGATCATGTAAGGGATAAATACTCAGGTCAATCACAATACGTCCCTTAAGTCAATCAATCTAGCTGAGATGGCACAAAAGATAATCAGAAATCCTCAAAATGTTGTAGGTGGATGATAGAAACAGGAGACCGAGGAGGGGTTAAACAAGAAGATGAGAGATCATGTGTGTTCCGGTCGCCATTGCTCTGAAGTCCATGCCAAGATAGTCAATCTATCCTCAAAATCAATATGGTAGGAATCTCAAGAGAGAGAGAGAGAGATCAACCAAAGCTCATGAAATCATCAAAATAGGTCACATCCTCAATCCGGTGTGTGAGATCAAAAATCATAGAATAATATTCACACATAATAATCATGCATCATTAAAGTCCCCAATAAATCTCTGCACATATCGAAGCAAAATTTACCAAGAGGAGGATATCAATCTCAGCATCCTCAAAACATGACCAGTTTATTCCAATAATCAATGTAAGTCACAGTCCTCGATGCAGGCTCTATCTACAAGCACATCAATCTCAGGTAAGAGAAGAGATGATTTGGGGGACACGAGGAGGGTGGGCGAGATGAAGGTGGACACGGGAAAAAATTGTGGTTCAAGAAGAGGGTCTCCTCGAACCGAACTATATGTGAGTGATATGGGCAAGAAGAGAAGAGCCACAAAGTCCGACTGAGAAGGTGAATCTCAAGACCCAATATCATGACTCGATGTAAATGAGGAGATGTATGTATAAGAGACGTAGAGAGACTCCAAGATGAAAAATAATGACTTACACAGATGGGACCGCAAAACTTAAAGAGATATCAAAATGCCAATGGACTCCATGTCACAATCAATACACAAAGTAAACTCCGATTCACCTACTCAACACAGTGAAGACCGAGATGTGGTCTTTTTTTCTTGTCGATTTTTGAGTTAGGTGATCATCACAAAGTTACACACACAACGAAGATAGGCTTGGGATTTGGGCTCTAATCCTTAGCGTGTGTATAGGAATAAATTTCACATACAAGGAGGGGGTTGCTCTCCCCAAAGCAAGGAATCCATTACATTTTTATTTTAGAGTCCAACAAAGTTAGCAGTCGTGATTTTATTTTGATTATCATCTTTTTGGGCTATTTTTCAATGCACAAACCCTAACGGGGTTTTCAATTGCATTTATCATAATAGGAAAGCAACATCAGAGGGAGAAAATCAGAAAAGCCATGCAAGTCGGAAAACAATGATGCATGCAAAATAAGAGGGATTACAGTGCTTCCCAGATCTCTCCATGCAGGATGCATAACAGAATTGAAAAACCTATGCTATATGCAAATGCAATCCGATGAAATCGCCCTAGGGTAGTAACTAATATTATCATAAAGCACAAAATGTCAATTATTTAAAATCAAAATCCTAAGGTCTGATCTTGGAGACGTCTCGGTGCCCACCAAAATGGGTCCTACCAGTGTTGTACTACGTCTCTCACGACGCGAGGTTCGAATCTAAATAATTAACAATTATTATTTGAATAAGTCTAAAGGTGCATCTATAGGTACATCCAAATATATTAGGGGCTTTAGACCTTAATCTCTATGGGCAAACATTTCTTATACTAAGGCTCATTCACACAAAATAATAAAAATATAATAAAAACAGAAAAACGTCAAAACTGTTGCGGCCCCTAAGGAAACAATCCCTCAGGCACATGGCCTTGGGAAGTCGAAGAGTCTTTGAGAGTCCTAAAATATTACAATTATAGAGTCACTCTCTCACATAAATTTACATAATAAATGAATAAATAAACTATCATGCAAAATTCTCCTCTTCTCGGCCTTTGATGCTCTCTCCTGTCAGCCTGGCAAGAAAAGCTGACTTTGCCTTGCTTGGGTGCTCCGGTCCTCCTAAAAGGTCCTCTTTCGTGCAACAGTCTCTCGCATCAAAGTCAAACAAAGGAGATGGTCATGACAGTTCACAATCATATCGAAAAGTAGTAAAAAATAAATAAACAAATAATGGAAAAATGAATAAATGAATGAAGAAGAGATATAAGTCAAAAATCAAATAATCTCCTTCTACGCAACGTTGCTCCCTGGCGACGATGCCATTTGATAATTGAGGATTTATCGAGGGTATAGAAATCTCACAAGGCGAGAGATACACTCAATGTGTTGATCGCTCAACAAGTCTCAATTAATCAACAATTAACACACAAGATGAATAAAGCAATGAAATATTAAAAATGTGGAGTTAAAATTTATTATAACTCTACAACAAAGTGTATAGTGTGTAAGCATGTGTAGAGCTCGAACACTGGGAGGAGGAGGCATGATAAATGCACAAAAATTCTTTCTTTTATCTCTTATCCGATTTATTATTTTTGTACGTTTTTATTTTTGTATATATTTTATTTCATTTTTGGTTTTGTAATTTTGTAATTTCTTTTTATATTTTTCAATTTTTATATCTTTTTATTATTAAATATAAGATATATATACAATATAAGGTATATATAGATATCATAAGTACACAAATATGTAAAAATAGATAAAATATAATAAATAAGATATCTTTGTGATTTTTACAATAGATATTTTGTGGTTTTTACATTTTTCGAATTTTTTATTTTTCTGGAATTTGTGCTAAATTTTATAGATATTTAAAGTGAAAAATATCATAAATAAGGATTAAATAAATATAAGAAATTGATTTATGTTTTAAAAATACTAAATAATTCCCAAAATTCCCTAATAAACTTTAAAATATAAATAATATTATATAGATATGTATAAACCAGAAAACATATTTTTGTTATTTTTATAGAATATTTATATTCTTTATTGTATTTGGAGCTTTATGATTTTTAATCATTTTCTTTTTTTATTTCTAGGGGTTTTAATTTCTGGACTCAATATATAAATATTTAAACTATTTATAATTTCTTTGGAATTTTTCGAAACGTTTTTATTTTTTTGGAATGTTTATAGGTAAATAGTGAATATATATGCTCCATTATATTTTAATTAAATAGATTAAATGCAAAAAATGATAAACAAAATATGGGTGTGAATATACATGGCATGAAGTATCTAGTCCTGATTTTGCACATTTTAGGAGCACAATAGCTATATTTAATGAATAGATAAAGCGTCCAAAATTTTGTATCCTGGTAAGGGCATATATGCAATTAAAATAAAGTCCAGGGGGCACTGTGCAATTTTTTTGAAATAAAACCATATTTATTTAATTTTAAAGACCTTTACATAATTGCATAACCCGCTAGGGCATCTATGCAATTTCACCAACATGTGACGCATGCTGGGAGGGACCAAAATGTAAATACAAAAAGTTCAAGGGCCTTCATGCAATTTTTACAAAGATATTTAACATGCATTTCATTTTGTTGGACTTTTATAATTACAAAAATTCGTTTGGGTATACTTGTAATTTTGCCACCTCTCGTGGGACAGCACGCAAGGTGACATGGACTGGACCTAATTGCAATCTAAATAACTAGAGGGGGGTCATATGTAAAAGTCCACTTTATTTAAGACGTTATACTTTATTTACAAGACTAAGTAATAAAAACATGCGGGGTTAGGTTTGTAATTTACCCCATATATGCACGCGGGCGGTTGACGGAGATGATTTTACTTATCCACATAGCGCTCATTCAGCAGCCGATGACATTTTGTAGATGGACGCTAGAGATTAGATCACTTGAGGCGATCGGACGGTCGTAGATGGGCATCATCCTACGGCTGGGTTCAATCTGGTGCCTCCTTCATCCGACAGCTGGGAGGGGCTGAGGAAGAACATGGAGGAAGGTTCGCCTAGCCGAACCTCCTCCGGCGAAATCTCCCTCCCCTTTCGGTCTACGATGCTCCAAGGGGGCTCGAAATGCTCCTAGCACAGTCGTCTATCAGTTGAGGGTTGTAAAATGCTTAAGCGTGCACCAGAGCTCCCCTACGTGGTCAAGGAAGTACAAGGGTCCCGTGTATCGCGTTCTTGGTAAAATCGACCCCTTGGGGGGTCCTTTGGCCCTCCAAACCTGCAAAGAAAGCTTGCACAAGAAAACTCAGGGTACGGGGGCCTTATTGGTGTTGAAATGGCCGTTGGTGGTGCATGACGGCGCTCCTCCGACGTGCGATGGAGGGGAAGGAGCGGATTTCCATATCCACAATGGATCTGGATGAATGGAAGGGTGTGAGTCATAAGGAAGTGAAAGGAAAAGTAAATGTGGACGAATAGTGGTCGGGAAACAAGCAAGGTACGGTGAAATCGTTCGCTAGAGCGGAGCTTCGACGAACTACGAATTGGATAATTAACATTATCACACCAATCTAACTACTAAACTGAAGGCATAATTGAAATGATGGAATTAAAATCTACCTACAATAATAATAATGTGCAACTCTTACATGGACGAATGAGACGAATGGACAAGGAGCAGAGGTCGCATGCGTGGGCGGCCTGGGTGCACCTCCGCTCTCCGACGACCGCCGCGAGCTTAGGGGTAGCTCCACCTGTCACGTGGAGTCCTCACTTTAGATGAGTCACGGGGTGTAGGGGATGAAGATGACCAAAAATTCATGGAAGAGCAGAGGTTTCTTATTTATAAACAAGGCGAGCACCCTTATTTGACAGACCGATATTAAAGAATCGACGCTATGTATAATGGATCAAAGGATCAGGCGTGTATATAAAATGATCTGGGAGTATTTCTTGTGAAGGACGTGAAGGTGATTGATCGACAGATCATCCACGAAAAATGCATGAAATCGCGAGAGTATACATGCAGGATGCATCCTATCAGATGGCTGGAGGTTAAGTTGACCAAGGTCAACTCGTGGAGGGCCCTGATTGGGCGACATAAGCCGTTAGAAGACAAAACAGGTTGATTTATTCAAAATAATTAAATAAAAATAGTAAACGATTTTATTATTTTTTGTATATAAAATAAAATTGTTTATTATTTAATGTAGTATTTTAGTATGATTTTTATTTATTTTTTGGATTTCTTTATTAGTAGTTAAATTTTATTAGTGTATTTATAGGTATATTTGCCTATGTTTTGTAACATTTTAATTTTTTTATATATTTTATTTTATTATTTTATTTTATATATTTATAACTAATTTTTATGAGTATAAATATATTTTTACTTTATTTTTATGATGTAATTTGTACACTTAAACAAATAAGTATGCATATTCTATAGGTATATTTATAGATATTTTACCTATGTTTTATACACACCTTTTTATTGTAATGTATTCTATTTAGTTTTACTTTGGTTTTATAATTTTAATATAATATAGATAAAATTTATAATATTATAAAAATATAAATGAATAAGGAAATAAAAGAATAAAAATCCATTTTTATTTATATACATGTATAACATAGGTATTTTATCTATGTTTTTAGATAGATTTATTTTACTTTGCATTTTCCTTTTTATTTTATTCTAGTTTTAATATACATATATGTTATAAATAATATTTAAAAAAATATAAAAATATGAAGTTGTAAAAATAGTAAGGGGTGAATAGATTGGATATTTTAATTGGTATAATGTACAATAGGTGCTGAAAACCTAACTTTCACACTATAACTCTAATAAATATAAAACCACACCATTAAATAGTCTGTGAAAAGTTATATACAATTAGAGGTGATTTTGATATGTTTTGAGTGTTTATTTGAAAGATATGGGACTGTGAAGTTCGATTTTTGGCTTTTTATTTTGTGTATAAAACGCATATTGTGTATTATTTTTGTACAAACTCAATTTTGTATTTTTATTTACATTATTACCCACAAAGTTTGTACAAATTTCTTTGTTTGATTAATAAATAATAAAGAATAAAATAGATGCCAAATGCATAAATAAAGAATTATTGACTTGATCTCAAGGTTCAAGGTCATAAAAATATTTTCAATATTTTATTCCTTTTTCTTTTCTTGTCTTTATTCTATAATTTTGGCATTAAAAATCTTATTTTATATATAAACAATACAATAAATAATGAATTCTATTATGCATAAATTGATGCTATTTACATGCATTAGCTAGGTTTTTTAAGGCCAAAATGATAGAATAAAGGTGATGAAATGGAGATTCATCACCCCTCTATACTTGCCTTTGCTAGTCCCTAGCAAACACTTATGCAATAAGTACAAAAAGAATAAAGAAAGAAGAAAAGAATAAGAAATAATAAACAATAAAGAATAAATGGAATTGATTTTGATAATTAAACTTGTTTGTACAAAATCGAAGTTTGGAGCTCATGTTAGACCTTGATGTGAGAATGTGGTCAGGAACCAAATTTAAAACACAATAGCCTTCGAGAGTCACAAAACTCGGTTCAAACCACCTCATAGCCAGGTCAGAACTAGCCTACATTATACGTAAAGCCTTATGACTATGAAGTTGACTTGTACGGTGTAAGTGATAGTGGCTCTTCCCAACTGGAATGACAAAGTAATTGACTTCTCTAGAATGAAAACCCAATGATTCCCCAATCCAACATTCTGTCCTTGAGGAGCAGGGTATTCCCTTCTAAGTTCAAGTGGCATCTAACTCAAGAGGAGGCGATGAAGAAAAGAATGGACGGTGGCTAGTGTAGCTACCTATCCTGTGATGCATGATCAATGTAGTCAAGTCCTCCAACTGCAGGCTCACATGGTATCACTTTGATGCTCAAGCTTGCTTATTTTCTGTACAGCATATATACATACTCCGACTTGCATTTTATTTTATTTATAGGCCTGTCAACTTTTTTGGAGTATTTTTAAAATACCATATACGACAGCATTTACATACAGAGTGCTTCCTCTTGAGCCAAAAGACTATCCCTCTTTTGAGTCTTTATTGCAACTCACACTCTCTTGTCATTCGACTTCATTGTAACTGGACTAGGTTGGGGTGCACTACCCTCCCTAGATGAGGATGAATGTTTCCACCCATGTGCGTGTCTGAGAGACAAATCCAAACCCTCACCACTCCAATTGAGTTGAGCCAAGTGAAAGGTGCAATTGTCCAAGTTAGGTCATGGCCGACAAGAGTCACGTGTGTTTCTCGAAAAGTTCTAGTTAGTCAGTTGAGGTGGCTTGAACCTAGCCCTGAGTCTCAAAGAATTAAGTCTGAATAGACCTGAAGTACCGTAAACCTAGTTCCCATAAGGTTCCAGTGCAGTTAGGTGCAGTAAGGTCCAACCAAGCTCCAATCTTCGACTTTATTGGACTAGTTCAATCATCAAGCTCAATTGAAAAGAATATGAGTGCTTATGCAAATGCCATGTACAATGCAGAAAGAATGATGCAATTTTCAAAGAATTTTGAAAAAGAAGAGAACTTTTACACAAAGAATTTAGCAAATGAAAAGAATTTTGGCACAAGAAGTAAAGTATGTACAACTATTCACATACATGCTTGTTTTTTATTTACTTACAAGAATTAAGAATTTACAGGTTTTAGAAAGTTATTTTTATAAATGTATATACAATTAGTACTCAATTTTATGTAACTTTTTATTTTTAATGATGCCTCTTTTCCTTAAATTTATTAGAAAACAAATTTCAAAACTATAGTACAAAATAATTTTTGCAAATATTTACAAACATTTGAAAGCCATTTTGCAAAGTTTTTTCAATTAATATATATACCTTTTTTCAAAATATTTTTACAAACATTTTCAAAATCATTTGAACATAGGTTTTAAGAACTATTATTTCACATAGGGAAAAGAATTTTTGCAATCAAAATTATTTTACAAAGGTTGAAAACATTTCACAAAAAAGTTTTGGAAATGGTTCACACCATTTTTCAAATCATTTTGTAAAAAATATTTTTAACTTGATTTATTAATTAGTATATATAAAAATATTTTGAGGAATAAGAAGCATTATTAATTGGTTTTTATTGAATTATATGTATATATAGAGTTTTTAGACCTATTTATTAATAATAATATAGAAGTACGAGTCATGGCTAAAGTATGTAGTGAGTATATACGACCCCCTATACTTAGCATGAGCCATGTCCTCATAGATCGAAAAGATAAAATGAAGACATAACTCGTACTGAGTATAGAAAAGTCTATACTACAACGATGAAAGAATGAAGATGTAAATCAACAGAAGGTGACCATCCCCACTATACTTGTGATCAAATAATCCTAAGTGTAGCATATTGTACACAAAGCAGGGAGGGTCAAGCGTGGGAATAAACATATCATGGCTTGAGCTGTCTCCCCCTGTACTTAACGTGAGATATCCCTATGTATAACAAAGAAAATAAAAAAGAGAGGAGACAATGGAGGGGATCAAAGAATGAATGAATATGAGGTGCTCCCACCTATACTTAGGATAAAGTACATCCTAAGTACATAAAACTCACATAAAAGGGCGACACCTTTTATGTAGAAAAATAAAAATGAAAAGGAAAAGAAGAAACGAGATATAAAGATAGATGTAGAGAATGTGCGCATCACTCCCCCAATACTTAGGGAGAGATATCCCTTAGTATAGGCCATGACAGGAGTGATGAAACAGAATGGAGAAATAACAACACGGTGCGTACCCCCCTATGCAGAAGACCAAGTACATCCTATGTATAGACACACAAATATGGTACAAGATCTGGGGTAGATAATACATACAGAAGAAAGAAGGAATAGAATACACAACACGTATATACATTAAGCAAAGAGTGTGAAGTACAAGATGGTATCTGGTAAGCGAATACCGTGCACTCATCATTGTCTCCCTATGAGAACGAGGATGCAGTCAGACAGTGAAAAGACGCCCGTATATGCAATCGATTGGGTGTCAACTATCGAGGACAAGAGATCGAAAACAAAACCAGGGACCGGTAGCATGAATTAGAACATCGGCTCATAAGGAAGGAATGGAAGATCATAGTCGATACCGTACAACATGAAGGAAGAAAGAACAGTACAGACTCCTCTTAGTCAATCAAGGTCTTCGAAAGGTAGAAAAAGTGAAGAGCAGGAGACAATGGATGTGGCGTGTGGTATCCAGGGATTGGATAATATGAAAGTCACAAGAATACATCAAATGCCACAAGATAAGGCTCAACCCTACGAGGGTCCTCAAGGTGAGCATACGCAAAGATCTTAGAATAATCATGACTCGGCTCTGTGCTCCAACAGAGAGGAGACCGAGTACCAAAATCAACAGACTCGACTTCATGCTCCACCACATGGGAGATACGAGAAGGAAGCTAAATACCAAGAAGATGATGTGCCCTCCGGCAGATAATCCTTGGGAAGTAATGCATACTAGTAAACGAATGATCAGAATAGAAGCTCACCCTCGCGAGTGTCATCAAGGTGACAAGACTCAAAGTAGTCAGATCCATCATAAGCATGAGCAGAAGCGATCTCGGTAGGAAACAAATCGTCTACCAGCATAAGAGATTGAAAGATCAAGAAAATGTGACAGTGTCCCGCAGATAACCCTCAGGGAGCGTATTGCCAACTAAGCATTGAATAATCAGAGAAAGATATCTCATCCTTGTGAGGACCATCAAGGAGAGCAGAATCAAAGAAGTTTGGGAAATTGACCTCGTTCACCTACAGATCAAGCGCACAATCAGCAGGGAGTCCAAGCAGTCAGATTAGATGACTCAGTTCTGTGCCCCCACAGATAGGAGACACAGTCAACAAGTGGTGTCAAGCGTAAAGGAAGTGTCGCATCCTCCCGCAGATTTACAAACTAAGTCAATTAAGTCGTGGTATTGCTGGCATCAAATCTAAGGTCCTCAAAAACGTCAATCAATAAATCATCAGGAGGGCATGAGATCATGTAAGGAATAAATACTCAGGTCAATCACAGTACATCCCTAAAGTCAATCAATCTAGCTGAGATGGCACAAAAATAATCAGAAATCCTCAAAGTGCCACAGGTGGATGATAGAATTAGGAGATCGGGGAGGGGTTAAACAAGAAGATGAGAGATCATGTGGGTTTCAGTCACCATTGCTCTGAAGTCCAAGTCAATACAGTCAATCAATCCTCAAAATAAATTTGGCAGAAACCTCAAAAGAGATAGAGATCAATCGAAGTTCATGAAGTCATCATCAAATCATCAAAATAGGTCGCATCCTCAATCCTGTGTATAAGGTCAAAATCATCAAATAATATTCATACCTAATAACCGTGCATCATTAAAGTCCTCAATAAGCTCTCTACACATATCAAAGCAAAAATTACCAAGAGGAGGATATCAATTTCAGCATCCTCAAAACATATCCGGCTTACTTCAATAATCAATGTAAGTCACACTCCTCGATGCAGGCTATATCTACAAGCATAGCAATCTCAGGTAAGAGAATAGATGATATGAGTTACACGAGGAGGGTGGGCGAGATGAAGGAGGACACAGGAAAAATTGTGGTTCAAGGAGAGGTTCTCCTCGAACTGGACTAGATGTGGGTGATATGGGCAAGAAGAGAAGAGTCGCAAAGTCTGACTGAGAAGGTGAATCTCAAGACCCAATATCACGACTCGATGTAAATGAGGAGATGTATGTATAAGAGAGGTAGAGACACTCAAAGATGAAAAATAATGACTCACACGGATGGGAGCGCAAAACTCAAAGCGATATCAAAATGCCAATGGACTCCAAGTCACAATCAATACACAAAGAAAACCCCCGATTCACCTACACAACACAATGAAGACCTAGATGTGGTCTTTTTATCTTGTCGATTTTAGAGTTAGGTGATCATCACAAAGTTACACACATCGAAGATAGGCTTGGGATTTGGGCTCTAATACTTAGCGTGCGCATATGAATAAAAATGCGCATACAAGGAGGGGGTTGCTCTTCCTAAAGCAAGGAATCCATTACATTTTTATTTTAGAGTCCAATAGATTTAGAAGTTCCGATTTTATTTTGACTATAAAATTTTTTGTAATTTTTCAATGCACAAACCTAACGTTGTTTTCACTTCTATTTATTATCCTTGGTGAGCAAAATCAGAGGGAGAAGATTGGAAAAGCCATGCAAGTCAGAAAATGATGATGCATGCAAAGTATGAGGACTTACAGTGCTTCCCAGCTCTCTCCATGTGGGATGCATAAAAGAATTCAAAAACCCTATGCTATATGCAAATGCAATCAGATAAAATCGCCCTAGGGTAGTAACTGTTATTATTGTGAAGCACAAAATGTCAATTATTTAAATCAAACCCTAAGGTCAGATCTTGAAGACATCTCGGTGCCCGCCACAACGGGCCCTGCCAGCGATGTACGACGTCTCTCATGGCATACGTGTTCGAATCTAAATAATTAACAATTATTAATTAACTAAGTCCAAAAGCGCATCTATAGGTATAGATAAATATATTAGGGGCTTTAGACCTTAATCTATTTACAAACAATTCCTATACTAAGGCTCTTTCAAACAAAATAAAAAAAATAAAATAATAACGAAAAGGCGTCAAAACCGTCGAGGCCCCCAAGGGATCAATCCCTTGGGCATTGGACCTTGGCAAGTCGAAGAGTCTCTGAGAGTCCTGAATTATTATAATTATAGAGTCACTCTCTCAAATAAATTTACATAATAAATGAATAAATAAACTCTTATGAAAAATTCTCCTCTGCTCAGCCTTTGATGCTCTCTCCTCTCAACATGGCAAGAAAAGCAGACTTCACCTTGCTTGGGTGCTCCGATCCACCTTAAAGGTCCTCCTTCGTGCAACGGTCCCTCGCATCAAAGTTAAACAAAGGAGATAATCAGAACAATTCAAAATAATATAAAAGAATAGTGAAAATAAATAAATAAAAGGAAAATAAATAAATGAATGAACAAGAGATATAAGACAAAAATCAAATAATCTCCTTCTACGCGACGTTGCTCCCCGGTAACGACACCATTTGATAATTGAGGATTTATCGAGGGCCCAAAAATCTCACATGGCGAGAGATCCAGTCGAAGCATTGACCGCTCAACAAATCTCAATTAATCAACAATTAACCCACAATATGAATAAATCTATGAAATATCAGAAATGTGGAGTTAAAATTTATTATAACTCTACAATAAAGTGTATAGTATGTAAGCATGTGTAGAGGTCAAACACTGGGAGAAAACGGGAGGAGGCGGCGTGATAAATGCACAAAAAATCTGTCTTTTATCTCTTGTGAAATTTATTATTTTTTTAGGTTTTTAGTTTTGTATTGTGTATTTTATTTTTGGTTTTATAATATTGTATATTCTTTTTATAGTTTTCAATTTTTATATTTTTTATTATTTAAATATAAGATATATATGTATATATAAATACAATATATGGTATATATAGATACTATAAGTACATAAATATGTAAAAATATATAACATATAGTAAATAGGATATCTTTGTGATTTTTACAATATATTTTTTATTTTTACATTTTTCAAATTTTTTTATTATTTTTATGGAATTTTTGCTAATTTTCATGTATTTTAAATGTAAAAAATATCATATCCCAAATAAGAGATTAAACAAATACCATAAATTGATTTGGGTTTTAAAAATAATAAATAACTCTTAAAATTCGCCAAATAAATTTTAAGATATAAATAATAATTTAAAGATATGTATAAACCAAGAAAAAATATTTTTGGTATTTTTGTAGTATTTTTATTTTTTGTTGGATTTTGGACCTTTATGATTTTTATCATTTTCCTTTTTGATTTTTAGGGATTTTTGTTTTCTGGACTCAATATATAAATGTTTAAACTTTATATTTTTTTGGAATTTGTCAAAATGTTTTTATATTTTTTGGAATTTTTATAGGTAAATAGTGATTATATAGGCTCCATTATATTTTAATAAGTATATTAAATCCAAAAAATTCCAAGTGAAATATGGGCGTGAATATACATGGCATGAAGCATCTAATCCTAATTTTGGACATTTTTAGGATCACAATAGCTATATTTAATAAATAGATAAAGCATCAAAGTATGTGTCCAAGCAGAGGCATATTTGTACTAAAAATAAAGTTCAAGGGGCTCTATGCAATTTTCTTGAAGAAAACCATATTTATTTCATTTTAAAGGCCTTTAAACAATTACAAAACCCGTCAAGGCATCTATGCAATTTCACCAACACGTGGGACACCACGTGACGTATGTTGGGAGGGACTAAAATGTAAATAGAAAAAGTTCAGGTGCCTTCCTATAATTTTGACAAAATATGTAACATGCATTTCATTTTATTGGACATTTTGGAAAGACAAAAATTCGCAGGGGATACACCTATAATGTCTCCACCTCACATGGGACGGTATGTGAGGTGACATGGATTGGACCTAATTGCAATTTAAATAATTAAAGGGGGTCGTATGCAAAAAGTCCACTTTATTTAACACGTTATACTTTATTTACATGACTAAATAATAAATAAAAAATGTGATCTAGGTTTGCAATTTACCCATATATGTACGTGGGCGGACGTCGGAGATGATTTCACTTATCCACATGACGTTCATCCAGCAGTAGGTGACGTTTCACAGATGGACGCTGGAGATTAGATCGCTTGAGGTGATCAGATGGTCGTTGATGGGCTCCATCCTACGGATGAGGTTTAATTTGGGGCCTCCGTCTTCATCCAACAGTTGGGAGGGTCTAAGGAAGAACACGGAGGAAGGCTCGCCTGGGGGAACTTCCTCGGACAAAATCTCCCTCTCCTATCGGTCTACGCTACTCCAAGGTGGCCCGAAATGCTCCTGGCACTGTTGTCTATCGGCTGAGGGTTGCAAAATGCTTAGTCATGCACCAGAGCTCCCCCGCTAGGTCAAGGAAGTGCAATAGTCCCAAGTATCGCGTTCTTGGCAAAATCAACCCCTTGGGGGTCCTTTGACCCTCCAGACCTGCAAAGAAAGCTATCACAAGAAAACAGGGGGTCTGGGGGCCTTAATGGTGGCAAAATGGGTGTTGGTTGTGCGTGGTGGTGCTCCTCCAGCGTGCGGCAGAGGGGAAGGAGCGGATTTCCATATCCACGATGGATCTGGGTGAATGGAAGGCTGTGAGGCATAAGGAAGCAGAAGGAGAAGGAAATGGGGGATGACAGTGTTCTGGAAACAAGCGAGGTACAATGAAATCGTTCGTCGGAATGGAGCGCTGGTGAACTACAAATTAGCCAATTAACGATATCACACTAAGCTAACTACTAAACTAAAGGCATAATTGAATGCTGAAATTAAAATCTACCTAAAATAAGAAAAATGCGTAGCTCTTAAGGATGCAAACGGTCGGATACGGATACGGATATAGGTATCACCGAATCCTTATCCTTTTTCTAATACGAATACGGATGCGGATACAGATATTGATGGATATTAAAACTATCTTACCATATCCTTAAAAAAACGGATACTGATCGCACACGAGTAATGTGAGAAATACTCTATAGAATCGACTAAAATATATAAGAATTTGATGGAAAACACAAGATATTAATTTACTAAATGTGTTTGTATCATAAAAATTATATAAATATGGTAAAAGGAAATAGAGAATTATGTTATATAGGGTTAAAAATAAATTTACAACTATCTTTATATACAAAACGGATATACGGATATGGATACAGATGTTTGCGGATATCAAAATGATATCCGTATCCGTATCCATTTTAAAACGGATACGGATACATATGTCAAAATCTGTATAAAACGGATACGGTGACGGATCGGATATGGATATATCCATATCCGTTTGCATCCCTAGTAGCTCTTACCTGGCTGAATGGATAAGGAGCAGAGGTCGCCGGTATGGGCGGCCTGGGTGCACCTCTGCCCGCCGTGACCACCACGTGCTCATGGGTTGCTCCACCTGTCTCGTGGAGTCCTTGCTTTGGATGAGTCACAAGGTGTAGGGGGATGAAGATGACCAAAAATTCATGGAGGAGTGGAGGTTTCTTATTTATAAACAAAGCGAGCACCCTTATTTGACCGATCGATATTAAAGAATTGACGCTATGTACAACAGATGAAAGGATTGGGCGTGTATGCACAATGATCTGGGAGTATTTCTTGTGAAGGATGCCAAGGCGATTGATCGATAGATCATCCGCAAAAAATGCATGAGAACGCGAGAGTAGATAGGTCGCGTCCTATCAAATGGTTGGATGTTAAGTTGACCAAGGTCAACTTATAGAGCACCTTGATTGGGCCACATTAGCCACTAGAAAACAAAACAGGTTGATTTATTGAAAAATAATAAAATAAAAATAGTAAATGATTTTATCAATTTTTGTTTTTAAAATAAAATTGTTTATTATTTAATGTAGTATTTTATTACGATATTTATTTATTTTTTGGCTTTATTTATTAGTAGTTACATTTTATTAGTGTATTTATTGGTATATTTGCCTATGTTTTGTACATTTTTATTTTTATTTCTTATATTTTATTTTATTATTCTATTATTTTATTTTATATATTTATAACTTATTTTTGTGAGTATAAATATATTTTCTTTTATTTTTAGAATGTTGTTTGTACGCTTAAACAAATAAGTATGTATATTCTATATGTATATTTATAGGTATTTTTCCTATGTTTTATGCACACCTTTTTATTTTAATGTAGTTTTTGAGTTTTATTTTGGTTTTGTAATTTTAATAGATTATAGATAATATTTATAATATTATAAAGATATAGATTAATAAGGAAATAAAAGAATAAAATTCACTTTTGTTTGTACACATGTATAACATAGATATTTTTTCTATGTTTCCACATATATTTATTTTATTTTTCATTTTCCTTTTGGTCTTATTATAGTTTTAATATACATATATGTTATAAATAATATTTAAAAAATATAAAAATATGAATTTGTAGAAATAATAAGGGATGAATAAATTGAATATTTTAATCGGTATAATGTACGATAGGGGTTGAGAGCCTAACATTCACACAGTAATTCTAAAAAATATAAAACTACCACCATTAAATAATTTGTGAAAATTTACATACAATTAAAGGTTATTTTAATATGTTTTGGGTTTTTATTTGAAAATATGGGTCTATGAAGTTTGGTTTTTGGCTTTTTATTTTGTGTATAAAATACACATGTGTATTATTTTTATACAAACTCAAATTTGTATTTTTATTTACATTATTATCTACAATTTTATGTACAAAATTTCTTTATTTGATGTATAAAAAATGTAGAATATAATTGGTGTCAAAAATGCAAAAATAAAGAATAAAAGAATTGGATTTTTATTCTACTTTTGGCCCTTATCTCCCCCTACTTTATTCCTTGTCGACCAACTAAATTGTTGACTTGGTCTCGGGGTTCATGGTCATAACATATTTTCAATATTTTATTCCTTTTTCTTTTCTTCTCTTTATTCTATAATTTTGGCATTAAAACTCTCAAGAGGCAGAATGGGTTATTAAAGGATGTTGTCAACACATTTCAGGGCTTGAAATTGCCCATGGACTTCATTGTGTTAAACATGGAGATCCATGAATGTGTGACTGATACCCCCATCATCTTAGGACGACCTTTCTTGGCCACTGCCAAGGAAGTGTCAGATCATGATAGTGGGAAGGTATACTTTCGCGTCAAGGGTGAGAGTATACAAATAGAGACTATTGAGGAATAGAGAGACATGGATTCAAATTACTTAGAGTAGAGTTCATAGTAGATGACAGATGAAGGATATGGTAAAAATCCTCAAGTGCATCACGGAAGCGTGAGGATCGCATCGTATGCGATCAGGAGCGCCTAGTTGCACTAGTTGCTCTGGGCAGTGGAATTTTTAAAAAAATAAATGATGAAACCACGTGATCCAAGAAAGCTTCTTGGATCATTTCATCTAAACCACAAATAGGTACTAGGGTTACCTCTTGAAGTGTGGTTGCGATCGAGTCTCTAAACCAAGAGACCTCTTGTCTCAAGTCTGATCCGACGGAGGAGACGCTTGCGAGCGCGTTGATGAGATGCGTCCTTCTCGCAATCCAAGTTGATGATCCAAGCGGATAGTCTCCTGATCTCGTCACACGAGATCCGAAGTCTTCTTCATGAGTCAGGTACACCGAAGGAGACAGAGATCCACGAGCAAGAACTCCAGCAGCATAACGACGATGCTGCGGCGATGTCGACTCTCTCAAGGCTCCATGGTGGACGGCCACTACGAGAGAGAGAGAGAGAGAGAGGTTTGGCATGTAGAGAAAGAGAGAGAGCATTCATAATCGTGTATCTCAAAGACAAGGGGCACCTCTTCTTATATAGTATTTTGGGAGTCCATGGATCTCAATCCATGGACAACACACAATCAATGATTGAGATTGATTTGTGTTTCTTTCAATGGCTATGATCTTATTGGAAAATACAACAACAATTAATTTAATTTAATTTAATATATATCGATAAATCAATATATTTAAATTCAATTCAAATCAATTAATTATCCTTGGAGATAATGAGGATATAAACCATATCCCCTAAAAAGGGGGGACGGCTACCAACAGCACATGAGATCTCATTATCTCATGAGATCTCATTGTCTCATGATATCTCCAGGATTTACAACAACAATTGTTATAAATTATTTCACAAAAATAATTCATAATTATCCTGTGAAATATTGCAATCATGCCATTGGAAATATGTGAATCAAATTCACATCCCAAAAACAAAATGTAAAATATATTTTAATTAATCATTCAATGTGAATCCTATTCACATCAATAATTAACTAACAAATATATATCACAATATGCTCTTTATAACTCTTTATAATATATTATAAATCACATTTATAATATATATATGATTAATATGGATAGTCCTATCCACATTATTCATATCCATGATAATTGAATCACATTCAATCATATTGGATCTTTTTTCTCATGTACCCAAATAAGATGAATCACATTCAAATTATTCACATCTTTGATAATTAAATCACATTTAATTATCTTAGATATCTCTCCTTATAATATGAATCAAATTCATATTATCCATGATAATTAAATCACATTTAGTTATCAATTTTATATCAACAATGAAATTATCCATGAACTCTTTCAAGGATAATGCGCTTTCTCCGCGGATACTAGGAGATAAGGACATGGAGATTATATTATTCCACGTATAGTGACTTGGATATTGAGATCAAATCTCAAATCCAGATCTTGCGGACCTTCATAGTTGCTTGATTAAATCAAGACCATAGGTTTAATCTTCTCATTGTATCTAAATCACATTCAGATCAATGTCCAACATTTGGACTAATATCAGATCACTTCTCTATGAGAGGAGTCACTAAAATCCAAACCCATTTCATCACTCCCTAGGAATGGAAGCGTCATTGTTATACAATCATTTATGATCACATCACCCTCAGGTATTCCCAATACATGTACATCCTGCATACTGGAAGACCTAGATTAAACCTGAAGTTTTCGATCTCTTTTAGATTGTCTCCTTCAGGGTTTTATCATTAAGTTTTCTCATTTGATCATTGGGAGTTAGTATCAATCATATCCTTTCCAAAAGCATATATCATACCCAAGTGTTGATCATATACTTTGCAAAGTATATATCAAACCTATAAATTCAGTCAAGCTTCCAAAGCGAGATGACTGTGCACGGAATTTGATCTTCCCAAAATTTCATGAGTGAGCTTATGTCTTCCGGTTCAGTAGATGAACCTGTATGATCCCTTTGAGAGATCGTATTACTCATATGCCCTATATGCACACCAGCGCGCCGGTGTATATACCTTGATTAGGTCATCAACCTATTGGTCTGCCAAATGTACACACTTAGACATATAACAACACCTCTGTCTCGGTCAGAGGATGCGTACCTATACCGTGACAGCATACGACATAGGACTTTGGTTATCTCGATCTCGTTAAGTCAACTCTTTGACCAAGCTAATCTGACACCTCTGAATCTCTATTCCTATGCAAAGGACTTGCATCAAGACGTCGTTCAGATATCAGCCTTTAGAGATAAGGATTTCCATCTCCTACTCAGGTTGGAGATCATCTCTTAACAATCATTTGACGATGCTCGACAAGCCCTCAATCTAACTCTTTAGATATTCATCCAAGCACCAACCTCTATGTTTCAATTATTGAATCAACAGTTGTATGATCATTAAGATGGCTATGGTACATAACCCTAATTATACTAAGGGACCTATTATGCAAATTAGTTATTCTTCATTTCAGATTAAGGAGTGAATTGCAATAAAATTTATTGCATAATGGCTCGTTGTGGGCTCTCATGTCCAACAATCTCCCACTATCCCAAAGAGCCATTAGTGGGCTAATAATTAAACCCTCACTCATGTGACAATCATAGGTTATTTAATATAGTTAGGTAAGTTGATTAGTCACTCTGTTCCCGAGAGACTATGCCAAGTCCTTTTACAACACTTACATATCCCCTGTAACAGTGCTCGCATCCAATGCGAATGTTGCATCTTATGCTACCAATACTCAATATTGAGGCAGTCATAATATCTTTGACACTACAAGTCAACAATCATTATAACCAGTGTGTAATTTCAATTATCCTTATCCTTATTCCCGGAGATCTCTATCTCTTAAGTATCTGTAGTTAAGACCTTTTAGATCACTATCTATAAAGTCTAAGGTTCTTGATTATGAGACTTTGAGATCATTATGTCTAAGTCTTGTCATCTTTGAAGATATCATTTTATTACTACAACTAAGTGTTTTATCTCCATAGTAGGATTAACAACATTTTACTACTCCTACTGCATGGCAGACATATGGATTTTCATACATATCGAGCACATACCAGGCTTCTAGAAACCGATGCACAAGGGCAAGCAGTTTTAGCATCATCAACACCTGATATGCTATCTCTTCAGATTGGTCAGTACAAAATCTTAAGGGAAAGAAGCCTTCCTTGGATAGAATATATCCAGGATGTACCAATACTTTGACAATCACAATTCTCTCTCTTCTCTTTGCTTCCGAACAATGTCAGAACTAAAATCTAAGAGGTATCCTTGTGATCATATCTCAAGGTATGAAATAGCCATATCATAAAACACTTATTATCATCCTTATATCATTCTAAATGATTAGGATATTATCTACATTTAGCACGATGAACACATTCGCACTCCCACTAAGTTTCACAGGTTCATTGAGATTCTATTTGAAATCATAACATTTATAATTTCATCAAATCTTATGTTCCAACTACATGAAGCTTATCTGAGTCCACATATGGAGTTATTCAACTTGCATACCTTGCTTTCCTCAACCATGAAGCCCTGGGGCTACTACTTATGAATATCCTCGGAGAGGTATTCATAGAGGAATGCAATCTTGACTTCCATCTCGAAGACGTCAAAGTCAAGTTGTGCAGATATAGTTTGCAATATTCTGATGGGTTTAAGCATGGTCACTGGAGAAGAAGTCTCATCACAAGCAATGTCTTCTATTCAATGTGTAGCTCATGGCTACAAGACGTGCTTTGAAGGTCTCTTTCTTCTCATCAGGTTTCCTCTTTCTCTTGAAGATCCATTTATATCTTAACAGGTCTTACCCTTATAGGTGGATCCTCGAGGGTCCATATACAACACTTGTATATGAAGTATATATTTAGACTTTACTTCTAACATCCATCTCTCAATGTCATGATCTTCAGAAGCTTCATTATATGAAGTCAGATCATTGTCAGACTTATCTGGCACATGGAATTCATGTTAAAACTCATTTGAAAAGGTGGTAGTGTTTAATCTTTAGTTGTCCTTTTAGTTTCCGACTTAAAGAGCCTCATTATCTTCTCAACATTCAATGAGTTCCTTCACTTCATTTTCATCTTGATTTTCAAGAAAGTCATCATCTTAGAATCATATTCTTAGAGACGAAATTCTTTAAGAATCTCAACGTCATAAAGTAAGCATCCAATACCATTCTTTATTTTACTAATGAAGTAGCACTCTCTGATTCTAGATTCCAGCTTACTTGCATGGAACCTTATTAAGGATATATATTGTGTTCTCTACTACATATATGCCTTGGAAACTAAGAGATAACTATGTTAAGATCAATCATTTATCAAATAATGTCACACGTGATCTAATTATATGTCCCTATAACTCCATTGAGTTTAGGTGTATTTGGAGAAGTGAGATAGGAATGAT
Source organism: Ottelia alismoides (assembly GCA_037367405.1). Lineage (NCBI taxonomy): Eukaryota > Viridiplantae > Streptophyta > Magnoliopsida > Alismatales > Hydrocharitaceae > Ottelia > Ottelia alismoides. The sequence goes on along the minus strand of JAZKJV010001634.1, from coordinate 132,597 downwards.
ATTCCTATCTCCATAAGGTATCCCTTGAATTCATCTAAAAGGTACTTGCTACCTAGGTTAGATCAAATTCATTTCATCTTCCTTCAAACTTTGGTTCTAAACCAAAATTGTGAAATCTTTGAACATTACAAAGGTTTCTAAGGTGAAAGGAAGGAATCTTATATCACAAATAATCATCGAATGATATCACATATCATCAATGTTTCTTATTATACAGATGATCCACATACATCAATATGTATAAGATCATGAATACCTTGGCATCTTACACTATTCCCAAAGAGGAGTGTATTGGACATATTTACTTTGAATACAATATTCACAAGTATGTAAGATTTGAACCTTTAAACAATCTAAAGTTCAATATTTTACTAGTCTATCGATCATGTTAATAGACATATGTCCAAGACTCGATGCCAGATCATTATCAAATGATCTTCGTTCTCCTATTAATCTATTAAGGTTTAATTTTTAGCATTAGAAATGTTAATGAACCTTTCATTAATATTCTAATTTAGTAGAGTCCACTATGATAACTCTTTATGATGGGTCTATTCCAGAATACATATTCATCTCCAACAATGAAAGTATTCTAATATCTAGGCCATAGAGACATTCTCTAAGACCAAGGACTCTCCCACTGAAAATATGAAGTCTATCTACCCAATAGAGATTGTTGCAACAATTACATCAACGTCCATGTGGATGACTATTAAACCTTAAGATCAAGTTTCTAGTCTTTTAAAACATATGCAATCAATTGCAAGTGTTATTAGAAGAATGGGATACAATTATTAGACTTTCTATCTTATCAAATAAGAAAGTCAATTTCAATGATTATATGTAGATGTAGATTATTTCGATGAACTATTCGAGTCCTTCTCTATGGATCCTAGATAGTCCAGATAGTCATACTATCAATATATATGTTTATTGCAGTATTGGTATTCATCCAACTCTTTGGATGCCATATGGAAGTCACAGAAGTAAGTCAACTCTTTGAAGAAATGGGCTTCATTTTATAAGCTTTCTTTCCTTCTTACTTGGGTCCGACCCATGCTTCCACTACGCTCCCTTCATCTATAAACAACCATTGCTTAAGATAAAGGATCTCTTATGTTAAATTCAAAAGGATTTAAAAATGAGAGATATAAACATTTATATATGCTTTATTTAATTCATACAATATGATTATTATGAAGCTTCATGAAAGACTTGAGTATAGGTAGTATAAAGATGACACTCATCATTTCTACATCCATCTTAACTAAAAAACTTTGGTTCAGGTAGGTATTCAAACATTTTGAATACACCATCTCTTTCGACCTACCATTCTACATAATGCAAAGAACCATGTCATTCATGATTAAATGTCTAGAGCACATATGTATATCAAAACATCTTCTTTGATTTTATAAGGATTAATTTCACAATTACGATCATCATCGACATGTCACTTCCAAAGCACACTTGATGAAAGATCAAGACTAAAGAGACATACAAACCCTAGGGTTGTAGTCCTATTATCTATTTAATTATCACTCCTCATTATTATGAGGAAACTTGCACATTGCAATCACATACAATATGTGTCCAACTGCAAGTCCAATATCTTGATCATGGATCCAATCCATGACAATTTATTGATTATAATTGAGTATAAAATTGAGTGGGTTTAATGAAGTATTATATGAAATAAGAAATTGGCATAAGTGTATATATATTATGTACATATTTTACTTTTATTTAGGAATTTTTATATCAAAGTTGTCTTGCCTTGTCAACAATGAAAGTTCATTCCCTTAATCACTTTCAATGTAAAAGATATTTTTACCATCATATCTCTAGCAAGATCTGGGATCTCCTTTCCTATCTTTGTTGCATCCCAATAATATGAGAAACTACAACTCAGATAGAAAGAAGAAGGAACTCATTCCGCCATGCAAGTCCAACTTGCATTTCCCAATTTGGTCTTTAACACCCAGGCCCACCATTCCTAAGGTGATGCTGACCCGTTGTTAATTGAACCAACCATCAACAAGCTTAATACTCATTATGCGCAATCCAATATCGCCCCAATAATATGAGAAACCGATACTGGGGTCACTATGCATACGGCCTTACTCTTTCGAGAAGCAAAAGGCCTGATTCAGGTGAACTTGTATGAGGAGCTGTCACTTTAGACAGGTGTCTCCTATATACAACCCCTGGAGACGAAACCCTTCACCTTGACAGGAGACCATGGATGTCACTTATGTGATCCTCCACCTCATATTCAAATTTTATTTAATTTCCATGAATCCTATTCATGTAATTAATTCTTTCAAGGGAAATATAACTATATTCATAATAGAGTATTTTAATTGGATATAATTGATTTAATCTCATTAAATCAATTATCAATCTGATTCAATCAACAAACTTGATTGTTACTTGAAATAGTGGTATTATTTCAAAGTACATATTATTCGAATTTTAATAATTAGAAAATACATCATGATCTCTCAAGCATCATTCGTTCCCTACCCACTATCACGGCCAGTACCGACGGGAGTGGGACAAACCACACACGGTGCAACCTGCTACCCCAACTCTCCCTGACTGGCACCATATCCGCTTTGGGAAAAAAGAATGCCGAGTCAATCATTTTGTACTTGAGATGTTCATCGGTTTTTTAACCGAAGTTATACCATATAATATTCATCAAAACCATTTTAATAATACTATAAGGAGATTTGCTAAAACAATCCCTAATCCTATTCAAGCAATAAGGATTTGCATGTAAAAGTTGTCCTACAACTATTGTAGGATAAACTAGAGTTTTCATGAAAAACAATGTTTATTGGAAATTTCACATTAACCAATTGTGATCAAGATCAACTATCTTATCATTTTGGTTAATGCAATGTCATTCAAGGAAATAATTATCATCTTTAAATATTTAATAAATATTTATAAATAATCATTTCAGAAAATTAACAATTAATTTCCATCTATTTATTTGAATGACAATCACAAGATTCATGATCAAGTTTCTTAATTTTCAGCAGTGACCCCTACTCACTAAAATCAACATAACTCGATCAATTTAAATATAATTAATGCAAACTAAATTTATTTTGTTCACTAATTTGATTTAAAATATAATCCAAGTAATAATTATGCATTTTCAGGCATTTAGGACCCGTAATTAACTCTTTAATTACGTCACTAATCGCCATCCCCGAAACAGTGGACATATGGTTATTAAAAAGATCATATCTTGAGTTATCGGATTCCAAATCATGCAAACTCAAATTCCACGATTTACTTATTTAATTGGAAACATTATACAAATTATATTTTTGTGCTTAAACATTTTCAACAAGGACGAAAAATTATCACAAAATAGGGCTGTGAAAATTGAAGTGCTAAAATCTTCACGAACACTATCGAGCCCAAATCTTCGTAGGTTCATGGATCTCATACAAAAACTTCGAAAACCTGGCTCTGATACCACTTTAAGAATATGGGAAAAATCCTCAAGCGCATCACAGAAGCGTGAGGATCGCATCGTATGCGATCGGGAGCGATTAGTTGCACTAGTTGCTCTGGGCAGCGGAATTTAAAAAAAAATAAATGATGAAACCACATGATCCAAGAACGGTTCTTAGACTGTTTCATCTAAACCACAAATAGATACTAGGGTTACTTCTTGAAGCGTGGTTGCGATCGAGTCTCTAAACCAAGAGACCTTCTGTCTCAAGTCCGATCCGAAGGAGGAGATGCTTGCGAGCTTGTTGATGAGACGCGTCCTTCTCGAAATCCAAGTTGATGATCTAAGCGGCGAATCTCCTGATCTCATCACACGAGATCCGTCACCTTCTTCATGAGAGAGGTGCACCGAAGGAGATGGAGATCCACGAGCAAGAACTCCAGGAGCATAACGACGATGCTGCTGCGATGCCGACTCTCTCAAGGCTCCATGGTGGACGACCACTATGAGAGAGAGAGAGAGAGTTTTGGCATGTAGAGAGAGAGCATTCATAATCGTGTATCTAGAAGAGCAAGGGGCGCCTCTTCTTATATAGTATTTTGGGAGTCCATGGATCTCAATCCATGGACAACACACAATCAATGGTTGAGATTGATTTGTGTTTCTTTCAACGATTATGATCTTGTTGTGAAAACACAACAACAATTTATTTACTTTAAATTAATATATATCGATAAATCAATATATTTAAATTCAAATAAAATCAATTAATTATCCTTGGAGATAATGAGGATATAAACCAAACCTCCTAGAAAGGGGGACGGCTACCAACATCTTATGAGATCTCATTATCTCATGATATCTCCAGGATTTCCAACAACAATTATTGTAAATTATTTCATAAAAATAATTCATAATTATCCTGTGAAATATTGCAATCATACCATTGGAAAAATGTAAATCAAATTCAAATCCCAAAAACAAAATGTAAAATATATTTTAATTAATCATCCAATGTAAATCCAATTCACATCAATAATTAATTAACAAATATAAATCACAATATGATCCTTCTAATATATTATAAATCACATGTATAATATATATGATTAATATGGATAGTGCTATCCATATTATTCATATCCATGATAATTAAATCGCATTTAATCATCTTGGATCTCTTTTATCATGTGCCCAAATAACATGAATCACATTCACATTATTCACATCTTTGATAACTAAATCACATTTAATTATCTTAGATATATCTCCTTACAATATGAAACAAATTCATATTATCCATGATAATTAAATCACATTTAATTATCAATTTTCTCGATGCTTGGTTACATATATCAACAATGCAATTATCCATGAACTCTTTCAAGGATAATGCGCTTTCTTCGCGGATACTGGGAGATAAGGACATGGCGATTGTATTGTTCCACGTATAGTGACTTGGATATTGAGATCAAATCTCAAATCCAGATTTTGCGGACCTTTCATAGATGCTTGATTAAATCAAGACCGTAGATCTAATCTTCTCATTGTATCTAAATCACATTCAGATTAATGTCCAACATTTGGACTAAGATGAGATCACTTCTCTACGAGAGGATTCACTAAAATCCAAACCCGTTCGTCACTCCCTAGGAATGGAAGCGTCATGATTATACAATCTTTTATGATCACATCACCCTCAAGTATTCCCAATACCTATACATCCTGCATACTGGAAGACCTAGATTAAACCCGAAGTTTTAAATCTCTTTTAGATTGTCTCCTTCAAGGTTTTATCATTAAGTTTTCTCATTTGATCATTGGGAGTTGGTATCAATCATATACTTTCCAAAAGCATATATCATACCCAGGTGTTGATCATATACTTTGCAAAAGTAAACCTATAAATTCAGTCAAGCTTCCAAAACGAGATGATCGTGCATGGAATTTGATCTTCCCAATATCTCATGAGTGAGATCATGTCTTCTTCAGTAGATGAACATGTATGATCCCTTTGAGAGATCGTATTACTCATATTCTCTTATATGCACACCAGTGTGCCGGTGTATAGACCTTGATTAGGTCATGAACCTATTGGTCTACTAAATGTACATACTTAGACATATAGTAACACATCTATCTCTGGTCAGAGGATGCATGCCTATACCGTGACAACATGTGACATAGGTCTTTGGTTATCTCGATCTCGTTAAGTAAACTCTTTGACCTAACTAATCTAACACCTTCGAATCTCTATTCCTATGCAGAGGATCTGCATCCAGAGGTCGGTTAGATATCAGCCTTTAGAGATAAGGATTGACATCTCCTACTCATGTTGTAGATCATCTCTTAACAATCATTTGACGATGCTCGATGTGTCCTCAATCTAACTCTTTAGATATTCATCCAAGAACCAACCTCTATGATTCAATTTTTGAATCAACAACTGTATGATCATTAAGATGGTCATGGTACATAAGCCTAATTGTACTAAGGGACCTTTTATGCAAAGAGCTATTCTTCATTTCAGATTAAGGAGTGAATTGCAATAATATTTATTGCATAATGGCTCGTCATGGGCTCGCATGTCCAACAAACAATTCAAAGATAGACATCCACCATGAGTGTGATTTTGTTATCACAGATGATGAAGCAGTTTGGACAAACCTGGTTTCACGAGCTCTTGTCACATTTTCAGAGTCTGCAGAGTTACAGATGTGAGCATATGAGAGTTCGGAGAGCGCATTCATGACATATGATACATTAGAGACTGATGATTGTGATTTGGTTAGTGAAGCATAGTATATTTCATGTGACTCCGATTCAAATCCCTTGAGCTCAAACATAGATTTTGATCGGCATGACATTGATGATTATTTACCGTGTCTGATATCCACAGAGCCCATAGCTAGGGAGGATATTGAGCCAATACAGTTGATAGACACACCATCAGGGTCGTCTTAGTCAGATTCGTTGATTCAATAAGAGTTCTCTCATGCAGACTTGGTAGCTTGCACTCAAACTTTTCATAGACTAGATCTGCCAACTCTCACATGCCCAGAACTGAAGACCTTGTCGCAGAGCATGATGTATAGATTCCTTGCGAGTTGGCCAGAAATGTTCCCAGTCATTATATCAACGGATTTGATTAATGACCAAAAATCTCCTTTGATGGAGGATCTTGAAAGAAATTGCAAGGCAATCAGATGGACTGTGGTTGATCTCTAAGGGATAAGTTTGGCCTGGTGCTCTCACCACATATATCTCGAGGATGACGCCAAGCCATTGCGTGAGTTTCAGCGTAGTTTGAACCTGAATCTTTGAGATGTAGTCATGAAGGAAATATCTAAGTGGTGGAGCACCGATTTTAGCTACCCCATCTTCGACTCCAAATGGGTTAGTCTCTTACATGTGATAACCAAGAAGATGGATATAACTACAGTTGTGAATGAGTCTAGAGGGGGGATAGCTACCTGAGTACTTACTTTTTGGAGAGTCTGTGTATCTACATACAATTAATGAAGGATATGGTTAGATCCTTAAGCGCATCATGGAAGCGTGAGGATCGCATCGTATGCGATCGGGAGCGACTAGTCGCACTAGTTGCTCGATGCAGCGGAAATTAAAAAAAAATCATATGACGAAACTACATGATCCCAGAACAGTTCTCGGATCATTTCGTCTAAACCACAAAAAAGTAATAGGATTACCTCTTAAAGCGTGGTTGCAATCGAGTCTCTAAACGAAGAGACCTCCTGTCTCAAGTCCGATCCGACGGAGGAGACGCTTGCGAGCATGTTGATGAAACACGTGCTTCTCGCAATCCATGTCGATGATCCAAGCAGCGGATCTCCTGATCTCGACACACAAGATCCGACATCTTCTTCACGAGTGAGGCACACCAAAGGAGACAGAGATCCACGAGCAAACGATCAGGCAACATAACAACGATGCTGCGACGATGAAGAAACTCTCTAGGGCATCCATGGTGGACGACTACATGAGAGGAAGAGAGAGTAGGCGTGTAGACAGAGAAAGAGAGAGATACTTATGTTCTCATTGTGTAAAGAAGAGCAATGGTGTGCCTCTCCTTTTATAATATTTTGGGATCCATGGATCTCAATCCATGGGCAACACAAATCCAATGGCTCTTACTGATTTGTGTGTCATTTAACAGCTAAGATTTGTGTTGGTAAAAACCAACAACAATTAATTTAGTTTAGATTAAATCTATATTGATAAATCAATATATATCAATCCCAAATTAAATCAATCAATCATGGAGATTATGGAATGAAGATTGCCTCCTTCCATAATATTGGATTTTGTGGCAATCTCATGCAATCTCATGAGATCGCATGAGATTACACTATTACATGGAAATCTCCAAAATTTACAACAACACTTGTTGTAAATTATTATACAAAAATAATTCATAACTATTTTGTAAATATTGCAATATTGCCATTGGAAAATTGTGAATCACATTCACAATCCAAAATAAAATGTGAATTACATTTTCAAATAATTGTCCAATGTGAATCAAATTCACATCAACATTTAATTAACAAATGTAAATTACAATTAGCTCTCTCTTATATATTATAAATCACATTTATAATATATATGACTAATATGGATATTGCTATCCACATTATTCATATCCATGGTAATTAAATCACATTTAATCATCTTGGATCTCTATTCTCGTGTGCCCAAATAATATGAATCGCATTCACATTAGCCACATCTTTGATAATTAAATCACATTTAATTATCTTAGATAACTCTCCTTATAAAATGAATCAAATTCATATTATTCATGATAATTAAATGACATTTAATTATCAATTTTCTCAATGCTCGGATACACATATCAACAATGAAATTATCATGAACTCTTTCAAGGAAAATGCGCTTTCTCCGCGGATACTTGGAGATAAGGACAGGGCGATTGTATTATTCGATGTATAGTGACTTGGATATTGAGATCACATCTCAAATCCAGATCTCGGGCCTCCCATAGATGCTTGATTAAATCAAGACCGCAAATCTAATCTTTTCATTGCATCTGAATCATATTCAGATCAATGTCCAACATTTTGACCAAGATCGATCACTTCTCTACTGAGAGGAGTCACTAAAATCTAGACCCGTTTCATCACTCCCTAGGAATGGAAGCATCATGGTTATACAATCGTTTATGATCACACCACCCTTAGGTATTCCCAATACATGTACATCCTGCATACTGGAAGACTCAGAATAAAATCGAAGTATTAGATCAACTTTACACTGTCTACTTCAGGGTTTTTATCAGTAAGTTTCTCATTCGATCATTGGGAGTTGGTATCAATCATATACTTTCCAAAAGCATATATCATACCTAGTTCTTGATCATATACTTTCCAAAAGTATATATTAAACTTACAAATTCAGTCAAGCTTCTAAAGCGAGACGACCGTGTACGGAATTTGATTCTTCCCAATATCTCATGAGTGAGCTCATGTCTTCCGGTTCAGTAACTGAACCTGTATGATTCCTTTGAGAGATCGTATTACTCATATGCCCTTACATGCACACTAGCGCACCGGTGTATAGACCTTGATTAGGTCATCAACCTATTGGTCTGCAAAATGTACATACTAAGACATATAGTAACACATCTGTCTCTGGTTAGAGGATGCGTGCTTGTATCGTGACAGCATAGGATATAGGACTTTGGTTATCTCGTTCTTGTTAAGTCAACTCTTTGACCTAACTAATATGACACCTCCGAATCTCTATTCCTATACAGAGGACCTGCATCAAGAGGTCAGTCAGATATCAACCTAACTGAGAAAGGATTGCCATCTCCTACACAGGCTAGAGATCATCTCTTAATAATCATTTGACGGTGCTTGATGAGTCCTCAATCTAGCCCTTTAGACATTCATCCAAGCACCAGCCTCTATGATTCAATAGTTGAATCAACTGTTGTATGATTATTAAGATGGCCATGGTACATAACCCTAATTGTACTAAGGGACCTATTATGCAAATTATTTATTTATTCTTCATTTCAGATTAGGGAATGATATTTTCAATAACATTTATTGCATAATGGCTCGCCGTGGGCTCGCATGTCCAACAATCTCCCACTAGCCCAAAGAGCCATTAATGGGCTAATCACTTAAACCCGCACTCATGTGACAATCATAGGCTATTTAAAAGTAGCTAGGTAAGCTGATCAGTCACTCTATTCCCAAGAGACTACGCCAAGTCCTTTTACGGCACTTGCATATCTCCTAGTAACAGTGTTCGCATCCAATGTGAATGTTGCATCTTATGCAACCAATACTCAATCTAGTCAATTATAGTGTCCTTGACACTATAGCTTAATAATTATTATAACCAGTATGTAATTTAAATTGTCCTTATTGGAATACCCTTATTCCTGGGGATCTATATCTCCTAAGGTATTCATAGTTAAGACCTTTTAGATCTCCATCTATAAAGTCTTAATTACTTGAATATAAGACTTAGAGATCACTATCTCTAAAGTCTTGTCATCTTTGAAGATATTGTTATTACTGCAACCAAGTGTTTTTCTCCATAGTAGGATTAGCAACACTTTACTACTCCCACTGCATGGCAGATATCTAGCTTTTGTACAAATCTAGCATACACTCAGCTTCTTGTAACTGATGCACAAGTGCAAGCAGTTCTAGCATTCACTTCCTCAACTCTTTGAGGTACTATCCCTTTAAATACGTCAGTACCATGTCTTAAGAGATAGAAGCCTTTCTTGTAATTTCCACGAATGGAATATGCCCAAGGTGTACTACAAATGTGACAGTCCCAATATATCCTCTTCTCTTTGTTTCTGAACAACTTAAGAACTAAGATCTAAGAGACATCTTTGAGATCATATCTCAAGTTATGGAACAATCAGATTATAAAACACTTATTATCATCATCCTTATATCATTCTAAAAGATTAGGATATTATCTACATTTAGCGTGATGAACACAAATGGCACTCTCACTAAGCTTCATATGGTTCATCAAGATTCTATCTGAAATCATAACATTTATAATTTCATCAAATCTTATGTTCCAGCTACAATAAGCTTATTTAAGTCCATGGATGGATTTATTTAGCTTGCACATCTTGCTTTCCTCAACCATGAAGCCCTAGGGCTACTTCATGTGAATATCCTCAGAGAGGAATGTAATCTTGACTTCTTTCTCTTGAAGATCCATTTACATCTTTATGGGTCTTATCCATATAGGTGGCTCCTCGAGGATCCATATGCAACACTTGTATATGAAGTCTACTTTAGACTTTATTACTAACATCCATCTTTCCATGTCATGATCTTCAGAGACTTCATCATCTGAAGTCAGATCATTGTCAGACTTAGCTGACATATGGAACACATCCTCAAACTCATTTGAAGAGGTATTAATGTTTCATCTTTAATTGTCATTTTAGTTTCTGATTTCAGGAGCCTCATTATCATCTCAAGATTAAATGAGTTTCTTTACTTCATTTTCATCTTGATTCTCAAGAGAGTCATCCTATAAGAATCATATTCTCAAAGATGAGATCTTTTAAGAATCTCAAGGTCATAAAGTGGGTATACAATACCATCCTTTATTTTCCTAACGAAGTAGCACTTTCAAGTGCTAAATTCCAGCTTATTTGCTTGGAACCTTATTATGGATATATATTGTAGTCTCTACTACATATATACCTGGAAACTAATATGTAATTATGCTAAAAATCATTATTGATCATATCATGTCATACATGATCCAATTGTATCTCCCTACAACTCTCTTGAGTTTAGGTTTATTAAGAGGAGTGAGATAAAAATAATATTCATATCTCTATAAGGTGTTCCATGAATTCATCTAATAGGTATTGATTACCTAGATTAGACCAAATTCATTTCCATCTTCCTTCAGACTTTGGTTCCAAACAAAATTATGAAATCTTTGAACATTTCAAAGGTTTCTAATGGTGACGAGAAGAAACCTTATATCACAAATAATCATTAATAGATATCACATATCCATAATGTTTATTCTGATATAGATGATCCACATACATCAATATGTATTAGATATTTAATACCTCGACATCTTATACCTTTCCCAAAGAAGGGTGTATTGGACATTTTACTTTGAATACAATATTCATAAGTTTGTAAGTTTTGAAATTTTAGTCATTCTAAAGTTTCATTTCTTACCAATCTATTGATCAAATCAAGAGATAAATGTCCAAGGTTTGATGCCAGATCATTGTTAAATGATCTTCATCCTCATATTGATCTTTTAAAGGTTTAATTTCAATATTAGAAATCTTAATGAACCATTCATTAATTTTCTAATTTAGTAGAGCCCACTAGCTGCCATACTATTATCTGAAATATATCCATCATAACTTCTTATGATAGGTTTATTTCAGAATTCATGTTTATTTCCAACACTTGGAAATAAACTATGAGCGTATTCTAATATATAGGTCATAGAGACATTCTCCAAGACTAAGGGCTCCCACTGAAATAATGAAGTCTGTATATCCAATAGAGATTGTTGCAACAATTGCATCAAAATCCATGTAGATGACTATTAAACCCGAAGATCAAATTCTCCAGTCTTCTAAAACATATGCAACCCATTGCAAGTGTTGTTAGAAGATTGAGATACAATTATAAGACTTTATCTTATTCGATAAGCAAGTCAATATCAATGATTTATGTAGATTATTCTGATGCTCTGTCCGAGTCCTTCTTTAAGGATTCTAGACAGATTTGATAGTCATACTATCAACACATCAACTTATTATGGTATTGGCATTTATCCAACTTTTTGGATGTCATATGGAAGTCATAGAAGTACGGTCAACTCCTTGACTATCCTTCTCATCTTGGGTCTGACCCATGCTTCCACTGCACTCCATTTATCAATAAACAACCATTGCTTAAGACTAAGGTAACTCTTATGTTAAATCTAAAAGAATTCAATGTAAGAGCATTTCAACATTTATATATGCTTCATTAAATTCATACAATGTGAATATTATGAAGTTTCAAGAATGACTAGAGTATACACAGTAGAATGATGACACTAATCATGTCTACATCCATCTAGACTCTTAAAACATTGGTTCAGGTAGGTATTCAAATATTTTAAATACATCATCTCTTATAGAGCTACCATTCTGCATGATGCAGTGAACCATGTCATTCATGATAAATGTCAAGAGCACATATGTATGCCAGAATATCTTCTTAGATTTTTATAAGGATTAATTGACAATTATGATCATCATCGACATGTCATTTCCAAAGTACATTTGATGATATCAAGACTATAGAGACATACAAACCCTAGGGTTGTAGATCTATTGTCTATTTAATTGTCATTCCTCATTATTATGAGGAGACTTGCACATTGCAACCACATACGTTATGTGTCCAACTGCAAGTACAATATCTGGATCATGGGTCCAATCCATGATATCATACTGGTTATTATTGAGTATAGTATTGAGTGGGTTTAATGAAGGATTATTTGAAATAAGAAATTTGCAAAAGTGTATATATTTATATATATTTACATATATACATACATATTTTACTTTGATTTAGGATTTTTTATATCAAAGTTGTCTTGCCTTGTCAATACTGAAAGTTCATTCCCTTAATCACTTTCAATGTAAGAGATATACTTACCATTATATCTCAGCAAGATCTGGGATCTCCTTCATTATCTTTGTCACATCCCAATAATATGAGAATCTGTAACTCCAATAAAAAGAAGCGGGAACACATTCCACCTTGCAAGTCTGGCATGCATCTCCCAACTCGGTCTTTAACACCCAGGCCCACCACCCCTAAGGTGATGTTGACCCGTCATTAATTGAACCAACCGTCAATAGGAATAGTACTCGCTATGCGCAATCCAATATTGCCCCAATAATATGAGGATCCGACATCAGGGTCACTACGCATACGACCTTACTTTTTAGAGAAGCAAAGAGCCCAATCCAGATGCCTTGCATACAGGAGCTGTCACTTCGAACAAGTGTCTCCTACATACAATCCCTGGTGATGGAACCCTTTGCCTTGACGGGAGACCATGGATGTAACTTATGCGATCCTCCATATCATATTCAAATTTTAATTAATCATTATGAATAAAATTCATTATGATTAATTCTTACATGGGAAATAACACATCTGTTTCTAATAGAGTATCTTAATTTTAATTGGATTCCAATTAATCTAATCATATTAAATTAATAATCCAATTAATATCCAACAAACATTCTTAATTGTTACTTGAACTATGGTATTATCTTAAATATGTATTATTTCGAATTTTAATAATTAGAAATACATCATGATTTCTTAAGCATTATACTAACCCTACCCGTTGTCATGGCCAGTACCGATGGGAGTGGGACAGACCGCACATGGTGCAACCTGATATCCCAACGTTCCCCGACTAGACACCATATCCACCCCGGGAAAGGATAATGCAAAATAGATCACTTTGTACTTGAGATGATCATCGGTTCTTCAACCAAAATTATACCATATAATAATAATCAAAAAAATTTTGATTAACATTATAATGAGATTTGCTAAACAACCCCCAAATCCTATTCAAGCAACATGTTTGTTGGAATGTAGATCATGTAACCAATTTTGTGATATAGATCACATCTAATCAATTATTGGTTACGGATATGTCATTTAAGGAAATAATTATAATCAAATATTTCACAAATATTTATGCAAAATTATTTCAGGAAATTAAACAATTTAATTTCACTAATTGATTAAATGACAATCACTCGGTTCTTGATTTGGAAAGTATTTCCAGCAGTGACCCTCACTTACTAAAAATATCATATCTCAATTAATTTAAATCCAAATTATGAAAAATAAGTTCCTATAATTTTCTAATTTGACTTACAATAGAACCTAAGTGATTTGCACGCATTTTAAGGTGTTTTAAATCCGCAATTAACATCTTAATTACGTCATGATCCGTGGTCCCCGAAACAGTGGATACAAGTTCACTAAAATGATCATATCTCGAGCATACGGAATCCAAATTACGTAAACTCAGATCCTACGGTTTCCATATTTAATAGGGAACAAAATACAATTATTATTTTCGTGCTTAAATAATTTAAACAGCATCGAAAATAATCTCAAAACAGAGATGCAAAAATGAAATGCAAGAAAACTTTGGCAAACCCTAATGAACCCAAGTCGTCCTGGTTAATGGATCATATACAAAACCACCGACTTAAGGCTCTGATACCACATGAAGGATATGGTTAGATCCTTAAGCGCATCACGGAAGTGTGAGGATCGCATCGTATGGGATCGGGAGCGACTAGTCGCACTAGTTGCTCGATGCAGCGAAAATTAATTTTTTCTAATACGACGAAACCACATGATCCAAGAACACTTCTCGGATCGTTTCGTATAAACCACAAACAAGTAATAGGATTATCTCTTGAAGCGTGGTTGCGATAGAGTCTCCAAACGAAGAGACCTCCTATCTCAAGTCCGATCCGACGAAGGAGACACTTGCGAGCGTGTTGATGAAACACGTGCTTCTCGCAATCCATGTTGATGATCCAAGAGGCGGATCTCCTGATCTCGACACATAAGATCTGACGTCTTCTTCACGAGCGAGGCGCACCGGAGAGACGGAGATCCACGAGCAAACGATCGGGCAGCATAACGACGATGCTGCGACAATGAAGAAACTCTCTAGGACATCCATGGTGGACGGCCACATGAGAGGAAGAGAGAGTAGGCGTGTAGAGAGAGAAAGAGAGAGAGAGAGAGAGAGACTTATGTTCTCATTGTGTTAAGAAGAGCAATGGGGTGCCTCTCCTTTTATAATATTTTGGGATCCATGGATCTCAATCCATGGGCAACACAAATCCAATGGCTCTTATTGATTTGTGTTTCTTTTAATGGCTAAGATTTGTTTTGGTAAAAACCAACAACAATTAATTTAATTTAGATTAAATCTATATTGATAAATCAATATATATCAATCCCAAACTAAATCAATCAAGCATGGAGATTATGGAATGAAGATTGCCTCCTTCCATAATATTGGATTTGGTGGCAATCTCATGCAATCTCATGAGATCTCATGAGATTACATGTTCCAAAGAAATCTCCAAAATTTACAACAACACTTGTCATAAATTATTCTACAAAAATAATTCATAATTATTTTGTGAATATTGCAATCTTGCCATTGGAAAATTGTGAATCACATTCACAATCTAAAATAAAATGTGAATTACATTTTCAATTAATTGTCCAATGTGAATCCAATTCACATCAAGATTTAATTAACAAATGTAAATTACAAATAGCTCTCTCTTATATATTATAAATCACATTTATAATATATATGACTAATGTGGATATTGCTATCCACATTATTCATATCCATAATAATTAAATCACATTTAATCATCTTGGATCTCTATTCTCGTGTGCCCAAATAATATGAATTACATTCACATTAGTCGCATCTTTGATAATTAAATCACATTTAATTATCTTAGATTACTCTCCTTATAATATGAATCAAATTCGTATTATTCATGATAAATAAATCACATTTAATTATCAATTTTCTCAATGCTCGGATACACATATCAAAAATGAAATTATCCTGAACTCTTTCAAGGATAATGCGCTTTCTCCGCGGATACTTGGAGATAAGGACAGGGCGATTGTATTGTTCAACGTATAGTGACTTGGATATTGAGATCACATCTCAAATCCAGATCTCGGGCCTCCCATAGATGCTTGATTAAATCAAGACCACAAATCTAATCTTCTCATTGCATCTGAATCATATTCAGATCAATGTTCAACATTTTGACCAAGATCAGATTACTTCTCTACTGAGAGGAGTCACTCAAATCCAGACCTGTTTCATCACTCCCTAGGAATGGAAGCGTCATGGTTATACAATCGTTTATGATCACATCACCCTCAGGTATTCCCAATACCTGTACATCTTGTATACTGGAAGACTCAGAATAAAACTGAAGTATTAGATCAACTTTACACTGTCTACTTCAGGGTTTTTATCAGTAAGTTTCTCATTCGATCATTAGGAGTTGGTATCAATCATATACTTTCCAAAATCATATATCATACCTAGGTCTTGATCATATACTTTCCAAAAGTATATATCAAACCTACAAATTCAGTCAAGCTTCCAAAGCGAGACGACCGTGCACGGAATTTGATTCTTCCCCGTATCACCTGAGTGAGCTCATGTCTTCCGGTTCAGTAACTGAACCTGTATGATCCCTTTGAGAGATCGTATTACTTATATGCCCTTACATGCACACCAGCGCGCCGGTGTATAGACCTTGATTAGGTCATCAACCTATTGGTCTACCAAATGTACATACTAAGACGTATAGTAACACATGTCTCTGGTCAGAGGATGCGTGCTTGTATCATGGCAGCATACGATATAGGACTTTGGTTATCTCGATCTCGTTGAGTCAACTCTTTGACCTAACTAATCTGGCACCTCTGAATCTCTATTCCTATTCAGAGGACCTGCATCAAGAGGTCGGTCAGATATCAGCCTAACTGATAAACGATTGTCATCTCCTACCCATGATGGAGATCATCTCTTAACAATCATTTGACGGTGCTTGATGAGTCCTCAATCTTACCATTTAGATATTCATCCAAGCACCATCCTCTATGATTCAATAGTTGAATCAACAACTGTATGATTTTTAAGATGGCCATGGTAGATAACCCTAATTGTACTAAGGGACCTATTATGCAAATTATTTATTCTTCATTTTAGATCAGGGAATGATATTTGCAATAAAATTTATTGCATAATGGCTCATCGTGGGCTCGCATGTCCAACAATTAAATCAAGCCACTAAGAAGGATCACTTCCCACTTCAATTTTTTGTTCATATCATCGAGAGATTAGCTGTGAAGAGGCATTATTGCTTTCTTGACAGGTACTCGAGATACAATCAGATGGCCATAGTGCCCGAAGACTAGGAGAAAACAACATTCACCCGTACATTCAGAATGTATGCTTTTAGACAGATGCCCATTGGATTATGTAATGCCCCAGCTACATTCCAAAGGTGCATGCTTTCCTTCTTCTCGGATATGATGGGAGACTGTTTAGATGTCTTCATGGATGACTTTTCAGTCTACGGCGATGGGTTTAATGCTTGTATTGCTTACCTAGACCGAGTACATCAGCTATGCATTGAGGTCCACCTAGTCTTATCTTGGAAGAAGAGTTATTTCATGATGACTCAAGGGACGATCCTTGGTCACCTCATCGCCAATAGGGGCATGGAGGTTTATCCAATTAAGGTGGATATCATCAAGAAGCTCACTCCACCATCAAATATGAGACAGTTGCGGTCTTTTTTGGGGCATGTAAGTTTCTACCAACTGTTCATACAGGACCTCAGTCAGATTGCCCAATCGCTAACTGATTTGCTCATGAAATACACCAAGTTACTTGTAGATGATAAGTGTCTATCTTCTTTTGATGCTCTAAAGAATTTGATTATGCAGGCTCTTGTCCTTCAGCCATTCGATTGGTCTCTCCCATTCGAGATCATGACAGATGCTTCTAATTTTACCGTAGAAGCGGTGCTTAGACAGAGGAGGGATAATTTGTCATTTGTCATATGCTACGCTAGACAGGCTTTGGATGTTGCTTAGCAGAACTACACCATGACTGATAAGGAGATGCTAGCTGTAGTATTCGCTCTGGTTAAGTTTCGATCTTATATTCTCGTATCTAGGGTAACTATCTATGCGGATCATACTACCATCCGATACCTAATGGTCAGGAAGGATGCCAAAGCCATATTGACTAGATTGATCCTTCTACTTTAGGAGTTTGATATTGATATTAAGGATAAACCTAAAGTCAAGAATGTGGTAGCGAATCACCTCTCCCGATTAGAACATCTTGAGTATTCTGATATGACCACACCAATCACTGAGACATTCCCAGATGAGGCAATTATTTCTATCACCTCGCTCCCATGGTACGCTGACATTGTGATTTATCTTATTGCCAAGAAATTTTCACAAGGTTGGCCCATGCAGCGACCCGAGACTTTCCTTGTGATGACCAAGTCATATCATTGGGAGGATCCTACCCTTTACCATGAAGGAGAGGATAGTGTCTGGCATCGGCGTATTCCTCTGAAGGAGCACCATAGTGTCCTCACCTATTACCACAAGCTTGAGGTAGGAGGACATCACTCTAGAAGACAGATAGTAGAAGGTTCTCCAATCCAGCTTTTAGTGGCTCACGCTCAAGTTTTCTGATGAATTCGTAAAAAGGTGTAATGTTTGTCAGAGTATGGGCACTTGTGGATAAAGAGATATGATTCTGATGCAACCCATTCACTTCTGCGAGGTTTTTGATGCACGAGGCATCGATTTCATGGGTCCAATCCCTAGGCCCTGTTCGTTTGGGGTATAAGGAGGAATGGAATAAGGGGAATAAGCCCCCAACACGCTTCCCCGCGGTACAACTACTCCCCATTATTTCATCTTATTTCACTCTTATTCCTATCTTTATCCCACCTTACTTACCTTTATTTCACCTTATTCTCCTTATTCTTATCCTCCAGCCGAACGGAGAATAGACCCTTATTCCCCTTATTCCCCATCATTATTCCTGCTTATTCTCCTACCGAACGGGCCCTAAGAGTCAGGGATTTGAGTATATTTTATTGTTTGTGGATTATGTGAGTCGTTGGGTTGAGGCCTTCCTCGCCCGAGCTGCAAATGCAAAGACCGTTTGCAAATTTTTGAGGAAGAATGTCATATCACGGTTAGGGGTACATAGAGTCTTAATTTATGATGGAGGGACTCATTTTATCAACGACAAGGTAAGGAACCTTGCTAACGAGTCCAACATTGACTAGAGAGTTGCCATGCCATATCACAGGAGAATGGTCTTGTTGAGGTTTCGAATAGGGAGATTGAGACTATTTTGTAGAAGGTTGTCTGCGCAGATCGAAAGGATTGGTCTCAACTTTTAGACTCGGTCGTGTGGGCCTATAGTACTTCCTTCAAGACACCTTTGGGAACATCTCCTTTTAGACTCGTTTATGGCAAGCCATGCCACTTACCTATGGTGATCAAGCATAAATCACTTTGGGCGGATACTGAGATAGTATTGGATCATGAGAGTATTAGAGATTAAAAGAGAGTAGAATTGACATCCCTGGAGGAATTTAGATATACAACCTTCTCAAGTAGCTTGCAATATAAGGATAGAGTGAAGATATGGCATGATTCTCACATTAGCCATAAACAGTTTGAGATGAACCAAAGATTTTGATTATTTGATGCAAGGTTAATATTATTTCCAGCGAAACTTTAGAGTAAATGGAAAGGATCATACTTGGTTAGAAATGTGCACGACAACAATAGCATTGATATATCCGAGCAGTCCACCTTTCAAGTTAACGGCTAGTTCCATAAGCCATATCTTGATCATGATCTAGTGAATGTTGATGTTGCCCCGTTTCATTTTGTATGAGATGTGTTCCTTGGCTCATATCACCTACATCTCAAACCAGACTTTTCACTTCTACTCTACCTCTGTATAGATCCATATTGCCTATATATCATTCATTCATTTTGTTTAATATCCTAGATCCATCTTATGAGTATGTCGTACCTAGGATGCACTTTATCATAAGTATAGGAAGGTATTAGACTTATGATTATTTATTTATCCATTACCTCTGTTATTGTTGCCTATACTTAGGGATATTTTACCCTAAGTATAGGGGATGTAATATCTGTACACTCTACTCCTCAGTCTCCCCCTTTTTGTATAGTCTTCTACACTTATGATTACTTGATCCTATGTATAGGGGGATCACCGACTTCTATTAATTTATTCTTTCATTCTTTTGAGTCATTGCAGTATAGAATTCTTTTCAGTTCTCTATACGCAACACGAGTTATGTCTTCCTTCATCGCTCTCTGATAACTCTTAGGGCATCTTCGAGCTAAGTATAGGGGGTGTCGTATATAATGTATATATACTTTAGAAATAACTTATACTTTGTGTGTGTTAATAACATGGATATTATTTATAAAATAGGAATAAAAATATTTTGGAAAAATGTTTAAAATGCTTTGTGAAAATTGTTTGTAAAAACCTTTGAAAAATTATTTTTGTACAAGTTTTGTAAAATGTTCAAAACAATGTTCTGTTTGAAAAAGATTTGTAAATTATTTTCTGTATTAAAATTAGGTATACTGTACATTTTTTTAGAAAATTATTGAAAATAAAATGTTTGCAAAATTAGTTTGTAAATGTTTGTAAAAATAGTTTTGAAAATCTTTTGAAAAAATTTGTGAAATTATTTTTTCACATGGGAAATAACTTAAGGGGTTTAAATTATTTGTATATACATAATCTATTAATGAATGTTCCTGAGTGGGTACATTAATCGTACTCATGGTAGCACGACGCTCAGCCAATTAATCATAATTAAGAAAAGATCTTTGTGAAGAGGACTCGATTTTTAATTTATATCTCAGGCTAGTTCGGGGTCAAAAATAGGGAGGCAAAGGAACGACTTTAGGTCAAATCAGAACAATTAGGTTTAGATTTCCAATGCATACTTTTTTGTAATTTTTATGAAAAAATAAACACGAATGCAAAAATGTGTGTGAATTAAGTTAATAAGAAAACACACAACTTAACCAAATTAATTTGAATGTGAGATTAATCAAATTTAGCCATATTTGTTTTCCTAGAAACATAATATAGTGAGGAATCAAAAAACATTTTTTTGAAATTATAAGGGATAAAATAAAACGATGCACACTTTTATGGGTTCTCATGCAATTTTTCGCACGAATAGAGTGCAAAAATTATGAAAATTTTTATTAAAATAAATAATGTAAAAAAGATGTCCAATATACCACGTGAACACAAAGGTATCAGTGCAAATTCAAAAATTGAAAATGATAATGCAAAGTATGCATAGGGACACTTTTTGGAAATAATGAAACCTATTGGATAAATTTTGTAATTTTTACATTAAAAAAATAAAAAGGCGTAAACCTTCTTCCTCTTCAAACAGGAGGATAGGGATTGAAGTGGCGGTGGGCGCGACCTCTTAGGGCAGTGTACGACCGAGGGAGGAGCACGGCTGACACACGTGAGGAAGTGGGAGGGGCGACAGGTGCTATGGTAAAGCGATGGGGGACCGCGTCGTTAGGGCTTGGCGATGGCATGGAGATGACCTATTAATGAGGAGGGCATGGTGGTGGCATAAGGCGTCTACGGGAGAAGGGCTCTCACATCTGGCGAAGCGTGTCGTGACGGTGCAGAGAGGAGGGTTACAGGAGGCCCCAACGAGATGCAAGTTGAAGGTAGACCTCCAAAGCGATGGAGCGCTGACATCGTAAGATGGCCTGTGCATGTAGGGGGTGGCAGCGAGGGAGCCACATGTGGCTGGAGAGGGACTGTAACCGCAGGTGGCCGAGGAGCTACGACCGAAGGGGGATGTAGCGGAGGTCGGGAGGGCCTTGCAGTGGCGCGTGACCGCACGAGCAGGATGCGATGGCCAGCAGTGGAGGAGGGGGTCGGTCAGCTGATGTGTTTTTATTTTCTTTTTTTATTTTGTTGTATTGTGATTTTAATTTTTTTATTTTTAAAACCTAGGAACAAATGAAGATGGTAATGAAGATGTGTGGATAATGAAGATGGTAAATGGTGGGGAAGATTATGTGGTGGTGTGATATAAAAAGATTGTGTGGTGACACAACAAAGGAAAAAATGTTAGATAAAATAATAATAATGAAAAAATTGTTAGATAAAATAAAATAAAATAACAAGAGAAATGAGGCGGAGCAGCTGTGTTGGACTCATGTCATGGCCTCGATCTGATTCAGTGAAAAAATCATAGAAGCTTTGCAAGCTTGACGAAAAGCTCGTGACACGACAATGATGATAGTCGCGGATCTTTCCTGAAGGAGGTCGTCGCTTGAGGGGGATGCTCAGTCGTTGTCACCAACAAAATACTCGAAGCTCTCCTTTTTCTCTAAGAATGTCATATGGGGAAAATTGAAGATGAAGAAAAGAATAAAAAGAGAAAGGAGATGGAGGTTAAAAAAAGTGGTGGAAGAAATGATGTGGTTAGATGAAGAAAATGAAGCTGAATGGGAGTTAGTGGTAGAATGAGAAGTTAGAGTAGAGAAAGAAAAAATAAATAAAATTAAAAATTAAAAGTTTGCTACTAAAAAATATAATGAAATTAAAAATAAAAGAGAGAGTATAATTTACAAAAGTAAGTCCATAAATAAAACAAACAATGCGTACATGGTTTTTTTACATTTATAATTTTAATTTTTGTATTTCTAATAAAGATATTCACAACAAAAAATAAAATAAAATACTTGAAACAAAAAAAACACAAAAAATGATTTTTTTGGATTTTTTAGTAATTAAGAAAAATAAAAAGGAAGGAAGAATATTTATAATATATACATTGTAAACCTATGTCCCAAAACTCAAATTTTGCAAACGAGCACCGATTTTAATGAAACCACTTTCATTGGATAGATAGTTTTCGAACTTAAACTTTAAAAGTGAGTTTGGTGAATTTAGAGTTCATACAGAGGGGAATTCGGTCGAGAAGTTGGACTTTATGACTTTTTCTCTTTGGGATCTAGGAGTATTTATTTGAGTGGAATTTATTTTATTTTTTCTATTTATATATATTTTTATAAACAAGTCAAGGAAATAGTTAGCCAAAAATGACTTTAAATGAAATTATCAAAAATACATGAAGTTTGGGTTATTTACAGGTGGAAAACTCCTTTATTTTATGACTTTTTAATATTAATTTATTTTGTACAATATAATATATAATAACTAGTGTATTTTATTTACAAGAGTCTTTTTATTAATTTATTGATTTTATGGATATTTATTTGAGATTTTACTTAGGGATTTTGCTTAGATTAAAATATTGAAAATATGAATCATGGATTCATCATTCCCCTATACTTAAACTTTGCTTGTCCTCGAGAAAATAAAGAAAGAATAAGTTGGATTAACCCCTGACTGTGCATGTGAATACAAGACTTGATCTGTTCGAATACTCTCGATTTCAGAGATCCTAAAATTCTAAGTCGAACCAAGCTCTAGTCAAAAGGTATCCAATTTCCCTAATCACCAGACTCTCTCTATACATATATACTGGGGATATGATTTTAAGTGTGGACTGTAGTTACAAGAGTAGAGTCGCAACTTCACAAGGTTCTAGTCCAAGAGACTCTCCTAAGAACCTGATCTTCAACACTAGGAAATAAACCATTTCTTGCATCCAATCCACCGTCTCTTTAGTTTTCAGACTTAAAAGTGTAGATGGAAGGCTAGTTGATGAAGGGCATAGGATTGTGTCATTTCTTCTCTTCCTCTCATTTTAACAAGGATCCTTTTGAGTGCCTTATTAACTCAACACATGTTTTTTTTATTGTTGATTAGTGTGTCCGTCAAGAGAAGTTGGAGTCATGTGCACTTGTTTCCCTCGGAGTACATCAGAGTGTGCCTTTTTTTAGTATCTAATATACTTTGTACACCCATACTTTTAGCATTTACGATGCAGAGCCCTTTTTGGGTGCTAGCCTGACTCCTAGTCCTGATAGTGGTGGTCCAAGTGGACACTTTGAAATGGTTGGGAGCGCTCGTCCTTGGTGGAAGTTCTTTGATATTTGACTTTGTATGGTGAGAGCTTTCTTTCAACATTTCTTTCCTTCTTTTATTTTCTTTGAATTTTGGCTAGCTCCACTGCTTTTACCAAAAGTTGGCGCACACTGATCAATTATAGATTTCATCACACCCTAGCACATAGGTAAATGTCAAGAGATAGTACAAGGACCATGTTATGATACTGGCTAAAGGTGTTGACACTCAGGTTTCATGAAGCCTTCACTTATTTTATCCTATCTTCAAGCATCATAAAATTAGGTCCAAACTCAAATCCTTCATCCCAGTTCCTCAAGTGAAATTTCAACTCATCTCATCACAATTGTAATCATGTATGTGAGGTGTTGATCATATTTTTTAAGGTAGATACTAAGAGTGCCATATAACACAGAATCTTTCAACTTGGGAAATGTGAATAATTAAGTCAAAGACCCTAATAACTAAGGCTGGTTAACTTAAAATCTCAACACCTCATAAACCAAGTGTTCTTGAATTTCACTAGTCTTGTATGAATGTGTCATTATTAGGAACTAAACCAACTCATTAGTTATTTTTTTTAGTTTTATTTAAGTGATTGTTTATTTTTTATTTCATATTTTTTTACTTTGATTTTTTATTTTTTTTGAAAAAGAAAGGAAAAGAAGAAAAATGATTTTTTAAAAAAATAATAATTTTTCAAAAGTTTTTTAGAAGAAAGGTAAATAAAAAAGGACACACTTTTTTTGAATTTTTTGTTTTTATTTTTATGGGGTTTTTTTAAGTAGATAAGGAAAGAAAATGGAAAATTGTTTTTTTGGAAAAGATTTTTAAATAAAATTGTTTTTTTTGTTTTTTTACCAATTTTACTCACCTTGTAGTTATTGTATAATATATACAAAAATACGTGAAAGTATGAGCTATCAGTAAAGTATATATGTAATATATACACACCCCCATACTTAACATGTGCTATGTCCTCATGGCACTAGGTAAAAAAACAATAGCTCGTACTAAGCGTAAGTGAGTGAAAAGAAGAGAAGGGAAGCGGAGAAGAATATAAGATCGTGGGAGAATACACAATGGGCATCGACCCCCTATACTTAGGCTCTAGTCAGCCTAGGTATTGGAGAGAACACAAGATTGGGGAACCTATGAGAGTGGGAAAGAATATCCAAAAAGAAAATAAAAAGAAAAGATGGAGCAACTCAAGTCACTCACCCCCTATACTTAGGATCTAGTCATCGTAAGTATAGCCAAAAATAAAAATGATACAGAATTGAGGTGAGTGATGTGAATCACGTGGAAGAAAGGGAAATAAAGGAAGGAAAATCTATACAAGGAGGAGTGAGAATATACGAGGATCAAGAAGGTTTGTGACAGAACTTCTTGCGGGAGTGAAGGGGTGGGCAGTATACATATGTGTTGTTGTCATAATCATCCTCAGAGGAATAATAGTGAGGGGTAGGGAACGTCCAGTGAGGGCTGACACACAGCTTCTTGCTCAAATATGGCTTAAGAACAGTCCAACTGAGCTCACTCATATAGATCACCTCAGCCAGACCTGATGAGGACTCCTTAGAAAATTCCTTCTCTAGTATGTAGAAGGTAACTTTCTTAGCTGGTTTTCTAAAACCTTAAGCACTAAGAGGAAGAGGAGAGTGATATGTCTTTAGGAGTTTGGGGGAACACCTCGAGGAATCAATACTCTTCTTCTTACCAGATGACCGATTAGAGGATGGAGCAGCTGATTTATCGAGATTAGTTAATTTGGTCCTAGTTGTCTCTTTTGGTGTAGGTCATCGATGTAATGTGTGTGAGGTGCTGACCAGAGGTTTGTCATCAGATGAGTCACCATTGTAATACTCCTACATGGTCAGCATACGTCTTTGGTATGGTGTAGTGTTCTCAGTTGGCTTGGCATTTATCATCTCATACGTCAGATCATAAAAATAGTTAAGGAAACAGAAATGATCGTGTTCAACTCAGTGACAGCTTCTAGTTGTGAGTCCTCTCTATAAGTTATCAATATGGTGGTGATGCAAGCAGTGGGTGATGTGGAGGTGTAGGGAGTCTCTGAACCAATGGTTGTCTTGACAGACTGAATCTCAAGTGTAGTAGAGAGACGGGACTCAACTTTCTCTCGAAGGTCATGGTTATCTGCGACTTTATAGGTTACCATAGAATATTATGTTTCCTCAAAGATTGGGCGAGGATGGAGTGCTCCCAATGTAGTGAAATTGATCTCCTGATTCTCACATTCTACAGTTCCCTTAGCCAAGGCTAAGAATGGCTTACCGAGACTGATCAGAGACTGGGTGAACTCTCCTTGGTGCTCAATGTTAATGACGGTGAAGTTTTCCTGTAGTAGAGAACCTTGAAAAGTAATGATAACTGATATGGTTCCTCTCGATCGGATAGACCAATTAGTCAGATGAACGATCTCTCTCGACTTCCTGCTTGATTCGAATTTGAGCTCGGCAAATATGGAGGTCATGAGGATATTTATCGATGATTCATCATTTATTCTTGCATGGGTGAAGGTAGTGTATTTGGTTTCACAGTCAATTATAGGCAACCGCTTCACTCTACGACTCTTTATTTTTCTCCTTAACATCAAAGAGGTGGCCATACATACTATGTGTCTCTCAGTCCTTGTCCTCTTATTTCCCGACTTTTTAGGCATCAATTTAGTTCTCACAAATCTTTTGAGGACAGGAAAGTGTTTAATGGCAATTAATAAGGGAAGCTAAAAAAGAAACTCTTTATCAATAGCCTCTCTAACTACCGGGTCCGATTTTTTTAGGTCTTTTACATTTTCAATTTTTATGGTGTTTTCTAATTTTTAAAAATTTTTGGTCTTTTTAATATGTGGAGGAGGAATAGGAGAATGTACATACTCTAGTTTGGAGGGAAAGTGGTTAGTAGAAGAGGGAGGTAGAAGGGACTCCAGTTGTATATGACGTGACAACCCGATGTCTTCCAGGCTTTCAAAATTCAATCCACAAAATCCATGATCCACATTCATACCTGGACTCTTGATCATTCTAGAAACATCATACTTTGATAAGTTCTCATGACATGTCATGAGAGAAGTCTGCTCAGTTGGAGAATACTGTTAAGAACTCGAGATCTTATACTCAACACACCTTGACTCAGGTATGTAATGTTGGGTTGAGTATAGCCCATCTGTATGACATCTATTGGTCATAGCATCATAGGATGGTCACTATACAAGGCTCCGTAAATTGGTCGCATGAATCCAATCCCCTGTATATGTCAGCTCTCCGAATGGGTGGTATGAAGGCTGGTCAATGTAGGTTTGATCATTAAGGTCGATCAAGTAAGGAATATCATGTAGTGCAAGTCTCTTCATTCGGTCTGTTTGGTCAACCATGTTGTACCCTAAGGTCAAGTCAGGATATGTATAGGTCCATTGTCGTCTAATCCCAACTCGAGGTGAGAATGAGGTTTGTGGGGGCAAATGATTATGCCAATCATTCATCTCAACAGTGGCTTGGTCTTCTATTTGTTCTTTGATTTCAACAAGCAGACGAGAATATGATGAGTCAATCCAGGGTGGATGTGGGTCAGGAGTGCAATAATGTAGAGTATGTAAGAAGTACAAAAAAGTGTGGAAGTCAGTCGGAGTTCTGACTTCACGGTCGGGGTGTGGGTATGACGAGGAATAAAAGGGTGGAGATGATCGGAATATGGTCGAAGAAGAGTAACCTGGATATGATGGCCAATATTATGACATCTTGGAAGACAGACATGATAATGAAACAGGTTGAGGAAGAAAACGTGCAAGTGCACCGAATAACACACAAAACAAACAAACACAAGAACAAACCCTAGGTTCACCCACTCAACAATGTGATGGTCGCAAGAGTTCGACCATTTATCTTTTTAATTTAATTAGGTGATAAATCAAGTTATACGTCTAATTATGCAAGGCTTAAAAGTAGGTTTTGGGCACTATCCTAGGGATGTGTCATTATCTCTCAACAATCACAGTAGTATAAGCGTACAATGCGGGTTTTGCTCTTTCGAAAACAATTGTTAATTTTAGTCAATTCTTTTGGTTAAATCTGATTAGCAGTACCGATTTAAAGTTCGATTATCACTTGATTAATCCACCAAACATGACACGCTTAACGATCAGTCCTGATTTCCTCTTAACCTAAGTTTCAATACCAAGGGGAAGGGAGTCAAGAAAAATCGATGCAAATATTGAAATCATTGTTGCGTGCTTAGTTAAGAAGAATTATAGTGATTCACATGCTCTACATGCAGGATGCAACATAGAATTGAAATTTTATACTATATGAGATGCAAACGAGAAAATTGTTCTTAGATATACAGTTCTATTAGTGAGTGATGACCAATTTAATTTGAACGAGTAGCTCTACAGTCTAAGTGTGTCTCATTAAATGTGGTGTGGTCCTAAAGATTACAAGAACGAGAAATAAAAATATTCTAGTCAAAATGCTCTAAGAGCTGCGAGTGCAAGTCCTATTTTACATCAATCAACCACACGACCACAAACGGGTCAAATGTCGAGTCCTGATACACGCACGAGCTGTCAAACAAGAGTCTCTAAAAAGAGTGAATTACCTAAATTATTACAATATAATAATTACAAAAATTTACATAAATGAAAATGCTCTCAATAATAAATTAACATTTCCATGATCTTCAGCAGTTAGTGGGCATCACAAATGTCGACCTCCGATGCACTCCAAGTCCACGGGGCCCTCACAAGTAAAATGAAATTTATATTAGAGAGATAAACAAAAATTATAATAAAATGAGTAGAAAAATAATTGAGAAAATCAGGAAAAATGGATTAATTATAAGGTGGCTCGAGGATCAAACAACCTAAGTAAGAGAAAACCTAAATCTAATTTTCTAAATTAAACCCTAAGTCATTTGGCTCCCGACAATGGTACCATTTGAAAAATAAATGCGAATGAAAAAATGCAGGTGAATTAAGTTAATAAGAAAACACTCAACTTATCCAAATTAATTTTAATGTGAAATTAATTTAATTTAACCAAATTATATTTTTCCTAGAAACCTAATCCAGTGAAGAGTGTAAAACATATTTTTTTAGAATTTTAAGATTTAAAATAAAACAATGAAAAATGCACATCTTTTATGGGGTTTCACATAATTTTTCAATTAAATAGAATGCAAAAGTTATAAAAAAGTTACTAGAACTTAAACATGATGCAATGAGGCTACACTTATTTTTGGAATTTTTCCATGATATATGATTTTTTTTGAATTTTTTAATGAAAGCCCAGTTACCTGAAGAATTTAATTCTTAATAAATCTAGAGCGAGTTATCTCAAAAAGGTATTTATATGAGCAATCTAGGAGACTTGGAATTTTGCAAAACTAATGTGTTTAGATTTAAATAAAAATCATTTCCTAAAATAACTCTATAATTTATTTAAAGCACATGGCAACTCCAATTTAAATGAAATTTAGAAAGAAATTAAATAACATTTAAGGTCATCATTTTTATTTTTGAGAAATTTTTTAAGCAATTGTGAATTGAATATGAATTTAAAACCTTACAGGGGGTAAAATATGCAATTTTTCACTAAAACAATTTTAGTTAATTACCAAAGCTCACAAAAATCCAAGTAAATAACTAAATGATACAGAATTAGTTTTTAATAAAATGGCATTTTTTATTAAAATAAATTATGCGAAAAAGATGTCTAGATTACCACATGAACATAAGGGTATCCGTGTAAATTCAAAAAATTGAAATTGATAATGCAAACTATGTGTAAGGGCACTTTTGAAAATAATGAACCATGTTGGATATAATTTGCAATTTTTACATTAAAAAAATAAAAAGGAGTAAACCTTCTTCCACTTCAAACATGAAGTTAGAAATGGGAGCGGCGACGGCGCATTCTCTTGGGGTGACGTACGTTTGAGGGAGAAGCATGGCTGACGTGTGTGAGGAAGGCAGAGGGGCGGTAGGTGATGCAGCACCGCAATGGAGGACCACGATGTTGGGGATTAACGATGGCGCAGAGGTGACCTGGAAGACGAGGAGGGCATGGCGGTGGAGCGATGCATCTATGGGAGGAGGGCTCTCACAACTTGTGAAGGGTGCTGCAGCGGCGTGGGGAGGAGGGCTGCAGGAGGCCCAGACGAGCTACAGGCTGGAGGTGGACCTGCAAAGTGGTGGAGCACTTGCGGTGCAGGATCGCCTGCACGTGCAAGGGGTGGTGGCGATGGAGTCATGTGCAACTGGAGAGGGACTGCAACCGCAGGAGGTCGGGGAGCTACGGCCAAAGGGGATGCGGCGGAGGCTGGGAGAGCCTGGAGATGACTACAACCGCAGGTAACCAGCAACCTGATGTGTTTTTTATTTTTTTTATTTTTTTGATTTTCTTGTGTTGTGTTTAATTTTTATTTTTTTAAAAAACTAGGAAGAAATGAATATGGTAATGAAGAAATGAAGATAATGAGATGGTAGATGGTGGGGGAAGATGACGCGGTGGTGTGATATAAAAATATTGTGTGGTCACACAGAAAGTGTTAGATAAAATAAAGTAACAAGGAAAATGAGAGGGAATACTTACCTCAATCCTCGTCGAATGATGAAGTAGCTACACTGGACTCCAGTCGTGACCACGATCCGATTGGTGGAAAAAATCGGAGAAGCTTTGCAAGCATGACGGAAAGCTCATGACACGACCATGATGGTTGTCGCGGATCTCGCCTAAAGAAAGTCGTCGCCTGAGGAGGATGCTTAGCCACTGTCACCCACAGAATACTCTAAACTCTCTCCTTTTTCTCTATGAATGGCGGATGGGGAAAAAGAAGATGAAGAAAAGAATAAAAAGTGAAAGGAGATGGAGGATGAAAAAGTGGTGGAAGAAATGATGTTGAATGGGAGGGAAGATGAAGAAAATGGAGTTGAATTGGAGTTGGTGGTAGAATGAGAAGTTAGAGCAGTGAAAGGGAAAATAAATAAAATTAAAATAAATTAAAAGTTGACTATTAAAAAATAAAAGAAAAACAAAAACAAGAGTGTGGATAATTTACAAAAGTAATTCCACAAATAAAACAAACAATATGGATATATTTTTTACTTTTTCAATTTCGACTTTTTTATTATTAATAAAGCATTTACAACATAAAAATAAAATAAAACACTATAAATAAAATAAAACACAAAAATGATATTTTGGATTTTTTATTAAGAAAAATAAAAATGAAGAAAGAAAGAATATTTACAATATAACAATGTACATCTATGTCCCAAAATTCAAATTTTACAAACGAGGTCCAATTTTAATGAAACCACTTTCAGTGGATAGATAATTTTCTAACTTAAACTTTAACAGTGAGTTTAGTGAATTTGTGGTTCATACAGAGCGGGAATTTGGAGGGTAAGTTAGTCTTTACGACTTTTTCTCATTAAGATCTAGAAGTATTTACTTGAGGTGAAATTTATTTTATATTTTTTAAATTTTATATTCATTTTATAAAAAAGTCAGGGAAAGATATAGCTGGAAAGGAGTTCAAATGAAATTATAAAAAATACATGTAGTTTGGGATATTGATAGGTGAAAAACTCCTTTATTTTATGGCCTTTTATTGTTAATTTATTTTATATAAGATAATATATAATAAATAGTGTATTTTATTTACAAGAGTCTTTTTATTAATTTACAAATTTTGTAGACATTTATTTGAGATTTTACTCAGGTATTTTGCTAAGATCAATATATTGAGATGATGAATCATGGATTCATCATCTACCCCCAACTCTTTGTACATAAGAATCTTTAATAAAGTAAGTTTTAGATCATGTAATTAACATTTGTATATAAAACATGTAATACAAACCCTATTGTAAATATGTATACATCTTTGTGAAAACTTTTCTTTCTTTTACTTTTAAAAAATCTAAAAGTTGAAAATAAAAACTTCATAAAAATTTGCATAGTTTGAAAAATTCCCACCAAAATGAGTTTTTGTAAATATTTGTATGTGCATTCTTCTGCATCACGATTGACATTTAAACTAATCTGGAATAAAACTGAAGAATGGAGCTTGGTTAAGACCTTAATCTACTTAACTTCAGAGGAACCTTATATGATTTGGGGTTATGACTTTTCAGGTCCATAACAACTTAGTTCTTTTAGTCCACTAGGCTATGTTCACATGTCATCTTGATTACCCTATGTAGAACACTTAATAACGTATGGATGACTCTCAGAGACAATGGCTTGACTTGGACACACACATTACACGAAGCTCAACACTGATGAGGTGGTGAGGAGGCAGAATCCTTTGGCTTGGAGTAGCATACGAGTGTAGTACAACTAGCCAGAACCACTTGTCCTCCCTTAGAAAGGGATGTGCACCTCAACTTGGTCTAGTAGCATTGAGGTCTAAAGACATGATGTTGTGTGTTGCATGAATGCTTCAAAAGAGGGATAGTCTACTGGATCTAGAATAAAAACTCCTTATGTACATGATCCACCCTATAGATATGTTCTATATGACACATAAAAAAGTGCAAAAATAAAAATACTCCAAAAAAGAGGACAAGCCTGTCTAAAAATAAAATTCCTGCTGGAGTGTATATAGTGAATAAGCAAAGCTTATGTATCCCACCATCTCAGGGAAGCTTGTAGCTGGAGACTTAGCTACACTAGTTAAGCTCCAATGGATATGTGGCTATACTGGCCACGGTCCATTCTCTTCTTTTCCCTTCTTCTTGAGCTGGTTGTACTTGAACGTAGAAGGGAGTACCCCACTCTTTGAGGAAAGAGTTACCAGACTGAGGGATTAGAGTTACCTTGTTAAGGGAGGTTGTTTCTTTACCATTTTTGAGGTGGGGAGCTACTTATCACTTACACAGTACAAGGAAATATTCTTAGTCATTAGAGTTTGCATATGTAGACATGTTCTGACCTGGTTGTTAAGAAGACCTGACCATAGAATTGTGGAACTTGAAGGTTGTTAAGTCTTAAACCCGTTTCTCGATAAGGTCTCGCCAAATTAATAATCCAAAGATCTGATCGAGCTGCATACTACAATTTTATGAAGACATGTTTAATAACCAACTTTGATCCTTCCTTTTTCTTTTCTTTTCTTTTCATTTTGTTTCTCTTCTTTTTCAAATAAGTGTTTGCTAAGGTACTAGCAAAGGTGAAATATAGGGGGATGATGAATCTATTATTCTCAATCTTTATTCTTTTATTTTAGCCACATCTTTTAGCAAAAACACATGTGAATACATGTAAATCCAATAAATTATCATTATACATACTATTTTTAATAATTAATAATTAACAACTTTTCCAAAAATAAAAGAAGAAAGAAGAAAATAAAAATATAAGAAGGATGTAATTATGTAATAAGTACAAACTGACTAAAACCCCAAGAAAAGGTCAATTATTGACTAGATCGACAAGGAATAAAGTAAGGGGAGATAGGATTTTTGTATATTCATCACTATGCATTCTATGTACATATCACTTCTTTATTTTATTCATCAATAAAAATACTTCAAAATAAATTATTTTATTAATATAACTTATAAATAATAATGTTTTCTAAATAACAAAAATAATTGAAACATGATTTCATGTACATGTTATAAATTATACCACTCATAAAAAGCTAGAAAATAAGAACCTAAAAGATGAATTTTAGCTCCATATGAACTCATATTCTTCCCAAATCACCTTTATTTGACTCTAAATTAAATTTTCTTTCAAATGAGGGTGATTTTATAATTTTTGGAGTTATGGTGTGAAAGTTGGCTTTTTGAGTATATTGTACAACTAGATAGTACCTATACTTGTATGTAAAGATATTCAACTATTTTGACATATATTTTGTATATATTTATTTTCAAACACTTGTACATACTCATAATAATAAAAAATGAAATAAAAATTAGAAGATACAAAATAAAATAAAAATAAAATCAAAAGTTCATTGAACAAAGGCATTTCATGATTCTTAATTTATTTTGTAAATAAATAAAATATAAAATAAAGGATATTTTTGTAAAAAAAAATAAAATAAAAATAAAAGGATAAAATATATGTATACTATACATGTACATAATACCCTATACTATATATATAATTTCATAAAAATGATTAAAAGTCGTAGAAAAATAGATTGACAAGTAATAAACATTTTCCATTTTAATCATTTTCAATTTGAAATTCATTTACTATTTTATGTTCGATATTCTTTAATTTTTAAATCCAAATTTCCTGATTGGTCAACCAGGGTCCATTGACCTAGGTCAACCTCCCCTCCTCCAGACCCCACTCGAGTTTCTCGTTGCCGAACCTAGTTTCTTGACATTTTCTAGATCTGATCCAACCATCCTTTCCCCACTATTCTTGCTCCCGATCCTTCTCTTAGAATATGTGCTCCTCACGGATCCCAAGGAAGAGCTAGATTCTCTTAGAGTTGCACACAAGCCTTCAATCTTTCTAGACCCTTGAGGCATCCTATAAATTCTTCATCGCCACTTCTTTCCCCCCTAGCCACCTTCAGGATTGTGACAGGATCATCAAAGACCCCTTTGGAGTGAGTTCCGGTGGTTGGGTTGTACGTTGCCGGAGTCACTCATATAAATAGACATTCGATTCCTCCGCCTCAAGTTTAATCCTTTCTTAATTCTTTTTCCTCCCCGAAATCATTCCCTCGAGTGAGTTGTAGATGACATCTACAGTTCCCCATGATTAGGAATGCGAGTGAGCGCCTGGATTTCATGATTCAACCACATCACCGGAGTACCTCTGCCACGTCTCCGCCTCTTCGCCTTCACCGCATGGGTGAAGGTAGTCATCTTCATTCCTTTCAGTCCGTAGGTAACCATAGTTAGTATTTCTTATTTTATGTAACATTAATGTTTTCTTTTAACTTTGCCAGTAGCTTACGTCCAAATTTCATCTCAACCGATGATCTGCACGATTGGAGGATATCTCATCATTTAAATCAAACTCTAACCTCGCCATCATCTTCTGTTGGACATGTGAGCCCACAGTGAGCCATTATGCAATAAATGTTATTGCAAATATCATTCCCTGATCTGAAATGAAGAATAAATAATTTGCATAATAGGTCCCTCTGTATAATTAGGGTTATGTACCATGGCCATCTTGATGATCATACAGCTGTTGATTCAATAATTGAATCATAGAGGCAGGTGCTTGGATGAATATCTAAAGAGTTAGATTGAGGACTCATCAAGCACCGTCAAATGATTATTAAGAGATGATCTCCAGCCTGAGTAGGAGATGGCAATCCTTTCTCACATAGGTTCATATCTGACCGACCTCTTGATGCAGGTCCTCTGCATGGGAATAGTGATTCGGAGGTGTCAGATTAGTTAGGTCAAAGAGTTAACTTAACGAGATCGAGATAACCTAAGTCCTATGTTGAATGTTGTCACAGCATAGGCATGCATCCTCTGACCGGAGACAGATGTGTTACTATATGTCTGAGTGTGTACATTTGGCAGACCAATAGGTTGATGACCTAACCAAGGTCTATACACCGGTGCGCCGGTGTGCATGTAAGGGCATATGAGTAATACGATCTCTCAAAGGGATCATACATGTTCACTACTGAACCGGAAGACATGAGCTCACTCATGAGATATTGGGAAGAATCAAATTCCGTGCACGGTCGTCTCACTCTGAAGATTGACTGAATTTGTAGGTTTGATATATACTTTTGGAAAGTATATGATCAAGACCTAGGTATGATATATGCTTTTGAAAAGTATATGATCAATACCAAATCCCAATGATCAAATGAGAAACTTACTGATCACACCCTGAAGAAGACATCCTAAAATTGATCTTGATCTTCGGGTTGACCATAGGTCTTCCAGTATGCAGGATGTACAGGTATTGGGAATACCTGAGAGTGATGTGATCATAAACGATTGTATATCCATGACGCTTCCATTCCGAGGGAGTGATGAAACAGGTCTAGATTTTAGTGACTCCTTTCAATAGAGAAGCAATATGATCTTAGTCCAAGTTTTGGACATTGGTCTGATTGAGATTCAGATACAATGAGAAGATTAGATTTGCGGTCTTGATTTAATCAAGCATCTATGGGAGGTTCGTAAGATCTGGATTTGAGATAAGATCTCAATATCCAAGTGACTATACGTGGAACAATACAATCGCCTTGTCCTTATCTCCAAGTATCTGCGGAGAAAGCACATTATTCTTGAAGGGGTTCAAGAATAATTCATTTGATGAAATGCATATCCAAGCAATAAAGACTTGATGATTAAATGAGATTTAATTATCAAGCATAATATGAATATGATTCATATTGTGAGAATGATTATCCAAGATAATTAAATGGGATTTAATTATCAAGGATTAAAGAATGTGGATAATACTATCCATGATATTTGTGTAGTATAAATATGATTTATAATATACATATATTGAAGAGAGAGAATTTATGTAAATAGCATTTAGTAATGTGGATTGGATTCACATTAATTAATTAATTGGAAATATAATTTACAAATTAGTTTGGGTTGTGAATTTGATTCACATATTTTTCAATGGCATGATGGAATATTCAAAAATTAATTTGGAAATAATTTGGTGAATAATTTTGTGATAATAGTTATTACAAATTGTTGAGAGATAATATAACGTAATAAAAGGGAGATAAAAAAACCACCTTTGATGAGGTGGCGTCACCCATGAAAAAGTCATGGGTGACGCCCCATTTTTTAGGGAGGCAACATTATCTTCTTCTTATTATCTTGATTAATCTCTTAATTAATTGATTTATATTAAATTAAATTATGTTGATAATGTTGCAACATATATTTAATTTAAATATAAATAAATGTTGTTGGTTTTAACCAACAACAATCATAGCCATTGATCACGACATAGACCAAGCATGGTCGTTGGATCTATGTGTCCATGGATTGAGATCCATTGGATCCTAAACTAATATAAAAGGAGGGCTAGTCTAGCCTTCCAGGGTACATGATTAAGAGTTGTACAAGGTTACAACTCTCCCTCCCTCTCTCTCTCATATTCTCGCCATCTCTCTTTCTCTCCAAAAGGATGGTCGTCCATCTTATGTAGAGAAAGGAGAGACCTTCTCGGCTTCGCCTTCGACGACTCGAGGATCTCCTTCTTCTTTGGGGTTGCTTGCTCTAAAGGAAGACGACGGATTTCGTTTGACGAAATTAGGGGATTCATTGCTTGGATCTTCATCGACGATTGCGGGAGGAACACGACTCATCATCGCCCCCGCAAGTGCGTTCTTCGTGGATCGGACTTGAGACAGGAGGATCTCTTGTTTGGGATCTCGCGATCAAAACCACACTTCAAGAGGTATTCCTTATACTTTGTGGTTTGATGAAACGATCCAAGAAGTGTTCTCGTGATCATGTGGTTTCATCTTTAGTTTTAAAATTTTAATTTCCGCCGCATCTAGCAACTAGTGCGACTAGTTGCCCCGATTGCATATGATGCGATCGACACGCTTCCATGATGCGCTTAACGATTCTTAATATCCTTCAAGTGGTATCCGATCCATAAGTCGAATAAGATTTTGGATATGGTTCATAGATCTTAGACGATATGGTCTGGAAAGAGTCGCGAAAATTTTGTTGCATTTCAATTTTTGCACCTCTGTCTAATTGATTTTTTCAATACTGTTTAAATTGTTTAAACACAAATTTTTCAATTTGATTTTGTTTCCCATTAAATAAGAAAACCATAGGAAATGAGTTTGTGAAATTTGGACTTCATTTGCTCAAGATATGGTTTTTTGAATATGCATGTATTCACAGTTTCGGGAACTGCGGATCTAATCATGATTAATGAGTTAATTACGGTTTTTATCTACCTCGAAATGCGTGAATTATCACTAGAGTTCTTTAATAAATCAAATAAGCAATCTTAGGAAACTGAGTTTGCATTTTTTGGATTTAAATTTATCAAGATAAGTTAATTTTAGTGATTGGGGGTCACTGCTGGAAATTGACAATTTTTTATCATGAACCTTGTGATAAGTCATTCAAATATGGTGATGAAAATTAATTTTTATTTTCTGAAATAATTAGTGATAAATATTTGTGAAATATTTAAAAACATAATTATTTCATTGAATTACATTTGCCTAAACCATAATGATAAGATAATTGATCTTGATCATTGGTTGACATGGAATCATCAACAAACATTTTTTCGTGAAGAACCTTAGTTTATCCTACAATAGTTGTAGGACAACTTTTACATGAAAAACCCTCTTTCTTGAATAGGATTGGGGATTTCTTTAGCAAATCTCCTTATAATATAATCAAAATTGTTTTGATGTATATTATATAGTATAATTTCGGTTGAAAAACCGATGAGCATCTCAAAGTACATGATGATCAATCTGGTATTATCCTTTCCTGAGGTGGATATGGTGCCTAGTCGGAGAGCATTGGAGTCGCGGGTTGCAACGTATGTGGTCCGTCCCACTCTCGTCGGTATTGGCCATGACAGCGGGTAGAGATTGGATAATGCCGGAGAAAGTCGATGTGTATTTTTCTAATTATTAAAATTCGAATAATACGTACTTTGAGATTATACCTACTATTCAAGTAATAATCAAGTTTGTTGATTGGTGATTGGATTAATGATTAATTTAATGTGATTAAATTAATTATGTCCAATAAACACTCTATTATGAATAGATGTATAATTCCCTTAGAAGAATTAATTATGTGAATATGATTCACGATAATTAATTATAAAATTTGAATATGAGATGGAGGATCACATAAGTGACATCCATGGTCTCCCTTCAAGGCGAAGGGTTCCGTCGCCAGGGATTGTATGTAGGAGACGCCTGTCCGAAGTGACAGATCTTATATGCAAGCACATCTAGATCGGGCTCTTCGCTTCTCGAAAGAGTAAGGTCATATGCGTAGTGACCCCAATATCGAGTCCTCATATTATTGGGGCGATATAGGATTGCGCATAGCGAGTTCTAATCCTATTGACGGTTGGTTCAATTAGAAACGAGTCAACATCATCTTAGGGGTGGTGGGCCCGGGTGTTAAAGACCGAATTGGGAATGCAAGTTGGACTTGCAAGGCGGAATGAGTTCCCGCTTCTTTTTATCGGAGTTGCAAGTTCTCATATTATTGGGATGTGACAAAGATAGGAAAGGAGATCCCATATCTTGCTAGAGATATAATGGTAAGAATATCTCTTACATTGAAAGTGATTAAGGGAATGAAATTTCATTGTTGACAAGGCAAGACAACTTTGATATAAAAATTCCTAAATCAAAGTAAAACATGTATATATAATATATATACCCTTATGAAAATTTCTTATTTCAGATAATCCTTCATTAAACTCACTCAATGTTATACTCAATAATAACCAGTAAAATATCATGGATTGGACTCTTGATCCAGATATTGTACTTGCAATTGGACACATAATGTATGTGGTTGCATTGTGCAAGATTCCTCAACATAATGAGGTATGACAATTAAATAAGACAATAAGACATCACCTTAGGGTTCGTATGTCTCTATAGCCTTGATCTTTCATCGAGTGTACTTTGGAAGTGACATGTCGATGATGATCGCAATTGTCAAATAATCCTTATAAAAAATCTAAGAAGATGTTCTGGCATACATATGTGCTTTAGACATTTAATCATGAATGACATGGTTCTCTGCATTATGCAGAATGGTGGCTCGAAAGAGATAATGTATTCAAAATGTTTGAATACCTACCTGAACCTAAGTCTCTAAGAGTTAAGATATATGTAGATATGATGAGTGTCATCATTCCACTATCTATACTCAAGTCATTCATGAAGCTTCATAATAATCATTTTGAATGAATTGAATGAAGCATGTATAAATGTTGAAATGCTCTTGTATTGAAATATTTGGAATTCAACATAAGAGATTCTTTGTCTTGAACAATGATTGTTTATAGATGAAGAGAGCGCAGTGGAAGCATGGGTCGGACCCGAGTAAGAAGGAAAGTCACAGAGTTGACCTACTTCTGTGACTTCCAGATGACATCCAAAGAGTTGGATGAATGCCGATACTGCAATAAGTTGATGTGTTGATAGTATGACTATCAAATCTGTCTAAAATCCTTAGTAAAGGACTCAGATAGAGCATCAAAATAATCAACATATAATCATTGACTCTGACTTTCTTATTTCTTAAGATAAAGTCTGATAATTGTATCCCAATCTTCTAATGACATTTGCAATTGATTGCATATATATATATATATATATATTAGAATATTAGAAATTTGATCTTAAGGTTTAGTAGTCATCTACATGGATATTGTTGTAATTGTTGCAACAATCTCTATTGGATAGATAGACTTCACATTCTCAGTGGGAGAGCCCTTAGTCTTGGAGAATGTCTCTATGACCTAGATAGTAGAGTACACTCGTTGTTTGTTTCTAAATGTTGGAAATAAACATAATTCTGAGATAGAATTATCATAAAGAGTTATGATGGAAATATTTCAGATAGTGATCTAACATCTAGTGGACTCCATAAAATTGGAAAATTAATGAATGGTTCATTAATATTTCTAATACTGAAAATCAAACCTTATAAGATCAATAGGAGGATGAAGATCATTTGACAATGATCTGGCATTAAGCGTTGGATATTTGTCTGTTGATTTGATCAATAGACTAGTAAGATATGAAACTTTAGAATGTCTAAAATTTCAAATCTTACATACTTGTGAATATTGTATTCAAAGTAAAATGTCCAATACACCCTTCTTTGAGAATGGTGTTAGATGTCGAGGTATTCAAGATCTTGTACATATTGATGTATGTAGATTATCTATATCATAGTAAACATTATGGATATGTAATATCTACTGATGATTATGTATGATATGAGATTTCTTCTCTTCATCTGAGAAACCTTTGAAATGCTTAAAGATTTCACAATTTTGGTTTAGAACCAAAGTTTGAAGAAAGATGAAATGAATTTGATCTAACATAGGTAGCATGTACCTGTTAGATAAAATTCAAAGAATACCTTATGAAGATATGAATATCATTTCTATCTCACTCCTCCTGATAAACCTGAACTCAATAGAGTTGTAGAAATATAAAATTGGATCATGTGTGACATGATTTGATCAATGATGAATTTTAGAATAATTACCTCTTAGTTTCCAGGTATATATGTAATAGAGACTACATTATATATCCTTAATATGATTCCATGAAGTAAGCTGGAAGTAAGCACTAAGAGAGTGCTACTTCATTAGGAAAATAAAGGATGGTATGGGATACCTACTTTATGACCTCGAGATTCTTAAAAAGATCTCATCTCTGAGAATGTGATTCTTAGAAGATTGAGACTCTTGAGAATCAAGACAAAAATGAAGTGGAGGAACTCATTTGATCTTGAGAAGATAATGAGACTCCTGAAATCGGAAACTAAAAGGGACAATTAAAGATGAAGCACTAATACCTCTTCAAATGAGTTTGAGGATGTATTTCATGTGTCGATTAAGTCTGACAATGATCGGACTTCATGTGATGAATCTCCTAAGGATCATGACATGGAAAGATAAATATTAGCAATAAAGTCTAAAGTAGACTTCATATACAAGTGTTGTATATGGACCCTCGAGGATCCACCTATATGGGTAAGACCCATAAAGATGTAAATGGATCTTCAAGAGAAGAGGGAACCTGATGAGAAGGTAGAGGCCTTCAAAGCTCGGTTCGTAGCCATAAGCTACACACCGGAAGAGAAGACATTGCTTGCAATGAGACTTGCTCTTCGGTAACCATGCTTAAACTCATCAGAATATTGCTAACCTTAGCTACACAACTTGATTATTGCATCTTCAGGATATAATTCAATATTGCATTCCTCTAAAGAATACCTCTATGAGGATATTCACATGAAGTAGCCCCAGGGCTTCATGATTTGGGAAAGTAAGGTGTGAAAGCTAAAGAAATCCATCTGTGGACTCAAATAAGCTTCTTGTTGTTGGAACATAAGATTTGATGAAATTATAAATGTTATGATTTCAGATAGAATCTTGATGAACCATGTGAAGCTTAGTGGGAGCGCCATTGTGTTCATCGTGCTAAATGTAGATAATATCCTAATCATTTGGAATGATATAAGGATGATAATAAGTGTTTTATAGACTTGCTATTCCATACCTTGAGATATGATCTCAAGAATACCTCTTAGATCTTAGTTCTGAAGTTGTTCAGAAGCAAAGAAAAGAGGGTATTGGGACTGTCACATTTGTAGTACACCTTGGACATATTCCATTCTTAGAAATTCCAAGAAAGGCTTCCTTCCCTCAAGATTTGGTACTGACCTATCTAAAGGGATAGCACCTCAAAGAGTTGAGGAAGTGAATGTTAAAACTGCTTGCACTTGTGCATCAGTTACGAAAAGTTAAGTGTATGCTAGATGTGTACAAAATCCAGATATCTGTTGCAGTCCTACTGTGGAGAGAAAACACTTGGTTGCAGTAATAACAAAATCTTCATAGATGACAAGATTTTTGAGATAGTGATCTTAAAGTCATATCTTCAAAAGCATAAGACTTTATAGATAGAGATCTAAAAGGTATTAACTGTGAATACCTTAAGAGATAGTGATCTCCCGGAATAAGGGTATTCTGATAAGGATTATGGAAATACTGGTTATAATAATTACTGAACAATAGTGTCAAGGACACTATAATTGCTTTATCAAGATTGAGTATTGGTTGCATAAGATGCAACATTCGCATTTGATGAGAGCACTGTTACCTAGGGATATGCAAGTGCCGTAAAAGGACTTGGTATAGTCTTTTGGGAATAGAGTGACTGATTAGCTTACCTAGCTATTTCTAAATAGCCTATGATTGTCACATGAGTGTGGGTTTAATGATTAGCCCAATAATGGCTCTTTGGGCTAGTGGGAGATTGTTGGAAATGTGAGCCCACAGCGAGCCATTATGCAATAAATGTTATTGCAAATATCATTCCCTGATCTGAAATGAAGAATAAATAATTTGCATAATAGGTCCCACTGTACAATTAGGGTTATGTACCATGGCCATCTTGATGATCATACAGCTGTTGATTCAATAATTGAATCATAGAGGCTGGTGCTTGGATGAATATCTAAAGAGTTAGATTGAGGACTCATCAAGCACCATCAAATGATTATTAAGAGATGATCTCTAGCATGAGTAGGAGATGGCAATCCTTTCTCACATAGGTTGATATCTGACCGACCTCTTGGTGCAGGTCCTCTGCATGGGAATAGTGATTTAGAGGTGTCAGATTAGTTAGGTCAAAGAGTTGACTTAACGAGATCGAGATAACCTAAGTCCTATGTTGAATGTTGTCACAGCATAGGCACGCATCCTCTAACCGGATACAGATGTGTTAGTATATGTCTGAGTGTGTACATTTGGCAGACCAAAAGGTTGATGACCTAACCAAGGTCTATACACCGGCGCACTGGTGTGCATGTAAGGGCATATAAGTAATACTATCTCTCAAAGGGATCATACAGGTTCACTACTGAATCGGAAGACATGAGCTCACTCATGAGATATTGGGAAGAATCAAATTATGTGCACGGTCGTCTCGCTTTGGAAGCTTGATTGAATTTGTAGGTTTGATATATACTTTTGGAAAGTATATGATCAAGATCTAGGTATGATATATGATTTTGGAAAGTATATGATCGATACCAAATCCCAATGATTAAATGAGAAACTTATTGATCAAACCCTGAAGAATACAGTGTAAAATTGATCTTGATCTTTGGGTTGACCATAGGTCTTCCAGTATGCAGGATGTACATGTATTGGGAATACCAGAGGGTGATGTGATCATAAACGATTGTATATCCATGACGCTTCCATTCCGAGGGAGTGATGAAACAGGTCTGGATTTTAGTGACTCCTTTCAGTAGAGAGGCAATCTGTTCTTAGTCCATGTATTGGACATTGGTCTGAATGAGATTCGGATACAATGAGAAGATTAGATTTGCGGTCTTGATTTAATCAAGCATCTATGGGAGGTTCGTAAGATCTAGATTTAAGATAAGATCTCAATATCCAAGTCACTATACATGGAACAATACAATCG
The DNA here is from genome assembly GCA_037367405.1 of Ottelia alismoides. Classification (NCBI taxonomy): domain Eukaryota; kingdom Viridiplantae; phylum Streptophyta; class Magnoliopsida; order Alismatales; family Hydrocharitaceae; genus Ottelia; species Ottelia alismoides. The sequence continues at coordinate 88,142 of JAZKJV010001634.1, read as the reverse complement.
TCCTGTCCTTATCTCCAAGTATCTGCGGAGAAAGCACATTATTCTTGAAGGGGTTCAAGAATAATTCATTTGATGAAATGCATATCCAAGCAAGAAAGACTTGATGATTAAATGAGATTTAATTATCAAGCATAATATGAATATGATTCATATTGTGAGAATGATTATCCAAGATAATTAAATGGGATTTAATTATCAAGGATTAAAGAATGTGGATAATACTATCCATGATATTTGTGTATTATAAATATGATTTATAATATACATATATTGAAGAGAGAGTATTTATGTAAATAGCATTTGTTAATTAATAATGTGGATTGGATTCACATTAATTAATTAATTTGAAATGTAATTTACAAATTAGTTTGGGCTGTGAATTTGATTCACATAATTTTCAATGGCATGATAGAAATATTGACAAATTAATTTAGAATTAATTTGGTGAATAATTTTGTGATAATAGTTATTACAAATTATTGAGAGATAATATAACATAATAAAACGGAGATAAAAGCCACCTTTGATGAGGTGGCGTCACCCATGAAAAAGTCATGGGTGACGCCCCATTTTTTTGGGAGGCAACATTATCTTCTTCTTATTATCTTGATTAATCTCTTGATTAATTGATTTATGTTAAATTAAATGATGTTGATAATGTTGCAACATATATTTTATTTAAATTTAAATAAATGTTGTTTGTTTTAACCAACAACAATCATAGCCATTGATCATGACATAGACCAAGCATGGCCGTTGGATCTATGTGTTCATGGATTGAGATCCATTGGATCCTAAACTAATATAAAAGGAGGGCTAGTCTAGCCTTCCAGGGTACATGATTAAGAGTTGTACAAGGTTACAATTCTCCCTCCCTCTCTCTGTCATATTCCCGCCCTCTCTCTTTCTCTCCTCCAAAAGGATGGTCGTCCATCTTATGTAGAGAAAGGAGAGACCTTCTCGGCTTCGCCTTCGACGACTCGAGGATATCTTCTTTGGGGCTGCTTGCTCTAAAGGAAGACGACGGATTTCGTTTGACGAAATCAGGGGATTTATTGCTTGGATCTTCATCGACGATTGCGGGAGGAACGCGGCTCATCATCGCACCCGCAAGTGCGTTCTTCGTGGATCGGACTTGAGACAGGAGGATCTCTTGTTTGGGATCTCGCGATCACAACCACGCTCAAGAGGTATTCCTTATACTTTGTCATTTGATGAAACGATCCGAGAAGTGTTCTCGTGATCATGTGGTTTCATCTTTAGTTTTAAAATTTTAATTTACGCCACATCTAGCAACTAGTGCGACTAGTTGCCCCCGATTGCATATGATGCGATCGATGCGCTTCCATGATGCACTTAAGGATTCTTAATATCCTTCATCTTCACAGACTTCTCCCACCTTCTCCATTGTCTGCCCATCTCCAGATCACTTCAGATCAGGAGCTCAGTCTCTACTCCAATCACCTACGCTGGACAACCTCCTCCATCCACTATTTAATTATACCTTTGACCTAATATTTTTGTCGGACGAACCTTCCGAACATGAGTGATCACTGCAGGTCAAAAGAGTTCTAGAGATAGCATGAAGATCAATAATCAAGACTGGAGCAGGTTCCTGGAGCGGCAAAGTTCATCGTCTTCCAGATTGACGATCTGGTGATTTCACAAAAGATTCAAGGTGCACGGCAGATGCGGTATCCGAGGAGCTTTAATCTGAGATCGATTAGGTGCGAAGCAAGGTAAAGATGAGGGAGATTCATGCCGATCAAGTTCAACTGGAAGACTCTCTTCCTTGTTCTTCCAGAAGTCCTCGTAGCTGCCCGATCAAGAATAGAGTTCCAGTTCAAATCTTAAGCCGTTCAAAAACCCCAAATCTCGGTCACTGATTCATACCCTCAGATCTGATCGATGCCATCCACATTTACTTAAATCATGCCCATCAGATTTAAGACTCATTGCATCCTGGTCATCCATATCGCCACATCAATAAGCTACATTTGCAACGACCCCCTGTCTTTTCTTTTATTTTCAAATAAATCCCTATTGGACATGTGTCTGTATTTAATAATTTGAACATTTGTGTTACGACCCTTATTATTTATTTTTAATTCCATTTAAGTCATGTTTGAATTGTAGTACATGTTTAACACCGTGATTTTGGTGAAAACTACAATAATAGTATTTTTATTTTTGTGTTATTATTTGTATACAGAAACTAATTTATTAATAATCAAGTCCAATCCAGCAGAACATACATGCCCTTGGTGCATGAGATTTTATAACTTTTGCTTCTTTCACTGGCTATTTTATTATTTGTTAATATTTTATGTGCATAGTTATAACAAACACATATTAGTCCCCATGAGTCTTTTTTATTTTTTACCTATTAATCATAAAAAAATATCAAATCTCCTTCAAAAATTCAATAAAAATTCATAAAAGCTCTCGCTTCATCCATGTTTCATCCATAGTTTTTGTTTCACGTTTTTCTTTATTTTTATTATTTATTGAAATTCAAAAACTAAATAAAATTATCATGTTTGCATTAAAAAATAAAATTATAAAATTATTTTCAAAAATTGTAAAAAAGTCTTTTGTGTTTGTTTTGATGTATTTTAATTACAATATCATTTTTGGATATTTATCATTTACAAAATTCATAACCAAAGCAATAAAACATATTAAAAAATTCATATAAAATCAATTAAAAATGTAAAAAATATAAAATTGCTTTCTAGAAAATTTAAAAGTATATCTTTCATTATATATTATTTTCATCAAATTTTGACATTATTTGATATTCTAAAATCCAAAAATATTCGCATAATTTTATTTTTACTTTATTTATTGTTTTCTATTTATTTAAAAGATTTAAAATTGGATGAAACCTCGAAAAATTCATAAAACATTAGAAAATTTTAAAAAATCCAAAAAAATTTTGTTGAAATTTTTTATGTATTCTTATTTTAAAAAATTCCAAAAAGACTGCTTTGTTCATTTGGTAACTTTCATATTCCATTGTTTTGAAATATAAAAAAATTCTTATGCAAAATTAAAAATAAAAAATTTATAAAAAATATAAAAAATATATAAAAATTCATAAAAAGTTAATATCACAAAGTTTCATAGAAATACAAAAAATCAAGAATATTGAGCATAAAATTCTTTTATTCTTTCATTGATTCTTCTTTGCATAGAATAATCCTCGTGAATTGTAGCCTCCCTGAGTTTGATCCTGATGCTATACAGGTAAATTTAATAGCAATTTCTCTTGCTACAATTTTGTGATTATTTTTCTTGAAAATAAATAGTTTTTGGTCGATGCTACTTTGGGTTGCAACAACGCTTGTAAATAATTAATTCAATTAAAAATAACAGAATTAGTGCATAGCAGCGTGACAACAAGATCTTATTGATATCTGAATTGTCACATGACACACAACCTTTTGTAGTCAACGGACAGTTACTGAAGCCGTATTTAGAGAACAACACATTCTTGTCTTTTTTCGATTATACTCAAGTCATATTTTTAGACGAGCTCACAAAGACAGAAGGATCATATACTTGAGAATAAAATCACATAAAAATTCTTTCTTTCTTTTTTCCTTTTCTTTTTATTATTTGTAATTCTTTCGAAAAGGTTTTCATCGTTGTAATTCTTAGGGCATACTTTGTCCTACATATAGGGGGATCAGTACCTCAAGTTTTTTATTCGTTGATCCCTCACATGTCTCCTCAACTCTTGATTTTTTTATATACTTAGTGATATTTTACTCTAAGTATATGGGGAGATAGGTCGAGTTGATGATTTTGTACACTCCCACCCTTGACCCTCCTTACCTTGTGTACAATCTTCTATACTTAGGATTATTTGATCCTAAGTATAGGGCGTATGGTCCACTTCTCGTTCTTTGATTATTTAGTCATTGTAGTATAGGCTTTTCTATACTTAGTATGACTTATGTCTTCTTTTTTCCCTCTGATATATGATGACATAGCTCAAGCCAAGTATAGAGGATTGTGTATTTACATTGCATATACTTTAACCATAACTCGTACTTTTGTATTTTCAACAATATGGACAATTAATAAAACACACAAATATTCTTTATAATGAGAGTAACAGATCAGTTAAAAATGTTTTGCAAAATGATTTGAATAATGATCAAAAAATATCTTGAAAAATCTTTTGAAAACTATTTGGAAAACTTTTTTTATAATATTTCAATTCTTTGTAAAAATATTTTTTAAAAAATCTTTTATTTGTGTAAATAAAATTTCAAAAATCTGTTTACAAATGATTTGAAATAGTTGCAAAATAGTTTGAAAAATATTTACATATTGTTTGAAAAAATCTTTGCAAAATGATTTTCAAATTTTTTAAATGTTTGTAAAAATGTTTGTCAAAGTTATTTGCAAAAATAATTTTTCAAATGTTTGGGAAAAATGATTTTAAATGTTTTGAGAACCTTGTATAAATAAGAGCCCAAAAAAGATTTTTGTAAAAATTGTATAAGAACTTGTATATCAAGCTTGTAGATAACAACTAACTTTCCACTTGTAAATTTCCTCTATGAAAAATACACCCCAACTCTTGTAAATATAGAGGCACTCCCATGTAAATATCTGCAAATAGTTCAGTTACTAACCTTTATTCAAAAATTCCAAAAAAATCAAAATCCCTAAAAATTGCAAAATCTTCTTAGAAAATGCATAAAATTTTGCAAATTTTTTTCCAAAAATTCATAAAAATTTAAAAATAGAAATGGTTTCACAAAAAGTTTTCTCTTGCATTGTACATAACATCTTGCATTTTTAGGAATGATCAAGATAATTGAATAAGTCTGAATTAAAGTCTAAAGATTAGAAATTGTTATATACCTTAATCCACTTAATTTAAAAGGAAACCATTAAGGACTGTAATTGGGATACTTCATGTCACCTTGACTTAATTCTTTAAGTTCCATGAGACTATGTTAATGAATTGATTCCTTGTGTCTAACTAGAACCCGTCATATCATCTATATGACTCTTGACACAATATCTTGACTAGAAACCTTACACTTAACACTTAGCTTAACCCATATAGATTATTGAAAAATCTTAGATTCTAAGTCGGGACGATGCTAGGCTTCTTTGTCAAGGGTGGCTCAGGAATAATTCTTTTGGATTGCCAAAACCGATACTATAAGCCACTTCTTCTGGTAATCATGATATCTAAAGACTGGAGATGGTTGGAGACAATGCTTTGAACAAGGAATGGTATGTTGGCATGACTTTTTCCAAGACCCTAAAACATGGGCAGACCAAAAGACTATATATCCATCGTGGTACAAGCAAGAATATAGAGCAATACAAAATCAAAGAAAAATCCAAACAAGAATCCTTCATCGAAAATTCCAAAAAATATAAGCTTTCAGAAATAGCATGCTTCTTTTTGAAGACTCGGTTACATCAACCGGGCTTTCACAAGGGAATGAAGTCTACATTGGTCCATTCATAATTCTTTTCTCATTCTTCTAGCTTCTTCCCCCTTCAGTTGTAAAGACTAGCGACACCTAACCTTATAAGGAAATATGTCTCCACGAGGACGAGTTATCAGTAGAGCAGGCTCTTTTTATAATTTGGTGGTTTTGTATGGGAAGAACTGAAAAATTCAAACACATGGATCTGTCATTTCAAAGTAGCAAGATATCTGACTGAGAGAATGACTCTTATATGACTGTGAATAGAATTGAATGATAGGATTATGGAACCTAAGGGTTTTTGTGTCACACTTACTAACCTTGATGCAGTTCTGAACAAACCAAGAATCCAAAGGTCATTGAGCTCCAAATTTTGATTTTAGCAAGACAAGTTTAAGAGTCCAAAATTGTTCGACATGCTTTCTTTTTCTTTTCTTTATTTTCTTTACGCACTTATAGGCATAAGTGTTTGATAGGGACTAGGAAAGACAAGTATAGGAAATGATGAATCTCCATTTAATCACCTTAATTCTTTTATTTTGGCTTTTAAACCCTAGCTAAATACATGTAAATAGCATTAAAATATACAAAATAACATTCATTATTGATATTGAAAATATTGTAAAAAAATTATGTATTTAAAGTGAAAATAAAAGAATAAAGAAAATTAAAAGAAATGAAACACCAAAGGTATTGAATGACCCCAAACTGCAAATGATTGGGTCGATAAAGAACACAGTAGGGGGAGATATGGCCAATAAATCTCAAAACCCTAATTTTTAATCCCTTAATAAAATATTTTTGGAACCTATTTTATTCTTTATTGTTTATACTTCAAATCAATAAACTTTGAACATGAAACTTATAGATAAAAATAAATAGAAAATACAAAATTTATTTCATGTAAAAGGAATGCAGAGTGTGCCTTAGACACTCAGAATAAGAAGAGGTAAAGAAAACTTTCCAGACCTATATCTTCTCCATATGAGCTTAAAATTCACTAAATCACCTTTATTATTCCTAAAATTAAATTATCTATTTAATGAAGGTGGTTTCATTCAATTTGGAGTTAATATGCAAAAGTTAAGTTTTGAGCACTCATTGTGTAGTATATCTGAATAAAATAATCAATTTATTTATTATTAATATCTTCAGTCTTTTCTTTTTTATATAATTTTGTAAACATTATTTGAAATACATATACATAATTAAAAAAATAAAATAATTTAAAATATATTGAAATAAATAAGTATACTTTAATACTTGGATGAATTATGCATGTATATACTTATATAATATATATATATATTCGAGTCTATAAATAACTTTAGAAAATATAATAAAAATATATTTATGTGTATTTAAATAAGTTATAAATATATACATTATTTATATAAAATAATAAAATCTAAAGTAGGAAATAAAAATAAAATACCCATTGTATAAGTTAATATACCTATATTATTACTTGTAAAAAGTAACATACAATAAGTTAACTTGAAAAAATAAATAAATATCATATTAAAATACTGCATAAAATAGTAAATAATATCATATTTTGAGTTTACTTAAATTACTTATTGTTTATTTTAAATTTTATATTCTTTTATTTCTATTTCATCGTTTATTGTCTAACGTGGTCCCATGGGAGCACGGCCTTGGTTGACTCTCTGGTAAACTAGCCAATTGCTCCCCTAGTCCTATCAGACCTCACTGACAAACCCTCTTCCTCATTTTCCCCCAGCACTCCTTGCATTTTTAGGGCATGATTCCTTCTTCATTTTTGTTCCTAGATCTTTGGTCTTTTCACACCACCTTGATTCCTCAATCAATGGATCGCTACATCGATTTGTACCCTGGTAAAAGACCCTCTTGTACATATACCCTCTGCCACCTTAGATTCAACGTTGATCTGATTTCACCCTTGAAACCCCCAAATTTCTTGGCTCCTAAGGGTGTCGGTGACAACATCAATCATGCCCAAACTTTTGGTATGGAGGAAAAGTGCTACACCAAGTGATCCGAGATTGTTGTGCTTCTTCTCTGGAACTCCTCCTTGGCTCCTTCTCCTTTGAGGTTGAGCCATAGATCCTAGTTTCTTTTCATTCCTAGGACTAAGGTTAGCATAGTTTAGCATTTAAATTTTAGTCATTTTACTTTTTATTTCATTAAATCGCCCGATCATAGTTCGTTGGAGCTCCTGCTCCAGCCATTGTTTCACCATCCCTCGACCATGCTCCGCCTCTCCTAGCACATCCATCTTCTTCCTTATCGCTTCCAAATACATCGGGAACCTCCACACACCTCAATCCACTCCATATTGAAGGATCTGCTCTCCCTCTTTACTGCTCATCAAAGAGCACACACCAACTTTCCCTAGCTCCATCTCCACTCAAATCGACCCCCTGGACGTCCCTTTTTGTATGCTCGAGCTTACCTTGCATGTTTTGGAGGTAAAATACCTCTTGGAGGTAAATTTTGCCCAAATTCAAGTTCCCTGAACACCTTGACTACTCCAACCTTCTAGGACATCATCTGATGTTCTTGGAGCTTTTTGATGTAGCAATGTCAGATATGCTCGGATGAAGGAGGAAATGCCAATCGAAGATCAAATCTGGAGATGGTCTTCCATGTTCTTTAGGAAGAGCAGCAACCGTCCGATCTTCCTTCCACCCCAGTTTGAAGCTCCATCATTGGATCAAGCTGCAATACACCATTAGATCTCCATAGGAGATTTAATATCTGTTGATCATCGTCGAACCGTTATTGTCTTCCCAGAGGTTGCCATGTGGATAAGTGATAAGCCCCAGTCTTCTGATCGTGCACTTAGGGGCATTTCGTGCTGACCCCTTGTTCTTTTGTGTTTTCATTTTATTCCATTAATTTCAAGTTGTAGTTTAAAACTTTTGTAATATTTTCACTCTAGCCCCTACATTTATTTTTTTCAATATGGTCCTGTCCACGTCAACTCACATGTCCATACACGTGAGGGGTCTAGACAATTTGCATATGACCCTCTACAGGTTTTTTTATTATTTAGCCCTAGAAATTTTTAATTACATGTAAACTTTTGTGGTTAAACTGAAAGTAGCCCCAGAGGTTTTTGGAAATTGCATTTATACCCATGCCATCACGTTAATATTAATTATCTCTAGGATTTTTGCTCATATTCACCTAGAATTTGGATGTATGTTATGGAATGCATTTTATTGTTTATTTAAATTATATTTTGGTCCCGCTAGAATACTAAATTTAATTTCTTATATTCCCTTTACCAAACATAACATTTCACATCCAAAAATTGTAGGAAAATAATTTAAGTGTCTCGATCTGTATCAAATCACATATATTTTTTGCAAGGTAATCAAAAATATTTTCCTGTATTTAAACATTTCAAATAGGTATTTATTCCCTTTTCGCATTAAAAATACAAAAAAATATTTTTTTGAAAATTCTAGAAAAATAGAGTATATTTATTATTGTATTTTAGAACTCCATACCAAAAATCATTAAAAATTAGAAAACAAAAACTAAAAATTTAAAATTCCTAAAACCATATAAAAATTATTTAAAAAATCAAAAAAAATCATTTCATTTTCTTATTTATATAATATATATATTAAAATAGTGTTGGAAACTTTTGAGATATTTACCTATTTTTAAGTTCCAAAATAATTTAGCCTTTTATTATTACCGACTATTTTGACCTATTTCTTCATTTAAAAATGAAAAATAGAAAAAAAATTATAAAAAAATATTAGAAAATAGAGAAAAACATAAAAAAAGGATAGAAATAGTTTATTATATATTTTGAGTATTTATAGCTATATCCATCTTTATACTAGCCTATAATATACATAGTTATATACTTATATTATTATTAATATTCCTATTATTATGAACACTACAACAAAATGGCTTTCTGACGACTAAACTGTGGCGACAGATAGATGACTTCTAGAGATGGAAGTTGATCGTTGAGTCAGCAATCCATCGCCACTAATCCATCTCCAAAAGTCGTGTCGCCAGAGACCGTGGCGACGGCAGTCTGATGCTATATTTTATTTGACAGAAATTCCATCGCCACAGTTGGAAATACATATGACCTGTAGTGACGAAATTGTTTGTCACCACAACCTTAAAAATCAGGAATATTTATTCAAATGGTGCATATTTTTCCAATGAGAAATACCATAAAAATCAAAACCAATATACATACATGATAAGGAGTTGCACATGTTTTGCCTGTGTACCAAGAAATATGAAAGTTGTACATGTTCACATTTCTAATAGTGCATGTCCTTATGTACATTTTTTTAGGTCACCATATATACAATTCTTCACATAAATAGATTACAACAAAGAGAGAACATAGAGTAGATTGCAACTTCGTATGATCTAGAGTAGCAAATATGTAGCCTCTACGTAACCACTGTGCACAACACGCAGCCTCGCTATGAACTTTAATGTTGCAACTATGTCGTTTTGATAAAAAAGGAGAGAAGATCGATGCCAATACCAGCAACCTTTGCATCATTTGTGCAGATAAGTGTCACGGTGCTAGCTGTGCCATCGAACTCCGATCTATTGTGGTTGGAGTCGTGGGCCCTGGTTGCCATGTGCACATAAGCATCGTGGCAGCAATTTTCCAAACTTAAATATTGGCAGTTATATTCTTGAGGAGTACAGGATAACGGAACCAAGCATTGCCCCCGGATGCCCAAATCCACCATTTTTTCTGACATCTCCTTCCTCTGCTACCCACCCCATGATGCATGCTCCTGAAGACAACAATATTCGTTTAGATCTAATTTACCATATCATGATTCTATAGAATATATCCTTATCTATGTAATAATATACCTAGGAATTATTTTTCTCAATGTAAAGTGTGATCTTAAGTATGTATTGAGAGGATTGTGAATACTTCAATGCAATCTCAACTGAAACTTATTAGTGTCTACCCCTGCCATACTATGCTTCCTCCAAAAATCATGGATCACTTAACTGCATTAAAAATTAACATAGTGTTAGAAAGATAATTTCAATTAATAATAATCACAAAACGATTTTACCATTAAGATGAAATTGGAAGGTACTCACATTATGCAGACTTGGATGGAGGAATTGAGGATGTATGAGATGGAACATGGATGCAGCGCAACCATTCCTGAGCTACTGGAAGTGGAGCAGATCACTGGAATGCATCTCCGGAAGCTTTCGTTTCTTGTCCGACTGTCAGAACACATGGGATTTTTGAAATAGATCAGAGATAGTGAAAGAGAGATGAGAAAAGAATTAACAGACACACCTTTGATCGATCGGGAACTCATGTTCCAATCTTCTTCTTGCTGATCAGCAGCACCTGCTGAATTCTCATCTTCTTCGTTGCTCCTTTTCGATCCAGAGCTCCCGAAGCTGAGGTCAAGATTGTGTTCGCCGTTGCTTTCAGCTGAAACCTCTGGACATGATTGAAGTTTTAGCGATTTTAAGAAAAAGTCAAAATTCATATGAAATCCAACAAAACCTACGCAGACAATGTAAGTACTCTCAATACAAATTAGATTTTCCCTGTATCAAGCTATGTGGACTGCATGAGTATCCAATCAGGTGCAGGTCTGGTAGAGCATCGTTCAAATTTTGATATTGAAATATATATGGCTTCTTCTCTATTTATATCTATAATATGTTACCACGCTATGTTTATGTGGATTGATTCTATATCATCTTAAATCCCCATAAATATCTCAATAACCAGACTCAATTTGAGTTTCTTAGATTGATGAGGGTACAAAAAAGTGAAAAAAAATTACTAAGGGCAAACAAAATACCTGTAGAATCGAGCTCATTATCATATATGCGAGAATCAAAATTCGTAACAACATCCTTCCCATTGCATTTGATGACAGCTCTGTCATAGGCCCTCGCAGCTTCCACCTCCGTCTCAAACAGACCCAAGTAGACGTACCTGCATTAACCAATATATATTATATATTATTTTTTAAGAAGTTATAATATAACTCGCAGATTCCTCTAATGATAGCCCACCGTAAACATAACAAGATAACAATATCTCACATGCCATATATACCGAGTTAGTTCCAAGGTGCGTGTGTGGTGTGGAATGGTCAATGTTATTGTGATATTTGTTCTAGATAAACAATCTTGAATTGTTTCTAACTTTCTAGCTACGTAGTTGGATTTGGTGCACACCAGATTGCCTTGTTCTTTTGTCATGTGCATCATGGTACCAGCTATGCTTGTCAAGCACTACAACAAAATAGTTCTATGTTATATCTTTTTTCATGTTAAATATATAATAATGAATATTATTCATTGAAGCTTTTCTCTTGTAATTCACAAAGACTGCCGTATCCGAAACTAAGTTTCAAATGACGTTAACTATTCATAGTTTTGTTAAAATATTACATTAATAATTATTATTTTAGAAAATTAATAAGAAGAAAAAGTCAATGAATAACTATAGATACAAGATTGTTGCCAACATTATATCAACGAATACAATATTCATTAGAATTAAAACTTGTATAGTTTCTGTTGTTATATATTTAATGAGCATTGAATTACTAGTTTAGGGCATTTTTGTTATAGTGAAAATTCCCACATGCAAGTACTTCTGCAACTACTCCGCAAATCTAGATTTCATTCTTAGATTGTTTTTGAAGGCATGTGTTGTTTCTAGTAGCAATCACTTATGCTAATCATATTGTACAAGATGTAAAAATTTCTTACTTGGAAGTGATTCCACTGTCGTCATAATCCTCTTCTTTAACCTGGAAACAAAAAAAAGAAGGTAATGACCAGATGTATATTTGTTAAGAGCTATACCAAACTCTTTATATCATACTTTATAAACTTGCAACCACAGTAGACAAAATATCTGAACTTTTCAAATCATAAATAGTTTGAAAGAAATCTTGATGATGCCCATTTCGCTTCTTGTAAAAAGTCACTTCAAACTTTTACTCAAAAAAAACTAGAAAGGGTAGTAGCACATTTCATTCTAAGGATGACTTAATATGTCAATGTGCGACTTACAACAATCTCCCTAAATTTAGATAGCCATCTACAATGTAATAAATACATACTAGCAAAAAAATACCTCATTGCAGGTTCTAACTTTACTATCACTAGCTAAATTGTACTCTTATTGTACACATGAAACAAATCTCTCGCGATGTTGTATGGACCATATGTATGATAGCTATAATCATGATGTTGAAAGTAGCATCACAAACCACCAAACTAAAAATTCAAGTTGCATGGATAGGTACCGAACATTTGATTTAATCCTATTTGTTAAGTTATATGTATAGGGAAAGATCAAACACGAATTTGCATTTATCTATAAATAAAAAACAGTGTTTGAAATAACTATAACATAGAAAACAAGCACACCAGGAATGTAGAGATATAACAAGGAAGTCCTCCAAGGAGCGAAAGACAGACGGGACTGCACCCTACACTTTTAACAGAGTTTGTCATTTCTATCACAGAAACAGGAGGCCAAAAAACAAGGGGCTTGCGCCCAAGATCTTTAATAGTTTTCCATTTCTACACAAGATAAAGAGGGATGAGTTGCATATAAAAAGATCCAAATTGCTAAGTGGATTCTCATCCACATTGTAATTACTTCGAAAAAAACAATTCAACAATGTCTCATAGTCTAGTCATAGAGAAAAATGGTGCTTAACTTGCCTATTATGACATGGTTTAGGATTCCATGGACAAGAAGTGGCTTTACATATATCTAGTGAATACTTAATTTTGGTAAAGTAGAGTCCTTGGATAATAAAATGTAAACTTAATTAAAGAAGACAATATTATAGTGAATGATGGAAATTAAGTAGGCTATATGTTCTCAACATAACCTATGGATCATGAGTATAAGTTAAGGTTTTCAACATTTGTGTTCCCAACTTTGGCCTTATTTCTGAGTCGTTGGTCCTTTTGTATTTATATATCTTTGTGATAACTATTGTTGGATATTCACTCATCTGTTGTCGGATCTATCTATAGAGACATTCGTGCATCTTATGATCCGAGATGACCTTTGCCATTTATTGGTACTGATATATCTACAAACATTCAAAATGTATATCCAAGATGGCAATTGAGATGGTTAACGTCAATCTATTTCCTCCATGAAAAGGGAGATTATAAATTCAGATAAAGAGCATGGAGAATAACAAATATTCCTAAAGAATCGTCCCACCAAATAGAATATGTATTTCTAAAAGTATTCAGCATTATTTATATATCAAAAGTATATCTTAAAGAAAAGTTAACCATAATAGAATGTGTATTCTTACCCATTGTCTTCATGCTCAGCCTTTCGATCACAACCCTCAGTCTTCATGTTTATCATTCGCTCACCTACTGCCATTTTGCTTCAACCACCCACATCCCTTGCACTTCATCAACAAAAACCAAAATCCAAGTGAATCTATTAGGCATACATGCATTAGGCAACAAAATGCTCCACTCAACTTAGAATATAAAATGTTCAATTACAAGTTAAAATAAAAGTTTAGGTACAACTATAACAACTCAAAGCAAGACAATTACTAAATCTATTGTTTATGTAAAATTCATATGATGGAGAATCAGATCTTGAAGATGGTTGAAATTAAACACTACATAATCAATCAAGACTGCAAACTTTTTTTGGTAAAACATGAATTCATTGCTCCTTGAGCTATGGATAATGATAAAATATATGCTAAATCACACAACAGTATTATTAAAAGAAACATGACAATGTGATAGTTTAGCTTAATTTCAATCACAAATATTTATTTAAGAAGGGTAATTACATCGAGGATTAATTTTATAAAACGAGAGATCAGTAAGTAGTCTTTCACTTCTCTATAGTTTAGAAGCTCCAAGAGAAAATTGGGTTCTATGTTATAGGAGAATGGTCTCCAGTGGTCATCTTCAATGTCCAACAGCATAGTCTATTTTTTCTATGAAAAATTATCTTTACTTACAAAACAAGGCTAACACCACAAGGAACATAATCAAGTCATCACAAAGCATGACTGAGATTACTGTGTGTGTAAAGACACATGGTTGTTGTGAAGTGAAGGTTCTTCTTTGATCATCTTCTGATCAAGTGTGGATCTTAGGCCAAGGAGGGTTGGCAAGCTCTAGTTCCTGATACTCTGACATGAATGTTGTTGTCCATTTTACACTTCTGTCTACACCGTAGGCGTCTTCCTGGCTTGTGCGCTTCAACTTCCTCAGCTACCTTCGACATCTACACTTGCGCTTACACAATTCATATGTATGTTGTTGTGTCCATAATTGTATTCATGTATTATATAGCATCATTCGTCATCACTTGTCAACAGAATTTATAAATAAACTTGAACCTAATATCATTAGCCTATTCTTACTTCTCGACGTCCTCCGTGTTGTATAATGAGGACAATATGGCGGCCTACTCGTGAACCAAACTATAATAAATTTACAATTTTGCATCTAGAATGTAAATTTATTATAATTTGATATAATAAGAATTAATTACCAGTGTTATGACGTGAAAAGCATATGAGCTCACTCTCAAGGCCATTTTCTTTAACTTATTCGTAGTTGAACATTGCTTGAGTCGAGAAAAAACATCAGGGTCTAATGCCCTATCAGGTGTAACTCCATGTTACCATGGATGGCCTATACACTGAAAGTGAACACCCCATATATGATATAGGCAGGAAGATATGTATCATGAAAATACTGTCGATCTTTCAATTCTACGGAAATTAAAGAAAGTGGTGATCAGATTTGTAGAATTGATTAAAAAATAACTTTCAGAGAAAAGAGTTATAAATTATTTTCCAAACAAATCCATGTTGAATGGAAAATAACCAAAAACACATAGAGATGTTCTATGCCACTAATAAAAGTAGACAACAATACTCGGTTTTCCTCATTCCAGATTTCTTGGATTCATCTTGTCTGATTGAATCTAACAACTACACGCATGACGTTATAGGCAACTGCATATATACGAATGTACCCAAGCCCGGCATGTTACCAAAACTACTAGGATTACTAAGATAAGGAGTGGATGCAGGTGACATTAGACGTATGTAAAACTTTTTACCTAGCAAAATCCTGTTCCGCCCTTCGATTATGACCTTCACGTTCTACAGTCGTTCCACCTAGTGTATGCTCTGTCCATAGATCGTTGCCTTCGGTCTCCATGTTGGTCCGCTTATAACCTCTTTCACCATCCACTGCTATCGCGCTCCACTCGCCTGCATTCCTTACACAATGCCCTTCGTTCCATCCACCTTCGCTTTCCGTCCTCATTGACATCCACTGACGACCACCGCTACCATCAACCACAGTCCTATTTCTCCAACCACCATGCACAACTCTTGTGCTTTGCCATCCATCATCATTCCAACGATCACCAGCCTTGAGCATCGCCCTTTCTCTCGATCCTTCTCCTTTCTCACGATCTACGATCCTTGTATTCCATCCACTACCCTACGACCTCATGCTCTTCCCGTCATTCCTGATGTGCGGGTCATCTCCCTCCACAATCACCCTAGCCCTTTGCTCTTCACCTTTGCCAGCACCTAGTGTCCATCCCCTATCTACATAAGATTACGACCATTGATCATCGTCGTCTTTGCCTCCACCTTGCCAGCGTTCGTCGTCTATGCATCGATTGCCTTCGTGACATGCCCATCGCCGATCACCATAATCCTGAGACCATGAATCATCATCACCTCTACCTTCACCTTGCCATCGTCCTCTGCCTCCACCTCGGCCTTCACCTCGACCTCTTCCACGACACCCTCCACCATCGTCGTTGCCTCCAAGTTTTACCATATGGGAGAAGCCGATTGAGAGACTGGGGTTTTCTCAAGGGTGGAGAAAGAGGACTAGTGACAGTTGTTTATCTTCTTATGGGGGTTTCTAGGATATCGGTAACATCTAATACAAGAAATAAGGCATGGGATGCATTTTAATTCCAACTTTTTGAGGGTAACACTATTACTTATCCATCACATGATGGTACACGTGATATGTTCTGGCCATGCAACATTACTCCATTTAAGAAAATTTGCTCTTACACCCCTATAAGATGTTATCTTTTGTATAATTTCAAGATTGTTTTGTAATTTTTCCTTCAAAGAATCTATGGTGATAGTTTGTCTGTCGTTACAAGTGTTCGTCGTCATAAATCTGTCGCCACAAGCCTTTTTCCTTGGAGTGGAAAAATACTCTAAATATTTAAAAATATTTAAAAATAAAAAAGACTTTCCTTTAGGGTATTTTTCTTATATATATGGGTTAAATGGGGCTGCCCTTCCCACCCTTATTTTTCCCTCATTTTTTTATTTCTTTAGAAAATAAAAATTTGTAAATTCATCATTATATCCCTCTAACATTCTATTAAAATTTCATCAGAAACAAAGACTCCTACGGCCTCCATCCAAACATGGTCGATTTAAAAAATCTTGCAACCGTTAAAAAAATGACGTCTGGATGGAGGGCCTAGGAGTCTCTAGTTCTGACGAAATTTTAATAGAATGTTAGAGGGATATAGTTATGAATATACAAATTTTTATTTTTCAAAGAAATTAAAAAATGAGGGAAAAGTTGGCTACTCCCACGGGGCAGCCACATTTTACCCTACATATATACATAGTATATTATACATACTAGCCCTATATACTTATTTATATACTACTTATATAATAAAAAGAAACTAAAAATCAGAAAATATAAAAAATACAAAATTAAAAAAAACAAAAATTATAAATTCGAAATTAAAAATTAAATAATTAAAAACCAACAAAAAATAAAAAGATCCATATAAAACACAAAAACATTTATTGATTTTTCTTGTCAATTTTTGTGGTCAATTCATGTTGCTCCTTTGTGGTTCGACCCCTACACTTGCATACTATACATATCATTTAGTAGGGTATAATAAATTTTAGGTCACTGATATTCATTGCTTGAACCTTGTTGCGGGTTAATTGTTGATTTCAATGCTTTGACTGATGAAATATGAGAACCAAGAGAGCAGTCGGCACAACGATTGTTTCTCGAGCACCGTTGATCCTCCAAGATCAGAGGTAAGATCCTTCATCGATCTTAGCGTTCATCAACAACCAGATCTTTTCAACATAGATTCCAAATAATAATTACTTGAAAAAATATTATGAATAATTTGGTAGAAAAGTGAAAAAAATCATCCTAAAATTTAAAGAAGGAAATGACAAAAGACGATGTCAACACGGAACTTCGAACCCAGATCCTCAAGTGCATTATCACATTATTTAACCGCAAAATTAGCACGGAGGCCATCATAGTTGACAGGTAGCTCAGTCAAAATCACAAAAGTACAGACATCAAATAGGCAGCAATTATAGATATAAACGTTACGCTGTGGTAAATTTACTGGGGAGTATGTTACTCGAAATATAGACTCATACTCATATACCGTGTTTCACATGACCAAAACTTTTTCTTAGCAACAGATCAAAATTGGTATGCGGGTTACAATACACCATTTTCCGAAATATTTAATTATCCCGATTTGCGGTGTAGAGATGGCTTCACAATATTTTGAATTTGAAGAAAGATCCTCCAAAATAGCAAGCGCGAGATCACCCCCGTTGGCAAGTGAACAGTAAGAGAGGCTCGTTAAAGTCACACGATCGTCATTGGATCAGACGGCAGAGGCGTCAAGCTAACCCTGCAAAGCGGGCACAATTGCTTCAGCTTCACCCACTCGTCCACGCACTCCGGGTGGAACTTGTGCTCACATGGCCACAACACCTTTACCTTCTCCCCCACCCTCGCCATCGAGAGGCATATCGAGCATTCCAACTCCTCTTTCGCCAGCGTCCTGTGGGCCCTCACTTGAATCTCCTCCGTCACACCCTTGCTTTCTCGGCAGCCGTCTTGTACACTCGGCTGGTTTGACTGGTGGCTCCAGACCGCCTGCCCATATCGGCGTGCCAGTCTAGCATAGATGCAGACGAGGGAGAGAAAGAGGAAGACTGTGAACAAGACGAGGGCGATGAACATCTCGACGCCATTGACGTGGATGCCTCGTCTCTGGGTAGTTTCACCGTAGTGCCACACAAAGGGCTGGAGGCCCAAAGGCGCTGCAGCAGGACTTGCGGCAATTGCCATGAAAGGGCGGGATTTCTTGTTCGAAAATGTGAATGGGAGGACGGAGAAGGAACGTCTATTTGAGGCCGCTCACTGGAGGAACGAGACGAGGAATGTGGGGTCCTTGGAGTTGGAAGTTTGCCATAGCTTTGTCTCCCTGTGCGTGCAATATTTTGACTTGAGTTTGACTCGAGTTGTTTAGGTGCAACCTAACTTCCTTGTTTATGTACACGTGATACGAGTTGTTTCCCATTTTTTTCTTTAGATTTGTCGATTTCTTTTTTACAATTTTTTTATCCACATTCAAATAAAAAGTTAACATCAAAAACATATTATTATCATAAAAATAATTAATATAACGCATAAGCAATGTAAAATCACATCACATTTACTTTACTAACCCTCTTAACCACGCCCAACCTGAACCTGCTGCCAAACAGACCCTTAGACTAGCTAGTCAACCTATATGCTTTGTTGTGGGATAAAATTTCAATTATTTTAAAGAAATATAATAATGTACAATCAATTTTAGTTAATAGAATGCTAAAAAATAATTGAGAATAGATTTCATAATTTTTTTAAAAAATACTATGATATTATTTTTAAAGTCAACTTTTAAAATAGAACGTTAAATTTATTGAGAATAGTCAACTTCAATCATTGTTTCAAATTATTCATATTTATGCTTTTATATAATGTAAAATGAATATTTAAATTTATGATTTACATTTTATTTTTATTGTACATACTACTGGTGGTATCTAAAATTTTATTGGTCTAACTTATATAATATAAGAAAATAAAATATTAAGGTAGTGAAGTCTAGATGGCTGAGGTAATTATGAAGTATTATAAGAATATAAAAGTTATGGAAGGACGTTGTATGCGAATCTCCTCGCCGCTACACAATAACATTGAAAAAATATCAAAGAAAACTGCTAACATTAATTGGTGTGAAGTTCATATCAACTTATTGTTTATACAGAAGGATTCAATTACATTTTGACATTGGAGTATTTAAAATTACAAAGTAAAATTATAATAGTGGAGATAAGAATAAGCATGCAATATATACTATGATTAAATCTATAATTTTTTAAATGAGAGATAAAATAACATATAAGGAATTAATTATATATCTTTCATTATAGGGCTTAGTTTTTAGTATATTAAAAGTCAAAGCTTGTAGAGAGAAATCTTATACTGTGATGGATAGGTGGTATGAACAAATGTCGAAAAAAGTACTTTTTACTACAAAAATTAATGTCATTTTTTCTATTGCTATAGAATAACAAGTCATGAAAGATATTTTAAATGATGTAAGTGTGTTCTACAAATATATGTCATTGGTTGTGTATCACTTGCTATTTATATAAGACTTTGTTTTCAATGTATCACAAAAATATGAAATACTTATTATAATGGGATATAACTAGATTTATTTCATTATTAAAGAACTGGAGAGAGATTGAGAGAGGAGATCTTCTCCATCGTAACAACAAAAAGTACTTTGTTTAATTGAGACAAATAAGATAAATTTTGAATGGAAAAAATAATGCATCCAAATTAACATATGACAAGAATAATTTGAACATTGATTTATCTTTAGATTCAAAAGTGTTTGAAATAAAAAAATGAATTAGAATGGAA
The DNA here is from genome assembly GCA_037367405.1 of Ottelia alismoides. NCBI lineage: Eukaryota > Viridiplantae > Streptophyta > Magnoliopsida > Alismatales > Hydrocharitaceae > Ottelia > Ottelia alismoides. The sequence goes on along the minus strand of JAZKJV010001634.1, from coordinate 67,863 downwards.
TCAAATGAATATTTTGAATATTCATTATTATATATTACCATTCAAATTTTAACTCTATTTAATAGTATGGTTTTTTGTGTTCGCATATGTTTTGAGATGCATCTTTAGATTACTGTTATAAAAGGAGATTTTATCATCCCATTAATTTAAATAAAAAGAGGAAGGGAAAGGAGACTTAATATTAAATCTCAATTTCTGATGGGATGTATAAGTTAAACCATCTACATATAAAACTATACATGTGTGAAAATGTCAAAGTATAGTAAGTTATGATTTAATTTCTACATCGAATATTATGTTATGATTTTATCATATGATTGCATTCTTATTAATATAAATAAAAAACTTCAAGTGTTTAACGAATTTGTGATCGATGGGTGCTTCTTTTAACAAATAATCACGTAAGTCAGATTTAGAGAAAGATAATTAACTTAGTCGTGTAACTTATGTATATATGTTATAGCCAGAAACAATATGAAAGATATTAAAGCGTTATTTTTCAGATTCAGATAAATCATTTTAATGGTACACATATTAACATAGATATAATCAATTATTTCATATTTATAATCTAATTATAAATAGGGATGAATTAACCATTTGATAAAATTTACAAGGGCAAGATCCGTAAAAGACAAAGTAATAAAGCAGTGACATCAAACATAGAATGAAGACAATTAATTAGAAATCAACGAAGTGACCATTGAAATAGACTTCCCTTAGAGAAGATGTTACCCCCAACAAATACCAGTGCATAGGATATCTTGCTGACGCACTCCCAAGATAGGACAGTTCATGTTCATTGCCGGTGCATAGTGATGAGATCATTCTCGAATGTACCTCACATAACATCAACCAAGAGAAAGAAGTGAATAGGACACCTCACGGTAGAAGAATATAGAGAATGAGAATTCTCATGCGTTTTGAAAGATGCTTATGGGGTTTGATTAATGTAGATCCCACCGCAACCTTGTAGATCCATAACCAACCACGATTGGAGTGTCTCCTTGGATCTAAACCAGTGAATTTTGGAGCATTAGTTCAAGTTCCCATAACATGTCGGATTTCAAATTAATCTGTTGAATTAATTTATCCGACCTACATAATTAAACCCACAACAAAAGTATTGAGATTAGAATTGACGGAGATGGATCGTAGCTTAGCATGCACATGTGTGTGGTCCTCCATTCCTTCTCTCTACTATTGCTACAAGATCTTAGGGTGGGGGCTCATATATAAATGCCTCAAGTTTTTAGAACTGTCCATGTAGTACTAAAAACTCTTCCCAAACTCTCGTCATGTTTCAAATTGGGAATTCCAACTTTCCTTTCAACCAATCAATTTTCCACCTGAAACCAATTTAGTTACCAAATGTAAATTTACTGATTTATACCTAATTACAGTAATTTAGGTAATAATACCTTACAAATTCAGTACTTGAAAAGAGACAATGTGAAGCAGAAAACATCTTTTGACTTTTACACTTCATTTTCAATAAAGGTACCTTCCAATTTGAACCTCTACTTGATATTACTACTTTCAGCTTCACAGTGATGAATCACTCGATGCATGCATTAAAATTGATTTGTTGTAGCACAAACACTTAGTTTTCCATACAGAACCGAGAAGAATCTCAGCAACGAGGTTCTCAACTTTAATTTATAACCTGCGAAGTCCAGGGTCGCACACAAGGACGCGAGCAATTTATTGATTAGATTTAGATCTTAAATATGTTAAATATAAATTAGAGGATTATTTATATTGAGAATATAACAATCATACTTAAAAAGACAAAACATACGACAAATAACTTAAATTAATTGCACAGCTCCCCTGAACTGATTGGTCACTTAAAGCATTGATTAGGCAAGGTGTGATTTAAATCAAAAAACTTTTTCCACATGAATTAAGATTTCATTTTATGCTTACCAGAGTTAGTGAACAATTGCATCTTTTAATGACCTATTAATAATGAAAAATAATTTATAATAGACCATCAAAAATTAATGAACTTAACAGGTTGAATAAGCATTTGCAATAAGGATAAGAGATGTAAATGAGTACTTAATCCAAGAATAATTAATGTGTAAGTTTTACACCCAAATTATCACTAGAACATGTCAAAAGATAGAGCATTAATCAAGCTTTGAAACGAGAACAAAATCACATCAATTGGATTTAAGGATAAAAAGATATTAAAAAATGAATCTAGGGGTATAAATGTAAGAAAAATTTCATGGTTTTATTATAGAACAGGATAAATTAAGGACTAAAATGTAAATAAAATAACCACATGGGCTAATATGAAAATTAAACACAGGTGGAAGGTCTCATTTGCAAATCTTGAAAACTCTAGGGTAGGCACTAATATTTCTCCAATCACGTGCTCGTTACGTGACTCGTCTAGGCTCGGACTTGGAGGCTCGGGCTACGTGCCAACTCCCGGTGCCTCTCTGGTGGTTTGGATTGAGGTTCGGGCCGAGGTTTGAATCGAAGTTTGAGGCAGGAAACGTTGCTTTGGGCAGCGATGTGGCATGATCACAACCATTGGATTAAACCCAATATAGGGCATGCAACGACACCTAATCCTCGGATGTTCTTTTAGTCTATCGCGGGTGGCGATGTTGGGGATGTGCTCCAATGATGTCGATGTCGCTCATTTGTGCTCCTCTTTGCTACCTGAAGGTCTTGCAACCTTCGTTGAGGCTCGACGATGAATGTTGATGCTTGAAGAGGTCACGAAGCTACTTAGAAAGCTCTATCGATGAAACTTGAGCAGATGGAAAATGGGAGATCATATGGGCTCAACCGACAGTGGTGGATATAAGTCCTATATGGGTCTTTCCTCTGTACAAGAGGAAGCAGGGATCGATGCGATTAGTTTCATGGAGAAGCGTAAAGTGGACATTTGAATACATGCGTGGATGTATGGATTGAGTTGATGATGCTGATATAAATCAAATCCGATAGAGAAATCGATGACATTTTAAATCAAACTAAAATATGGAAAACAAGGATGAAAAGATAGGGAGGTTACCTGGAACTCAAGAGGGAACAAGGGAAAACAAAGAAGATGAAGAATATGTGTATTTGATGGAGCTTTTCATGCCCCAAGTCTTCGTTCGAGGCTTAGGCTATCATAGAGCTTGAACAACCGCTTGTTGGAGGATGTAGCAAGGGAAAAAACCCTTGGATCTCGCTAGAGTAATTTCTCTGTAGTCACACTCGTTCTCTTCTAGATTATGTTACAATCGACGAGAAAGGACTAGGGGGGCTACTCTCAAAGTGATCAGATAACCGGAGCAAGGGGTGGTAGAGGGCTATTTAGAGATGAAGTGGAGGAGGTTAATGATGAATCCATGATTCATCGTCTTTATTCTTTCATTTTGACTAAAATCCTTGGTAAAATACATGTAAATAATCACTAATTCCAATTAATTATCATTCTAGTTACAATTATTAATATTATATATTTAACACTTAAATTATCCAAAATAAAAGAATAAAGATAAAAAGAAAAATAAAAGAAAAGAAGGCTGGAGATATGTAATATATACAGACTGATCCTAACCCCCAGACCAATATTGACCGGGTCGACAAAATAAATAAGTAGGGGGAGATAAGGATCCTAACTTATAAAAATCTCAAGAAACCCAAGACCAAAAAAAACAACTTAATCGTTTTTTACCATGTAAATACTTCGCCTATTTTATTTATCATCAAAATCACTTCAAATTAAAAAACACTCCTTTTTATAAAAGTTGTTCATAGAAACATATGTTATTTTATAAAAATATTAGAAAAATATTTTGGCGTAAAATTAATATAACTGTAATGAACCGGAAAAGCCGCAAAAGCCGACTTGTGAGGTTCATAATTATTTATATAAAACTCCAAATTGACCAAACTCACTTTTAAAATCCGTTTTGTATAAAATACTATTTATTAAAAATATCAGAAAAATATTCGGGTAAAACCGGTGAGTTTCGGCTTTTTGGACCCGTTGTATATATGTACTATATGTAGAAACTTCCCCGATTTTTAATTAAATAACTGTAAACTGTATTAAGTTAATTCTTTTTCCTAAAATTGTATATAAAAATATAAAAATAAAAATAATTTAAAATATCAATAAAATCTGGAGGCCCGAAGCCTCTACTTTTTCCATCTGGGCCTCATAACACGACCAAATGAGCTCCAAAATTAGCAAACTCAGTCCCAAAAATTACATTTTTTCAATTATCTACAAAATAACACTAGTTTCGCTAAAATCAGAGTTAATGCGAAAAATGCGGTTTTCAGGGTCCGTATTGATATAATTGTACAATAAGCCGTAACTTATATTATTATTTAATACATTAACCTTTTATTTTTACTTAAAAAAATAAATAATACTTTATTTATTTTTTATTTAAATTAATTATCTATTTATTTAATTTAATTAATTCCTTAATTACATACTTAACTATTTAATTAATACTTAATTACTTAAATATATCCTTAATTACTTAATTAACTATTTAAATAAATTATTAGTTATATTTATATATTAATTAAATATTTAATTTCGAAATTGTTAATAATTAATTTTATTATTAATTATTTAATTATCTTATTTTTTCTTCGCTCATCTGATTTCCTCTCCCTCATCTGTTCTCTTCTCAAACCCTCCATTCTATCTCAGTCCTCTTATTCCGAGTTCACTTCTCCGCAAATCCAACGTCATTTTTTTATCAAATTTATCACAAATTCCTCTCAACCCTTCCGTTTTTTAATCGCACACATTCCGTTTTGTTTTTCTCAAACCCGATCATGAAACATTCAATTCCAGGCATATGAATTGCATCTCTGTCATCCTTCTCCATTCCAAAAGTATTCATCGGGTTTCCTCTTTGATTTGATACATATCATCACAAATCTATTACCGCAATATCACTTTTACACCTTACGCTCATCAAATGTGAATTTCTATCCTTTGTTCCATCCACGTAGGATCACATGCCAATTCACACTTATATTGTTTGATTGGGAACCGAGCTCCTGTGCTCGAGTTATTTGAATTGTTGCGGGACATTTGAAAGCATAGATTGAAACTTCAACTGTTGCCATTAAACCATCTGGAGCCGAAATCGGATCATCGAATCACACCTTCTGCATTAGTAAGTTTTGGAAATCACATCTGAGCGAGGTGTTGCGATTGAAGCGCACGGAGAACCGAAATTCGAAATATCCGCATCGCTGCGAACAATCTCAACCGGTCAATACATCCATTAGAACCACCTACAACCTGTAGTACAACCTGTAGATTTGAAGTCCGTTGCAGTTGGAGGATAATCGGAACACCATCATTCGAGACGAAGCAGTTCCGAGAACTAACTCACGAATGAAACATTTGAACACCTGCACAGGAACTAAAGCACCACTTACGACTCCACCTAGCAGAGTTCCAACGGAAATTTGAAGTCGCTGGAGAATTGGGGAGGAACGGCAACATATGAATCGCACAATCTCAGAGTCATCCGAAGATTTTCGTTCCGCCGCGTTCACGCCTTCAGCACCAGACTGACTGGACCGCCCCACCGCTTTTCCAGTGCGCTTGCTTTGCACGTGCACATGAAATATTTTCGTTAAATTTGCACTAACCCTCCCGCGAGTCTCTGATATCACGAACAGGTCCCTCCTACAGCTCAGATCACGTGCCAAAGCATGTGACTAGTGGAACATTTGTGACGGTATCCCAGCTTCTTCCTATTGACAGCGCCCCCCAAAATTTCCAGATAATTACGCAATCCCCGTTGCTGGAGGTATCACGTGATCACACACGCGCGTGGTGGACTGATTGCGAAAACATCCTCCAATATTTTCTGCATTTTACACTCAAGCCCCTATATTTCCTTCACATTTTCATCCACGCACCCAATGTCCAAACTTATCATATAAATATCCCCCAAACTGTATATAAAATACTATGCATACCCTACACATATTAAAACACAATAAAATGTCAAAACACTTTTAAAAATCTAATAAAAGTTATACTTAGTATATTTCATTATATTTTGCATATTCAACCCAAAACAAAATAAAAATTGAATATTAAAATCAATAAAAATTACAAAAGCATAAAACTTCAAAATTTCATAACTAACTAAATCAAAATCCCCTAGTGACGCACAACCTATCATTTAAAAGGGATTTTTATCTACTTTCTACAGAAAGTATAATAAAAATATTTCCACCTTTTCTTCTCCATTAAAAAATCAAAATACGTCCCTGTTTTCAATAAAAAATTGCATTTTTCAAAGTAAAAATATAACAACTTTCATAAAAATCCTAAAAACTTTCTAAAATCCATAAAAATCTAAAAACACATTAGAAACATAAAAATAACAAAATAAACCAAATAGAAATTAAAAACATTTTCTAATAATAAAAAAATCATAAAATAATTAAAAATTACAAAAACATTATATAATTCATAAAATCAAATAAAAATCTAGAAAAATCCTCTAAAATAAAATAAAAATTAGGAGACTCATTACCTAAGTTTTTCTACCGATTTCACTTAGTTTAAACAGTTTGCCTCCCTGAGTTCGACACTCTCGTACTTTCACTATACATCGAAGTTTAGGAGTATAAATAAAATTAAAAGATTAACCAATTAATCTTTTCTGATAAACTTCACCTGGTCGATACGATGACCACAACTTTCTCTCGCTGACTCTTTTACATGTTCAGAAGACAAGTGATCAGGTGGTTTTTCAGATGGCGCCATTGCCGGAGAGGCAGCGCTAGGGAAACCGTAGACTTAGGTTTAGGATTTCTCTTCGCGTCATTTTACTTTTCTAACCTCACGGTTTTTTTTTTCTGAGTTGTGCAGCACAGGTTGAGCTGCATATCTGAGAACCGCAAAACCGCAAAATTCTTCTTTGAAATTTCTAGTAAAGAAACATATAAAAAAGTGTTGTAGAAAGGGGCATCGTAAAGGCCTCCCGACTTGTACCTCTCTCTATCTTCTTCTCGGGGTCTGTTTCACCAGGGTTGTACTCCTGGTAAAACAGAGCACCCACCGCGGCTTTTTCGATCGTGATTTTTCTCGACAATTTTTCCGCGTTTTTTCGAGTTAGGTACTTGTTAGGTATTTTACGGTTTTTTCCTTCTATGCGCATCGTAGCTTAGATTAGATGCTTGCATAGGATTCGACATCTAGGTGCTTGTATCTAGGTCCGATTCTGAAAACAAAAATACGTTAGATGTTTTCTCTGAAAATATCCAAAAAAAAGTGAAAATCGAACATTAAAACAAGGACTGCTAATTTCTATCTGATCATAAAATAAACGTAACGACTCCACTTGTCTTGGGAGAGCAATCCCCGAAACTGCATCGCAGGTACATTTTCCAGATCAGTGAGAGAGGGACGACGCATAAGGTAGAGCCAGAGTCTGGCCTTCTATCGAAATACTACTTAGTTCATGCCTTCAATCACCTTATCATCAGTGGGTACGCTCGGGTAGCCGGCAACGGTCCCAGTTTACTTAGCAGAATGGGAGGTTTAGAGGACACTGCGTAAGGTTCCGTCCTCAAGAAACACGGGTAGCCGGAAACGGTCCGTACTTACTTCCATACTGGCTGAGATTAGGTGATTCCTGGCGAGAACTCGGGATAGTACGACGTCGAAGTCTCGCGCACCTATCTGATCTCGCTAATCTGTGATAACATTGTTTGCCAAACAACCGTAAAATCGAAAAGATAAACAACCAAACTCTTACGGTCATCACCAGGGTTGCGTTAGTGAACTCGGGGTTTGTTTTGTGTTTGATTGTGGTGTAAGTCTAATCTTTCTAGATCTGATCATCAATTCATCAAGATGATGGGAAGGCGATCGCTTCGGTCGACTCTGACCGATCCACTCTCTCGCGAGCCTACCCGTTCATCTAGATCAGTTCGGGATAACTCTCATCCCAAACCGAAATCAAAACGAGTTGCTACTTCCAGGCGTGACTCTAACCCTGGAAGCTCATCGTCGATTTCTTCTCCTAATCATTCTCATTCATCATCATCTCCGATTATAGATCATCATCCACAGCTACACATTGATTTGGCAAAGCCTGATTTAGATTCCTTTTCCTTTCCAGACGACATGGCTGGTAAAGGACAGCAGACCACTTCTGTCGTCATAGATCAGGCTGCGATCAACAGCGGTCTACTCGCTTCCCTTGAGGCAATCTAGAATCAGATTGGGGAGCAGGGTAGAATGATCATCGATGTCAGAGCTGAGCTGACTCAACTACGAGCACAACGAGATCATCCTGCAGCTGAGAACCCAGGACTTGAGGATCAGGAGCCGCACGACGGAGCGGTGAGACCTCTAGAGGACCCGAACCGCACGATGCAGCAGCTCTACTCTAGAGCTACTACGACTCACCGATGGATCCGTCTCCCTGTCATCCGCGAGAACTTCGAGTTCCGACCTCAGACAATCCAACTGTTGCCCAAGTTTCATGGGCTATCTACTGAGGAGCCGCACCTGCACCTTCAGGAGTTTGAGTTGATCTGCAGCACGGTGCATGATGCTGAAGTGAACGAGGACACGATCAAATTGATCGTATTTCCTTTCTCCCTTGTTGATCAAGCAGCCTACTGGCTGAAACATCTAGGGAGATACGTTTCGACCTGGGAGGAGCTGAGAATCGCATATCTGAATAAGTATTACCCTCTCGGTCGAACAAATGCTGCTAGAGCTATGATCAGTAACTTCACCATGATCGGGAACGAGCAGTTCCACGAGGCATGGGATAGTTTTTGAGAGCTCATTGATCGGTGTCCCCACCATGATCTTTTGAAGCCAACTCTTGTACAAAGCTTCTTTGGTGGGCTGACACCGGAACTACAGGGACTGGTGAATGTCGCGTATGGTGGTTCATATTTTTCGATGCATGAGTATCGAGTTTGGGCCATTTACGAGAAAATGGCAGAGAACTACACTACGATGTCTCAGACTCAGGTCTACAACCAGACGAAGCCACCATCTTATCACCATCATTCCCGAGTGGCACAAATAGAAGGGAATCCGCCTTCTGCTGCTTCGATTCCGATAGAATCCTCATCAGCTGACATGGGGATCATTTGCCAGAAGTTGGATTGGATGGAGATAATAGAGAAGAAGTGTCAGAACTTAGATAAGCTCGATAAGATTGATGAGCTTGAGAGATGCCTGTGTGATCTGAAGACACAGATTGTGTGCCTTCAAGAATTACAGACAGACTCCAACCGGTCTTCAAGATCACATGCTGACACTGGTAGCCGAAACCAAGGCATCCTTCCTAGGCCTCCAGTACAGCACATTTACCATGTGCATTCTGAGCCTTCTCGTCACCCCTCAACATACGCGCAACTCCAGCAGACAGCATCATCTGACACTCAGATGGTGGTGTATCAGAGCGATCAACCCTTAGCATCTATGCCCCCAGCATACTCTGATATGCCTGAGCCATTGACTGAGGTCAATGGGATTTGGTACGACCGACTACAACAACCAGGGATCCGTCGTGATCACCCCGGTTTCCGATGGTCTACAAGAGGTGCCTCTTCCCAGCAGCAACCGCAGGCACAAATGGGGCAGAACAGAGAGCAACATCAGCATTATCCTCATCAGTATCAGCAGCAACCTCAGTGGAGGAAGAGCACTTACCAGCCTCAGCAGCAGCAACAATATCCTCCGCAGCAGCAGCCAGCTCCGCAACAGCCTCAGTATCAACGAGGCGACTCATCCGGGTCTCATGGACCTTTCCATGACAACCCAGCTTTAGAGTATCTCGCTAACCTGATCACTGATCAACATGCTTCTTTTAGGCGAGAAATGGATGAGTTTAAAACTCATGTCACCGACTTGGTCAAAGGGAAGTCCGCCTTGCCTGCCCAGATAGAACCCAACCCGAACAATCTGAAGCGGAAGTCAGAGCAGGTAGATTTGACATAGCCCACCCTCCAATCATAGGTATTCTCTGATGACGATCTTTACTGTGATGACACTGATTTCATCTCTCTTAGGAGCGGTAGGATTCCAGTAGGCGGAGACTCTACTAGGCTCGAGGACGATACCTCAGATCATGCAAGCGAGCCTGTAGACGACATCGATGGCGGTGCTGAAGCCGCAACCTTTGACGATGGAGATGGTGGTGCTGAAGCCACCAAGTCTGAAGAGCAGCCAGAGCCGAATGCCGATGTAGCTACTTTGCCGTTTTTCATTTCTAGTGATGATGAGAGAAAATCATAAAAAAATGTACAAAAGAGAAAAAACCGAAAACGAAATAAAAATATTGATGATCTAGATCCTGCTCTTTTTGATACTTTACAGAAAGCCAGACCTTGTTTTGCAAAAACATTTGCTTCTTCTTCTGATCCTTCGATTGTACAGACTAACCCAGAGGATGTACAGATTCCTTTTCCGAAAGCACTATGCTTAGGAAAAGACACTAAAAAAGAAAACATAAAAAAGATCCAAATGAATGATCTGACGAAAGAGATGCTCGATAAGTTTACAATCCAACTCACTCTTTCGGAAGCCTTGGCTCACATCTCTCTTCTGCAGAAAGACCTTAAAGAACGAACCACCGTTCGCAGAAAGAAGAGGCAGACTGAACTGGCAGCCCTGGAAGAGTTGAGAGACCAAGCCTTCACGAGTAGCCTTCATTACAAAGAATGGATGAAAGAGTGGCATGATTCTCACATCAACCACAAGCAGTTTGAGCCGAATCAGAAAGTATGACTATTCGATGCGAGACTGAAATTATTTCCAGGGAAACTTCAGAGCAAATGGAAAGGCCAGTATCTTGTGCGAAAGGTGTACGACAACGGTAGCATTGACTTATCTGAGTTATCTTCTGAGTCTACCTTTCGAGTCAACGGTCAGCGGTTGAAAACCTTTCTCGATCATGAACCGCAAGCCGTTGAAGTTGCCCCCATCTATTTTGTATGAGATGATCTTTTCATTCTTACACTATGCATCTCATACCTGACTTACCAGATCTTGTATATACTTTCGATTTTACTCTCTCCCTTCTGATTGTCTTACACCCTTAGGTTCATCTAGATTTTTTCTATACTTAGGATGTGCTTTATCCTAAGTATAGGAGGGTGTAGACATTGTGTTGTTGTTTGTATCGTCCTGTTCGATTACCTATGTTGATTCTTATACTTAGGGTGTACTTTATCCTAAGTATAGGGGGGTAATCTCGCTCATTTCCCCTTTTTGATTGTCGTCGGTTTTTGTATCGTCTACTCCCTCGCTTGTCCCTCACCTTTTGATCTTCGTCTCTATACTTAGGGATATTTTACCCTAAGTATAGGGGGGACAAGCCGAGCCGTTGAGTATGTACATTCTTTTGACCTCGATCATCTTCGGTTTTTGAGCCGACTATCCTTAGGGTTTCTTGATCCTAAGTATAGAGGAGATGATTGACTTCTATTCATTTCATTCGCTATTCTTTGAGTCATTGTAGTACAGGATTCTTTTCACCGATCTATACTTAGCCCGAGTTATGTCTTCCTTTACCGCTTCTTTGGTCACTATGAGGACATAGTTCACGCTAAGTATAGGGGGTGTCGTATATATATGCTATATATACTTTAGAAGACATAACTCGTACTTTGTCGTATTTTTAATAATATGGCTCTCTAAAAGTATTGGTGCATATTTTGGGTTTTTAAAAGACGCAAGAAAACCGTAAAAATATCTTATAAAAAATGGCTTAAAAATCCTTATATAAAAAATGTTGTAAAGTTCTTTGATAAAATCCTTAAAAAGTTGTAAATAAAACCCTTGTAAAATCTTGTATAAAAGCCGTATAACATGTATATAAAAGTTGTATAAAATCCTTTGTAAAATGTACATAATCCATGTAAAATTTTTGTAAATCGAATTAATCCACTAACTCTTTCAAAAAGACACCTAAAAATTGAAAAGTTTAAAATCCAATAAAAAATTGCAAAATTCTTTTAAAAAAACCACTTAAAAAGTTTAAGCCGAAAAATATACCTCATAAAAAAATTGTTGCATTCCTTAGCATTTTTCAGAACAAGTTCGATTCTTGAACCGAACAGATCTAAGTCTGAGAGATGGAGCTTGGTTTAGGCCTTAATCCATTTAATTCTAAAGGGACTTTATTAGGATCGGGAATTGAGACTCTTCAGGTCTTTCAGACTTAATTCTTTGGGTTCCATGAGACCGTGTTCGGAATTCAACTTGAAAGTGTCTAAGTAGGGCACCTGGTGTCATCTGTTTAACTCTTCTCCATTTGAACCAATTTTGAACTCATGCACTCTGCACTTAGCTCGACCTGCCTGGGGTTGCGAAGGGCAATCCATTTCAGTGGTGCATTTCCATCCTTGTTTGGTGGTGATGAGGTCTTAAGACGGGAGAGATTGGGGTTGAAATAAAGCTTCGGATGAGGGAAGGATCTGCTGGCACAATTTTTTCCAAGACCTCAAAACATGGGCGGAAAAAAAGATTCTATATCCGTCGAGGCACAAAAGACATATGCAGTGCAACAATCACTACTACCAAAAAGAAGCCGAATACATCAAATACCAAAAATGACCACAATGGTCCAAGCTTCAGAAAATCCTGCAGGTTTTCGTGGAGACTTAGCTAAACTGGCCAGGCTTCACCGGAGATGTGATTACACTGATCACACTCCAGTTCTCTTCTCCTTCTTCTACCTTCTCTCTTATTCCATTGTGGACACAGCACGACCTGACCTTAGAAGGAAATAGCTCCCTCCTCGAGGATTGAGTTGTTGGACAAGGGCCCAATGGGAGTGTGTAGCTGTATGGGCGGTTCCTTTGCTTCTTTAAGCGGGAAGAGCTAAAACCTTTCACACACAGTATAAATTGCTTTCAAAGCCGAAAAGTTTGCGTGATGGATAGGTGGATCTGAGCTGGCCGTTGAGGTGGACCTGGATAAGGATTTGTGGAACTTGAGGGTTGTCGAGGCTTAAATCCTAATTCTAATAGAGTCCGGACACACTATTAATCCAAAGGTTTAGATCCAAGCTCCGGATTTCGGGTGAAGTGAGATTCGGTTTAAAGAAACAAGCATGTTCTAAGTTCTTTTATTTTCCTTTTTCTTTTTCTTTTTGCTTGCACTTATTTATAGAATAAGTGTTTGCTAAGGGAGTAGCAAAGGTAAAGTATAGGGGAATGATGAATCCATGATTCATCGCCTTTATTCTTTCATTTTGGCTAAAATCCTTGGTAAAATACATGTAAATAATCACTAATTCCAATTAATTATCATTCTAATTACAATTATTAATATTATATATTTAACACTTAAATTATCAAAAATAAAAGAATAAAGATAAAAAGAAAATAAAAGAAAAGAAGGCTGAAGATATGTAATATATACAGACTGATCGTAACCCCGAGACGAGGTCAATATTGACCGGGTCGACAAAATAAATAAGTAGAGGGAGATAAGGATCCTAACTTATAAAAATATCAAGAAAACCAAGACCAAAAAAATAACTTAATCATTTTTTACCATTTAAATACTTCACCTATTTTATTTATCATCAAAACCACTTCAAATTAAAAAACATTCCTTATATAAAAGTTGTTCATAGAAATATATATTATTTTATAAAAATATTAGAAAAATATTTTGGCATAAAATTAATATAACCGTAATGAACCGGAAAAGCCGTAAAAGCCGACTTGTGAGGTTCATAATTATTTATATAAAACTCCAAATTGACCAAACTCACTTTTAAAATCCGTTTTGTATATAATACTATTTATTAAAAATATCAGAAAAATATTCGGATAAAATCGGTGAGTTTCGGCTTTTTGGACCCGTTGTATATATGTACTATATGTAGAAACTTCCTCGATTTTTAATTAAATAACTGTAAACCGTATTAAGTTAATTCTTTTTCCTAAAATTGTATATAAAAATATAAAAATATAAAAATAAAAATAACTTAAAATATCAATAAAATCCGGAGGCCCGAAGCCGCTACTTTTTCCATCCGGGCCACACGATCGAATGAGCTCCAAAATTAGGAAACTCAGTCCCAAAAATTACATTTTTTCAATTATCTACAAAATGACACTAGTTTTGCTAAAATCGGAGTTAATGCAAAAAACGCGGTTTTCAGGGTCCATGTTGATATAATTGTACAATAAGTCGTAACTTATATTATTATTTAATACATTAACCTTTTATTTTTACTTAAAAAATAAATAATACTTTATTTATTTTTTATTTAAATTATTTATTTATTTATTTAATTCCTTAATTATATACTTAACTATTTAATTAATACTTAATTACTTAAATATATCCTTAATTACTTAATTAACTATTTAAATAAATTATTAATTATATTTATTTATTAATTAAATATTTAATTTCGAAATTGTTAATAATTAATTTATTATTAATTATTTAATTATCTTATTTTTTCTTCTCTCATCTGATTTCCTCTCCCTCATCTATTCTCTTCTCAAACCCTCCATTCTATCTCAGAGCTTTTATTCCGAGTTCACTTCTCTGCAAAATCCAACGTCATTTTTTTTCCTCTCAACCCTTCCGTTTTTTTAATCGCGCACATTCCGTTTTGATTTTCTCAAACCCGATCATGAAACATTCAATTCCAGGCATATGAATTGCATCTCTGTCATCCTTCTCCATTCCAAAAGTATTCATCGGGTTTCCTCTTTGATTTGATACATATCATCACAAATCTATTACCGCAATATCACTTTTCCACCTTACACTCATCAAATGTGAATTTCTATCCTTTGTTCCATCCACGTAGGATCACATGCCAATTCACACTTATATTGTTTGATTCGGAACCGATCTCCTGTGCTCGAGTTATTTGAATTGTTGCAGGACATTTGAAAGCATAGATTGAAACTTCAACTGTTGCCATTAAACCATCTGGAACCGAAATCAGATCATCGAATCACACCTTCTCCATTAGTAAGTTCTGGAAATCACATCTGAGCGAGGTGCTGCGATTGAAGCGCACGGAGAACCGAAATTCGAAATATCCGCATCGCTGCGAACAATCTCAACCGGTCAATACATCCATTAGAACCACCTGCAACCTGTAGATTTGAAGTCCGTTGCAGTTGGAGGATAATCGGAACACCATCATTCGAGACGAAGTAGTTCCGAGAACTAACTCACGAATGAAACATTTGAACACCTGCACAGGAACTAAAGCACCACTTACGACTCCACCTAGCAGAGTTCCAACGGAAATTTGAAGTCGCTGGAGAATTGGGGAGGAACGGCAACATATGAATCGCACAATCTCAGAGTCATCCGAAGATTTTCGTTCCGCCGCGTTCACGCCTTCAGCACCAGAGTGACCGGACCGCCCCACCGCTTTTCCAGTGCGCTTGCTTTGCACGTGCACATAAAATATTTTCGTTAAATTTGCACTAACCCTCCCGCGAGTCTCTGATATCACGAACAGGTCCCTCCTACAGCTCAGATCACGTGCCAAAGCATGTGACTAGTGGAACATTTGTGATGGTATCCCAGCTTCTTCCTATTGACAGCGCCCCCCAAAATTTCCAGATAATTACGCAACCCCCGTTGCTGGAGGTATCACGTGATCACACACGCGCGTGGTGGACTGATTGCGGAAGCATCCTCCAACATTTTCTGCATTTTACACTCAAGCCCCTATATTTCACATTTTCATCCACGCACCCAATGTCCAAACTTATCATATAAATATCCCCCAAACTGTATATAAAATACTATGCATACCCTACACATATTAAAACACAATAAAATGTCAAAACACTTTTAAAAATCTAATAAAAGTCGTACTTAGTATATTTCATTATATTTTGCATATTCAACCCAAAACAAAATAAAAATTGAATATTAAAATCAATAAAAATTACAAAAGCATAAAACTTCAAAATTTCATAACTAACTAAATCAAAATCCCCTAGTGACGCACAACCTATCATTTAAAAGGGATTTTTATCTACTTTCTACAGAAAGTATAATAAAAATATTTCCACCTTTTCTTCTCCATTAAAAAATCAAAATACGTCCCTGTTTTCAATAAAAAATTGCATTTTTCAAAGTAAAAATATAACAACTTTCATAAAAATCCTAAAAACTTTCTAAAATCCATAAAAATCTAAAAACGCATTAGAAACATAAAAATAACAAAATAAACCAAATAGAAATTAAAAACATTTTCTAATAATAAAAAATCATAAAATAATTAAAAATTAAAAAAACATTATATAATTCATAAAATCAAATAAAAATATAGAAAAATCCTCTAAAATAAAATAAAAATTAGGAGACTCATTACCTAAGTTTTTCTACCGATTTCACTTAGTTTAAACAGTTTGCCTCCCTGAGTTCGACACTCCCGTACTTTCACTATACATCGAAGTTTAGGAGTATAAATAAAATTAAAAGATTAACCAATTAATCTTTTCTGATAAAATTCACCTGGTCGATACGATGACCACAACTTTCTCTCTCTGACTCTTTTACCGGTTCAGAAGACAAGTGATCAGGTGGTTTTTCAGTTAGCGATAGTTTCGTCCGAAGTTTCAACAGCTACCATTGCGATAGCAGTTAGGTTATAAGGGAGTTAGGGTGTCCGCATGGGTTAGGGTAGTTTGTAGAAGGGTTCGGTGGTTGCAGTTGATTGGGAGTTGGTCAGAGTAGGTTGCACAAAAAAGTTGAAGATGTCAGTTCAAGACATAGAGGTAACTAGCTGGAAGTTGAAGATGAACCTCAACCGTCCGATCATCAGATCATATAGTTGGGGTTGAGGTGATTGAGAACCTTTTGATTAGATCATGATCATGCGGTTATGATCAAGGTGCTAAAGGACAGATTGGATCATCAATTGATATGATTCAAAGGCTAAAACTATAGCACAGTCGAGTAATCAATATATATATTTGATCAGAATGTAATCAGACAGCTTAGATAAAGTCCGATGTCAACACAGGAGCGGGCCACGTGGCGAGATCTAAAGGTGCCACATGGCCGAATCAGAATTGAAGAAATTAAATAAAAAAGATAATTAGAAAAGACTTAGAGGATGATTTAGAAAAAAATGGTAAAACATGAAAATTATAGATCTCAATGAGATCTACAACTTTCATGTAGGAGTCAATGAGATCAGAGGTCATCTATACAAAGATAAAAATTAAATACGAATAAAAGCCATATAAAACAATTTTCTTTGTTTCTTATTTTGATTATTTTTTGTATTTATTTTTTTTAATCTAATATTTTTTGTATTTATTATTTTGTTTTATATTATTTATTTATGCACAATATTACCCTAATTTTTAGTAATAAATAAATACGTAAAATATTACACCGTAGTAGAGTTATAATAATATATCATAATTAGTGTTGATTATTTACAACATAGTAGTAAGTAATTAGTGTCAATTAGGCAATGAATCTTATGATTAACATAAGTAAAGGAGATAAATATAATCAATTAAGTTGATAAATCTTGGATATATCAACCCCCCTATACTTAAGATAAGCTCGTCCTCGAGCTAATAAATAAATAATTTGTTAGAGAGTTAGTTTAACTAATGAGATCCCTGACATGTGCAAGTGAAAATACAAGGCTTGATTTGATCTAGAACATTATGTTTTAGGAATCCTAAACTTTAAGTTGATCTAAGTATTAATCAAAAGAAATTCAACTCCTCTAATTGTCAGACTCTCAATCTCTCTCTCTCTCTCTCTCTATATATATATATAGTATGACCTAGTGTAGACTGCACATATGAGAGTAGAATCAAAACACCATGAATTCCAATCTTAGAATCTCTCCCAAAGACCCAACCCTCAACTCTAGAGAATAAATCTAGTCTTGCTTCAATCCACCGTCTCTTTGGTTTATCAGACTTTAAAGGAATAGATGGAAGGTCAAACTATGGAGGATGTAGGATTGTGTACTTATTTTCCTTTCCTCTCATTGGAACATGGTTCTCTCAAGTGCCAATATTCATCACAAATTTCATTTACAATTTTGCCAATCGGTGTGTCCGTCAGAAGAAGTTGGAGCCATCTGCACTTGTTTTTTTGGGAATACACCGGGGTATACCTTTTTTTATTATATAATATACCTTCTACATCCAGACTTGTAGCATTTACGATACATAGCTCTTTTTGGGTGCTAGTCTGACTCCTGGTCCTATTAGCGGTGGTCCAAGTGGCCACTTTGAAATGGATGGGGGCGCTTACCTTTGGTGGAAGCTCTTTGATATTTAACTTTGTATGGTGAGATCTTTCATTTCATCATTTCTTTCTTTTCTTTATTTTTGGCTAGCTTCACCACTTTTACCAAAAGATTGGCGCACACTAATTAACTTATTAATTTAATGTCATCACACCCGGATACTTTAAGTTAGATTCAAGAGATAGCATGAGAACATGTCCCATACTAGCTAAGATGTTGACACTCAGGTTTCATGAAGCCATCACTAATTTTATCCCATCATCGAGCATCATAGAATTATAATCCAAACTCAAACTTCCGATCTCAGTTTCCTCATTGATACTTTGACTCATCTCAATCATGAATGAGTGCATGTGAGTGAAAGTTAATTTCTTTTAAGGGAGATTAAGTATGGGATATAGCATGCATATCTTTGAACTAGGAGAGTATGAATTTTTAAGTCCAAGACCCTAATGATTAAGATATGATAACTCTAAGTCTAGGGACTCCTTAAACCAAATGTTAAAGATCATTTCAAGCCTTGAGTGCATAGTGAAAGTGTCAGAGAAGAATCACTATTTAACAAATAAATGTTTATATATTTACAAAAGAATAAAGGAATTATTAGATTTTATTAGACAAAGACAACATACTGGGTATCGTTAACAACATATCACAAAGAGCATTCTAAAGTACCCAACACAACACTCTAAACTTCAGTTCCTTAAAAATCAAGATTAGATCTTCAAAGTTTGAAATCACAGGCCGCCCTATGTTTCAACTGCTTTTTCCTAATGGAGAGAACTTTGGAATCTGAGTACAAAAGATTTTCATCAACTTGAAATTTCAACCTTCTAGAATGATGCCATTCTTCCTCAAAAGTGATATCCATATCTTCATGGGAAGCCTCAAAATTCTTCATGATTATGGAAAAATGAATCAAACCTTTAAATCCTACAACAAGCTTTTGAGTTTTCCTTAAAAGAGAAAAACTAGACATAGACGGGTGACTCTACTTACAAGTTAGGTGAGAATCCAAGGACTGAACATCCTTAAGAAATGGTAAAGGTAGTTCCATATCTTATTCTTCTATAAAAAAATCCTCCTCCTCAGTTGGCATCACTCTTTTCAAACAACTCTTTATCATCTTGATCTTCTAAAATATAGAATTGAAATCCAAATTTCCCTCCATGTGTAACTCTGAAAGACTCTAAGGTAGAACAACTTTATAAATGGAAAGAAGAAATGATTCGGTGAACCGTTACGACCTCTAAGAACATTAAAACTCAAAAAGGATAATGAAGAGACACAACAAAATTTATTTTTTGATTTTTATTGGCTTTGAATTAGTTATACTCATTTACACCCTTAGTTTTGAAAATAATTTTGAAAACTTTTTTGCAAACAATGTCACATATATGTATGTTTTCAAAATAGCTTACAAATGATTTTCCAAACACGTCAAACCATATTTTTGCAAACCATGTAAATTTTTTTGAAAACCATGTCAAATATGTAAATATAGTTTTCAAAAATTATTTTCAAAATATTTATAGAAAATATATTCAAAATTGTAATACTATACTCATAAACGCAAAAGTATAAAAATACGAGCAACGACTAAAGTATATATGCAATATATATGGTAGATCCACCTATACTTAGCTTTCTGTATGTCCTCATAGCACCAAGTGATATGAAGTCATAGCTCAACTAAGCATAAAACAATCTACAAGAGCTGAGTCGAATTCTAGGACAAGTGTAAGAATGATTCATAATGAATATACAAGAAAGGTCTCCCATATACCTAGGTTCTGGAAAACCTAAGTGAAGATATAAAGAGAAATTCATAGATAGAACCGAAGCATAGGAAGAGGTGAGGAAAAATCTCCCCTATACCTAGGATGAGAAAAACCTAAATGTATGTGGAAAATAAAAAGTTAATGATAAATACGGAGTTAAAGGATTGTTAGAGAGTTTGAATCTTCTATAAATGAATCTTCTTAGGACAATCATGCCTCATCTAATAAAAATTAAGCTGACTCAACATGCATAAAGTTAATCAGCTCGACATGAGTTAATCTTTCCTTTGATTCTACAAAATGCTTTAATGATTCGGAGTCGTTTGATCCTTTCTAAAAAGGTGGATGCAAACAAGTTGGAATCTCACGCTAATAAAGTATTACTTCATTGGATATGTAAGGAATGATATTGGATGCCTACTTTATGATATTAAGACTCAAAAACTTTTTTATGTCTAAAGACGTTAAGTCTATATAACAATGAAGTAAAGAAAACTCGTTGAGTATAGTGTGACCGATGAAGTTCACATACTAGAAACTAAAGAGATAATAGAAGATTACATACCTATACCCTTAGAAAGATTTCAAGGATGGTAAGACCACTAAAGAAGTATGGAATATGTGCATTGGAAGAGTTTCATTATGGTATGGCTTCATATGATGAAGCATTGGTAGATCATGACATGGATAATGGATGCAAGCGAAGAAGTCTAAAGTAAACTCCATATATAATTGTGTATGGACCGTCAAGGATCCACCTGAAGGTGTTAAACCCATTGGGTGTAGATATATCTTCAAGATAAAGAGGTACTCGATGGGTAGGTAGAGACCTTCAAGGCATAGATTGTAGCCAAGTGCTATAAACAGAAAGAAGGTATCTATTACGATAAGACATTCTCTAATGTGGCCAACACAAATCCATCAGGATACTGTTAGTTACAACTACACATATTAACCATGCATATGAATGTAAAGACCACATCCCTCCATGGATACCTTGATGAGGATATATATATGTATGTATGTATGTATGTATGTATGTATGTGTATATATATGGAGCATCATTGAAGCTTAATTGCTGAGTAAGGAAAAGTGTGAAAGCTAAAGAAATTCATTTACGGGTTAAACAAGCTTCTCATATTTGTAACATCTGGTTCAATGAAACCATAAAGAATTATGACTTCCTTCATAATCCTGATGAACTTTGTGTAGATAATAAGATCAATGGAAGCACCATTGTGTTCATCATACTTTATATGGATGACATCCTGATCATTGGGAATGATATTAGAATGACAGCTAGTGTTAAGATCTAATTTCCCATATCTCTGAGATGAATGTTCTCAGGAAGCCTCTATCACTACAAGGATACATCAAGAAGATCTTGGAAAGTCTCAATAGGTTCGAAGAAAAGATTCCTTCCCTTAAGATGTGGTATTAAATTATGTATGTCATGATATGGGAGTGGTAAGTCGTTACCAATCCTACTGTGAGAAAAAAATATGAGTGCGGTGAAAAGCATCTTCAAGTACCTAATTAGAACTCAAGACTACTCATTGTTTATGGAGATAATGATCTTTACTCTTAGGGCACATTGATTCAAACTTCCAATTTTATATCTATGATTGGAAATAAAACTCAGGGTTCATATTCACGTTGGAAGGTAGTGTTATGATCTAAGTATAACAAGAAGCAGGACAATGCTATTTATGAGACAAAGGCGAGTATTGACTGCATAAGATGCAACGACTGTATTATATGCAACTACTTTTTCCCAGAGTTATGCAAGTTTGTAACAAAAATAGACATAGCATCCAGCGACAAAGTGACTAATCGGCTATCTTGAATATTTGACTAAAGAATCAAATGTTTAACACATGAATGTGGGTTTGAGAGTTGTACATGAATGGCTCTGAGATCTAGTCGAGAATGTTGGACTTGTAAGCCATTGATGGTCCATTAATGAAATAAAAGATGTTTTATTTTATTATATGAATTTAATGTTTGTATTTGAACTTATTAAAGGTCCATTAGTACAATTAAGATAACATATAATGGACATATTGATTTCATACAACGATTGATCTGAAAAGATAGACCATAGCAGTTGATGCAGGATTGTAGATCTAAAGAGTTAGATCGAGGACACAACTGACATCATCAAAAAAATATTTTGTCATCATAGCTCAAGAATATATATACATCATATTTTGCACCTACATCTAATTTTATGCGTATTTTCATGTTTACCATTATTATAAATATCATACTTTGGTAATAGTTTATGTAATCAATAAATAATCTAATGATTTGAAATTAACACATGCATATAGTTCATTCCGTATGATTGAACTAATTCAATGTTACACTTACTTTTCATGTACTAATCGATTGTATAAAGATGTTGGTTGAATGTTTTTCACGTAGAATGACATATAACTTAATCATAAAAAAATCAAAGCATTAGACTGTAAACATATTAAAAGTCGTATAAATGAACAAGATTCTAAGGGTCATGGGACATAATAGAGAGACGAAGATGGGTTTGGAGGAAAATGGTCAATAAGTGGTAAATGGTTTTCTACAGTTGATGAATATACGATTCTCATTCTTTATTCTTTTATTTTAGCCTTATCTTTTAGCAGAAACTATATGTAAATACAATAAATTAACATTGTACAAGTCCTTATTAATATTGCATAATTTATACATAGTTTTCAAAAATATAAAAAAATAAAGAGAAAATAAAAGGAAGGATGTATTTAGAATAAATACAGAATGACCCAAAACCTGAGAGAAGGTCAAACCTTGGCCTGGTCGACAAGGAATATAAGTAGGGGGAGATAGGGCATATTGTAGACAATACCTATACAAATAAATATGTATATCTATTTTATTTTTTGTAAATACTATATTTTTTAAAACTTGTGTATATCCCTAAAAATAAAATAAAATAAAACAAAATTAGAAAATACAAAACAAAATAAAAATAAAATCCATAATTCTTTATACAAATCCATAAGGTGTATACAAGATTTATTTATACATTTATCTAAATTATAAAAATTAAATAAAAATCATTTTATATTCCTCAATTTATTTTGTAAATAAATAAAATATAAAATAAATCATATTTCTTGTAAAAATAATAAAATAAAAATACTTGTATAATATATATGCATATTATACATGTATATAATACATTATACATTATATACCCAACATATATTTTTCATAAAAAAATAATTAAAAATCAAAGAAAAATAGTTTCAAAAATAATAAACAACTTTCATTTTATTCAATTTTTATTTTGAAATCATTTGCTATTTTATATTTATTATTCTTTCAATTTTTGTCCTGGATTTTTCCTATTGGTCCACATCAGATTATTGACTCCAGTCAACCTTCTCCCTCAACATGGTCGACACGACTCTCGTTCGTCAAAGCTCTATTCTCCACTTTTTCTCGCTTAGACTTGACCACATTTTGCCTCAATTCCACCGCTTGAACCTTCTCCTAGGATCTGTGATCCTTGCAGATCCCTAGGAGGAGTCGGATCTACCTAGGGTTTCGCAGCAATGCTCGATACATCTAGACCCTAAGGCACACCTATAAGTAATCTTCTCCTCCTCTCGAGCTTAGTAGCGCGTGGCTCGTCGCTACCTTCTTCCCTAGGCACCTTTAGTGGGGTTACAGAATTCTACAAGATCTTTGGGATCTTGGGTTGGTGGCTCTATTGACCACAGCTCGCTCGTGGCCAGACACCTCCGTCGTGACCGGTCCCTTCCACGTTCTACAGTGGGATTGAGGCCATAACCCCACCATCCACTTCGCCCAGCTTCACCGATCACATCAACACCTTCAGGTATTACTTATCTCAACTTCGATCTTTCATCTTCTGCCATCGCCCGATCATCAGCTCCGTCCAATGTAGTGAGGCTCTGTTTCACTCATCCATCCGCATTGATCTTAACCCCACATCATGGACCATCTTCACATGCATCCTAATCACCTTGAATCTCACTCCTCAAAGCAAGATCAAGATGAGACGTCCTACTCCATCCTCATCGGATGTCAATCCCATTACCCATGCACTTCCTCTATTTTTAGTCCTAAATAACCTCCATCGAATCTTGTCTTTGAGTCGCAGTCTCTTATTAGCTCCAAGCACGCGTAGTAAGCTCGATTCACACTTCAACTCAGGTGGTGGAGCACCTCCAGGCATTGGGACCTCACCGCACACATCCGACTGTCCACTGTTCCATTAGAGATCCCTAGTCGACACAAAGGAACCTTAGTTACATGTTGGACCTCTCAACAACTCAATCAGTGTAGTGGAGTAGCCTATATGCGAGATCAAAGCTCGCTTGAGGTCTCCTTCTTTCGGTTCTTCCAGCATCTCCAATTGTTGTCCGATCAAGACACCTTCTGCAAGAATCAATCTTCACCGTCCATCCATTCCCCTTTTCAAAAACGTTAGATATGATTCTGAGGAGGATCTGACACACACGCTCGCCTGCCATCTGAGTTGTCAGATCTACCTTCAACGGTCATCAGAACTGTCAAAGAGCTGCCCTACGCCTTCCACGTGTTTGCGAGGGGTATATTTCACTTTTACCTTGTCTTTGAAGTTATTTAGCTTTTATCAGTAAATAAAATGTGTAGTTAAGAACATTTACTATTGGACCCCTACAATTCTTTATTTGCACTTTAGTCCAATCGACTTTGAGTCATGTATGCTCTTGCATGTTTCTTGGGATATTTGCATTACATACCTGGACTATTTAATTGTTATGAAACGAATGTTATGTTTTGATATATTGCATTTATGCCCCTGTGAGCATATCTTCACGTGTTGTGTACGTTGTCTCTGGAATAGTTATGTCAAGTCCCCTAGGCTTTTGCTTCTTGTTATCTGTTAGGCCCAAGAACTTAAATTCTTTGCAGTTTGGTCCCTGTACACTATTTTTTATTACTTTTCTCGTATTTAATGTAATAATATTAACTTAACTCCAAAAATTAACTAAAAATTATATGTAGTTTCTGATTGCATGTTTTATTTGTGGTAAATTTTTCTTATTGATTTTCATTTGTTTCCTATTTTGAAAAATTCAAAAACCCCTAAAAATGTCAGGTTTGCCTTAGAAAACTTATAAAATTTAAAAAATCACCTAAAAAATCCATAGAAAGTTCTATAGTTGTATTTTAATATCTTTTATCTCATGCATTAATTTTGTTAAAAAATACCTTACAAAAACCATAAAATTTGCAAAACACTTAAAATTTTATAAAAATTATATAAAATCATAGAAAAAATGAAAATAAAAATTTCAATCTTTGTTTGTATATATTTACCTATACTTTATCATAAAAATCACCTCGAGGAGTTTTTGGCATTTTAACTATTTTAACTTGCAAATTATTCATAGATGAGTGTTGCTTGTTGTTTTTGTCACTGCTTCATTTTTAGAAAATCACAAAAACATTTAAAAATATAAAAATTATCAAACACAATATAAAATATATAAAACTCAAAAATATTTTTATATTACATGGTCTTGGAGCCCATATTTATTGGAAAACATATTTTTTTTCTTTTTTAGATTTACTTTATAAGAAAATATTATGCAATTTTTATATGATTTTAAATGCGATGCATATGAAATTTATGAAATCAAAATTTTACGTTAAATCAAGAAAAAATACAGTTGCTTTCACATAAATTTTGCTAAAAAATATACAAAAAACATGATAAATCACATATTCATCAGTGATGTAAGACATACTAATGTATGTCATTTATTTAGTACCCTCGACTCATAATAGACATTAATATTATGTGGCATTCATTGATGATCATTCACGATAGGGTTGTATATTCCTATTAAGTCACATATCTAAACCCTTTGAAGAGTTCAAACAAGTCGTGGCTTTGGTTGAGACAAAATCAGACGGAAGATCAAACGAATTCAATCTGATTGAGGTGGAAAATATCTCTCATATGAATTCAAAGGATACCTTAAAGAGAGAGAAATAATTTCCAATTTCACTCATCCAGGTTTCCTCAACTTAGCATAGTTATAGAGAGACATAACAGAATAATGTTTGACATGGTAAGATCAATGATGAAAAAAGAAAAAGTACCTTTTAGAATTTGGGGACATGCAGTAGAGACTGTGGCTTACGTATTTAATAAGATCTCAAGTAAATTTGTATGCAAAATCCCTTATGATCTTTTGTATGGTACTAAGCCAAGTGTATGACACTTAATGATTCAGAGTCGTTTGATCCTTGCTAAAAAGGTGGATGCAAACAAGTTGGAATCTCACGGTAATAAAGTGTTACTTCATTCGATATGTAAAAAAAGATATTGGATGCATACTTATGATATTAAGAGTCAAAAACTTTTTGTGTCTAAAGACGTTAAAATTCTAGAGGATGAGTTCCTTAAGTCAATATAACAATGAAGTAAGGAAAACTCATTGAGTATAGTGAGATCGATGAAGTTCACATACTAGAAACTAAAGAGATAATGGAAGATTACATACCTACACCCCTTATAAAGATTTCAAGGTGGTAATACCACTAAAGAAGTATGGATTCTGCGCATTGGAAGAGTTTGATTATGGTATGGCTTCATATGATGAAGCATTGGTAGATCATGACATGGATAAACGGATGCTAGCAAAGAAGTCTGAAATAAACTCCATGCATAATTTTGTATGGACCCTCGAGGATCCACCTGAAGGTGTTAAATCCATTGGGTGTAGATATATCTTCAAGATAAAGAGGGTACTCGATGGGTAGGTAGAGACCTTCAAGGCATAGATTGTAGCCAAGGGCTATAAACAGAACGAAGGCATCTATTACGATAATACATTCTCTAATGTGGCCAACACAAATCCATTTGGATATTGTTAGTCACAACTACACATATTAACTATGATATTTTCCATATGAATGTAAAGACCACATCCCTCCATGGATGCCTTGATGAGGATATATATATATATATATATATATATATATATATATATATATGAGGATATATATATGGAGCATCATAGAGGCTTCATAGCTGAGTAAGGAAGAGTGTGAAAGCTAAAGAAATTCATTTAAGGGTTAAACAAGTTTCTCATATTTGTAACATCTGGTTCAATGAAACCATAAAGAATTATGACTTCCTTCATAATCCTGATGAACCTTGTGTAGATAATAAGATTAATGGAAGCACCATTGTGTTTATCATACTTTATATGGATGACATCCTGATCATTGGGAATGATATTAGAATGATAACAAGTGTTAAGATCTAATTTCCCATATCTCTGAGATGAATGTTCTCAGGAAGCCTCTATTACTACAAGGCAACATCAAGAAGATCTCGGAAAGTCTCAATAGGATAATTCGAAGAAAAGCTTCCTCCCCTTAAGACATGGTATTAAATTATGTATGTTATGATATAGGAGTGGTAAGTCAGAGTGGTAAGTCGTTACCAATCCTACTGTGAGAAAAAATATGAGTGCGGTGAAAATCATCTTCAAGTACCTAACAAGAACTCAAGACTACTCATGGTTTATGGACATAATGATCTCTATCTCTTAGGGAAATTAATTCAAACTTCCATATTGAAATCTATGATGGGAAATCAAACTCAGGGTTCATATTCACGTTGGAAGGTAGTGTTATGAGCTAAGTTTAACAAGAAGCGGGACAATTCTATTTATGCGACAAAGGCGAGTATTGACTGCATTAGATGCAACTACTATTTCCAAGATTTATGCAAGTTTGTAACAAAAATCGACATAACCTCCAGCGACAAAGTGACTAATCAATTATCCTGACTTTTTGACTAAAGAGTCAAATAGTTAACACATAAATGTGGGTTTGAGAGTTGTACTTGAATGCTCTGAGATCTAGTCGAGATTGTTGGACTTGTAAGCCATTGATGGCCCATTAATGAAATAAAAGATGTTTTATTTTATTATATGAATTTCATGTTTGTATTTGCACTTAATAAAGGTCCATTAGTACAATTAAGATAACATATAATGTCCATCTTGATATCATAAACGATTGATCTGAAAAGTTAGACCATAGCAGTTGATGCAGGGTTATAAATCTAAAGAGTTAGATCGAGGACACAACCAACATCATCAAAAAATATTTTGGCATCATTTCTACAGAATATATATACATATATATTGCATCTACATCCAATTTTATACATATTTCCATGTTTACCATTATTATAATTATCATAATTTGATAATAGTTTATGTAATCAATAAATTAATCTAATGATTTGAAATTAACACATGCATATAGTTCATTCCATATGATTGAACTAATTCAACGTTGTACTTACTTTTCATGTACTAATCTATTGTATAAAGATGTTGGTTGAATGTTTTTCATGTAGAATGACATATAACTTGATCATTAAAAAAATCAAAGCATTAGATTGTAAACAGATTAAAAGTCGTATAAACAACCTTCTCCTTGGATCTGTGATCCTTGCAGATCCTTAGGAGGAGTCAGATCTACCTAGGGTTTCGTAGCAGCGCTCGATACTTCTAGACCCTAAGGCACACCTATAAGTAATCTTCTCCTCCTCTCGAGATCAGTAGCCTATGCATCACCGCTACCTTCTTCCCTAGCCACCTTCAGTGGGGTGACAGACTTTTGCAGGACCTTTGGGAGCTTGGGTTGGTGGCTTTATTGACCACAACTCGCTCGTGACCAGACACCTCCACTGTAACTAGTCTCTTCCACCTTCCGCAGTAGGATTTAGGCCGTAACCCCACCATCCACTTCGCATAGCTTTACCGATTACATCAGCACCTTCTGGTATTACTTATCTCTCGTGCATTTCACATTTCACTTCGATCTTTCATCTTTTGCCATCGCCCGATCATCATCTCCGGCCAACGTAGTTGAGGCTCTGTTTCACTCATCCATCTACACCGATTGTAACCCCACTTCACGGACCATCTTCACATGCATCCTAATCACCTTTAATCTCGCTCCTCAAAGCAAGATCAAGACGAGACATCCTCCTCCATCCTCTCTGGATGTCAATCCCATTCCCCATGTGCTTACTCTATTTTTAATCCTAAATAACCTTCATTGAAGCTTGTCTTCGAGTCACGAGTCTCTTTGCAGGTCCAGGCATGTGTAGTAGGCTCGATTCACACTTCAAATCAGGTGGCGAAGCACCTCCAGGCATTGGGACCTCACCGCGCTCATCCGACTGTCCACCGTTCCATTAGAGATCCCTAGTCGACAAAGAGGAGCCTCAGTTACATGTTGGACCTCTCAGTGACTCGATCAGTGTAGTGGAGCAACCTATATGTGAGATCAAAGCTCACCTATGGTCTCCTTCTTTCGGTTCTTCCAGCATCTCCAATTGTCGTCCAATAAAGAAACCTTCTCCAAGAATCAATCTGCACAGTCCACCCATTCCTCTTTTCAAAGACGTTAGATACTATTCTGAGGAGGATCAGACAAATACGCTCACCTGCCATCTGAGTTGTCGGATCTACCTCCAACGGTCAACAGAATTGTACGTCAAAGAGCCGCCCTGCGCCTTCCATATGTTTGCGAGGGGTATATTTCACTTTTATACTGTCTTGTAAGTTATTTAGATTTTTCCTAGTAAATAAAATGTGTAGTTAAGAACATTTATAGTTGGACCCCTACATCTCTTTATTTGCACTTTAGTCTAGTCGAGTTTGAGTGATGTATGCTGGCGCATGTTTCTTGGGATATTTGCATTACATATATGCACTATTCAACTATTATGAAATGAATGTTATGTTCTGATATATTGCATTTATGCCCCTGTGAGCATAGCTTCACGTGTTGCGTACGTTTTCTCTGGAATAGTTATGTCAAGGCCCCTGGGCTTTTGCTTCTTGTTATCTGTTAGGCCCTAGAACTTAAATTTTTTGCAGTTCGATCCATGTACACTATTTTTATTACTTTTCTTGTATTTAATGTAATAAATATTAATTTAACTCCAAAAAAAACTAAAAAATTATGTAGTTTCTGATTGCATGTTTTATGTGTTGATTTTTTCTTGTTAATTTTCATTTGTTTCCTATTTTTAAAAATTCAAAAACCCCAAAAAGTGTCATGTTTGCCTTAGAAAAATTACAAAAATTCGAAAAATCACCTAAAAATTCCATAAAAATTTATGTAGTTGTATTTTAGTATCTTTTATCTCATGCATTAACTTTGTTAAAAAATACCTTATAAAAACCATAAAATTTGCAAAACACTCAAGCTTTTATAAAAATTACATAAAATTATAGAAAAAACAAAAATAATAATTTTAATCTCTCCTTGTAGATATTTATCTATACTTTATCGTAAAAATCACCTCCAGGAGTTTTGGGCATTTTTATTAATTTAACTTGCAAATTACTCCTAGATGAGTGTTGCTTGTTATTTTTGTCACTGATTCATTTTTATAAAATCAAAAAAACATTTAAAAAATATAAAAATTATCAAACACAATTTAGAACATAAAAAATCCAAAAATATTTTGGACCAATTAGAAAAATACCAAAAGAGTGTTTGTGTGTGTGCGCGTGTATTTATCATTTGTGCTTATTAAAAATTAAAATTTTGAAAAACTAAAGACCACTAAAAAAGATTTTCATTCCTGAAATCACACTACTTAGCTCTTAGTTGTGCTCCTTGTGTTCGACCTCGGTCGCTAAACCAGGTAATAAAAGTAGCAAAACTGCTTACATTTGATTGTTTCATCTCTTTGTGGTTTGATTTTCTCATTAATCAACTTGATTGATTGAGGACAATGGTAATTGATTTATTTATTCCACTGTGGTCGATCGAGAAGTCACGTCATCAGAATGACATCTTTGCCAGGGAGCACGACTTAGTAGTTTGATTTCATTTTTTTTTGTTTGTTTTTGTCTCCATTGATTATAAATGTTTCTGACCTTATTTTTCTCTGCTTTTTAAGCGAGGGCGACCGTCGGAGTAATACTCGATCCATTTTCTTTGGAGAGATCAACACAGGAGGAGGAGGAGCAAAAGACTGTAGGAGAAATTATTTTTGATAGAGTTATTTATTTCCTCAAAATCTTTTGTAATAATTTAGATACTTAGGTATTTGGACTTGTGAGATACTTGAACATTCTTCAGGGTCTGTTTCGTTGAGTGTCAGTGCACTCGAGGGACCTCACCGAGTTTTTCGCTGATTTTTTACGTTTATTTTCTTTTTTATTCCTGAGGATTTGGGCCCTGGATTTAGGACTTTTATTGCTTGAGCTCGGTAATTATCTAAGGTCCAAATACCCTAATAGAATATATGTTCCTATAAAATGTATTTGGACTTAGTCAATTAAATAAATAAGTTAATTTAATTATTTAAGAGATCATGTGTTGTGAGAAGTCGCATACAACGCTAGTAGGACCCGTTGTGGTGGGCATCGAGCAACTTCTAAGACGGGACTCGCGTCTCTTATCTGATTAGTTAACTACTAGTTCTTCCCGCTAACATAAGTTGCTCCACTTAGGACGATTTCCTCATGCATCATATAGATTAGTTTTATTTCTGTCTTTAGATTTATGCGCGGATCACCCTGAATGTAGAGTGTTGGATCAAGGTACGTATTTCTATCTCTGCACGCGTCATTGTGTTTGCACATCGGCTTTTTCATCCTCCTCCCCCAATTTTATTGGACTTCAATAAAAAGGAAATAAGAAAATTCGGTAGATATTGTATTATTCAGAAAAAACATAAAAAAAGATAAGTAATTAAAATCTAGGGTTGATAAAGAAAACTTGACCTAAAACCATGTTTACTGAAAATTCTTATTTTGGGGAGAGTAACCTCTTCCTTGTCTGATTTTTCTGCATAGAGTTGAGTGATCTGCACATTAGGATTGAGCCATGCCTGAAGTTTCTTCAGACTACTAGTTCTAAAAATGATTAGCTAATCTCCAGTGAGGACTTTTGGGTAGTCGGTAAACTTTCTGAACTTACTTAGCATAGTGGGTGGTTTAGAGGACACCATGAAAGTAAGATCCTTGAGCAAAACAGATGTTTGGAAATGATTCATACTTACACTTATAGCGGATGGAAATAGACGTAACTAGTCGTACAGACTCGGGCCAGTCTCTGGGGAGAATCAGGCTCCTTATAGATCGCTCACCTGCTCTGAAAGATTGGATTATCACCTAATAAAATTTGACAAGATAAATGACAGAGCATTTACGGTCATCAAATTACATTGTGTAGGTGAATTGGGGTTTGATTTCTCATCTTGCTTGCATCCCAGATCTAATCTTCATAAATCCCCACATCACAATGATGGGAATGAGATCTCTTAGGGTGCCTCTGGCAACACAGCTTTCCAGCACTCCTGCCCGTTCATCTAGTGCAGATTCAGAGAGCTCGAACTCGCTCGCTGATGAATCTCCATTTCATCATCTTTATTCTATCATATTGGCCTTAAGAACCCAAGCTAATGCATGTAAATAACATCAATTTGTGCATAATAGCATCCATTATTTATTGTATTAATTGCATATAAAACAAGGTTCTTAATGCTAAAATTATAGAATAAAGATAAGAAAAGAAAAAGGAATAACATATTGAAAATATTTGATGACCCAAAACCCCAATATCAAGTCAAGAATTTAGTTGGTCGACAAGGAATAAAGTAGGGGGAGATAAGGGCCAAAATAGAATAAAAATCCCATTAATTCATTCTTTATTTATACATTTTTGACACCTATTTTATTCTTTGTTATTTACTCATCAAATAAAGAAACTTTGTACATGAAAGTTGTAGATAATAATGTAAATAAAAATACAAAATTGAGTTTGTACAAAAATAATACACAGTGTGCATTTATACACAGAATAAAAAGCCAAAAATCAAACTACAAGGACCCATATGCTTCAAATAAAAACTAAAAACATATCAAAATCACTCTAATTGTATATAACTTTTCACAAGCTATTTAATGGTGGTGGTTTTATACTTTTTGGAGTTACAGTGTAAAGTTAGTTTTTGGGCCCTGATTGTACATTCTTCCGATTAAAATATTCAATTTATTCATTATTCATTATTTTTACAAATTTATATTTTTATAATTTTGTAAATATTAATTATAAAATATGTGCATATAAAAATTAAAATAAAACCAAAAAGAAAATGAAAAATAAAATAAGTCTATGTACAAAACATAGATGAAATACATATCTTATACATGTATATAAATAAAAAAGGAAACCTATTCTTTCATTCTTATATTCCTTTATATTTTTCTAATTTAAAAATACAAAACCAAAATAAAACTCATCAAAATACATTAAAATAAAAAGATGTATATAATACATAGGTAAAATACCTACAAATATACTCGTAAAATATACTTATCTAACTGTACAAACAACATCCTAAAAATAAAATAAAAATATATTTATACTCACAAAAATAAGTTATAAATATATAAAATACAAGAATAAAATAATAAAATAAAATATACCTATAAATACACCATTAAAAATGAAATACTAAAAAATAAAGCCAAAAATAAATAAAAATCATAATAAAATACTGCACAAAATAATAAAAAAATTATTTTGTACACAAAAATTAATAAAATCATCTATTAAAAATTATTTATTTTCGAATAAATATGCTATTGTGTCGTCTAACAACCTGCGTCGCCCAATCAGAGGGCTCCCTCTATTGACCTCCGGTTAACTCACCCTCCAGCCTCTACCGCAAGTCAAGTCTGTCAAATCCCACGTTTTCTCACCTTTTTCCCGGGCATTCCATAAATCTATCATGCTCACATTCTTCACACGAAATATTCTTCAGTAGTCCATGATACACGTCCATGCCTTGGATCTATTGTACATATCGCCTATTATTTCCATTCGGTCAGTCAAATAAGGGTGTCATACGTGTATACAAATAAGAACCTCCGACCTCCACTATATTTTAGTCAATTTTTCGAGCCTTTCTACCCCTACCTTCGGCCTAGTGAGCTTCTTCGTGGCAGGGAGAAGCCCCTGGAGGGTCCGAGTGGGTAGAAGGAGGAGGAGGTTGCACCCACGGCGGCGCTCCGACGTGGCCCTGCTCCCTGCCTTCGCTGGCAAGTATAAGAGCTAGTTTTGTCGCTTTTTAGGTAGTTTTTATCCTTGCCTTTTATTTCATGCATTTTAGTTTGTATTTTAATTAGTTAATTAGCATAGTTCACCCAATTTGTAGTTCGCCGGAGCTCTGCTCCGGCGAACGTTTAACTGTGTTCCCGACGTTGCACCGCCTCACCTAACCACTCCATTTCCTTCCCTACTCACTTCTCCATTTATGTCAGCCATCAACCCAACCTGATCGATCCTCAATTAGCAAATCGTCGCTTGACCTCCGTCGCTCGCCGAAGAAGGCCCATACTGCCCCAAATTGCCTCGATTCTCCACCAATAAAAGCCTGGACCCCTCGCCTATTCCTTGCGATGCTTTTGCGTTTGTTTACATGTCTAGAAGGATCCATCTAAGGAGCTTTGACTGTTGAATGCAAGGCCCAGTTCGAGCACCATCTTCGGATCATTTTCGAGCACTTGTGCCTCGATTGAAGCCACCATTGGACGCAGAAGACTACCAGAAACACGACGAGACCCTTGGCGGAGGGAATGTAGGTCGGAGGAGCTCACGCGATCAGATCCAAACTCGCCCCAGGCGAGTTCATCCCCAGTTCTTCGAGCCATCTTCCCCGCCATCCGATGAAGATCCGCAATCCATAATCGTTCCTAGTCGTTGGATCACGCCTGGGTCTATTTATCGCTACCAATCGATCTAATCTCTGTCGTTTATCCACGAAGCGTCACCGACCGTTGAGGAGCGGACACGTGTCAAGTGAATCCATCCATACCGTCCGCTATCGCCTATTATGGGGTAAATTTCACTTTTTGCCCCCGCATTTTTGTTTTTATTATTTGGTCCTGTAAATAAAATGTAGCATGTAAAATAAAGTGGAATTTTTGTAAATGAACCCTTGTATTTTTTGTAATTGCAATTAGGTCCATTCCGCGTCACCTTACGTGCCATCGTGAGGTGCCAAAATTGCTTGTACACCCCTTTTGGTTTTTGTATTTACTATCAGGTCCAATAAATTGAAAAGAATGATGTTTATTTTTCTGAAAATTGCAGAGAGGCCCCTAGATTTTTTGTTAATTACATTTTGGTCCCTCCTAGTATGCGTCACGTAGTCCCACGTGATGGGTAAATCGTGTTTGCAACCCTGGCAATTTTCAAATTGTTAAATAGTTCATTAAATTTATAATTGTGTTGTATATTTTCAGAAAATCTACACAGAGCCCCCTGACATTTGTTTTAATTATAAATATGCCCTTGCTAGGACATAATTTTTTTTGTGCTTTATATAATTATTAAAAAATCCTATAGTGCTCCTAAAAATTCACAAAAATAGGGATAAATGCTTCATGTCATATATTTTCATGCCCATGTTTTAGATTGGCAATTTTTTCATTTTATATATTTATTAAAAATGAAAAGGAGCCTAAATATTCCATGTTTACATATAAAAATTCCAAAAAAAATAACAAAATGTTTTGAAAAATTAAAAAAATGATATATAGTGTATTTTGATATTAATTGAATCCTAAAAACAAA
The DNA here is from genome assembly GCA_037367405.1 of Ottelia alismoides. NCBI lineage: Eukaryota > Viridiplantae > Streptophyta > Magnoliopsida > Alismatales > Hydrocharitaceae > Ottelia > Ottelia alismoides. The sequence goes on along the minus strand of JAZKJV010001634.1, from coordinate 32,137 downwards.
AATCCCTAAAAACAGAAATAGAAAATTAAAAAATCATAAAGCTTCAAACTCCAACAAAAAATATAAAAATCCTAAAAAATACCAAAAATATGTTTTTTTGTTTATAACTATCTATATATTATTATTTATACATTAAAATTAATTTTATAATCTTATTTCATATTTTGAAAACCCAGATTAATTTCGGGTATTTATTTAATCCCTTATTTGGGATATTTTTGACTTTAAAATACTTAAAAATTAGCAAAAATCCTAGAAAAATGATAAAAAAATTAGAAAAATATAAAACCACAAAAACATTATTTTTACTCTATTTTATCTATTTTTACATATTTATATATACATAGTAGTTATATATATTCCTATGCATTTATTTCTATAATATTTAAATGAAAAGGAAAATATAAAAATCGAAAATATAAAAAAATACAAAATTATAAGACCAACAATTAAAAATAATAAAAAAATAAAATGAAATGAAAAAACGACAAAAACAATAAAATGGACACGAGGTAAAAGACAGAATTTTTGTGCATCTATTATGCCTCCTCCTCCGTTTGCTCCCAGTGTTCGACCTCTACTTGTGCTTACACCTATACACATTTGCATGTATAGTTATAATAAATTTTAACTCTACATTTTTGCTATTCATTGCTTTATTCATATTGCGGGTTAAATGTTGATTGAATGAGATTTTTCATCGGTCACCATAGAGACTGCGTTCCCGCCCTGTGTGGAACGCACGACCTATGATTTTTCTTGTTCATCAAATGGTGTCATTGCCGGGGAGCAACGCCGCATGTTGGAGCTTATTTTGTGTTGTCTATTATCTCTTGTTCATGCATCTATTGTTGCATTTATCTGTTTATTTATTTATTTTATTTTTCTATTATTGGATATTATTATGATATGTCTGACACTCCTTCTTGTTTGAATTTGTTGCGAGGGACCGCGACGCAATGGAGGATCTCTAGGAGGGCATGTGCACCCAAGCAATGCAAAGTCAACTTTCTGACTAAGCCGGCAGGAGAGAGCAACCAATTTAGACCTGGAGGAATTTTGGAGACAGATTCAGAGATTCATTTTATTTTGCAAAAAAAGTTGTATATTTATGTGAGAGAGTGACACATGGCATGTAATAATTCAAGACTCTCTACACTTTGACTTCCTGAGGTCCAGTGCCCGAGGGATTGTTCCCTTGGGAGCCTCGACGGTTTTGATGCTTTTGCTTTTTATTTTATTACTTTGTGTGAATGAGCCCTAGTTTAGGAATTGTTTGCCAATAGATTAAGGTCCAAAGCCACTAAAATATTTGCATGTACGTATAGACACGCTTTTGGACTTTGTCAAATGCAATTGTTGGACATTTAGCTTCGAACCCGCATACCGTGAGAGACGTCGTACATCGCTGGCAGGACCCGTTGTAGCGGACACCGAAACGTCTCCAAGATCAGACCTTAGGGTTTAATTCTGAATAATTGACATTTGGTTCTTCATGATAATAGCAGTTACTACTCTAAGGTGATTTCTCAGATTGCATTTGCATATAGCATAGGCTTTCAATTCTATCTTGCATCCCGCATGGAGAGAGCTGGGAAGCATTATGTCTTTTTACTTTGCATGCATAATTATTTTCCCACTTGCATGGCTTTTCCGATCTTCTCCCTCGGAGTTTTCTCATCTAGGATGTAAATGGAATTGAAAACCCTGTTAGGCACGTGCATTGAAAAACAACCAAAAAAAGTGATATCCAAAATAAAATTGGGACTGCTAACTATACTTGATCTCTAAAATAAAATGAAAATGGATTCCTTGTATTAGGGAGAGAAACCCCCTCCTTGTATGCGCATTGTATTCCTATGCATACGCTAAGGATTAGTGCCCAAATCCCAAGCCTATCTTCAGTGTGTGAAACTTTTTGATGATCAGTTAACTCTAAAGTGACGAGATAAATAGACCACATCTCGGTCTTCACTATATTGAGTAGGTGAATTGGGGGTTTGCTTTGTTTATTGATTATGACTTGGAGTCCATTTGCATATTTCATACCTCTTTGAGTTTTGCGATCCCATCTGTGTGAGATCATTTTTCATCTTTGAGTCTCTACATCTCTTATACATATATCTCCTCATTTTCATTGAGTCATGATATTTGGTCTTGAGCTTCCCTTTCTTCGCCGGATCTTGAGGCTTTTCTCCCCTTTCCCATATCACCATACCTAGTTCGGTTCGAGGAGACCGTCTCCTTGAACCATAATTTGACTTTATATACCTTTCATCTCACCCACTGATAATTGAAAAAAATCTAGCTGAAGTCGTGTCATTCCACTTTATCTACCTTTCTCCCCTTTTATCTACCTTTTGCAAATAAATAGAAGTACAAGGGCATATGTGCAAAAATACCAAAAGTTTACAACGTTTATTAAATTTTTAGTGACTAAATCACAATTTCTAAACCCGCTAGGGCATTTGTACTAATTACCCACCACATGGGACTGTATGTGCTTCGTACCAGCAGGGACCAAAATGCAATTATAGAAAAGTTCAAGGACCTGCATGCAATTTTCACTGAAGTATATAACATGCAATTCAATTTATTGGACTAAATCATAAATACAAAAAGTTGCAAGTGTGTACATGCAATTTCACCTCCTCACGTGGGACGACACGTGAGGTGACGTGGACTGGACCCAATTACAAATAAAATAAATACATGCGCCTTAATGCAAAAGGTCCAATTATTTATAACCGTTATATTTTATTGACAGGACTAATAATAAACACAAAAAATACGGGGTGATATATGAAATTTACCCCATAATAGTGTGCAATCGGACAACACTGATCTTCTCACTTGCCACGTGTTGAACATCCAGCGGCCGATGTCGATTCGCCGATGAGAGGCGAAGATTAGATCCCTGGAGAGGATATGACGGTTGAAATGACGCTCCATCGGATGACTATGGCTTGATCTGGGTCGCTGCATCTGATCCGATGGTAGAAAAGTGATAGGGAGAAACAGGGAAGAAGGCCGGCAAAGCCGAGCTTCCCTGCCCCCGATCTCCCTTCTCCGACATCCTTCGAGGCTCCAAGGCAGCGCTGAACATTCTTGGCGAGCTACCCTAGCTGCTGGAGGCATCAGAAGTGGCGAAACTTCACTGGAGCGCCTCCATGAGGTCAGAGAAGATGCGGCGCTCAAAGAACCTCTGACAATCTTCGAACCCGGCTCCTGGCGCTCGTATGCGTGCCTAACCTGCACAAGAGGACAATATGGCTCGAGGAGAAACTCCTCAGCCAAAGACGAAGTTATTTAGCACAAAAACGAAGTGGGCGGCGACGCTTCCTACGAGGGGGAGGAGGTGAACATTGATTCGCGGAATCAGAAAGATTCCGGTTGGTTTCAGGTGGCTAGAAGGTGAGAAGCAGGTAAGGAAGAAAATGAAGGCGGAAGCGGGATCAGAACTGGTAGGAAACACGGTGGGATCGTTCGCCGGAGCAGAGCGCCGACGAACTACGAACAAGATCAATCTAACTAATTAACTATATAAACACTAAATAAAAGGCACAAAAATGGTCCTAAGACTAATTCTAAGCTAGATAATGAAAATGGCGCAGCTCTTACATGGCGTTTGGCCAAGGACAGAGGTCGTCAGCATGGGCGGCCTAGGTGCAACCTCCTCCCCCATTCCACCCGCTCGGACCATCCAGGGGCTCCTCCCTATCACGAAGAAGTCTCTAGGCAGAAAACAGAGGAAAATTGACCAAATTTTGAGGAGGAGGAGGAGGAGGCATTTATTTATATACATTAAGGGGCACCCTTATTAACTAGGCTAAAACAATAAAAAGGCGATATATGCAAGGTATCTACAGGTCCGACGAGGATCCTGGATGAATGATGAAGAGATCTTGTGAAGTGATCAAAGCCGATTGATCGATGGTTCAACCGGGAAAATGACAAGAATAAGCGGGAAAAGACAGTCCTGACAAGAGTTAGAGGCTGGAGGGTGAGTTGACCGAAGGTCAACTCTTGACGCGCCACGATTGGGCCACATCGGCCCACGACAAGACAAAACAACAATTTTATTAAAAAATAAATAATTTAAAATATAAAATGATTTTATTATTTTTCAAGTATAAAATAACAAAATGTTTATTATTTTATGTAGTATTTTATTGTGATTTTTATTTATTTTTTTGATGTATTTTATTACAAGTTTATTTTCAATAGATTATTTATAGGTATATTTTCTTGTATTTTGTACATTTTTATTCTTATTTTGTATATTTTATTTTATAATTTTATTCTATTATTTTACATATTTATAACTTATTTTTGTGAGTATAAATATCTTTTTATTTGATTTTTATGATGTTGTGTGTACACTTAAATAAATAGATATGTATATTATGTATGTATATTTATAAGTGTTTTACCTATGTATTCTGTATTTTATTTATTTTAATGTATTTTCTTAATTTTTCATTTGGTTTTTAATAGAATTTATATAATATTTACCATAATACAAAAAATATAAAGAATGAAAGAAAGAAAGAATGTATTTCCTTTTTATTTATTTACAAGTAGAAATATAGGCATTTTATCTATGTTTTTACAGCTTTATTTAATTTTCTTTTTTCTTTTGAGTTTTATTGTTATCTTAATGTACATGTTTATTATAGATAATATTTACAAAATTATAAAAAAAAGAATTTGTAAAAGATAATAAATAATGATTAAATTGAATATTTTAATCGGTATTATATACAATAGGGGTTCAAAACCTAACTTCCACACAGTAACTCCAAAAATATAAAACCACCACCATTAAATAGCTCGTGAAAAGTTATATACAATTAGAGGTGATTTTGCTTTGTTTTGATTTTTATTTGAAAGATATAGGTCTGTGAAGTTTGGTTTTTGACTTTTTTCTGTGTATAAACTGGACACAGAGTATTATTTTTGTATAAACTCAATTTTGTATTTTTATTTACATTATTATCTACAACTTTCATGTATAAAGTTTATTATGTGATAGATAAATAATAGATAATAAAATAGGTGTCAACAATGCATAATTAATGGATAAATAAGGTATTTATTGTATTTTTGGCCCTTATCTCCCCCTACTTTATTCCTTGTCAACCAATTCCATTCTGGACTTGGTCTCGGGGTTAGGGTCATAAAATATTTGCAATATTTTATTCATTTTTCTTTTCTTCTCTTTATTCTATAACTTTGGCATTAAAAATATTATTTTATATACAAATAATACAATAAACAGTGAATGTTATTATGGACAAATTGATGCTATTTACATGCATTAGCTAGGGTTTTTAAGGCCAAAATGATAGAATAAAGGTGATGAAATGGAGATTCATTACCCCCCCCCCCATACTTGCCTTTGCTAGTCCCTAGCAAATACTTATGCAGTAAGTATAAAAAGAATAAAGAATAAGATGAAAAGAAAAAGCAAGAAAGGATTGAAGAATAAAGAATAAATTGAATTGATCATGATTATTAAACTCATCAAAATCAAAGTTTGGAGCTCAGGTTAGACCTTGGAGTGAGGATGTGTGTGGAACCTGTCGAGAACCATATTTAAAACACAACAGCTCTCGAGAGTCACAGAACTCGGTTCAAACCACTTCAATAGCCAGGTCAGAACTAACCTACATCATATGCAAACCCTTATGACTATGAATCTGACTTGTACGATGTAAGTGATAGCGGTTCTCCCCATATGAAATGATGAAGGAAATGACTTCTCCAGAATGACAACCCAATAATTCCCCAATCCAGCACTCTGTCGTCGAGGAGTGGAGTATTCCCTTCTAAGTTCAAGTGGCATCCAACTCAAGAGGAGGAGTTTAAGAGGAGAATAGATGTTAGCCAATGTAGCTACCTATCCTGGGATGCAAGACCAATGTAGTCAAGTCATCCAGCTGCAGGCTCATATGGTACGACTTTGATGCTTAAGCTTGCTTATTTTCTATACAACATATATACATACTCCGGTAGGCACTTTATTTTTATGTTCAAGCCTGTCCACTTTTTTGGGAGTTTTTTTAACATACTACATACAACAACATTTATATAAGGACTTTTCCTATTGATCTAAAAGACTATCCCTCTTTTGAAGCTTTATTGCAACCCACACTCTCCTGTCATTCGACTTCATCGTAATTGGACCAGGTTGGGGTGCACTTCCCTCCCTAGACAAGGACAAATATTTCGACCTGTGTGCATCTCAGACTGGCAAATCCAACCCCCTCACCACTCCAATTTATTTGAGTCAACTGAAAGGTGCAAGTGTCCAAGTCAGGTCACGACCGACAAGAGTCATACGTGTGTCTCGAAAAAGTCTAGTTAGTCAATTGAGGTGACTTGAACCCAATCCTGTGCTCTCAAAGAATTAAGTCTAAATAGACTTGAAGTACCTTAAACCTAGTTCCCATAGGTTCCACTGCAGTTAGGTATAGTAAGGTCTAACCAAGCTCCAACCTTCGATTTTATTCGACTAGTTCAATCATCAAGCTCAATTGAAAATAATATGAATGCTATGCAAATGCCATGTACAATAATGCAAAGAATAATGCAATTTTTCGAAAATTTTGAAAACAACAAGAATTTTCACACAAAGAATTTTGCAAATAAAATAATTTTGGCACGCAAAGTAAAAATATTTACAGCTATTTACACGGGCGTGCCGCTTTATTTTACAAGATTTAAGAATTTTAAAGAATTTACAGGTTTGAACAAAGAGATTTATTTAGGTATATATACAATTGATAAAGAATTTTATGTATTTTATTTATGCTTGATTTTTAATGATGCTTTTATTCCTCAAATTTATTTGAAAACAATTTTGAAAACTATAGTACAAAATAATTTTTGCAAATATTTACAAACATTTGAAAGCCATTCTACAAAGATTTCTGCACACAATATAGATACATTTTTCAAAATATTTTTTATAAAATATTTTCCAAATCATTTGCAAATAGGTTTTCAAATCCTTTATTTCACACAAGGAGAAGAATTTTTGCAATCAAAATGTTTTTACAAAGGTTGAAAATATTTCATAAAAAGTTTTCCAAATGGTTCACATCATTTTTCAAATCATTTTGCAAAGCTTTTTTAACCTGATTTATTAATTGATATATACAAAAAGAAATTGAGGAATAAAAAGCCTTATTAAATGGTTTTTGATGTAGTATAAATAGTATTTTTAGCCATAATTATTAATAATTATACAAAAATACGAGTTATGGATAAAGTATATACAGAGTATATACGACCCCCCATACTTAGAATGAGTTATGTCCTCATAGATCGAAAAGAGAAAGAGAAGATATAACTCGTGTTGAGTATAAAAAAGCCTATACTTCAACGACTGAAAGAATAACAAATGAAAGAATGAAGAGATAAATGAATGAGAAGTTGACCATCCCCCCTATACTTATGATCAGATAATCCTATGTATAGAAGACTGTACACAATGGGGGGAGGGTCAAGGGTGGGAATAAATAGATTAAAGAATGAACGAATCAGGGGTACAACCCCCCTATACTTAGGAGAAAGTACGTCCTAAGTACAGAAAAATGACGAAAAGGGACAGCACCATTTATGTAGATAAAGGAAAATGAGAAGGAAAAGAAGAAAAGACAGAGATATATACAGATATATGAGAAGATCGTGGAGAATGTACGCATCACTCCCCCTATACTTAAGGTAAAATATGCCTAAGTATAAGCAACGACAGGAGTGATGAAACAGAATGTAGAAAGAACAACGCGGTGTGTACCCCCTATACTTAGGACCAAGTACGTTCTAAGTATATACATACAGATATGGCGCAATATCTGTGGCACACGAGACATACGGAAGAAAGACAGAATAGAATACACAACACATATATATAACAGGTAAAAGATGTGAAGTACAGGACAGTATCAGGTAAGCGACTACCATGATCTCGTCATCGTCTCCCTGTGAGAACGAGGACGCAGTCAAATAGTGAAAGGACACTCAGATATTCAATCAGGTGGGTGTCAACTACCGGGGACAAGAGATTGAAAACTAAACCTGGGGCTAGTAGCATGAATCATAACATCGGCTCATAAAGGATGGAGTGAGTGAGTGGATCCGATACTGTAAGACATGGATGAAGAAAGATAAGTACATAATCCTCCTAGTCAATCATGGTCTCTGAAAGGTATAAAGGTTAAGAGCAGGAGACAACAACGTGATGTCCGGTGATCATAGAGTCAGAAAGTCACATGAATACACTGAACAACACAGTACATGGCTCAATCCTGCGAGGGTCCTCAAGGTGAGCAGGCTCGAAGGAGCCAGATCCATCAGACGAATCACCAAAGCGGTCTCGACAGGTGGCAAATCATCTACCGACAAAAGAGACTGAAAAATCAAGAGAATGTGGTAGTGTCCCACAGACAACCCTCGAGGAGCGTACTACCAGCTAAGCATCGGATAATCAAATAAATATATGGCTCGTCCTTGCAAGGACCGTCAAGGAGGACAGACTCAAAGGAGTCAAATCAGATGGATCCCAAGCAGATCAAATAGATATCAAAGCAATGGGGACCGAAAGCAAAAGTCAGACGACTTGGTTCTATGCTCCACAGATGGAAGACACGGTCAGCAAGTGGAACAGAGCGTAATAAAATGTTGCATTTTCCCGCAAATAGTCCTCGGGGAACAATGCAAATTGAGCATGGGATAATCATATCAGATCTCATCCTTGTGAGGGTCATCAATGGGAGAGGACTCAAAGGAGTCAATCAGAATAGTCTATGTAGATGACATATCGTCTACCAACAGAAGAGACCGCAGATCTATCAGGGTGTCATAGTTTCTCGCAGATAACCCTCGGAGAGCACTATGAACTAGGTAGTGAATAATCAGAGATGTAATACTCATCCTTTCGAGGACCGTCAAGGAGAGAAGACTTAAAGGAGTCTGGGTCATTGGCCTCATGCACCTACACATTTGGCACACAATTAGCAGGAAGGACAAATAATCAAATCTGACGATGCGCTTTCATGCCTCAACAAGGTGAAGACAAAATTAGTGTATGAAACCAATCATAAAGAAAGTGTCGCATTCTCCTGCAGATAGTCCTCGGGGAGTAATACGAACTAAGTCAATCAAGACTTGGGATTGTTGGCATCAAATCTAAGGTCCTCAAAAGTAATCAATCAATCAATAATCAGGAGGGCGTAAGATCATTGAGGGATGAACAATCATATCGATCTTGGTATGTCCCTCAGGTCAATCCAATCTAGCTGAGAAGGCACAAAAGATAATCAGGAATCCTCAAAGTGCCACAAGTGGATGAAAGAATCAGGAGATCGAGGATGGGTCAATCAAGTAGATGAATGGAATCATGTGGGTTCCAGACACCATCGCTCTAAAGTCCAAATCAAGATCTGTTAATCAAATCTATCCTCAAAATTAAGATGAGCGGAGCCTCAAAATGGATAGGTCAATCAAATCTCATGATATCATCATCAAATCATAACAAAGCATCACATCCTCAATTCAGTGTGCGAGACCAAAAAAATCCTTGAGTAAGAGTCCCACCTAATGATCATGCATCATAAAAGTCTTCAATAAGCTCTTATGCACAAAGCGAAAGTCAGATCCACCAAGTCAATCTTAGCAACCTCAAAACATGCCCGACTTACTCCCATAATCAATGTAAGTCAAGATCCTTGATGCGGGCAATATGTACCAGCACAACAATCTCGGGTACTAGAAGAGATGATACGGGGGACACGAGGAGGGTGGGAAAGAAGAGAAACACAAAGGTCTGGAGAAGATGATTGAGCTCATGCGCCAATATCACGACTCAAGGAAAATGAGGAGATATATGTATAAAAGAGGTAGAGAGACTCAAAGATGAAAAATGAATGACTCACACGGACGAGACCACAAACTCGAAAAGATGGGAAATGCAAATGGATTCCAATCAATACACCAAGCAAACCCCCACTTCACTTGCTTAACACAATGAAGACTGGGATGTGGTCTATTTATCTTGTCGATTTTAGAGTTAGATGATCATCACAAAGTTGCACACACTGAAGATAGGCTTGGGATTTGAGCACTAGTCCTTAGCGTGTGCATAGGAATAAAATGCACATACAAGGAGGGGTGATTCTCCCCAATACAAAGAATTCATTACATTTTTATTTTAGGTCCAATAGAGTTAACAGTCCCGATTTTATTTTGGTTATCACTTTGTATATTTTTCAATGCACGTGCCTAACAGGGTTTTCAATTTCCATTTAGCATCCTAGGTGAGCAAAATCAGAGGGAGAAGATCAGAAAAGCCATGCAAGTTGGAAAACGATGATTCATGCCAAGTAAGGAGACTTATAGTGCTTCCTAGCTTTCTCCATGTGGGATGCATAACAGAATTGAAACTTGTGCTATATGAGATGCAATCTAATGAAATGGCCCTAGGATAGTAACTGCTATTATCATGAAGCACTAATGTTGGTTATTCAAAGTCAAACCCTAAAGTCCGATCTTGGAGAAGTCTCGGTGCCCGCCACAATGGGTCCTTCCAGAATTGTACGACGTCTCTCACGGTGTGTGGGTTCGAATCTAAATAACCAACAATTATTTTGACTAAGTTCAAAAGTGCATATATAGGTACATGCAAATATATTAGGGGCTTTGGACCTTAATTTATCAAAAAACAATTCCTATTCTAGGGCTCATTCACACAAAATAATAAAAATAAAAGAAAAAGAAAAAGTGTCAAAACCATCGAGGCCCCCAAGGGAACAATCTCAGCACTGGACCTCGGGGAGTCAAAGTATCTAAGAGTCCAAATTATTACATGCCAAGTCAGTCTCTCACATAAATATACATAATTAACAAAATATGGAAAAAGTATTCTGTCTGTAAAAATTCCTCTCCATCCGCCCTTGATGCTCTCTCCTATCAGACGAGCCAGAAAGGCTTACTCTACCTTGCTTGGGTGCACCAGTCCTCCTAAGAGGTCCTCCTTCGCGTGGCGGTCCCTCGCATCAAAGCCAAACAGAGAAGAGGTCAGAACAGTCACAATAATATCAATAAATAATGCAAATAAATAAATAAATATGTACAAGAGTGAAGAATAAAATAAATAATAAATATCCCAAACATCGTTGCTCCCCAGCAACGGCGCCATTAGATAATCGAAAAAAATCAAGCTAAAGTCGTGTCATTCCACAAGGCGGAAGGACAGTTGCTGATGTGACCTCAGACAAAATCTTTCAATCAATCAACAAGTAACCCACAATCAGAATAAAGCAATTAAATCTCAAAAATGTGGAGTTAAAATTTATTATAACTCTACATGCAAATGTGTATAAGTGTAAGCACAAGTAGTGGTCAAACACTTGGAGCAAACGGTTGGGGGCGAAAATATGCGCACAAAATCATTCAATTTTTTCTTGTACATTTATTATTTTGTGGGTTTTTTAATTTTTAATTTTTATTTTTAATTTTTAATTTTCAATTTTCAATTTTTTTTATTTTTATTTTTTTGATTTTGTGTTATCTTTTTTATATTTTTATCTTTTTATATTTTCTTTCTCTTTTATAAAAAATACATAGCGTATATGAATCTTTATTTACACAATACATAGAAATATATTTATAAATTCTATTAGATCTAAACAAAATTTAAAAAATATTTTCTTTTTGGGTTTTTAATATTTGTCTAATTCTTTTGTGTTTTCAAGAAATTTATGTAAATTTTTAAATATCTCAAATATGGGATTAATACATAATCCAAAACTAATCTGGGTTTTAATAATAATAAATAGGTTCCAAAATTACCCAAATTAATTTTAGTATATAAATAATATTGTCTAGATAATTAAAAAAGTGAAAAACATATTTTTTGGTATTTTAGAAGAGTTTTTATATTTTTAGAATTTTGGAGCTTCTTGATATTTTTATATTTTCTTTTTCTATTTTTTAGGGGTTTTTATTTTATGGACTCAATAAATACCAAGATATATCATATTTTTTTGGAATTTTTCAAAAAAAATTATATTTTTTTTGGAATTTTTATATGTAAACAAGGACTATTTAGGATGCTTTTTAATTTTAATAAATAGATTAGATGCAAAAAATGCAAATGGACAAGTGACAAGTTAAGTACAATGCATAGAGCATCTAATCCTATTTTTGTGGATTTTTAGGAGCAAGTTAGCTAGTTTTAATAATTAGATAAAAGTCACAAAAATGTGTGTTCTGACAGGGGCATTTTTGCAAACAAATAAAAGCACAGGGGCATCTATGCAAAAACACCAAAAGTTTACAACGTTTATTCAATTTTTAGTGACTAAATCACAATTTCAAAACCTGCCATGGCATCTGTACAAATTACCCAGCATGTGGGACTGCACGTGCTTCGTACCAGCAGGGACCAAAATGCAATTATATAAAAGTTTGGGGACATGCATGCATTTTTCACAGAAGTATATAACGTGCAATTAAATTATTTGACTAAATCATAAATACAAAAAGTTGCAAGGGTGTACATGCAATTTCACCACCTTACGTGGGACGACACGTGAGGTGACATGGACAAGACCCAATTATAAATAAAATAAATACACGGGCCTTAATGCAAGATGTCCAATTATCTATAACCGTTACATTTTATTTACAGGACTAATAATAAACACAAAAATACAGGACGAGATATGCAATTTACCCCCATAATAGCGTGCGATCGGACGACACTGATCTTCTCACTTGCCACGTGTCGAACATCCAGCGGCCAATGTCGATTTACCGATGAGCGGCGGAGATTGAATCCCTGGAGAGGATCTGACGGTTGAAATGAGGCTCCATCAGACGATTGTGGCTTGATCTGGGTCATTGCATCTGATCCGACAATAGAAAAGTGATAGGGATGAACAGGTAAGAAGGCCAGCAAAGCCGAGCTTCCCCACCCCTGATCTCCCATCTTCGACATCCTTCGAGGCTCCAAGGCGACGCTGAACGTTCTTAGTGAGGTACCCTTGTTGCTGGAGGCATCATAAGTGGCGAAACTTCATTGGAGTGCCTTGACAAGGTAGGAAAAGATGTGGTGCTCCAGGAACCTCCGACAATCTTCGAACTCGACTCCTGGCGCTCGTATGTGCCCCCTAACCTGAACAGGAGGAGAATACAACTCGAGGAGAAACTCCTCGAACAAAGATGAAGCAGTTTAGCACAAAAACGAAGTGGGCGGTGATGCTTTCGACGAGGGGGAGGAGGTGATCCTTGATTCGCAGAATCGGTAAGATTCCGGTTGGTTTTAGGTGGCTGGAAGGTGAAGAAGCGGGCAGGGAAGAAAATGAACGCGGAAGTGGGATCAGAACTGGTAGGAAACACGGTGGGATCGTTCGCCAGAGTGGAGCTCCAATGAACTACGAACAAGGTTAATCTAACTAATTAGTTACCTAAAAAATGAAACAAAAGGCACAGAAATGATCCTAAGACTAATTATAAGCTAGATAATGAAAATGGCGCAGCTCTTACCCGACGTTTGGCCAAGGAGCAGAGGTCGCCGGCGTGGGCGTCGTGGGTGCAACCTCCTCCCCATTCCACCCACTCGGACCCTCCAGGGGCTCCTCCATGTCATGAAGGAGCTCGCTAGGCCGAACGCGGGGGCAGAAAGCAAAGGAAAATTGACCAAATTTCGAAAAGGAGGAGAAGGCATTAATTTATATACATTGAGGGGCACCCTTATTGACCAGGCAAAAACAATAAAATGGTGATATGTACAAGGTATCTACAGGTTCGACGGGGATCCTGGATGAATGATGAAGAGATCTTGTGAAGTGATCGAAGACGATTGATCGATGGTTCAACCGGGAAAATGCCAAGAATAAGAGGGAAAAGACAGTCCTGACAAGAGTCAGAGGCTAGAGGGCGAGTTGACCGAAGGTCAACTCTTAACGTGCCACGATTGGGCCACATCGTCCCGCTACAAGACAAAACAACAATTTTTTAAAAGAAAAAATAATTTAAAACAGAAAATGATTTTATTTTTTTTCAAGTATAAAATAAAAAATGTTTATTATTTTATGTAGTATTTTATTGTGATTTTTTGATGTATTTTGTTACAAGTTTTTTAATAGTTTATTTATAGTTATATTTACCAGTATTTTGTACATTTTATTCTTATTTTGTATATTTTATTTTATTATTTTATTCTATTATTTTACATATTTATAACTTATTTTTGTGAGTATAAATATATTTTTATTTGATTTTTATGATGTTATTTGTACACTTAAATAAATAGATATGTATATTTTGTAGGTATATTTATAGGTGTTTTACATATGTATTCTATATTTTATTTATTTTAATGTATTTTATTTTGGTTTTTAATAGAATTAATATAATATTTTCCATATTATAAAAATATAAAAAATGAAAGAATGTATTTCCTTTTTATTTATATACAAGTAGAAATATATGTATTTTATCTATGTTTTCACATAGTTTTATTTAATTTTATTTTTTTCTTATGAGTTTTATTTTGATTTTAATATACACATTCATTATATATAATATTTACAAAATTATAAAAATATGAATTTGTAAAACTAATAAATAATTAATAAATTGAATATTTTAATCGGTATTTTGTACAATAGGGGCCCAAAACCTAACTTCCACACAGTATCTCCAAAAAATATAAAACCACACCCATTAAATAGCTCGTGAAAAGTTATATACAATTATATGTGATTTTTCTATGTTTTGAGTTTTTATTTGAAATATATGGATTTATGAAGTTTGGCTTTTATTTTGTGTATAAACTGAACACAGAGTATTATTTTTGTATAAACTCAATTTTTATTTTTATTACATTATTATCTACAACTTTCGTGTATAAAGTTTCTTTATTTGATGAATAAATAATAGAGAATAAAATAGGTGTCAAAATGCATAATTAATGAATAAATAAATAGGGTATTTATGGTATTTTTGGCCTTTATCTCCCCCTACTTTATTCCTTGTCGACCAATTCCATTCTGAACTTGGTCTCAGGGTTAGGATCATAAAATATTTGCAATATTTTATTCATTTTTCTTTTCTTCTGTTTATTCTATAATTTTGGCATTAAAAAACTTATTTTATATACAAATAATACAATAAACAATGAATGCTATTATGGACAAATTAATGTTATTTACATGCATTAGCTAGGGTTTTTAAGGCCAAAATGATAGAATAAAGGTGATGAAATGGAGATTCCTTACCAACCCTCCTCGTATCCCCCTGTATCATCCTTCTATCACCCGAGATTGTTGTGCTTGTAAGATATAGCTCGCATCGAGGATTTTGACTTACAGTGAATATTGGAGTAAGTCGGGCACACTTTGAGGATGTTGAAATTGGGTTATTTCACTTGGTGCATTTGACTTCTGATATGTTCATAGAAGCTTACCGAGGACTTTGATGATGCATGATTATTAGGTGTGATTATCATTTGATGATTTTGATCTCACACACTGGATTGAGGATGCGACATACTTTGATTATTCGATGATGATTTAATGAGCTTTGATTGATATATCTATTTTGAGGTTCCCACCATATTGATTTAGAGGTTTGATTGATTGATCTTGATTTATACTTCAGAGCGGTGGTGTGCATAGCCCACATGATCTCTCTCATCGTCTAGAATGACCCATCCCCGATCTCCTAATTCTCTTATCCACCCATGTCACATAGAAGATTTCTGATTATTTATTGTGCCATCTCAGCTGATTGGATTGACCTAAGGGACATATAGTGATTGACCTGATTATTTATCCCTCGCGTGATCTTACGCCCTCCTGATTATTGATTGATTGCTTTTGAGGACCTGAGATTTGATGCCAGTAGTCCCAAGAGTTGATTGACCTAGTTCATATTACTCCCCGAGGACTATCTGCGGGAGGATGTGACACATTCTTTATGCTCGATTCCACTTTCTAACCGTGCTACCATCTATTGGAGCATGGAACCAAGTCATCTGATTTAACTGATTGGCCTCACTGATGATTATGTGCCCGATCTGTAGGTGCACGAGGTCAATGTCCCAGACTCCTTTGAGTGTGCTCTCCTTGACGGTCCTCACAAGGATGAGCTTCACTTTTTCTGATCATTCCTTGCTTAGTTCATAGTACTCTCCAAGGATTATCTGCCAGAGACTATGACGCCTTGCTAGATCTTGCGGATTCTTCTGCTGGTATACGATTTGTCGTCTATTGAGACTATTTTGATTGACACCCTTTAGTCTTCTCTCCTTGATGACCCTCACAAGGATGAGATCTGATCTGACTATTCACTGATTAGCTTGCATTGTTCCCCGAGGACTATCTGTGGGAAAATGCAACATTTTATTTACGCTCGGTTCCCCTTGATGAACGTGTCTCCTCTATGTTGGAGCTCGAAACCGAGTCGACTGATATATTCTCTTGTCCCTGCTACCTTCGTGTATCTAATCTGTCGGATATTAGGACCCCTCTGCTCAAACTCCTTGGAGTCTGCTCTCCTTGACGGTCCTCGCAAGGTTGAGCCATCTTTTTCTGATTATTCGATGCTTAGTTGGCAGTATGCACCCCTAGGGTTGTCTGCGGGACGCTGCCACATTTTCTTGATTTGTTGGTCTCTTCAGCAGGTAGACGATATGTCCCCTACCGAGACCGCTTCCATCGACCCGTCTGATTGATCTGACTCTTTTGAGTCTGCTCACCTTGACGACCCTCGCAAGGGTGAGCTCCTGTTTTGATTATTCATTGACTAGCATGTACTCTTCCCTAAGGGTTATCTGTAGGAGGGTACATCACCTTCTTTGTACTCAGCTTCCATATGGTGTCTCCCATTTGGTGGAGCATGAAGTTAAGTATACTGATTTTGGTACTCGATCTCCTCCCTAGTTGTGTCTCCCATTTGATGGAGCACGGAGTCGAGTCTTATGATTATTCTCTGATACCGCTCACCTTGAGGACCCTCGCAAGGTTGAGACATATATTGTTTTGTTCAGTGTATTCCTGCGACTTTCTGACTTTATGTTCACCGAACATCACTCTGCAGTCTCCTGATCTTCACATTTATAACTTTCGGAGACCATGATTGACTAGGAGGATTTTGTACTATTCCTTCTTCCTCCATGTCTTACAGTATTGGCTCCGATCTTACATGCTTTCCTTATGAGTCGATATTCTATTTTTGCTACCGGTCCCTAGTTTAGTTTTTGATCTCTTGTCCATGATAGCTGACACCCACTTGATTGCAAATCCGAGTGTCTTTTCACTTTCTGACTGCGTCCTCGTTCTCACAGGGAGATGATGACGAGAGCACGGTATTCTCTTACCAGATACCATCATGTACTTCACATTCTTTACTTATTGTATACACATGTTGTGTATTCTATTACTTCATTCTTCCGTACATCTTATGTGCCCCAGATCTTGCGCCATATTTGTGTGTCTATACTTAGGACGTATTGTGTCCTGAGTATAGGGGGTACACACCGCTTTGTTCTTTCCGCATCATGTTTTATCACTCATGTCGTTGCTTATACTTAGGTATATTTCACCCTAAGTATAGGGGGAGTGATGCGTACATTCTCCATGATTTGTTCATCTATTTGTATATATCTGTCTTTTCTTCTTTTCCTTCTTATTCGTCTTTTTATACATAAAAGGTGTTGGCCCTTTTTGTCAGTTTTCTATACTTAGGATGTACTTGGTCCTAAGTATAGGGGGTACACCCCAGATTCATTCATTCTTTGATCCCCTCCACAGTCTCCTCTCTTGTTCATTTGCTCTACTATACTTAGGGATATCTCACCCTAAGTATAGGGAGAGACAGCCCGAGCTGTGATCTGTTTATTCCCACCCTTGACCCTCCCTATGTTGTGTACAGTCTGCTATGTGTAGGATTATTTGATCCTAAGTATAAGGGTGACGGTCACATTATTATTCATTTATCTCTTCATCCTTTCATGTCTTATTCTTGTTTAGTCGTTGTAGTATAGGATTTTCTATACTCAGTACGAGTTATGTCTTCTCTTTCTCTTTTCAATCTATGAGGACATAGCTCATGGTGAGTATAGTATAGGATTTTCTATACTCAGTACGAGTTATGTATTCTCTTTCTCTTTTCAATCTATGAGGACATAGCTCATGATGAGTATATGGGGTTGTATATACTATGTATATACTTTAGCCATAACTCGTACTTTCATATTATTAATAATAATGGCTAAAAAATACTATATTATTCATTAAAAACCATTTAATAATGCCTACTATTCCTTAAATTCTTTTTGTATTGATTAATAAATCATGCTGAAAATATGTTTGCAAAATGATTTGAAAAATGGTGTGAACTATTTGGAAAACATTTTGTGAAATGTTTTCAACCTTTGTGAAAACATTTTGATTGCGAAAATTCCTTTCTTTGTGTGAAATAAAGGATTTGAAAACCCATTTGCAAATGATTTTGAAAGTGTTTTGTAAAAATATTATGAAAACTGTATATATATTGTTTGAAAAATCTTTGCAAAATGGCTTTCAAATGTTTGTAAATACTTGCAAAAATTATTTTGTACCATCGTTTTGAAAATTGTTTGCAAATAAATTTGAGGAATAAAAGCGTCATTAAAATATGTACATAAAATTCTTTATCAATTGTATATATATACCTATAAAATAATTTCTACAATTTGTAAAATTCTTTAATTCTTAAGTCTTGTAAACAAAAATAAACACGCCCGTGTAAATAACTGTATATACTTTTATACTTTGTGTGATAAAATTCTTTTTGCAAAATTCTTTGTGTAAAAATTCTTTTTGTTTTCAAAATTCTTTAAAAAATTGCATCATTCTTTGCATCATTGTACATAGCATTTGCATAGCATTCATATTCTTTTGATTGAGTTTGATGATTGAACTAGTCCAATAAAGTTGAAGGTTGGAGCTTGATTGGACCTTACTGCACCTAACTACATTGGAACCTTATGGGAACTAGGTTTAAGGTACTTCTGGTCTATTCATACTTAATTCCTTGAGACTCAACGCTAGTTTCAAGTTAATTCAACTGACTAACTAGAACTTTTCGAGACACACGCATGACTCTTGTCGATCGTGACCTAACTTGGACACTTGCACCTTTTCACTTGGCTCAACTCAGTTGGAGTGGTGAGGGGTTGGATTTGCCAGTCTGAGACCGCACGGGTGGAAACATTCATCCTCGTCTAGGGAGGGAAGTGCACCCCAACCTAGTTCAGTTTCAATGAAGTCGAATGACAGGAGAGTGTGGATTGCAATAAAGATTCAAAATAGGGATAGTCTTCTGGCTCAAGAGGAAAAACTCCTTATGTAAATGATGTTGTAAATAATATGTTGAAAAAAAAACTCCAAAAAAGTGGATAGGCCTTCAAATGAAAATAAAATACTTGTCGGATTATGTATATATGGTGTATAGAAGATAAGTAAGCTTGATCATCAAAGTTATACCATATGAGCCTGCAGTTGGATGACTTGACTAAACTGGTCATGCATCCCAAGATAGGTAGCTACACTGGCTATCGTCCATTCTTTTCTTCACTCCCTCCTCTTGAGTTGGATTCCCCTTAAACTTAGAAGGGAATACCCCTCTCCTCGATGATAGAGTGTTGGATTGGGGAATCATTAGGTTGTCATTCCAAAGAAGTCAGTTCCTTTGTCATTTCAGTTGGGGAGAGCCACTATCACTTACACAGTACAAGTCAGCTTCATAGTCATAAGGGCTTGCGTACGATGTAGGCTAGTTCTGACCTGGCTATTGAGGTGGTTTGAACCAAGTTTTGTGACTCTCGTAGGCCGTTGTGCTTTTAAGTTGATTCCCTACCAGGTTCCACACACATTCTCACACCAAGGTCTAACTTGAGCTCCAAACTTTGATTTTGTTATGACAAGTTTAATTATTGAGATCAATGCCACTTGTTCTTTATTCTTTATTCTTGCTTTTTCTTTTCTTCTTTATTCTTTTTCTACTTATTGCATAAGTGTTTGCTAGGGACTAGCAAAGGCAAGTATAAGGGGTGATGAATCTCCATTTCATCACCTTTATTCTATCATTTTGTCCTTAAAAATCCTAGCTAATGCATGTAAATAGCATCAATTTGTGCATAATAGCATCCATTATTTATTGTATTAATTGTATATAAATAAAATTTTTAATGCCAAAATTATAGAATAAAGAGAAGAAAATAAAGAGGAATAAAATATTGAAAATACTTTATGACCCTAAACCCCGAGACCAAGTCAAGAATTGAGTTGGTCAATAAGGAATAAAGTCGGGGGAGATAAGGACCAAAATAGAATAAAAATCCAATTTATTCATTCTTTATTTATGCATTTGTGACACCTATTTTATTATTTGTTATTTAATCATCAAATAAAGAAACTTTGTACATGAAAGTTGTATATAATAATGTAAAGAAAAATGCAAAATTGAGTTTGTAAAAAATAATACACAGTATGCATTTTATATACAGAATAAAAAGCCAAAAACCAAATTTCACAGACCCATATCTTTCAAATAAAAACTCAATACATATCAAAAGCACCTCTAATTGTTTATAACTTTTCACAAGCTATTTAATGATGGTGGTTTATTTTATTTTTTTGAGTTATTGTGTAAAAGTTAGGTTTTGGGTCCTCATTGTACATTCTACTGATTAAAATATTCAATTTATTTATTATTCATTATTTTTACAAATATATATTTATAATTTTTTACATATTAGTTATAACATATGTTATATTAAAATTAAAATAGAACTAAAAAGAAAAGGAAAAATAAAATAAGTCTATGTACAAAACATAGATAAAATACCTATGTTATACATGTATATAAATAAAAAGGAAAACCTATTCTTTCATTCTTCTATTCCTTTATATTTTTCTAATATTGTAAATATTATATAAACTTTACTAAAAATACAAAACCAAAATAAAGCTCATTAAAATACATTGAAAATAAAAAAGATGTATATAATAAATAGGTAAAATACTTATAAATATACTTATAGAATATACTTATCTAAGTGTACAAATAACATCACAAATATATTTATACTCATAAAAATAAGTTATAAATATATAAAATAAAAAATAATAAAATAAAATATACAAAATAAAAATAAAAATGCATAAAACATAGATGAATATACCTATAAATACACCAATAAAAATTAACTACTAATAAATAAAGCCAAAAAATAAATAAAAATCATAATAAAGTACTACATAAAATAATAAACATTATTTATTTGATACGTAGAAAATAATAAAATGGTTTACTATTTTAAATTAATTATTTATGAATAAATATGTTGTTTTGTCGCCTAGCGGCCTGCGTGGCCCAATCAGAGAGCTCCCTCTGTTGACCTCCAGTCAACTCACCCTCTAGCCTATGCAGCACGTTAAGTCTATCAAATCCCGCGTTTTCTCTCTTTTTTCTCGGGTATTCTATCCATCTATCAGGCTCGCATTCTTCACACAAAATATTCGTCAATAGTCCATGATACACGCCCATGCCTTGGATCTATTGTACATATTGCCTATTCTTTCCATTCGGCCAGTCAAATAAGGTTGATATACGTGTATACAAATAAGAACCTCCGACCTCCATTAATTTTTGGTCAATTTTCTGAGCCTTTCTACCCCCGCCTTCAGTCTAGCGAGCTTCTTCGTGACAGGGAGGAGCCCCTGGAGGGCCTGAGCGGGTGGAAGGAGGAGGAGGTTGCACCCACGGCGACGCTCCAGCGTGGCCCTGCTCCCTGCATTCGCTGGCAGGTATAAGAGTTGGTTTTGTCACTTTTTAGGTAGTTTTTAACCTCACCTTTTATTTCATGCATTTTAGTTCGTATTTTAATTAGTTATTTAGTGTATTTCAGTGTGTTCCTGATCATGCACCTCCACGCCTGACCACTCCACTTCCTTCCCTACTCGCTTCTCCATTAATATAAGCCATCAACCCAACATGGTCGATCCTCGACTAGCGAATCACTACTCACCTCCGCCGCTCATCGAAACAGGCCCATATCACCCAAATCACCTCGATTATCCACCAATAAAAATCCTGGACCCCTCGCCTATTCCTTGCAATGCTTTTGCGTTTGTTTGCATGTCCAGAAGGCTCCATCTGAGGAGCTTTGACTGTTGAAAGAAAGGCCCAGGTCGAGCACCCTCGTCGGAATATTTTCGAGCACCTGGCCCTCGATTAAAGCCACCATTGGACGCGGAAGACCCCCAGGAACATGAAGAAACCCTCGGTGGAGGGAATGGAGGTCGGAGGAGCTCGCGTGATCAGATCAAAACTCACCCTAGACAAGTTCATCCCCAGTTCTTTGAGCCATCTTCCCCGTCGTCTGATGAAGATTCGCGCTCCAAAATCATCCGTGGCCATTGGATCACGCTCGGTTCTAGTTGTTGATCGCTTTTAAGTGATCTAATCTCTGACGTTTATCCACGAAGCGTCATGACCGTTGAGGAGCGAACATGTGTCAAGTGAAGCCATCCAGACCGTCTTCCAGTGCCTATTATGGGATAAATTTCACTTTCTGCCCCTGCATTTTTGTTTTATTATTTAGCCTTATAAGTAAATAATAGCGTGTAACATATAGTGGAATTTTTGTAAATGGATCCTCGTACTTTCTATAATTGCAATTAGGTCCATTCTACGTCACCTCACATGCCATCCCACGTCTGGTGGTAAAATTTCTT
This sequence comes from Ottelia alismoides, assembly GCA_037367405.1. Lineage (NCBI taxonomy): Eukaryota > Viridiplantae > Streptophyta > Magnoliopsida > Alismatales > Hydrocharitaceae > Ottelia > Ottelia alismoides. Next base: position 9,341 of record JAZKJV010001634.1, on the reverse strand, counting down.
GTATACCCCTATTGGTTTTTGTATTTACTATTTGGTTCAATAAATTAAAAATCATGTTGTACATTTTTGTGAAAATTGCTTAGAGCCCTTAGAGTTTTTGTTAATTACATTTTGGTCCCTCATAATGTATGTCATGTGTAGTCCTACGTGATGGGTAAATTGTGTTTGTAACCCTGGCGATTTTGAAATGGTTAAATGGTTCATTAAATTTATAATTACGTTGTATATTTTCGGCAAAATTGCATAGCACCCCTGATAATTATTTTTAATTGCAAATATGTCACTGCCAGGACATAATTTCTTGTGTTTTATCTAATAATTAAAAAAACCTATAGTGCTCCTAAACATTTGCAAAAATAAGGATAAATGCTTCATGTCATATATTTTCATGCCCTTATTTTTAATTGGCAATTTTTGCATTTTATCTATTTGTTAAAAATCAAAAGGAGCCTAAATAATCCCTGTTTACATATAAAAATCCCAAAAAAATATCAAAATGTTTTGAAAAATTACAAAAAAAATGATATATAGTGTATTTTGATATTTATTGAGTTCACAAAACAAAAACCCCTAAAAATAAAAAAAGAAAATTAAAAAATCATAAAGCTCCAAAATCCAACAAAAATATAAAAATTCTACAAAAATACCAAAAAATATTTTTCTATTTTATAATTATCTATATATTATTATTTATATATAAAAATTAACAAAAATTCCATAAAATTAACAAAAAAATTAGAAAAATATAAAAACACAAAAACATTATTTTTACACTATTTTATATTTTTTACATATCTATATATACATAGTAGCTATATATAACTATACATATATTTTTATTTATATAATATTTAAATAAAAAAGAAATTATAAAAATGTAAAATATAAATAGAAAATACAAAATTATAAAGCAAAAAATAAAATATAAAAATATAAAAATAATATAAAATGAAAACCACACAAACAATAAAATGGACAAGAGGTAAAAGATAGAATTTTGGTACATCTATTATGCCTCCTCCTCTCATTTGTTGCCAGTGTTCGACCTCTACTTGTACTTACACCTATACACATTTGCATATAGAGTTATAATAAATTTTAACTCCATATTTTGCTATCCATTGCTTTATTTATATTGTGGGTTAATTATTGATTGAATGAGATTTTTTGTCGGTTACCACAGCTACTGCGTTCCCGCCCTGTGTGGAATGCACGATCGATGATTTTTCTCATTCATCACTCTCTGAACCCGAGTTTGCCTCCACCTTGTTCCCCCTTGACCATCCTTCTTCTACACCTGAGGTACAGACAGACAGGCTAGAACAACTATATGTTCACTTGACTGCACCTGAGCCAGGGTCTTTTTCCTTTGCAAAGATCGGTGAGATGGCCATCAGCGAGAACAGAACTGATGAGCAGTCACAGACATCCTCATTTGTATTAGATCAGGGCACCATCAACAATGCATTTCTAGCTTCCCTGGAGACCATGCAGTGTCAGATCTGGGACCAGGGAGTGTTCAAGGCAGAATTGAGGATGGGGCTCACATAGATGCGAGCTAGGCAAGAAGAGCCCAAATGACCAGCTGGTGGAGAGATACCAAGAGTAGAGAGCAGAGATAGACACCAGGACGAGCTACAGGACCTAGCTAGACCAACCTGCACAATGAGGCAGTTGCACAACCCTGGTGTAACCCTCACACCGATGGATCCAGTTGCCTATTATCTTAGGTGAAGATCCGTCCGCAAACCATTTAGTTATTGCTCAAGTTCCATGGGCTAGACACTTAAGAGCCTCATCTCCATCTGCAGGAGTTCGAGATGATCTACAGAACCATCCACAACAGATTTGGGGATGAGGATACTATCAAACCGATTGCTTTCCCCTTTTCCTTGGTTGATAGAGCATCCTACTGGCTGAAGCATCTGGGGAAGATCATTACCACTTGGGAGCATCTCTGGATCGAGTACTTGAACAAGTACTATCCACTCGGTCGAAACAACGCAACAAGAGCCAATATCAACAACTTCATCATTATCCCAAATGAATAGTTCCATGAAACTCGGGATCATTTTAGAGAGCTCATTGACAGGTGTCCCCACCACGATATCAGAAAGCCCAACCTCGTCTAGAGTTTCTTTTGTGGGCTGACACCTGAGCTACAGGGACTAGTGAACACCTCGTATGGAGGCTCTTACCTTGGAAAGAATGAAGACCAGGTCTGTGCCATCTATGAGGAGATGGTCGAAAACTACATATTGATGTCCCAAACCTGTTTCTACACTCAGGGGAAGCCTCTCCTGCTAGAGGTTTCATAACAGAGAATTGCACGCATTGAGGCCGGTCCTTCTACCTCTTCCACGGCAGCAGCACTAGCAGAGTTTTCCGTTGTCGATATGGGCATCATTAGCCAGAAGCTGGATCAGATAGAGATCATTGAGAAGAAGCAGTGCCAGGGCATGAATAAGCTCAACAAGATTGATGAGCTGGCCCAAATGTTGAGTAACCTGAAGATCCATATCATGTAACTCTAAGAGACACATATGGCTTCTCGGCCCCATTCCAGATCACATACTGGTCCAGGGAGCAGTGCTTCACAGTCTTCCGCCTCATACCATTAGGTTCACTACATTCATGTGGAACCCATCCTGAAGCTTGAGCCGTACCAGCTACCACCTCCCTCTTCGGACACCCAATTGGTGGTATATCATGTGGATCAGCCCTTGGCAACCCTTCCCCCACCACTCCAAGAGCAGCAGGAGCCATTGATGGAAGTCAATAGGATCTGGTACTCCCAGTACCAACCACTTCTCGGGATCCGTCGTGACCACCCCAGCTTCTGATGGTCTACTGTAGGCACTTCATTCTAGAAGCAACCTCTAGCACAGGGATGGTAGGGAAGCCAACCCCAGCAGCCCTAGTACTCCCACTCCCACCAGAAACAACAACATGGTCCTTGACCCTAGTAACGGGGACAATAGTGGAGGCAGTAACAGCCTCATCATCAATATTCCCAGCCTCCTCCTCACTACCAACAGATCCAGCCTCACTTCCAGCGAGGCAACCTGTTTGATTCTCATCCACACTAGTATAAGAACCCATCCCTTGATGACCTCTCCCACATATTGACATACGAGCAAGCTACCTCCCGGCTTGAGATGGACGAGTTCTGTTAGGAAATGAGGGAAATAATGAAAGGCTAGGATGGCATACCTGCTCAGATTTGAACATAACCCGAACAATCTGAAGAAAAAATCTGAGTAGGTACAGTCTACAAAGATCGCCTCTCCTAATGATATTTTTTATGACACTTATTATATATTTGATGATGATTTTGTGGCACTTAGGAGCGATAGGAAACCAGTCGGTGGTGACTCGTCTAGGTGACAGACCACTACATATGCTAGAGCACCAGATGAGGACAAGAGCGGTACTGATGTCGCTCACCATGATGACGATAACGTTGGTGCTAAAGCCACCAAGTATGTTGGTCCTTCTGTTGTGTTTACTCCTCCTGTACCTGAGGATATTTTTGGAAAAATACAAAAATGGAAAAACTCCATAAATAAAAAATATGAATAAAGGAAAGATTTATGCATCTCATGTGAGTCAGTCTGTTGTGCCTGTTGATTTATGCATGTATTCTAACTTAATGAATGACCAGTAACCTATTACTAACCCTCACATCTCTGAAGAGGGTCCTTCTATCCCCTTCCCTCAAGCACTCTGCTTAGGAAAGGGGTTAAAAATAGAAATTCCCTAAAAGAGGCACTAGTTAGAGTTCAATGAGAAAATGATAGACAGATTCTAAATCCAGCTGACTCTTTAGGAGGCACTTGAGCATATTCCTCTATTCCAGAAGAACTTGAGAGAGAAGACCACCATCTATAGGAAGAAGAGGAGTCATAATGCAGAAATTCATGTGCTTACATGTGCCACTTGCTTTGCCATCCAGGACCGATTGCCAACCAAGAGACTCGATGCAGGAGCTCCTTATGTCAGATGCCATATTCATTAGCAGTGGTTCGATCGGACTCTATTATGCAGTGGTTCCTTGATTAACCTCCTCCCAGCTGCCTTAATTGATCATTTCGAGTTTAGCCCGCTTAAACAGAGCAGGACAATCCTTTTGTTTTCATATTGATCTGTTAAGAGCCGAAGGGGATGTTAAAAGACATTGTCATCATAATTCAGGGCCTGAAATTCCCCGTGAACTTTATTTTGTTGGACATGGAGATTCCTGAATCTATGACTGATACCCCCATCATTTTAGGACGACCGTTCTTGACCACACTCGAGGAAGTATCTGATCATGACTGCAGGAAGGTATACTTTCATGTCGAGGATGAAAGTGTACTCAATTGAGGAGACTAGAGCCAGAGACTCAGCTTGCTCGGAGCAGACCACCAATTTAGAGCAGATGACAGATGCAGAGCTAGATGTCCATCAAGAGTGTGATTTTGTGATTACAGATGATGAAGCGGTTTGGACAGATCTAGCATGATGAGTTTTTGTCATACCTTCAGATACTGTAGAGTTAGGGATGATAGTAAATGATAGTTCGGAGAGCGTACTCATGGCATAGGACACTTCAAAAGCTGACGATGGTGGTTTGGGTAGTGAAGTAGAGTACGTTTCTTATTATTTTGATCCCTTGGACACAGATGCTGAATTTGATTGGAAAGGCTTTGATGATTACTTACCATATCTGATATCCATAGAGCCCACAACTACGATGGAGATGGACCTATTACAGTTGATGGATACATCAGCAGGGCCATCTTCTTCAGATCTACAGATTCGATGAGGGTTATCCCGTGCAGATTTGGTAGCCTTCACGCAGACTTTTTAGAGGCTAGATCTGCCAGTTGTCACTTATCCTGAGTTAAAGACCTTGCTGTAGAGTATGAAGTGGATGGGACCCTGGAGGTCGGAGCAGAAGCGCAACACCTGAAGCTTGTTCTTGGGATAAAAGTGCCTCAAATGAGGCTTTCAACTCTCAAAACATGCATGTTCAGCTCAAAAACAAAGAGGTGAAGGTTCATGAGGTCTTAATAGGGGGAAGCAGAGGAGGGGCATGAATCTCTTGACCTATGCAAGGTCAAGGTGATTCGATGGGTGCAAGATGTTCAGAAGAAAGGGGGAAGGATGTGAGGTGGTCGATGGGTCGAGACAACTGTAGGAAGGGTGGGAAATAGTGGTCGAAGCACTAGCTCCTACGAACTACGATTTGATATTTTACGGAATATGAGATGAAATTAAACGAAACAAAAAACTAAACCACCCTAAATGCTGGGAATTGAAAAAAAAAAGAAAAAGAAGTCTCACATGTCGTAGGATGGCCGGGAGCACAAGGAGCTCCGCCTAAGGTCCGGCGAGGGTTTGGATCGCTTTTCCTTGTGTGCACTACAAATCAAAAAGGAGCTTGTTGTCATCGAGATCCACCCATTTGGAAAGGGATCTAAGGGTTTTATGGTTTCAAGAAAGATCGATTTCAAAAATTAGGGGAAGCGGAGATTATGTACATACAGTCCTTGACCTAGGGTTTTCATGCAACATGATGGTTGACTCGAGAGGATCACAGGTCTGTGTGAAAGATCATTGGGTGATGGAGAGGATTGCAGAAGGAAATAAGGTGAGTAGGGGCTTGATTAGAGCACCAAAAATCAGCAAAAATGGAAGGCATGCAACACGGATCATATGTACATACTTTATTTTGTATTTTATTTTTATTTTGTACTTTATTTTATTTTGTATTTTATTTTTATTTTGTATTTTATTTATATTATTTATTTATTTTTATTTTGTATTTTATATTTTATTAGTTTATATAAATAATTTTTATATTTATAACTTATTTAGTTACATATGTACATATTTTATTTTATTTTATTGAAGTTATTTGTTTACTTAAATAAATAGTTGTATGTAATATATAGGAATATTATAGGAATTATTTACTTATATATTAAAGTATATTATTTATTGTATTTCGTTTTTTATGGTTTTATTTTAATTTTATTATGTACATGTATTTCAAATAAAACATATAAATTTATATAATAAAATAAAGTGAAAATTATAAAGGATAAATATATTGATTATTTTATACAGGTATATTGCACAACGAGGGCGCAAAAGCCATCTTTTGCATCTTAACTTCAAATTAAAGGAAACATCTTCATTAAATAGATAATTTAATTTTATGAACAATAAAGGTGAATTTGGTGAATTTTGAGTTTGTATGGAGAAGATACGGGCCTGGAAAGTTTTCTTTATGGCCTTTTATTCTGTATGTCTTGGGCACGCTGTGAGTAATTTTTAAATGAAATTAATTTTTTTATTTTTCTTTGTATTTTAATATACAACTTCATATTCAAAGTTTATTGATTGGGGAATAAAAATAAGAAAATAAAATGAATCCCAAAATATATCTATTAAAGAATTAAAATTAGGGTTTTTATGCATTTAGTGGCCCTTATCTCCCCCACCTTTATTCCTTGTAGACTAAGTCATCATGATGACTTGGTCTCGGGGTTTATATTCATTTAATACCTTTGGTATTTCATTTCTTTTGCTTTTCTTTCTTTTATTATTTTATTTTGGAATTAAATCAATACGAATTTATACAATATTTATAGTATAAATGATAATGATTATTTGTGTAATTTTAGGTTATTTACATGCATTAAACTAGGGATTGAAGGCCAAAATGAAAGAATAAAGATGATGAAATGGATATTAATCACCCCCTATACTTGCATTTGCTAGTCCTTATAAGTACAGAAAAAGAAAATAACGAAAAGAAAAAGAAAGAAATTGGAACAATTTTTGACTCTCGACTTTGCCTTAAAATCGAAGTTTAGAGCTCAGCTCATACATTTGGATTCTTTCTGTGTTTGGGACTGCATCAAGGTTAGGAAATGTGACACAATAGCCCTTAGGTTCCATAATTTTATTATCTAACTCAATCCACAATCTAGTTAAAACCATTCTCTCAGTCGCATACTCTCTAAACCTTGAAATGACAAATCCATGTGTGTAACATTTTCAGCTCTTCCTAGTTAAATCATTGAACTATCAAAGAGTCTACTCCTCTTGTAGCTCGTCCTCCTGGAGACAGAAATTTCCTTCTAAGGTCAGGTGTTGCCAATCTCACAACCAAAAGGAGGAGAAGCTAGAAGAATGGGAAAAGAAGTGGGAATGGACTAATGTAGTCTTCATTCACTAGTTAAGATCAATTAGTGTAACCGAGTCTTCACTAAGAAGCAGGCTTTTTCTGAAAGCTCCATATTTTTGTGAAAGATGTAGGCTTCTTTTATATATTTTCTTTAACTTTGCATTGTTGTGCATTCTTGTTCGTGCTCTGTCGGATATGAAGTCTTTAGGTCTGCCCATATTTTGGAATCTTGGAAAAAGTTGCGCTAGCAGACCATCCTCATCCAAAGCATTGACTCGGTCCCAGTCTCTAGTCATGAGATGTCCTGGCTATAAGGATGCAAACGGTCAAATATGGATACGGATATAGGTACTACCATATCCTTATCTGTTTTTTAATACGAATATGGATGCAAATATGGATATTGACGGATATTAAAACTATCTTACCATATCCTTAAAAAACGGATACGGATGTAAAATGGATACTGATGACACACGAGTAATGTTAGATATACTCTATAGAAACAACTTAATATATATAAATTGGATGGAAAGCACATGATATAAATTGATTAAATGTGTTTGTATGATAAAATTATATAAATATGGTAAAAGAAGGTATAGAATTATGCTACATATGGTTATAAATAAATCTGTAATTATATTTATATACAAAAACGGATATACGGATATGGATATATCCGTAATCGTCTGCATCCCTACCTGGCTACCAAAGAAGTGGGTTAGAGTATCGGTTTTGTCAATCCCCAAGAATCGTTCCTAAGCCACCCTTGATGAAGCAGCCAAGATCGTACCAACTTAGACTCCGAATCTTTTCACAATCCATCTGGGTTGAGCTCAGTGTTAAGTGCAAGGTTTCTAGTCCAAGCCACTGTCTCAAGAGTCGTATGGATAATATGAAGGGATCTAGTTCAACGCAATGAATCGACCCACGAACATAGTCTTATGGAACCTAAAGAATTAATTCAAGGTGACCTGAAGTATCCCAATTCTAATCCTTAATAGGTTCCTCCAACATAAAATGTATTAACATCTATATCAAGCTCCAATCTTCAGACTTTATTTTAGATTCGTTCAATTATCTTGATCATTCCGAAAAATGCAAATGCTATGTACAATAAAAGAGAAATGTTTTGTGAAACCATTTTCTATTTTGAACTTTTTAGGGATTTTTTGAAAATGTTTTGCATATTTTTATGCATATTTTTGAAAATATTTTGGAAATTTTTATGAATTTTGAACTTTTGCAAAGTTTTAGAGATTTTGAATAAAGTTAGTGAAAGAAATATGTGCAGAAGTTCATAAGGGAGTGCTTCTGTATTTAAAAGAGTTACTGTGCATTTTTACATTGGGACGTTACAAGTTGAATGTTAGTGGTTATTTACAAGTTCTATACATTGGTTTTATACAACTTTTACATGAACTTGTATTTGAGCTATTATTTTCACAAGGTTCTCAAAACACTTGAAATCATTTTTCACAAACTTCTTGAAAACTTATTTTTGCAAATAATTGAGAAATATTTTACAAACATTTACAAAATTTTAAAATCATTTTGTAAAGATTTTTCAAATAGTATGTATAGATTTTTAAAATATTTTTACAACCATTTTCCAAATAATTTGAAATTAATTTTCAAAAATATTATTCAAACAAATAAAAGGTATTTTTGCAAACCATAAATTTTAACAAAGGTTTGAAAATATTTTATAAAAGTTTTCCAAATAGTTTTAAAAATCTTTTACAATATATTTTCCCACCATTTTTCAAATCATTTTGCAAACACTTTTAATAATTTTATTATGTGTATTTACATAGAATTTGATGTGTGTTTACATTTATTATTTAGCCTTATTATTGAAAATACAAAAGTATGAGTTATGTCTAAAGTATATACAGTGTATATATGACTCCCTATAATTAGCTCGAGATATTTCCTCATAGATGGGAGAGAAAAGGAAGACATAACTTGTACTAAGTATAGAAAGCCATATAATATAATGACTAAATAATGCAAGAATGAGAAGCTGACTTTTCCCACCATGCTTAGGATCAAATGATCCTAAGTATAGAATGATGTATATAAGGCATGGAGGGTCATGGGTAGGAATTTACGAGATCATAGATTCAACATTTCTCCCCCCTATACTTAGGGTACA